>CM050515.1:39205000-39878750 GCA_027563665.1 Antrozous pallidus
TCGTCCACCACCGACAAGTACCTAAGGGTTTAACCCAGTACAGAGATTGCAAAACCCCACACCAGGAAAGGAAGGGCAAGCAAGGGTGAAAACTGTTTGGGCCGCAGCCGGGGAAAATGCCTTCTGTGACAGGACCCGGCAGAGCGCAGGAAAACCATTCTCTCTGGGCCCTCCTCTCGGCCATTCCCACGCCTGGGGAGAGCCGGTCCGGGCGCGGGGAAGCGGAAAGGAAAAGGAGCGAAGGTCGCGGCGCCCCCCGTTCTGGGTCCCTGCGATGGAGGCAGGCCCGACCTTTCCTGGGGCTCGCTCCACCTCACTCCCGGGCTCCTACCGTCCTCCTCACGCACCTGCAGCTGGCGCGGAGCCGGCGGCCATACATCCCAGGAGCCCCGAAGGAGGCTCGCGCACGTTCGAGGCGCCGAGCGCAGGCCCTCCAAGCCGGCGCGGCGGCGAACAGAGCGCGCAGGCGCGCGCTGGGGAGCGCCCACGGACGGCGTCCGGCTGGAAACCGGCTCCCCGGAACCCTAGGGCCGCCGTCGCCTCGGCCGGCCGGAAGTCTCACTGGGGAGAGGTGCGTCTCCAACCCCAGCGCCCCTCGCCCCGCACCTCAGTTCCGGTGGGAAAGAGAACCGAGGAGTGAAGGAGGGTGCATTTCCTTTTTTAAAAATCTATTTGTGTTGATTTTAGAGAGGAAGGGAGATGGGAAGAGAAAAACATCAATGATGTGAGAGAATCTGATGGGCTGCCTCCCGCATATCCCCTACCGGGTATGGAGCCCGCAACCTAAACACGTTCCCTGACCGGAATGGATCCCAGACCCTTTCAGTCCGCGGCTCTACCCACCGAGCCAAACCGGCTAGGCAAGAAGGGTGCATGTTGCATCTCGCCCCTGCGTGTCAACCAGGGAAGCCGTGTGGACCTGACCATTGGGCTCAAGGCCCTGCTGGAAACCCGCGAGCCCGCCTTGAAAGCCCTCTGAGCTGGTTCTAACGCAGGAAACCCGGGATGCGTTTCAGAGGCTTCCTGTGCTGGCCCTGTCCTCGGCACTCTGTCCCTTGTCAGATATGGCCCAGGGGTCCGAGACCGGCTTTGTGGTCAGACATCACTGGGCTCCATTCCTGGTTCTACCTCTGGCCTGCCAGCTGCGGGCCTCGGCTTCTGGGAGCCTCATTCATTCCCTATACCTATTTTGGTTGTGTACAATGTACAAACCTCTGTGCCTAACGTCTTAGTTTCTTCAAATTGCTCTGTCAATTAGATGAATGTGCTCAACACAATGCCTAGTACGTAGTAAGCCTCAAATAGTTGTTACCATTAATCACTGATTTTGTATCAAGTACAACAATTTTATGAAGTGGTAGGATCCTATTTTAAAATGAGGAAAGTGAGACCCAGACGTTAAGGAACTTAACATCACACAGATATTAAACGATGGCGGTGGGATTTGAATACAGGAAGTCTAATAGCAG
Source organism: Antrozous pallidus (assembly GCA_027563665.1). NCBI lineage: Eukaryota > Metazoa > Chordata > Mammalia > Chiroptera > Vespertilionidae > Antrozous > Antrozous pallidus. The sequence goes on from CM050515.1 coordinate 39,206,470, forward strand.
ACCTGCGATTGTAATTCACAACTGCCTCCAAAATTATTGGTACGTCAATATTTTATGTAGTCACCACTAAGGTTTAAATGTGTAGTACAGTTACTTGGATGGCACATTATTACTGGATATAATGCTTACATATCTACTGACATTTTTGAGTACAAAAGGCATCTGAAAGGAATTTATTGTAGATTTTTGCAGGTTCTGACTGTAACTGTCTCTGATGCGAAAGGGAGAACAAGTAACAAGCACATTTCTTTGACTAACTTTTTGCATTACTTTAAAAGGGTGACTGACAATAAAAATTATTATTTATAATATTAAAAAAGGAGATGTTGGGCCAATGAAAAGTAAGTCTCTATTTCTGTTGTGGTTACATAAGGAAATGGCTTACAGAAAATGAGCTTTGCCCTAAACAGTGTGCTCAGTGGGTAGAGCGTTGGCCTGCAGACTCAAGGGTCCCAGGTTCGATTTCGGTCAAGGGTACCTTGGTCTTGGTTGCAGGCACATCCCCAGTAGGCAGTATGCAAGAGGCAGCTGATCAGTGTTTCTAACTTTCTTCCTCTCTGTAAAAAATCAATCATATATATATATATATATATATATATATAGAGAGAGAGAGAGAGAGAGAGAGAGAGAGAGAGAGAGAGAAGAGAGGAAATGAGCTTTTCCTTCCCTTGTAGCATCCTTGGAGAAGCTCTGCTTAGGAAAAGTTGGAGCCCCAACTTCCAATAGAAGCAAAGATGGAGAGAGGGAAGGGAAAGCTTTAGGTGCCCTGAGTGCTAATCCTAGGGTGGGATTCTGTTTGTTCAAATAATCCTTGGAAACTTGCTCTATTCTACAGCTTCTGCTAGGAGCTCAGCCACAGCATGCAAACAATTACATCTACCTCCAGCCACATAAATTCTTAGGAGAGATAATACAGACCATGAGAGACTATTACCTGAGGTTGGGAACTAATGGAGGGTAAATTACCTGCAAAATAAATAGGCCTTTGCACCTGAATATGGAGTTGGACACCAGTGGGACATGGATAAGCTCTTTTCCAAGGCCATATCTTGCCTCATAACCTTCCCCCACTTACCTTGACAGCTATCTCAGGAAGCTTCTGGAAAAAGGGGGAGAAATTATCATGAATAAGAGTTATCAGGAAGTTTTTATTAGGTGAGATTTGAACATGGACTTAATAAAGGGGATAGTATGGATAAATAGGATATGTGGAGGCAGGATTGAACACTATAGGGAGAGATGGTAGTAGTGGCAAGGAAAAGTACAGGAATATCATGGCATACATTTAGGTTAGTATCTTATCTCTGCAACTTGTTAGTGCATGTCCTTGTATGTTATTAGCCCTTCTGAACCTCTTTTTTGCCATCTTTAAAATGGGTAATATAATTAACCATTCATTTATTTAATGATATATCAAACACAAGGGATTCACTTCTAGGTATATAAAGATGAAACAGTGAGGTTCTAGACTTTGATGCAGTATTCTGCTCAGAGCAGCATGCAAAGAAGTACAATATAACTAGAGAAGATAAATCTGCCTGAAGCTCCCAGGCAGATTTAAATAGTCTGCATCCCCACACCTGCGATGCAGACTATTTAAATCTGCCTGGGAGCTTCAGGTAGAGATAGTCTTTGAGTGGAGCTTTTAGTGACCCATCCACCCATCCAGTTGTCTACATATATAAAATAAGCACTTGTAATGTGTTCCTGTTCTAGGCATTGGAGTTAGAAAAGTGGACAAATTACAAAGTTAAAAATTTCTGCCTTTATATTTATAGTTGATATTTTATATATCTATATGGCTATTGAGGGAGACAGATAATAAAGTAAAATATATAGTATTCCCATATTAATAAGAACTGAAGAGAAAATAAACACAGAAGGGGGCTATGGAAATTTGGGGCTGAGGGCTTATTGGCTTTTTAGTAGATAACCTTCCTGAGAAGTTCTGTTGTAGAGGGCCCCCTGGGAAGGTACATGGGCCTTTCTTTAATTATTGTCAGCTGAACTCAAAGTGACAGGAAGAGCCATTCCTGGGGACACGCTTCACCAAAAAGGCTGAAGTGTTATCAGTTTGGCCTTCATATTTGCCCAGGTGTCAGTGAGCAGGCTTTTGAGATGTAAATCCAGTCAAGCACCAAGAATGCTTGGGCCTATTCAAGAATGCAAATAATCTCCTTTGATCCTAACTTTTGGTGTAACTTCCTGGCATTTTGGGGATATAAATAAACATGGTTTTGTGGGCTCGGAGTCCCTGTCTCTCCATCAGAGAGAACAGAGGTACCACCCAGCCCCAGATTATTGTTTCTATTTCTGCATCTTCTATTCTTTCTTTTATTTCTCAATCCCCAGCTCCTCTACTCAGAAACTGGACCCACTCTCTTTCCATGCTGGATGTGGAAAAGAGAGTGTTAAGCCCGGGACGCCCGCCGCTCTCACAAAGGCACCAAGAGACGTTCTCATGCAAACAGCTAAGGGTTTATTCACCAAGCATGCTGGGGCTCACAACCTACCCTGAAGTCACAGTAGAGGCTGAGAGCCCCGAGACAGTGCAGAGCCAGTGCTTAAATACCCTGAAACAATTAACAGAGTCATACAGATGTCGTCAGGGGGCCTTGTTACAGTTTTACAGTTTGTTTTTCCCGAAACTGTTGACATGTACATCATGTACATTAATCTCAGTTTTACAATCTCAGTTTCACATTCTTGGTCAAACATCCTGTTTTCCTGTTCTCTTATCATTATCCCTGGGCTCTCCCACTCTGCAAGAGGGGTAGGATGTAATGTACTGGGTAATGTCTCTGTAATCTTTACTACTAATCTAGTTGCCTTACAGGGTGCACTTTACCGGCCACTACTTCCAATTCTGCTTCCTTACAAGAGAAAACCCCTACATTCTGTGACTTAAAATTATTTTTAAATATGTTTTTATTGATTTAGAGTGATGAAAAGAGAATGGGAGAGGAGAGAGAGAGAGAGAGAGAGAGAGAGAGAGAGAGAGAGAGAGAGAGAGAGAGAGAGAGCGCGCAACATCCCTCAAGCTGACTATCTCCTGCAGGAACCCTACTGGAGATCAAGGCCACAACCCAGGCATGTGCTCTGACCTGGAATCGAACCAATAACCTCCTGATGCATGAGATGATGCTCAACCACTGAGCCACATAGCCAGGCAGAAGCTCTGTGATCTAATAGTAAAGAGAGATCCAGACCTGCTCATTCATGCTCCACATGTAGAGCTTACCAGGCACTTTGCAAGAAGCCAGGACAGGCCTTAAATTCCCTGGCAAAGTTTTTCTTCTTCTTCTTCTTCTTTCTTTTAACCCAACAGGCAACAAAAGATTTTTGAAGAATTTATATATATATATATATATATATATATATATATATATATATCTTTATTGATTTCAGACAGGAAGGGAGAGGGAGAGAGAGAAACATCAATGATGAAAGAGAATTATTGATTGGCTGCCTCTGCACATTTCCTAATGGGGATTAAGCCCTCAACCTGCAATCGAGCCTGGAGCCCTTCAGTCTGCAGGCTGATGCTCTATTCACTGAACCAAACCAGCTAGGCTTTGAAGAATTTTGATGATAGATATGGCATGCTTAGATTTGTGTCTTAGAAAACTCACTCAAAAGTAATCTATATATATATATAAAACTCTAGTATGCAAATAGACTGAATGGCAGAACAACCGAACAACTGAACAACCAGTTGCTATGATGTGCACTGACTGCATGGAGGTGCGTGTGGAACATGGCAGACATCAGCTATGGTGGGATGGTGGAACAGGGGGTGCCAGACCGAGCTGGGGCACTAATCACTGTCATCAGGGTGAGCCTCTGGTAGTTACTAAAAATTCTTTGCTCCCACATAATGTGGTCCCACCCGGCGCTTACACCCACTGCCAGCTGCTGGAGTCTTGGCTTGCACCTGCTGCCAGCACCCGCTGCCAGCCCTGATCTCTCAGCATTGTCAGGAGGTGTGAGCAGTGGCTGCCAGCCCCATTTGCCCCTCAGGACTTCTCCACCTCCTCCTGCCCCTGAGGGTGACCAGGGCTGGCAGCTTCCTCTTGCACCTGCTGCTGGTGGCAGCCCAATATCTCTGCACCATTTAAATGTGGGAATGGCAGCAGCAGGAGTGGGGCTGCTGGCAGAGAGGGGACCGGGGGGCCATGGCCCAGGCTGGGGTGTAGAGGATGGGCTGAGACCCACTCCTTTGCCCACTTGCAGCCTGGTGGCCCACAGTGTCTTTCAAGTTGCACACATTTGTGCACTGGGCCCCTAGTATTGATAATAAAATGGAAGATGCAAAATTAGAATGGCCATGAATTGTCAGCTCAGGGCTGCCTACTCCTCAAATAATTTGAATGAAAATCCAAGTCTGTGGCATGGAACAGTCTTAATGATACCTGGAAGTTCTTGAAGTTTACCCCTAGTATCTGTTCTTGGTAGTCCTTAACCTCTGGGCTATTTTCTTTTATGAAATAACACATTGAGCATAGAATCAGCTTCATCAGTTTCTGGAAAAGCATCCATTCACATTAAGGTGTGTGTGTGTGTGTGTGTGTGTGTGTGTGTGTGTGTGTGTGTGTGTGAAAAATGTTTCATTGAAGATTTAGGAGTCACTGGGGGATAGGGCTTCAACTGAGAGGATGTGGGGGTTGGGAGTAACTGAGCCACTACTAACTGCATCCAAAATAATGCACTTGAAAGGAGTCCACCCTTTAAACATCTTTCACAGGCCTTTTGGAATATTTTAAAGGCAAAATTTAAAAACTGAGTTTTAATGCTTGCTAAAGCCTATCCCAGCCCCCACGTGATCAGCCCAGCAGAAAGCTGCCATTTTCTGTTTATATTCCACCTCTTATCTTTCCTCTTTTTTCTTCCTCCTCCATCTGTGGAGCAACCAATAAAACCATCCACTTGCCTCTAGCAGATAATCCACTAAAATCTGCAACCCTCAGGAATCACTTTCTACCCCTAAGCAATCATTAAAGAAATGTTCTAATGAAGACAACAGCTCTACCTTTCTAAGAGGAATTTTGGGGAATGATATCTTATTTCTAGCCTATATTTCTTCAAGAAAAATAATTGCAGCCTCTTGTGTATTTTTCTACACAACCTCTGAAGGCAGAGTGGGAGGGGTGGAAGTGGGGAGTGGGGAGTTGGGATCAGAAAGTAAAACACATGCCCTGACCGGTTTGGCTCAGTGGATAGACCGTCAGCCTGTGGACTCAGGGGCCCCAGGTTCGATTCCGGTCAAGGGCATGTACCTTGGTTGTGGGCACATCCCCAGTAGGGGGTGTGCAGGAGGCAGCTGATCATTATTTCTAACTCTCTCTTCCTCTCCCTTCCTCTCTGTAAAAAAAATCAATAAAATATTTTAAAAAAGAAAGAAAGAAAGCAAAACACACTACATCTGTATTTTACTTAAGACAGTTGGACCATCTCCAACTCATGGTCTGGTCCCCGTCTCCTAATGGGTTGCCAGAAATGTTCTCTAAAGTTCCATGGAGATAATGCCTATTGGATTCCCAGGTCTAGTTACATAGCAGCATCAAGTATTGTCTCACTGGGTAGCACTGGGGTTCCACAGTTACCCAGAGAGCAGGCAGAACTCCTAACATAAGGCTTGAACCACATATGTTCACCGGTAGAGTCAGAGCTGACTTCTGGACTCTCACTAAATGGCCGTTTGTCTACTGTAATACCAGGGTCCAGGCCAACGAAGGAGGGAGGGTGCTGTTGTGGTATCTACCAAGCTCTTTGGCCTCTGGAGTCAGGAGAACTAGACATTGTGATCTCTCTCCTGTTTCTAGATCTCAATTTCTGGTGGACAGGATAGAGTTCTTCCCAAAGGTATATTCTACCAAAATGTGCCCATCCTCAGAAGAACCAGAAAAGACCATGGCGTTTCTCTTCTCAGCGCTGACCCTTAGTGTTGAGGGTTTGAAATCCATCTCTAAGAGCTGCTAGGTTCCAGGGGGATGTACATGAGTTATTACTGATCTCTTATTTAGTGCCTGGCTTCCTAACTAGATAAACATGCAGTGGTCACAGTTCCTGGTTCAGGTCCAGGGCTTTTCCTGGTGTGCTCTCTGACCCCAAATAAGGGGGCTACTTCGCCCTAGTCAAGGGGCTTTGGTAGTTAGAACTCTGAACTGGGGTGGCTGAGATCTGCACACTTCACACAGCTGGACGGGTGCCTTTACTTACAAAACTGAACAAAGTCTTCTGTCTTCCTTCCCTTGAATAACTTCTTTAACAGCAGGAAATGGAGACGGTACCTCAGATTTTCACAGGAAGTTCTCTTTTAAGGCTTTGCTTAAAATTCCTCCTATAGCAACTTTCCTTAGCAAGCCTGGATTTTTCCAAACTGCTTTCGGACTGCAATGTGGAAAGCTTTGTTGCAAAAGCCTCTTAGGTTTTTAACACAAATGCACAGGTCATTTCCCTTCCAGCTGTTACATGGTCAAAAATCTGATTTATTTACCACATTGCCAAGTATTGTACCCCAAGGGATGCATTTGCAGTTGGCAATTACATAAATTCCCAATTCTGGATCCTGCAAACTTTTAATTAGTGATTGCCTGCGTCCTGACAGCTACCCCTCTATGTTTCAGGGGAGTATAAAAATTCTCCTTTATGTATTACCTGAAAATGTTGATATTTCTTGTGGTATATGGCATTCACTAGGGGTCGTAATAGGCAGTCCCAAGTTTGAATCTATAAGAGAACCCCGTCTCAGTAGAAGAAGCAGGCCTAATGGGAATTTTTCATCAGCCCTGTAATGAGTTGCATTGTCTCTTGAAAAAGATATGCTCCAGTTCTGATCTTGGGTACTTCTGAGTGTGACTTTATTTGGATATAGGATTTTTGCAGTTGTAATTAAGAATTTTTATATGAAATCATCCTGGACTTAAGGTGAGCTCTAAGTCCAAGTGCCAATGGCCTTATAAGAAAAGGAAAGGATGCAGAGAGACACACAGAGAAGAAGCCCATGTGAAGATGGAGGCGGAGATGGAAGCCAAGGAATGTCTGGGGCCACTAGAAACTGAAAGAAGCAAGACATAATTCATTCTTAGAGCCTTCAGAGGGAGCATGGCCTTGATATTGTCTTTTAGCCTCCAGAACATGAGAGAATAAATTCCTATTGTTTAAACCATTTGTGGTCCTTTGTCACAGAAGCCTTGGGAAACCAATATAAGTCCAAATATTTTTATTTATTCTCTTGACAAAATATTTATTGAGTAATACCGTGTGCCAGGGAGGGAAACAAGACAGGCAGTCTTTGCTCTTATAAGGGCTACATCCTGATAGTGAGGGTGGTGGGAAAGATAGAAAATAAACAAGTAAATGATAAATAAGCAAAATAATTTCTAATGGAGATAAGGACATTGGAGTCAGGTGATGTGAGAGAGAATTAAGGTATGTGAGGACTTCTTCAGATGAAGTAGTCAGGGGAGGTTTTGGAGGAGAGGACATATGAACTGAAACCTGAAGAAAAAGAAAGAGCTAGTGATGTGAGGATAGATCAATGGGAGAGAGTTGCAGGCAAATGTTGCAGCTACTACAAAAGCCCTCAGATGGGAATGACCACGTTGTGTTTAAGGCTAGGGACTCAAGAATGGCAGGTAAGGAGGAAGTGGTATAAGATGAAACGAGCTCAGAGAATGGTAGGGTCAGATTCTGTGCAGCCTTGTAAACCACAGTGAAGAGTTTTGTTTTAGTCTAGATGCGTGTAGAAGCATTTAGAAGGCTTTAAGGAGAAACATAGTCTGATGTGGATTTTGTTTTTAATCCTCACCTGAGAATGTTTTTATTGGTTGTAGAGAGAGAGTAAGAGAAAGGGAGGAGAAAGAGAGAGAGAGAGAGAGATAGATAGATAGAGAGAGAGAGAGAGAGTGTTTTGTTGCCTCCTGTACACGCTCCGACTGGGGATCAAAGCAGCAACTCAGGCATGTGACCTGACCAGGAATCGAACCCACAGTGCTTTGGTGCACAGACAACACTAACCACGGAGATACACAGGCCGTGGCTGATTTGGATTTTTAAATTATATCTTCTGCTGCCATGTTGGAGTTAACTGAAGGGGTATGAGGGATTTGTATGGCTTGTTAGTTTAGCTAAACGAGAATTATGTTTGCCAGTATTCCTTCCCTTCTCTGCATGGCTCAGAGTTGGCCAGGCTCACAAGAATTTTGTATGCTATTTGGGAGGCAGAAAGGAAGCAATATTCCACTGTTTTTGCTCTTGGAAGGTGAGAGCAGGATACAAGGCACCACTGCAGTCCCCACAGTACTGTCATCTGCTGGCTCACTTTGCTGTCCTGGGGCAACATCCAGCCCACAGCTCTTTCAACTTCTGCCAACTGTTCTATAGTTTTTCTAAATCCTGGGCCAAGAGCATATTTAGCTCCATGACTAAGGGCATCAGCTTCTTCTGTAAGGCACATACTGTCATCATAGTTGGAGGCTCAGAGGTGGTGAGTGACTGACATTGATTCTAACACACCCCTGTAGTTCAAGTTCATCCTCAGAGCTTCCAGTTGATTCTTGCATCTCCTTCTTCATACTCATCACCCATTCCAGTGCCAGCCCCAGGCTCTGGCTCCAGACACATACACTGTCTCCTCAGCTGCTAAACTTGTGTAAGGTCAAAGCTCTATAATAAATTCCTACATATATGAATTTACTTACATATTTATTCTATAGCTATATAAAATATTTATATAACAATACTTATATAAATGTTTATGTATTTCAATATAAATACATTTTATATATAAGTATTGTTGTGATGTACCCCCATCTTACAGAGGACGCCTTGTAAAAAGTCAAATTATGGAGTCATTTTATTAAAAACCCAGCGGCATACAAGGTCTGGAGCAAAAGCGCTCCAGACTTCGCAGCCCCAAATGGCGCAATGCGTCTGGCTTATATTGACAGAATATCACAAAGGTATTGATTACATCTTTGGGTCTGGAATGAGAAACCTGCTTCACGAAAGAGCATTTTTTTACAGAAGCAGAAACTGAGCAAGTTAATACCTAAGAATCACTAAATCAACAGAAACACATTATCTGGGACCACCTGGGCAATTTAGAATAATTGTGCTGTCCAGATCCTGGGATCACTGAGTCAACAGGAATGCACTCTCAGTAGCTGCTTGAGGCAGTTTAGGATAATTGTGCTCTCCTGACTCCAGGACCACTGAGTCAACTGAAACTCAGTTATCTGTAGCTACTCAGACAATTGGGATAATTGTCTGTCCTGGTTCCCAGAGGAATGTGCTTTGATGACCAGTGAGATCACAGTCACCGGGATACTCAAACCATAGTATTCAATCATACATAAGTTCAGAAAATCAAAATACTTCTTCTATTATTTTAGCAAGTAAGCAAATGGGTACAGAAGCCAAATAGCAGGTTAAGATTAATACTGTAGTGTCTACCAAGACAATACTGCAGTGTCTAACAAGACAATTGTTGCCCTACTTCAGTAGGTGATATGTTATAGAGTTTATAAATCTAAGTATATCTTATATTTAATATTTGAAATATTTAATATTTTACATATTTAAATATTTATTACATATGAAGTATGTCTACTTTATGTATTATATATTTATCATTTATGCATGTGTATGTATATACCTAAATCTATACCTGTATCTAACCATCTATATTTATCTCCATTCTTTTGACTCTGCTTCTCTGAGTGAACACTACTGAAGCAGTGGGCAAAAGTGAAAGCAGGTACACAAGTTAGGAGTCATTAAGTCTGGAACCAGAGATCCAGAGATGTCATGAAAATGGACAGACGTGTATCAACTTAAATGATTTGGAGGCTGTGTTAGTCAGGGCTCCCCAGAGAAACAGAACCAATAAGAAGTAGATACATAGAGAGGAAACATGAGACTTTTTGTAAGGAATTGGCTCATGTGATAAGGGAGGCTGAGAAATCCCGAGTTCTGCAGTTAGAAGCTGGAGACTCAGGAGAGCCAAGGTATAGTTCCAGTCTGAAGGCAGACAGGCTTAAGACCCAAAAACTGCTGATGTTCAGATTTGAGTCTGAAGGCAGGGAAAGACCCATGTCTCAGCTCAGATAGGCAGAAGGACTTCCCTTTGATTAACTTGGGAGGGTTAGCTGGTTTGTTTTATTCAGGCCCACCCAGTGTTATGCCCAGATTTCAGGGTCCCCAAAATAGACCACCAGGGAGCCGTGTCCGTTGCAAAAGCAAAGAGTCTTTATTCAAGCCTCTGCTTGGCTCCTCCAGCCTCCTTACTGACATAGCAGCAGGACGAGAGAGAGAGAGAGAGAGAGAGAGAGAGAGAGAGAGAGAGAGAGAGAGAGAGAGGAAGAGAGAGAGAGAGAGAGAGAGAGAGAGAGAGAGAGAGAGAGAGAGAGAGAGAGAGCCCCAGCCCTAAGAGGACAAAGATTATATAGGGCTAGTCACCTGGGTGGGCTTAGGTGAGTGATGTAAATTAAGAGATTGGTCACTTTGGTCAGGGTTTTATTCCAGGGTTTTACGGCACAATGGTCAGGAAGTGACCAACATATTCCAAGGTTTGTGCCATCCCCCACCACTTCCTGATTGGCCAAGACTGGCGCGTAGGGAGTGTTCTGTGGTAGAGCCTAATTGGGGCCTTAGCTGCGTTCTTGGAGCTTCATTGGTCCGCCCAGCTGGTGGCTGGGGAAGTCAGGACATTTCAGGTAGGGAGGTCAGGTTGAGGACCTAGCTTTACAAGGTGGAGGACAGTCAGTCCCCCTTTGTCCTTTCGCCACATTAGGGAGAACAACTTCCTTTACTCAGTACACTGATTCAAATGTTCATCTCATCCAGCAGCACCCTCACAAACACGTGCAGAATAACGTGGGACCAAATGTCTGGGCACCAGGCAGTTGACACATAAAATTAACTACCACAGAGGTAGAATTTACAAAATGTACATTGGATGCAGGGCTGACTTTGTGTGCATTTGCACCAGGCTTCATACTTACAAGAACTCCACAGTTGGTTTAATGCTCTGCTATTGCTACCTTGAAATTCTCAATAATTTTAAAACAAGGGGCCCTGCATTTTCATTTTCACTGGGCCCTACAAATCATATAACTGGTCTGCTTGGATGTGAGGAGTGAGGGGAAAAAGAGGCTTAAAAATTACACTTAGGTTTTTGGCTTAAACATCTGGGTGGATGGCAGTTCATTTGGAGGTGCAATTTGGGAGAGAAATAAATAATTTTGATTTGAACATGTTAACTTAGAGCTGCTGCTTTTTATCTTGATTGGTTTTGAGAGAGAAAGAGAGAGAGAGAAAGAGAGAGAGAGAGAAGAAAAACAACACATCAATTTGTTGTTCCGTTTATTTATACATTCATTGGTTGATTCTTGTATGTCCCTAACAGGAAATCAAACCTGCTACCTTGGAGTATCAGAATGACTTTCTAGCCAAATGAGCTATCCAGCCAGGGCTAGAGCTACTTGTTAAGCACTGTGCTAAGATATTTGTTGATTGCTTTCTAGCATTCATTTCCCTCTTTCGGGGTCTTAGTTAGATGCTGTTTCTTGATCTTGTGGTTAAAGGTTGATTGGCACTAGTTCCAGCCATTTCCTGATATGGCAGGCTCTGCCCTATAGGGGCAAAGTAGTCAATTAAGCTAAGCAGATTGGTGTGCTTATTGGTAATTTTCCTTAACACTAGATGAAAGAATACGGAGAATAAGGCCTATTTGATTAGAGACAAAGACTACAGAAGTAGAGCTTAAATGTTTATCAACCATAGGATGTTTATATTTATGGGAGAATTTGCTCATTTACCCCAATAATCTGTCCTTCACATCATGTTCTGTTTAATCAACTATAAGGGGGTATGTCCATAAAAGAAGGGGCATGCCGTTCCTCCTCCCTCCCTTCTTCCAGCCATCTGACATGTTAATGCTTTGACAGAAATCCCAGTAGTAAGCAGCAGAACGAATACTGGCCCTTGGACATGATGGAGCCATGCCAGTTGGGGAATGCCAACCCCTTGTCTTTTACAGGAGAGCTAAATACTATTGAAGCAGGAATTTTAAGGAGATATAAGCAGGCTTAGGGATTTTTTAGAATTGGGGTCCAAGGAAAAACACAGGGCTACAGACTGGGAGAAGGTACATTTCCATTACACAAGGAAGCCAGGTGCAGTTACATTTCCATAAGACAAGGAAGCAGCAACAAGTATATTTCCATATGACAAGGGAACTGGAAGTAGCCAAGAAAAGTCTATATTTACAAAATAAAGAGAAGGAAGCCCTTCATTCAGATGAAAAAGAAGAAAGCCTAGAGGAAAGGAAGGACTATGAAGGAGGAGGGCCTCAGGAGTCACTATAGTAATCAGTTAGGAGGGGAATATTGACCAATCAGAGGAGATATCAGAACAAAGGAACTACAGCCTTTATAAACCACAGGGAAAATGAACTCAGTGGGACCCTTTCTCCCTCCCTACTTGGGAGTCTATTCTGTGGGACTCTTTCCCTCTGCCCAAGTGGGAGTCTGTACTTGTTCTTCAATAAATCTCCACCTTTGCTACACCACTTTCTGTTCGTGAATTCATTCTTCGATTCCGGTGGACAAAGAATCTAGGTTCCAGTCCAAAAATTCGGTATCACTATCTTAAATTTAAGATCAGGCTATCGTTGGCTGCTATATTGAATTTCGGGCACATACAACCAATGTTAATCCTAAATAAAACAATATCCATACAATTAACTCATTTTCTCTCAAGGCACCTAAATACCTGCTTGGTATAAACAAGAGCCTAATTAGAACAATTTTTTTTCTTACTCAGACTTGTGTCATTCAGCCTACATACACACCAGCAACCCTCTTCCCAGCCCATATTTTGCTTTGTCTTTTAAGTCCTAAAAGAAATATAGACACTTAACCAGGATCTATTATTAAAAGCACTACTACCCTCTCTAGGGAAGCAACTATTTATCCACATTTTCCTGGCACCAGCTCACATTTCACAAACCCTAGTTTAAAATTAACTCAAATCATTAAACAACATAGAAAAAAGATTCTTTTTAAATTACATAATAAAAGCTGCCATCTGAGGGACTGAAAAAAAAGTGAGTTTACATGTAATCTCAGATAAGGTGACCAAATATCCCAAATTGGCTAAGACAGCCTCAACTCCCAATGGCAGGTTGCTCTGGTTTCTGTCTCAGCACACGTCCTGTGGTTCCAGCCTGCTGTCACCCAACTGTCACTCCTGCCCCTGCTCAGGAGTAAAGTCACTGAAAATGGGGAGAAACTACACAAAAGTATAAATGGCCAAGAAAACTAACTAAACTGTGGTTACAATTTTACTTACATTTTGTTTCTTTGTTTGACCATGTATGGAAGCATTTGTTGACAAGTATTATTTAGTTTGGTGTCTTCCATACTGCATGGTGTAATCCATTTCAGTATTTTTTTAAAGGTGGCATTGGCTGGGAAATGCCAAAATTCATTGAACATACTAATGATGAGGATTTTTCAAAAATTTGTTTTTGAGTCTTTGATGCAAAATGATCAAAATAAGTTTAGAAACCACTATATCATTTATGAATACACTCACCCATTGTTTTTTTAATGATATACTAATATCAAAAAATGTTAAACCTTTCTTCAATGTAAATTTGACATGTGTAACATTAACATTAACATTGTGAGTTCATTGCTTCCCTTGGTAGGGTTTTCCCTTCAAGCCTCACTCTCATCCAAGCTTTCCAAGGCTGTTCCCGTGACTTTGCAGGCATCCAGGACTGTTGGATGGGAGGTTATCAATGGGGATTGGACAGTGGCTAGTTTAGCTCAAAGTGTACTGGATAAACAGTAAATACAATATTGAAGTTAGCCAATTGGACAAGGAGACTAGGTCATTCCGGATAGATGGAGCAGTGTATGGGTTCACAATATCTTACATGTAATTCTGAAATTCAGAAAGTTCTAAAAGCTGAACGCTGTTTGTTAACCCATTAGGCAGGAAAACCTGACTCAATCTGAACTCACTAGTGGGCTGCATTTGTCAAGGACTCTTCAAGAAACAGCATTCTCCAACTGGGAACATATGAAGAGGATTTCATAGAGACCACATACAAAGGTATAGATGACATGCTGGTATGAGGCATGGGTATGTGGTAGTGGGGTAGCACGTGGTGGTATGACCCTGGTACTCCAAGAACAGAGCTGTTATGATCCCTAGAGGCAAGGAGACAAGAGGAGGAGGTGGTTCTTGCAAGCCAGAAAGAAAGAGCCATGAGAAGAAGACTGCCTACAAAGAAACTGCTCAGCCCTAGCCAGTTTAGCTCAGTAGATAGAGTGTCAGCCTGAGAACTGAAGATCCCAGGTTTGATTCCAATCAAAGGCACATATCTCAGTTGCAGACTCATCCCCGGCCTGGGCCCTGGTCCAGGCTCATGCAGGAGGCCACCAATCTCACATCAGTATTTCTCTCTGTCTTTCTCTCTCTCTTCCACACTCTCTAAAAATCAATGGAATCCTAACTGGTTTGGCTCAGTGGATAGACGGTCAGCTTGTGGACTGATTTGTCCCAGGTTCAATTCCAGTCAAGGGCATGTACCTTGGTTGTAGGCATATCCCCAGTGAGGGCTGTGCAGAAGGTGGCTGATCAATGTTTCTCATCGATGTTTCTAACTCTCTATCACTATCCCTTTCTTTCTGTAAAAAAAAAGTCAATAAAATATATTAAAAATATTTTTAAAAATCAATGGAAAAATATCCTCAGGTAAGGATTTTTAAAAAAAGCAACTGCGCACATGTGATGGTCCTTCAGAAGGAGAAGATGCCTCAGACCTCCTGGACAGTGTGCTGGGCTCCTCATTTGGCTTACCTGATCAGGAGCCCAGGGGTGATATTGTGGAGCTGCAGCCCAGAAAGGTCAGTTTGGGTAATAGACCTGGAGCGGCCAATGGAAGTGGTTCAGGGGCAAAACCAGACCTGGACTAGCTGAGGCTACTTGGAACCTCATCATAGTTAATGTGAATATCCTAGGTGTTCTGCAAAAATATGTATGTGTTTGAAGATGAACTGATGCCTGAGACACTCTGGAGCATTGTGTAATATACATATAAACATGGGGTTACTTGATGAAAATCTGAAAAGTTATGAATTCTGAAACACCTCTGGCTTATGCGATTTCTGCTATGAGAACACGGGTCTGCATATAATAAACTAGAGACATTTTCCATATGGCTTGAAGATCTGTTCATATGTGGAATTGGGTAGGGGTTGGAAGGCAGGGAAGAAGGCCATGGCAAAAAGAGACCTTCATGTCCGGCCAAGAAAAGGCTTTCATGCCAGGCTATGAATGGTGGGAGTCTACAGTCAAGACTTTTCAAGGGGACATGGATGGAACATGGGAAAGTAGGGGAAACATGCTGGGTGCAAGGAGAGGACAATGACAACTTTTTTCTGAGGTCACCTTCACTATTGCTTCGTATATCGCATAAGACGTTTGTCAGCATTGGAGATATATCTTAATGTCAGTCAACCCAGAGAGGTGCCATTGTCTTGCTTTTTTGAATCATAGAGGGTCACAGGTGTTAAGTGGCAACAGTTAACATAAAGTCAGTGACAGAACCTGGACTGGTCTTCTAACTCTGCACCATGTTTTGATCACAGTGCCTGCCAGCCAGTCTGCCTGAAATGTGGTAATTGTGCACTTGAGTTTTTAAAAGAAAAATATAATTTCAAAAGATCAGTGAATTAGCTATTGACTTATAAGTCTTTGGGAGGTATTCTTTTTTATTTTTTTTAATCTTTACGTTTTAATGAAAATAAAACCTCAAAATCTATAGCATTGGAAAAATAAAAGTCTGGTAAAGTGAACACAGTAATTTATGCATAATTATGGAAAAACTGGCACATAAAGTGGATATGTGACATATCTCATGAGTCAGTTTGTCAAACTTCTACACAGCTTGTTTGTAATTGGTTATTTCTTAGTCTTTCTCGAATTGTTTAATGGTTTCCATATGCTTCCTTGTGTTTGAACTCATGTGTATTTGGTGAATCTTACCTACCACAAAAAAGCGGAAGTCTATAAAGTAAAAATTATCTTCTTTTCACCAAGCCTCTCTCCCTCCAGCACATTCTCCAGAGGTAACCACTCTTAAAAAAGCTTGTCTGTATTCTCTCAGACTTTTTCAACTTGTATTCAAACATGCTTGTATGTTATAGACATAGGAAAACAAGTGTTTCTTATGTTGTTTTCCTAAAAAATGGCATAATACTATGAAAGTATCATGCAACTTGTCTTTTTCACTTAACATTACATATATATTTTCATATACATATGTATAGATTGATCTTATTCTTTTTAGTGATTGCTTTGTATTCTAGTGTACAGATGTTCTTCAATCCTTCTCCAATTGATGGGTAAATCAGTTACTTTTAAAAAAATATATTTTTATTGATTTCAGAGAGGAAAGGAGAGGGAGAGAGAGATAGAAATATCGATGTTGAGGATCATTGATCCACTGCCTCCTGCCTGCCCCCTACTGGGGATCAAGCTCAAAACCCAGGCATGTGCCCCAACCAGGTATTGAACATGACCTCTTGGTTCATAGGTTGATGCTCAACCACTGAGGCACGCCAGCAGGCTAAATCGGTTACTTTTAAGTTTTTAATATGACAAATAATACTTCAGGTTAATATCCCTATACTACTTCTTGGTCATAAATAAAGGACCTCGCTCACTAAGGTGTTTAACCAATGTATATATTTTGTAGGAATTGATTTCTTCTTTTCTCTTAAACCAAAGATAAGTCATCCATATTAACCTATAAATGCAATAAGAAAAAGCATTTTATTGATCTTTATGCAAATTATAAAGGTGACCAAAGGAGTTCTCATCTGGTAGAAACCACTCAGATCTTGCTATTTTCTCCTTTAGCTCACCGGCTCAGCTTCTTAAGCAGAGCAATTCTGGAGATTACTCCTAAAATCCTGCTTTGGTGTTTATGCCATCATCTCTTTTATCCCAAGAACATCTACGAGGCACAGATTCTCTGAGTAAAAGAGGTAGAAGTTCCTAAAGTTAAAAGTGGTGTTCACACAGTAGACAAGTGACATGCTAAAGGGCTGTGACATCCAGGACACTTTCTAATTCTTTCCCTCCACCTCCACCTCAAATAATGACCTCCTCTGAGAGGAGGAGAGTGTGGTCGTTAGGAACATGGGCTCTGCAGCCATACCCCCTAGGTTTTGTTGCTTGTTAGCTATGGGCTTTGAGCACATGACTCAACCTCCCTGTGCCTCACTTTCTTCATCTGTGAAAATGAGGAAGATGATGATGATATCACCTACTCTCTAGGATTGTTATGAAAAATCAAATATTAACATTTGTAAAGCATTTATAGGGTCTGACACATAATACACTATGCAGTTGTTTGTTAAATTAAATAACGCAATGTTATTGGCACTGTGGTTGTTCTTAGTCTCCTGAAGAGGCAAGCTGTTCATGAAACTTTTCCAAAGCTGAAATTGCCCAAAATACGATGTGAAAATTTCCCTACTCCTCCTCAGCAGCCCCTTCACTGTAGAGGTTTCTCTATTCAGAGCTCATGGAAGCCCAGTATTTCAATGGTCTCTTTAGGATGTATAAACTTCTAATGAGAAAGGATATTTTATTTAGATGATGGACAGATATTGGGTGTCTGTTTTCTAGACAGTTGTTAGCATATTCTCCGTGTTAAACAAAATATCTTAACAAGAAGAGGAGATTTTCAAAACACATCATAAAATAAATGGAGTTAAATTTCAGAAACATGCATACAGTGAAAACTGTCTAAATTTTCCAGAAATTTGTGACTTTCTGAGCACAAGAAGATGATATGAAGTTCATTGACATTATGTATTTATGCCTCACATTTTCGAAGTGTGAGCTATATTATTAGAAATATAGCCAATTTTTATTTATATAAGAGCTGATTAGCACAGCTAAGATTTTATAGGGCTATTGTGATTGTTTCTTCCCCACTGTACCTCTGCAAATTTTTGCCTTTTGATCAATTGCAAAGCATGAGTAGTCAGGTATGAAATTGGTTTCTCGTGATATAGTTAGATTTCCAAGGCAAACTATATAGTTCCTTACTTTCTCTTTAGGAGGAAGATGCAGGACTAGAGGTGTCCTTCATCTGGGACCTCTGTATTCACTGGAGCAGTCTGACTATACCTTTGGGTTGAACACTTTGGCCAAGTAGCTTCATATTCTTGTATGCTGTATCATAATTTAGTTTCACAACAATACTTCTTCAGATTATCACTAATAGAATTTGGGGGCTAGATACCAGCTTTCAACCCCATCTTCAGCAGAGAATGATACTTGTAGGACTCTGGGAGGGATTTCTGATGCTGAAAGAGGTAGAAAAAAATAGCATGCTGTGAGTAGCCACTGAAGTACTGATGGAGAATGGCTTTCAAACTTTCTGACTTAGGTTACTTGTGTTTACTAGGCATGGCTGTAGCACATACAACTACAACCAATTTATAATCGGGTACTTTATGTGTTCCTTTACTTCTTTTACTAGTACACTTCGCCTTGTTAAAGAAAGTTAAACAGTCATTATCTGATTCCTCTTCCAGGGCAGAAGCAGGAAAAGACGGGCTCTCCTCCATTACTTTCTCCTTGGCCTGCATAGGACCATGTTTAACTCTGTAATAATTTCTTTTCAGACTCCAGTTGCTTGGGAAACTACACTCTTTACTCTCTAACTTGACCTAATTTCCTGATGAATTGTCTTTTCATTTCTTCACTAAGTCCTAAAGGTTTTCACATACTGCAATTTTCTCTGCCAAACAGCTCCAAGCATAACAGTTTATAAAATCATACGCAATCATAAAACTTTAGATTTTTAAGAAAACTTGGGGACCATTTAATCCAATCCCCTCATTTTACATTAAAAAGTTGAGTCTCCAAGAGGATAAAAAACTTGTTCACTGCCATCCAGCTAATTTGTAAACTTGGTAGAATTTTCCCAAGGTAATTTTTTTACTTGGGTAGAATTACAACTAAAACCATTTTAAAGGGCACATACTTTTCCATCTTGAGTCTTTTGAACTATCATATGAATATAATTAACAAAACCAAATTTATAAAATCATGACCCTCAATCCTAAAAATAACTCCACACATTGTGATGTGAGAAATAATTGAATGAGGTTCGGAATTAACATGTTTTTTAATAAGCCATTTATTACTACTCTGGTCTCAAAAGTAGTACTTCACTGAGGTGTGGCTAGATCAGCCTATAGTGATTGCTTTGCTTTATCTTATGATCTTTATTTTCACAGGGAAGAAGTTGAAGGAAAATGGACCAACACAAATAGAGAGAAATAACGTCAACATGGGAATCAGGTTAGGCTTAGTAATCTACTGTCATTACTATTAATATAATATCATACATTGTGCCCACAAGGCCATAACTTTAATTTGGCAATGTAAAAGCCAGACAAGAAATTATACATTATCTTTGTCTTCAGAACATACATCTAGCTAGAGTCAAAGATGAAAAGTATGTGTCTTCCCCTTGCTCTTTCTATTGCTCATGCATTATTCTTAGTGAATTCACTGTATGGCCACAAATAACCCATAGAGTCTTTGAAGAACTATTTTCTCTACTGCATTAAGCTTCTCTGCACAAGACAGCGTGTCCCACTATCAGGCTTATTGTTGACATTTGTGAGCCTGTGGCAAACGTGCAATTATGTCTCCAATACCCTCTCCAATGACCCACACACTTTGCTCTCCGTTCTGACCTCAAAGAACTTTGTATAAGTACACAGACTCCACCTAACATATCTAAGCTCTGTCCATAACTTCAAACACAAATTTTACAGAGTCTTCTTTGGACCACACTTTGGACAATATAGTTTGCCCTTAGGAGGACAGGGAAAAGCAGAAGCCCAAGTAGGCTTAGGGCTTTATGATCAGGGAGTTTTGATTTTCTGGGTAGGGAGAGCTTGGACTAGAAGAGGGAGGGAAGTCCTAGGTAAGCAAATCCTGACAGACCTGTCACTCTCTGGGGAAGACGAGAGTTCCAAGAAGGTCCAGAAAAGGGGCCTCTAAAGCATAGGACCCAGGAAAGAAGTCCTGGTTGATTGGATCAAGGAAGTACTGCCAAAAAGAATACTCTGGGACAGAGCCCTCCTATAGGCATTGTCTCTTGGGTTGGACCTGTACAAAGAATGGAAGTAAAGATGTTTGATGACCAGCAGGAAGCCACTTTAGGCAAGTTATATTTTACTGACAGAGAAAATTCCAGAGAGCATCTAAAAGAGCATCTAAAAGAATAAGACTGTTTGAAAGTATGTCATCTCAGAATTGGGAGGAATCTTCAAGATCATCTAACAAAGATAGAATGAGACCATAGAGAAAAGCAACTTGTTCAAGGTTGGACTGCAAATTAGCAATGGAGCTCAGACCAAAACTGTGAATTTGGGTTTTCAGGTTCTCAGCACTTTTTGTTTTGCTTTGCTTTGTTTTATTTTGCATGACCCTTTGAAGCATAACTTGAAGCAACATGACAGAACAATGGCCACAGGATAGATCTTATACTGAAAGTAATGATGTGAAGAGCAGAATACCAACAGTTTCTACAGAAAACCAGACTGGTCAGCAAATTGTATGGTGTATGTGTGGATTTGTGCATGTTGGGCAATCAGGTTAAGGAAGAGAAGAGAAGCACTATAATGTAGGGGTAGATATCTTGATGGGGATGCTAAGCATCAGAAAAGCTTTATGTTTTCTTATGAGTTTGTTACAGGTATTGGACCGTCAGTTGGGGAAGTTGGTGCAATGAGAAAAGGTAGAAATGAAGAAGGAAGCTTAGGGACTCTGAATTGCCCCCTTACTCCAGTTTACCCTCACTTTGGAACTAAGTATCAACTCTATCCATAACCTCCTACACTGTCAGTAATGTTTGTTTTAAAAACAAAGGGCAGGAAATAAAATGTATTGAAGTGACAAGTATGGTCTAAGTATTGATTGATAGTGTTAAAAGAAATTAATATTGTGGCCCATGAAAAAGAGAATTAGACTGGAATATAGAATTTGTATTCCAGTCCTGACCTTGCAACAAGCTATTTAACCTCTGTAGTTCTGTTTTCCCAAAGGTAAAATGTAAATAAGAGAGCTAGCTATTAATATTTATGATAGCAAAAAAATATGACCAGGAAAATCAGTGTCAACAACAGGAAAATAAAGTATGAAATATTTATATGCTACAATATTGTCAATATTAAAAATTACAATTTTGAAAATTTTTAGCAATATACTAAACATTCACAACATAATGTTGAGCAAAAAACATGATTCAGAAACTATATACTAGTATATTGGTATGCTAATTTTATAAAATATAGTATAATAAAATACTTGAAACAAATAATCAAAATGCTAATTTTATTATAGCTCAGTGGTAATTAGAGATGGTTTTAATTTTCTTCTTTATATAGTATATTTTCCAAAATATGTTTAAAAACATACACTAATTTTACCACCAGGAAATATGTTATTTTTAATAAAAACAATGTGATCCAGCCTAATTCATAAGGATATTGTGAAGATAATGAAATCATATGTTTAAAAACTGAGTTCTAACCAATATGTACTAAATAACCCAATTATTATTATGTTAAAGAAAAATGTTGATCTGTGTCTTCATGTACAGCATCTTCTTAACAATGGATGGATGTGCCTGGGAGTCACTATCCCAGCCACCAGTGGAGCCCAGCACATGTTCCTCGGCCGCCTTAGACCTATTTCTGTGTTCTGGTGCTAGTGTCCAAGTAACAGTCCTATGGACTTTTCTCATTATGCAGCACCTTTGTTTAGTCATCAGACCCAATGGCCAGCTCTGAAAAGTCTTTGAGCCTAATATGGGGCCTCAGGGAAGGGTGTGCAAACATACTTTTCTGTGGCTTCAATTTCAGCTCCTCTTCTCAACTGTCAGTGACTACTATCTGATGCTATTTTCCTTGGAAGCTGCTTATAGGAAGGTTAAGATTCTTGGGAAATAAAAACAGGCAGCAAGCAGGGGAGGAGGTGGGGCTGGGTCCAGAATTAGCATGGCATCCTGGTAAGGTAAGGTAGGTTAGGTGAGTACTACTAGTTATGGACTATTGTGTCAGGAACTTGATAATGATGATCTCAGTCCTCTGATATGAGGTGAACCATGGTCTTTCTTTCTCCTCCTCTTCCTTTTTATTTTTCTTTTAAGTTAGAGAAACTGACACTCAGAGAGGCAAAAACAAAAACAAAACAAAACAAAAAAACAACACACACACACACACACACACACACACACACACACACACACAAAACAAAAAGAAATAAACAAAATCCCACCAAAAACAAAAGCCAAAAAGGCTTGCCCAAGATCACACAGCTAATAAATCCTAGAGCTGGAGTTGGAATTCACATTTATTGGCTCTGAAATTTGTGCTTTCTACAAATGAGGACACCAGATTCACTCAAGGGGAATTTTGGAAGCACAGATTCCTAAATCCTATGCCCTAGAAATTTTGATTTAGTAGGTTAAAAATGGAAGCAAGAAATCTGTAATTTAAAAGCCTTTTTGAAAAGAGGAAGGTTCGAGGACTGCTGCTCCATTCCATGTTGCTGCTCCCTTAGGAACAATGAGATTGGGTCCAGTGAGTGAGCGATACTGGAGCAGCCACTGTGAACTTCACACCCAGCACAAAATGCCCTTCTCAGACCCTGTTTATTCTTCAGCCTCACCTGTCCCTTTCTCAAGGTCAGAATTAGGGAAAGCCAGCCAATCAGGAAGGGTGCTGAAACAAAACATGTAAATGTAACAAGATGGAGGAAATTGTTTTTAGTAGAACACCCCAGAGACAACTACCCTTATAGTTGCAAAGAAGCTTCTGTGGTAGTGAGTGAGAGAAGGGGATGAGCCTCCCCCCAACTCCCATGGAGTTTAATTCAGTAACAAAAGATGGTCACTAAGTTTCTTCTAAGGAAGGCAGGTCCTGCAGACCTTTTTTTTTTTTTTTCTTTCAGGGTTGAAGCCAAAGCTTGTCACTATTTAGGACCACAGAGGAGTAGCTGAGTGGCCACCAGTGTTCTCCCACGATTTTTTCTCCAGGCCTAATCCACTCCTCTAAGTAAATATTTAACAAATATATTAAATACTAGAGGCCTGGTGCACAAATTCGTGTACCAGCAGGATCCTTCGGCCTGGCCTGTGGGAGCGGGCTGAAACAGGTTCTCTGACATTCCACAAGGGGTCCCGGATTGAGAGAGGGTGCTGGCCAGGCTGAGGGATCCCACCAGTACATGATTGGGGCCTGGGAGGGACACAGGAGGTTGGCCAGCCAGGGAGGGACTGCCAGAAGGCTCCAGGGCATGTCTGACCCATCTTGCTCAGTTCTGATCAGCCAGACCCCGGGGGCAACCTAACCTACCAGTAGGAGCATTTCCCCCCTGGTGGTCAATGTATATCATAGTGACTGGTCAACCAGTCGACTGCCTGCCCCCTGGTGGTCAGTGCAGGTCATAGCAAGTGGTTGAATGGCCTTAGCATATAATTAGCATATTACACTTTGATTGCTTGGATAGTTGACTGGATGACCAGACACTTAGCATATTAGGCTTTTATTATATAGGATAATGGTTTAAAGATGCATAAAATCATTGACTTGGCTCATGCATCCCCACATTTTGGACCTGACATCCCCACATTACCTCCTTTCTTTTCCGGTCTTTGCACATCTAGTCCCATTTATTGCAATATTCTCTGCTCTTGCTCACCCTTTTTTCCTTCTGTGGGACTCTGTCTAGAGTACACTGGATGGCCAAGGCCAGTTAGAGTGTGGAAACCCTGTTCAGAGTATGCTGGGTGTTCAAGGCCACTCTGAATGTGGGACTCCTAATCAAAGTGTTCAAGGTTGAGTTGCTATATGCAAGTACACAGCAAGGCCACAGCTATCATACTGTACACTGCGCAAGCATGCCCTTCTGTAACCCAAAATAGCGAGGTCACTATTTTGGAAAGAATCCTTTTTTGTCTAAGTAGTATAAAGTTGTTACTGACTAGCCAGTATGTGGCTGTATTATGGGGAAGATGTATTACTGACCAGCAGGCTACTGCTGTAGGTACAAAGGCTACTGCTGCTGTGTGGGAAAGATGTATTGTTACTTAGCTAGTGAATGGCTACAGTATGGGACTGTACTTTGATGAACTGTTTTGTCTAGTGGCTCCGTGTTAGCAATAGCTACATGGCCACTGGCTTCTACAATAAAGAGTCTCTTATAGACCCATACCTTTCCATAGCTTCTTGATCGAATACCCAAATACTCGGTGTCCTAGGAGGTCAAGTCCTTAGCAGATGGGCTCGAACCCAACAATTGGCATAGTGGGGCAGGATAAAGGAACTGAGTTCTAATAATTGGTGCAATTGAACAGGATAAAGGACCTAGGGTTTGAGGAGGAAGTACTCCAACAATAATGGTGCAGCGAACAGAGGATAAAGGAGAACTGTGTTCCCAACACCCTCTTATTCTTAAAAGTCTTGCAGGTCTCTGTTTAAGCACTTCTCTCTCAGAGGTTTCCCCAACACAGAGCTTAGAGATTCTTAGTGTGTGTTCTGACTACTCTGTCACAACATTGATCAGGGGTCACTGTTATTACATATCTGATTGCCTGTTTCCTTATAAACTGTGAGCTCAACTAAGATACTTGTTTTGTCTTGTCTAGCACTATTTCCTCAATGCTACCCCAATGATCATTAAATATGTATGGAACAGTGAATGAACTGAGAATATAAGGGTATGTACGCAGGGTGCCCCTCACTTAGATGGATCAAAGGCTGGGTCCAGAACTGTTACTAGTTCACAGGAACTCCAGTGGCTAGAATATCTAACTTTATCAAAGATCAATCTTATTTAAATTATGGTGCCAAGAATCCCAAGATTAGGATCAGGAGTACAAGGTTCATCCAAATGTGTGACCTTGGCCAGTTGCTTAATCTCTCAGAGTTTTTCTGAGTAGCAAAGGGGTGTGTAGGAAAACACTCTGAAAACAGCACAAATATGAATACATAGTTGTGGAGACATAGGAGAGATGGGGTCATCTCTAAAGGACCGTGGTTGGGACGAAGGGGCCACCTTCTGGTTCCCATTTTTCCCACCTCTAGCCATATGTTTGGTTGAATCAGCCCAGTAAATACAGTGGAGCCCTCATCACCCCCCACTCACCACTGCCATTATCTGGTTGATTAATACAGTTTGTGTGTTATTTCAAGGGGAAGGGGAAGAAGAGAGAGAACTAAGTGGCAGGCAGCCTTTGCTGTTGTGACAATGTGGTGGGTCTGTCAAAAACACTTTCCAGATTCCTCATTCTCTAGGGTATAATTTTTATGTTGGAATTTTGGGATCTCAAAATTAAATACCTATACCAGAACTGTAATCTCCAAGGTGACAGTGCTGGAAACCTCCCTTAGCCTCTTAGCAGGGGAGTTTTAAATAATACAGTGGAGCCCTCTGTACCTTAATGAAGTACCATATGGACAATATTTTAAGACAGGCAGTCAAATGGTGGTAAGAAAGAAAAATCAACTGTAAAAACAAGCAAAAGTGTTTCACAATATACTAAATCATCATGTGTATGCCTTAACTGTATATAATGTTATATGTCAATTATGTTTCAAAAAAGCTGGGGAGTAGAAGTAGGATTGCAGATTTAGCAAATAAATATTTAAGAAATACCTACCAGAAAAAAATTGTTCCTTGTTTATCTGAAATTCATATGTAACTTGGTGTCATATATTTTATCAGAAAACCTTTAATGGAAGATCTCTCCTTTTCCTAGTCTATTCTAATTACTCTATTCTACAGAAATATTTATTCTGTAGTATCATTGCTTAAATGAGTTATCATTTAATGTCTTTAAAATTACACTCCCCTTCAAAAATAGCCATTGTTTTCCACTTTTTATATAGATTAGGATTTAATGTGCCTTTTAAATTATTTTATGTATTTTGGAGTTCTTCTATGCTTTAACCTTAAATCCATAGGAATTTTATCATATGTTCCTTTTATTGTATTATAGTTCAATACCATGAGTTACAATGTATTATTTGAAGACAAAAGAAATCACCACTTTTCACAGTGGGGAATCTTGGACACTGTCTTTCAGTTAGTCTGCTTAGCACTCAGTGAAATTGTTTATATAATATAAGTAGAAGCCCAATGCACAAAGATTCGTGCAAGAATGGGCCTTCCTTTTCCTGGCTGCTGGCACCTCCTTTCCACTCTGGCCCTGCCTTCCCACGCTGCCCAGAGGCCTGGGTGATGCAGAATGCCTACCTATGCAAATTAACCTACCATCTTTGTTGGGTTAATTTGCATACTCATTCCTGATTGGCTGCTGGACATTGTGAAGGTATGGTCAATTTGCCTCTTTAAGCTCTTTTATTAGTGCAGATTGCTTTTTGTTGAAATTTTCAAATATATACAAAAGTACAAGGAATATTATTATGAACCTCCATGTATCATTAGCCAAAATTACCAGTTATCATCTCATGGCCAAAATTGTGATATCCATATCTATACCCATTCCGTCTCCCTACTACCTACCACTTCACTTATTTTAGAGTAAATCTCAGACATCAAGTTATTTCATTGGTCAAGTTCAGTATACGTCGCTAAAAGATAAAGATCTTTAAAAATATTCACAATACTATAATCCCACCTAAAAATCAAAAGCATGTTTTTAATTTTATTATATATTTAATGGTTAAAATTTCCCTGATCATGTCAATTTTTATAGCCTATTTTTAAAGTCTTTTTATTATAATTTATTAAATAGGCTTCTCCCTCCCTCTCCTGTCTCTCCCTTTTAAGCTACTTATTGTAGAAACTGGGTTGTCCAATTGAGTGGGTGGTGGGTGTGTTTACATCAAGAGATATGTAATATCCATTTGTCTCTCTTTTTGTGTTATCAGCAGTCTTGAGGATCATTGCCTAGATGCATTATTTGATCAGACATTTGTGAAATAGTGTTGGTCTTACTATATCATTCTTTTTATATTTATTTTTGGGAGAACTCTTCCTCATCAACTATTTTGTTATCCTGAAGTGTATTTCAAGGGGGAAAGTACCACTGGCCAGTTTCCTGGGAAACAGACTCTGAGACAGACATCACAGGTCTGAAAGGAGGGAGCTCTCAGGAACATTGCTTGTAAGAGCATGAGGGAAGCAAGGCCTGGGTGAGGGAGCGATGGGCTGCTAAGTGGTTGACTACCTTAATTAAAAATATACTTAATTAAAAATATACTGAAGAGTTTAATTTTAATTGCATTTTATCCATATAAATGTTCAATTCTCCATTTACTTAGGAGCTATAACGTGCCAAGAACTGCTGCTAGCCTTCGTGCTCAAATTCTGACCCTTGCCTGGATAGTGTAACCCATTATGGACAGTAACCAGGAGGGTTTGATCTCAAAGCTATTCCTTTTTCTTATTGCACTGATGGGTATTTCAGAAGGTCAAAGAAGACATACATGGACTGCCAAGCTCAAGATACGATTCCTGCATTGTCAGAACAGAGTGTGTAGAATATTCGTAATTTAATCTCCTATGAGAAGGCAGGCTACAGGACAACAGGGCAGCCTTCTTGGTACTGGCAAATACAGCTCTGGAACAAAGGCGAGCATTGAAGGAAGCGCTGCCTGGGTCAGAAGGAGCTGTTTTCATTCCATCAAATGATAGAACAAGTGCACATGCACTAATGCTGAAGCCAGAACACCTTGAAAAGAATTTCCCGGAAGAGTGAGAATCTTAATGCAGAAGATAGTTTAATAGCTTTCTCCAGAATTTGGAAAGGTTCACATCTACACGGGCCATAGATTCTTATCCAGGCGATAGGTTCAATAGCTAACAGCTTCTCTCCGCACTTTCCAGCCCCAGGAGTCAGTAATTTAGTGTACTTAAGGAGCGATCTCCCTGACATTTTTTGCATTGAATATCAGAATAAATAGGTAATAGCATATCTATATAACTTGCTAACATGTCATTTAGGCTGCCTGAGGGCTGCTGTAAATTGCTCTGCTACCTTTTTAAGTGAATATACAAATGCTAAGCATCAGCGATAAGATCATCCTGTATTTTATTTTATGATTATTCTTCCCCTCTGGTGCTGAGAAATGAATTGCTTATGAGAGGAAGAGAGGATTGGCTTAATAACTTGTAATCAGATATGCCACACAGCAAATGTGAAGTTCCCGTTTTCCTAGTTTAGCCCTTTTTTAATCTCAGGGAGAACAATTGAATCTCCTAATATGGGAAAGGGCAGCAGTAACCCTTAACTGCAAAATGGCTACAGGGATTAGATGCAAGTGAGAATGAAACAATGGAATAAATTTGTGATTGGTGACTATCTTGCCATTCTTTCTAAAGATCTTACCAAGAGACAGCTAATAATGGTACCAACACAAAGCTTACTGTTCTAAACATTTTATTACCAATAACTTAATGCTTACAACTCCGTTTAACACGAGGGTTACATGATTAGCCCAAGGTCACATACGGAGTCCCAGATAGTATGCTAAACTGCCTCTAATGAAATACTGATTTCTTGACTGTTTTGGGGTTTGTTCAATACTGTGTTTCCCAGGAAGACTAAATCAGTTTTTGAGAAAACCTGGCCTTCAGTCCAATTTCACATTAGGAGGAATCTTTGGCTCAATCCTTCAGTCTCTAAACGTCCCTCAGAGCCCTTACTTGGATAATTAGTTGCGAACAATATCAATTATACCTAAGTGGGCAAATTTAATTACTACAGAAGACCAATTGATTTTTTAAATTATCATTGATTGCTCAGTGGTTATCTCCATGTAAAGATTGGTACATTCTGAATCTTTAATTTAATTAGTTTATTAAATAGTCCAAAGGTTGACACCAAAGTAAGAGGTGAATGTTCTCCCTGCTCCCTTTTCTTCTCGTTGAAGGATAAACACCATGGAAGCCTGAGACAAACAATTACTCTTAAATTATGTGCAGGTTTCTGGGAGACTTTTTTTTTCCAATTGATTTCAGAGAGATGAAGGGAGGGGGAAAGAAAGATAGAGACATCAATGATGAGAGAGAATCATCAATTGGCTGCCTCCTACACACTCCCTACTGGGGATGGAGCCAGCAATCTAGACATGTGCCCTGACCAGGAATCAAACTGTGACCTCTTGGTTCATAGGTTGATGTCCAACTACAGAGCCACACTAGCCAGGTATCAAGACATCCCCTCCCCCTTTTTTTAGCAGATTTATTAGAAGCAGAAATACTTTGTTTTCCTAGCAGTGAGAATAGAACATGCCATATTACCCGGAGTACCAGGTGCTGATATTTTAAATCCTTAAATCAAACTCACAATACAGCCAGTTAAGACCCTGAGGATTATTGGAAATTGATGAGGTTTTAGAAGTGGATTCTACTCTTTAATCTATCGTACTCCCACCTCTTCTTTCCTCAACACTAACTGGTTGAATGATTTGGATTCTTTGTCTTCATTTTCTCATCTTTAAAATGAAGAGAATCATATTTGTCTGATCTAGCACACAATCATATTTGTCTAAACTATGCCACTGCATTTAAAAATATTAAATGTATGTAATTTCAAATATCATTAATATTTAGATAATCATGATATTTGCATTATTTTGCTGTAAAAATATTGTCTGACACTACATATCTATTGCTACATAAGAAATTACTCCAACACTTACTGGCTTGAAACAACCACTTACATTTCTCATAAGCCTACAGATCAGCCCGTTGGGTCCTGCTGGTCGGGGTCCTGTCGGTGCACGGTTGAGCTGGATTGTGCATCTGTCGCCAGCTGGCGGGTCAGCTGTGGCCAGCTGGTGTAGGATGGCCGCAGCTGGGATGATTTAGCTCTTTTACATGGTCTCTTACTCTTCAGCAAGTGGGCCAGAGTGGCTCTCATGGCAAAGGAAGAGGACATGAGTGCAAGTAAGTGCACATGCTGCCTCTCAAGGCCTCGGCTAAATGTGGCACCTCCTCATATCCACCACAATCTAGAGACCAACACAAGTAGCAAAACAGACTGGTTCAAAGGATGGGAGTGTGGAACAAATAAATGCCACACCTTGGTTGGAGGAGATGTGTAGATGTGGTATAAGGAGGGGGAAAAACAGAAGCCATTTCTGCAATAGATCTTTCACATTGAATTACATTCAATGAAAACCCTTGATTGTTTTTATCTATTTCACTGTGGCAATGATTTTTGACATTTTCAATTTTTATGTCACTGTGTTATATAACTTTTTATATAAGGGCACCATTTTTATCCATGACTTGCTGCCTATATATAAGCCTAAAGTAAGATATTTGAATATGTTTGCAATTATTATGACCAACTTTTATCTGGAAAAGTTATATTCTTATTTATTAATTCTTGTTTGCTGTATTAGCAAAGAAAAGAAAACAAGCAAGTGATTTAGAATAATTGTCAGATTTTGAGGGCCAAAGCTTTGCACTACTGGATTCTTGATTGCACTAAAATCATTATACACTTCATTACTGGTTTTATAAGCAGTCAGAGTAAAAGAGGAATCAAGACAATATACATAGAAAATCCAGGTCTCTAGCCCACCTTAAAAAAGAAGACAGGGTTTTGGCTTTGTTTTATTTTGCACTAAAATGAGCTCAACTGGATGTCTATATTGATTAAATTCCCTGAATGTGTGTTAAATTCTTGATTTCACTTGGATTTAGGCATTTGGTTGTAGGATGCCAAACATCTGGATTTTTTTTCCTCAACAGTGCCACATATACATCTATGTAGAGCAATGTTCTGGTTTTGGCATTTAGTTAGCATCCTTATATATGCTCTTCAACCAGAGGCAACACACCACTGGGGTAATTCCAGAAATTTGGATCAAAAGATGTGTTTTTGATTAAGTATAATTTTATCAACAGTAAATATAACTTATCTGAATCACACACAGGCACTTGGCAATATCTTGAAGATTCTAACATTCCCTTTCTCTATGTTGGCATTGTGTTCAGGAGCATTTAAAATATATTTCCACAACATTTTCTAAATGACTATTGTAATTTAATGTTATATTTGGCAACACAACCTAAAATGCAGTAGCTAATAATGCACGCTCATTTATTTGCATACTATTGTTAACCATTTTCATGGAGTACTTACCAAATGTGTCAAGCTGTTAAGATCTATTTAATGACTTAATGGATGAGATACATTGTTCTTAAATTCAATTATACCCTTTGCACCTCTGGAATTAAGGTCATGTCAGCATTTCTATTATATAAGTGCCTGGGTTTGGCAGTTTTTAACTGAGCTATAAAAATTGACTTCCAAATCAAATTCACTGCCTAGGGGAATTCGTCCCCTCCCACCCAAATTTAGTGTATATAATTTTATGGTCCATCTAAATAATCTTTTAGAAAAAATTACATTATGGTCCTCATGTGGCAGAGGAAAACTTTAATTTCCTGTTTGCTTCATAAGACTCGTGTTTTCTTTTCTGATGAGTAACAGTCGCCTCTCAGGCCATCTGTCTTTTAATACACTATTACTTATTGCTTGTGTGACCTCAGGTTGTCACTTAAATTCTTTGTGCCTCAATTTACTCATTTGTAAATTATATTATTAATAGTACGTACCTTATAGAGTCATAGTGAGTGTTAAATGAGATAATAGACATATATGTTTCAGACAATACATATTAATTTCTTAACAAAGATTAGCTTTCTTTTTAAATCCTCACCTGAGGATACTTTTCCATTGATTTTTAGAATGAGTGGAAGAGAGAGGGAAAGACAGAAAGAAATACTGATGTGAGAGAAACACATCAATTGGTTGCCTCTTGCACATACCCTTACCAGGGCCTGGGCCAGGAAGGAACATGCAACCGAGATATGTGCCCTTGACTGGAATCAAATCCTTTGGTCTGCAGGCTGATGCTCTATTCACTGAGCCAAACTGGCTAAGGCTAGCTTCAATTGTTCTTACATAAGAGATTTAATATGAGTTCACTCAACATTAGGAAACATCTAAACAGAACAGGCTGCTGAGGTGAGATTTGGCATTTACTGAGAGGTATGGAAGATGCTATGGCAATGAGCTAATTATCACCCTGATGTCAATGGTTTTATTATTTTAGAAATTATTATTTTTTTATCCCCAGATTTGCTTATGAAGAGAACAAAATTGTGTAGGTGGGTTATTGGCCCTGTAGTTTTAAAACATGACTTATGTTATGCTAATGAGACACTCTAGGCAACTCTATACAGCAGCATATCAGTTATAAGAAGGTGGACAAAATTTCCTGGGTGCAGGAAAAAAGCACATCTTTACTGGCTTTTAAAAAACTTCACTGATATATTTGATGCTGTATTGGCCAAGTGCCCATTTGTTCCTGAATAAATGGCAGAGAAATTTTCCTCCAAAAATTTGAAAGAGGAAGATTCACTGACAGAAATATCAGTTTTCTCTGTTTGTACTCACAGCACAATCACTGGTTCCTTAGTTGTCACAGCTTTTTTCTGGACTGAGGACAGGGCACTGGGTGAAGGACCCACACATGGCATCACAGGGGAGCAGCTGCACAGGACTCTGTTCGGAAACCTCAGCGATTATGTGCCACATTGCAAAAAAAAAAAAAACCCCAAACAACAACAACAACAAAACAAAAAAACACCCAAAATTAAATAATGGATTGGGATTCAAAAGTAGTTGGAAAGATTTTCATAAATATTTTTTAGAAACTTTCATTTTAATCTATTCTATCTAAGCACTTAACATTGTGATTCCCAATTCAATAGATTGACTGTGTTTCCTCCTCTATAACATTCTTTGAAATGTTCTTTTTGACCTGATTTAGAATGAATTTGATGTTTTTCTCTTTGACATAATACAGATGACATTCCTAGAACTACGATCTGTTGTTTTTATGCTGTCATTGTATGAAGTCCTAGAGCTGGACCATCTCGTAGAACTCACTCCTGTAAGTGAATAATGTTCACAGGAACTTCCTCTTTGTCTTTTTAAAGGAAAGGTCCATAGTCTCTGTTGAGGGAAAATCTAAATCAGGGAAAATGCTCTTGTTTAGAATCCTTGCCAGGCAGACACATCAAAAGTAAAGGAATCTAATGGGGTAGGGGGATCCAAAGTAAAACTTCAGAAAAGAAAACAAAAATCTAAGTATAGTTTAAAATAATCTGAGTTCTAGCCAGTTTGGCTCAGAGGATAGAGCATCACCCTGCAGACTGAAAGGTCCTGGGTTTGATTCTGATCAAGAGCACATGCTGGGGTTGTAGGCTCCATCCCCAGTAAGGAGCATGCAGAAGGCAGCCAATCAATGATTCTCATTACTGATGTTTCTACCTCTCTTTCCCTCTTCCTTCCTCTCTTAAATCAATAAAAATACATTTAAAAAATAAAATAAAACATAATCTGAAATATTTATTAGCGAAGAGCAATCAAAGTAGATATTATTCAGGTTTCTAGACAATAGACCATTTATGACTTGATTTTACCACCCAAAAGGAAGTTAGAGATATATCAAATTCCTATTAACATTAAAAAAAAATAATGCACAGCATAATTGGTCAGGAACTTCAAAACTAGTATGATTTCTAAATAAATTAGAAATTTATCAATTGACCAGAAACCATCAATATCGACTGTACAATGAAGATTACATTGTTTAGTGACCCCTGTTAGTTACATCGATACCAGTAAGAGATTAAGACAGGTGATGATACAGTCTCTTAGAAAGTCATTATTGCCATTCTAGAAATTCTATGTAACAAGTTAACTGGAGAAGTGGCCCGCGTAAGTAATTGGCTTTGTCCCCCCCCGCCCTAAAAATTCTACTGTAAGGAAAGTTTGACTGGAAAGGAAAATGCAGTAGATAAAATAGAATTGGGCATAGGGAAATGGAAATAAATGCCTTAAATGAAAGACATATTCAGATGACTGCTCAAGGTCCCTATGGATAATGTTTGTATGAGGGGCGCCCCCTGTGGCTGGGCTCCCTGATACCACCAGTGTAGTGGTAAATTAATCAAGGAGCTTCAAAATTAAGCTGAATGGAATGTTCCCTGATCAACAATGAATCATTGTCAGTCCATTCAATGGCAGTTACAGTGAACATAATAGTTTGGTGAATTTTAAAAGAACTCAGACTTTACAAGAGAATGAAGAATTGGCTATGGAATCTAAACATGCTCAAATTCTGTGTGCTTCCATATTAATTGAAGAAAAATATCTAATAGTAATAACAAGAGACAAAGTAAAATATGTACATAAACTTTCCATCCCCTTTCTTACATAAACCTTTCCATCTGTTTAGTTTCAATTCAGATGATTCTACTTCTGTGTAGCTGTCTCTTACTCAGAGAGGCAAAATAATACTTTGGTGACCCCAAACTATGTGCATATACTTCTGGTATCACATCTATTTCATGGCATTATGATAATTTGTGTATGTTTCTCTAATAATATGCTGGGGATTCAATGGGACTGTCTTTTATTTACTTTTGCAGCACCGGGCACATAGCGAGTCCATAACAATATGTGTTAAATGCATGTGTTAGCCAATGTCTGAGAACAAGAAATGTTCATGATTTCTATGGTGCATTTAATTCTGAAGATAAATGGGCTGACAGGCAAAATAAATCTCATGACCAGATTTCTGTTTACCAAAAACACCTGCTTGTCAGAATAAATTATTTGGGGATCATCCAAAGACAAAGCTCTAAGAGGTCTTGAAAAGTTGGAGAAATCATTTATTACAACTCAAGGTGATATTGAATAAAAATAAGATTCAATAACAACTTTTTAATCATTGACTAGATCTTGTGTCCAAAAATAAGCAAAGAAAACTTGGAAAATGAGGGGGAATTCTACATTTAAAAAATATACTTTTATGTTAATATTTAATTTGGAAATATGTAACTTTTCTCTTTGTAGCTTGATGGGATAAGAAGCAGTGAAGAGGGTAATGTGACTCTAAATAGCTTTAAGTTCCCTCAGTTCTCTTGCCTACAACCCTGCCTAGCCACACTGGTAACTCGTCACATGCTTCCCCTTTTAGGATGATAAATATGTTAATTAAAAAAATTAACCAATATCTGAAAGGAAAAAAAACAGAAAATAAAGATTCAAACAGTGGGGTATTATTTGTTATTAATATTAGCAAAATTACTATCTTATTAAACTTTACCTAAAACTTATTTTTCTATGTTAAATTTAATTTAATATTTGCTCTTGTCAGTTTATATATGAAACATTTGACTTGTCAAGTGAAACCCTTGATGGCTTTGCCAGCACGAGAGCTCACTGTGTCTTGGCAGCACGTTTCATAAGGGACAGAGCAGAAAACGGGGCCCTTGCTTCTGCTTTTTGCTGCTATGTCCTCTTAGGCAGTTATTCCATCTTAGTCTCAGAGTTCTCAAAATGAGGATAATTAACTATTTCACTAGGCTGCCGCATCATTTAAATTACATGTATAAAAGTACTTGTAAAGTGCCATGTTAATGTTAGTTATGATTATGGCTTCATCGACATAACATTAAGAAAACATCATGGAATATGAGGAGCGTGTTCTTTTTTCCAAAGTGCTCCTGGCAACATAGTACTGAGGATTTTTTTCATTTCCTTCCTCCCAATTTTGTTTATTGTAGTAAAATACACATAACATAAAATTTACTATTTTGATAATTTTAAGTGTACAGTCCAGTGGTTTGAAGTACAGTCATACTGCTGCGAACCATCACCACCATCCATCTCCAGAACTATTTTTATTTGTACAAATGAAACTCTGTATCCAGTAAACAATAACTCCCCATTTTCTTCTTCCTAATTCTCCTTTTTTTGGGATAATTTAGAATTCTAATGTTGGTTGCACCCTTTCCCCAACACAAAATTCACTGCTAACCGGAATATAGTGGTGGATCTCAATTCTATCTGCTACATCCATTGATTTGGTCGGGCCAGATAAACAGAAGATGTGGTAAAAAAAATACTGTAATGTAGATTTTGCATGTGATAGGAGAAATTTGAGATTTAATCACATGTAAAAAGGCCTAATATTTTAAACTTATGGATAAAGCATTTTTTTTCCTGAAAATATATACTAAAGACTACTTAGGACTCTGTAAAAAGAATTACCTGAAAATGGTTAACAACATGTAACTAGATCTTCTAAATTCCCACCAATTATAGATTGAATTAAAAATTAATTGTACTGCCCCGCCAGTGTTGCTCAGTGGTTGAGCGTCAATCTATGAGCCAGGAAGTCACAGTTCAATTCCTGGCCAGGGCACAAGCTGGGTTTGGGGGCTCCATCCCCAGTCAGGGACATTCAGGAGGCAGCCAATCAATGATCCTCTCTCACCATTGATGTTTCTTTTTTCTCTCTCTCCCTCTCCCTTCCTCTCTGAAATCAATAAAATTATACTTTAAAAATATTAAAAAATTGACTGTACATATATACAATAAATATTATATAATTACTAAGTAGCTTATAGAATAATACTTAAAATACGGGACTATGGTCATGCTATAGTATTAAGTGAAAAGACTTTAGAAAATGTATACAATGTCACATCAATTAAGTGATAGAAATAATATATATGTATTATATTAAAATAATATATATGCATATGTGGCAATCTCTAGGCAGAATTATTAGTGATTTTAATTTCTTCTTTGTGACATTTCATGTTTTGTAATTTTTTTCAGTGACCATATATTACTTTTATAACCAAGAACAAAATGTAATTAAATAAAAACTCAAGCACAGGCCCCCTCCAAAGCAAACCCAGCAATGAACTCTGAAGTATTTCAGCTATGAACATTTAAGTAATTGGAAATTGGGAGGACCATAAAAAGTAGTCACTGGGGGCTAGTATTTGAATGAAAAACCCAAAGAGCTTGTTTCAAATCATGTTGACTTTCACATTACTAATATAATTAAAGCAAGTAAATCAGTTGGGCAACATGCCACTCACCCTTCAGACACACGTCACAGCTGTCTGCATACTCACTATCTTCACCTTGTGCAATTTTTACAGTTTTTAATATGAATATCAATTCCTTTTTTCATAAACCTAACCTATAAATGCCACAACCCCTCGGAGGGATTTCCCCAGGCTTCATTTTAAGCTCCGCAAGAAAGGATGTAAAAGAGACCTTTCTTTTGTAAAGCGATTCTATAATTCTGTCCAATATCCATCATTTTCAAGGCCAAGTAATCATATTTAATAGATCCTAAATTACATTCTGTCAGGCAAGGATTCCCTTGCTGATATTAACCAGAGAGGAGGCCTGACAGTCAGAGGCCTGAAAGTAAGATATGGGTCTACAAAGGGCTTACAAGTTTCCTTTGCGGGGGTCAGCCCCGCTAGGTTTGTGGTGGTACAGGGTCTGTGCCTTCATCACAGTCCCCAGTCTTCTCCGAGTTACCCACCAACCAGCTCCTGCTTTCCTGGCTTAGAGTCACTTTTAAAATTAAATTACTTGGCACATTTTTGACCCTCTCCTTTGAGGAAATTGCCATCATGAATTTATTTTTACAATATTTCTCTAGCAAGACAGCTAGATGTATAAAGCATGTACCTACATGATCTCCATTCTGTACACTTATAGGGAAACTGAAAGAGAAAAAAGCTGAATGATGGGAGAGAGTTGGAGCGATGCCATCATACCTGTGCTTAAATGACTTACAGAGTGTAAGATTAAAGATCTTTTCTTGACAGGAAAGAGTATAAGGTCTTGATGCCAGAAAATGAGTGCAAGGACAAATTTTTCTTTGAAAGTGGCAGAGATTTCGGACCAGGTTTTTATTAGGAGGGAAGTTCCCATCATTCCTTCTTTGAGCATCCCTATTGGAGTGGCTTTTATTTTGTGGATTTTGCATCTCAAAGATGTTTAAGAATAAGAAATGAGGTAGGACGGGGGTGGGGGGTGGGTGGGGGGGTAGGTAGGGGGTGAGGGCAGGGAGGAGGGGGTCAATGGAAGAAAAAAAGAGACATTTGTGATATTTTCAACAAAAAGGATAAATTTTTTTAAATAATAAGAATGAG
This sequence comes from Antrozous pallidus, assembly GCA_027563665.1. Taxonomy (NCBI): domain Eukaryota; kingdom Metazoa; phylum Chordata; class Mammalia; order Chiroptera; family Vespertilionidae; genus Antrozous; species Antrozous pallidus. Next base: position 39,244,618 of record CM050515.1, read on the forward strand.
AAGGTATTTGAAAATAAACATTCCACCAAATTAATATTTAAGTTTTTAAATCTTTAGTTATTAAAACAATTCAAGCACAAATCTTCATTTAAAATCCAACTATTGAGGTCTTATTCTGTGCTTCAGCCCTGCTGGTGCTTCATCAACATTCAGTCCTTACATCCCAATTTTAGGGATGGTGCCTGTGAGTTAGCCATTTCTAAAATCTGAGAATGGCTTGGACTCCAACAGTTTGGATCACTCTCAAATTTTGATCAATCTGTCTTTTCACATGGAATTGCTTGTTCTTGTTCTGGAAAAATAAAATCTCAACCTCCTTGCTCCAGACTTCAAGATAGATGGATTCTGACATTTTAGCCTAAAGAAAACTTAAAACATTGAAGGGTAGAGTAGGAAGGAGCGAATAATGCTAGTGTTTAATATTTTAAAACAAGAAATAGGATAAGCATAATGTATTAAAAGAAGAAAAAATAAACTGTTAAATCTTTATCAAGATAATGGTCTTACAATTTTGAGGAGCAAAAATGCTTTCCACAAAGAGACCTATTCTGTTTTCTGGCTGTTTTCTTACTTTCTCCCCCTCCTTTGTAAGTTCTCATGTTTCTGTTTTTCATCCGTGCTCTTCTTTACCAATTCTTTTATTTCTATTCACAACTCTTCCTTATTTCTATCTTACCATTACTCTTTCTCTTATCCCCTTGCCTTCTATGCCTAAAGAAGAGGAAAAATAAAACAAAATATCCAGCTTTTGTGCTCTGCCTTTTAGTGCAATAAAACACAGGTGCAAAAACTGAAGGAAGGAATTGGCTGGTTTCATGATCCTCTCTTCCATCTTTCACCATCATTAACTCCTCTCTGTACTCTTTTCTTTACTTCTTCCTTTCCAGTAAGCCACTTCCTTCTTTTTAACAAATCACCAAGGCTAAGATTTAAAAGCACGTTACCACAATCTGATACACTACAGTAGTTTAATTTTCATATCAGTCTAACCCAAATTGGTTTTCCATTGACAGAGCTCAGCTGCCACTAACTTGCCTACTGTGTTCAACAAATGGAAAGCTCCATAAAGCCTGTGTTGTCATTTATTTCTGCGGTGGAAATATTAAGCAAGCTGGAATGTAGTGATTTATTTAATCATTTTTATCATAACACAATTATTAAGATAATGAACATTTCACAGTTTCCCTGAAAATGAGGGTGGGTTTCAAAGGGAATAATCATTTAAAATATGACCATCAGGTCTTCAGTGGACTTTGGCTTATTTTGATACATTTTGCCAGGACATGTTAGTAGGCTATTGCCTTCTTTTGGGGGCTATTCTTTTTATTTTAAGAGTTAGCACTCTTTTATCTTTTAATGGTGTTATTTTGAATGGGTTTCTCTATTTTCAACTCTATTGAGTAAACAATGACAGCTGGGAGAGAGACTGTAGGGGCACATGTAATAATTCCAGAGAGAATAATGTATTATGAACTTCAATAATTGCATATATAAGGTGCTGCATGGACATTGGGTGCCTAATTATTAATTACGTTGTTTTCTGATAACACTTATCACATTGCATTTTAATGTGATATATTGAATAACTTGTGATAGAAAAGATATCTCATTCATCTCTGAATTCCCAGTGTCAAACACAGATACTTGAACACAGTAGCCAATTACTCTTCCATGTTTGAATAAACAAAACGAATGTCTACATATCTATGTGTCTCTGAGTTGGTATATATATATGTGTGTGTACATATAATATATTAATAAATGCATATATAGATATTATGCATTCATTTATGATATATATAAAATATGCATAAATTATTAATATTGTGTACATATATTATATATAAAATACATATATTTAACATATGTATGTTTAAATTAAAAATTCCAGAAAAGAGGATCTTTTAAGTAATATGGGGAAATTTTTTTTTTGTCAACAGAAGTACTGTCTTTTTGTTTATATAAAGTCAATATTATCTAATAAAAGAGTAATATTCAAATTGACCATACCACCACTACATCCACAAACCATGCTCACTAGCCAATCAGGAGAAAGTATATAAGTTAACCCCAACCAAGATGGCTGCAGCCACTGAGAGCAGGAGGGAGGCTTGGGTTTCCCCAGAGATGGAGGAAGCCAAGCTTTCCACCTGCCCTGGCCAGCCCAGGCCTTCACTTAAGGATGCAAAGTTTCAATTATCCTATCTAATAAAAGAGTAACATGCAAATGTGACCATACCTTGGTTCCTGATTGGCTATGTTACCAGCCAATCAGGAGCAGGGTCAGGGCCAAGCAACACGAGGTAGGGGGGCGGGGCCGAGGTTCATGGGAGGCCGGCAGGGGTCGCAGCATGTGGGATGGGAGGGGCCCACCTGCACACCGCTTGGGATGGGAGCCGCACCTGACAGGAAGGGCCTGCCAGCACACTGGGTGGGACTGAAGGGGTGGAATGGGAGGGGTCAGCCAGTGGGCTGAGTGGGGTGGGAGCTGCATGGGACAGCAGGGGCAGAATGGGAGCCACGCAGGACAGCAGCCACATGGGACAGGGGGTGGGATGGGAGGGGCTGGCCAGTGCTCTGGGCAGGATGGGAGCTACAAGAGACAGGAAGGGCGGGATGGGAGCAGTGTGGGATGGCAGCCATGTAGAACAGGAGGGGCGGGATGGGAGCCGCATGGGAAGAAAGCTGCTCAGAACAGGATGGGCAGGACGGGAGGGGCCGGCCTGCACACTGGGCAGGATGGGACCTGAGCGGGATGGGAGGGGCCAGCAGGCCCGCCATGTGGGACAGGAGCTTCGCAGACAGGAGGCAGGTGAGGCTGGCGTGTGCAGCTGCCAAGTGTGGATGCCCCCGGGGCTGGGCAGTCTCCACTGGGGCTAAGGCCAGGGCTGGGTGGGCAGGCCAGGGCAGAGCCAACCAACAGCCCCATTTCAGGGTGATGGCTGGGTGCCCAAGGCCTAAAGCTTTGGCCAAGGGTGAGGGGACAGTAGGACATCCCTGAGGGCTCCCAGTACATGTGAAGGGGCAGGTTGGGCTGAGGGACCATCCACCCCCAGTGCAAGAATTTTGTGCACCAGGCCACTAGTAGAAGATAAAAATCCCATGGCTTCCACGGAGTGAGCAGGAGGCTTGGCTCTACACCAGGCTACAAAGTTTCAATTGTAGAAGATAAATAAATCCCAGATCCTACGGCTTCCACTTGGGTTGCCAGGGGTTGTGACTGGTCTGCAAACCACCACAGTCCCCTTGCCCAGGCTGCTTATGCCCCAAGAGAGCCCCACCCTGATCTGAAACACCCTTCAGGGCAAACCAGCTGGCCCCCACCTGTGCACCAGGCCTCTATCCTATCTACTAAAAGAGTAATATGCAGATTGTCCATTATTCTAGCACAAAAGATAGCTGCTCCCATGTGGTCAAAGATCCTGCCCTCATATGGACACAAGAGGGCTACTACAAGATGACCAGCAGGGGAGGGCAGTTGGAAGGGACCAGGCCTTCAGGGGAAAGCAGCTGGGGGGTCCCAGGCCTGCAGGGGAGGGCAGTTAGGGGTAAACAGGCTGGCAGGGGAGCAGATAGGTATCAATCTGGCTGCCAGGGGAATTTTTAGGGGGTGATAGGCTGGCAGGCAGAATTGATTAGGGGCAACTAGGAAGGCAGACAGGCAAGCAGCTGGGAGCCAGCAGTCCTGGATTGTGAGAGAAGAGTTGGACATCCCTCAAGCAGCTGGGAGCCAGCAGTGTTGGACTGGAGAGGGTGCAGGCTGGGCTTAGGGACCCCCTGCCCCCCAGTGCATGAATTTCATGCACTGGGCCTCTAGTATATAATAGGTCACTCTACTAGTTTTCAACTCTATGATATTTTAACAATGATGGTTAAGACCAGGCTACTAAGAAAGATCAAATTTTTAAATTTATTTTCATTCTATTTTTTCACAATTTCTGCCATCTTTTATTATTAATATTAAAATTTATCTTTATTGTTGAAAGTATTACAGATGTCCCCCTTTTTTTTCATTGACCCTCTCCACCCTGCAGCCACTCCCCCACCTCCAGGCCCTCACCGCACTATTGTCTCTGTCCATGGGTTATGCATATCTATAATAATAAAAGCAGAACATGCTAATAAGACCAGATGATCTTCCAGACGTAGCCGGGGCTATGAGGGAAACTTGGGTCCCCAGTACCAGAGGGAAATGTGTGCCGGCAGTGGGGGGTGGGGAAAGGAAGGAAGGCCTACTCTTGCATGAATTTCATGCATCTGGCCTCTAATATGCATATGAATCTTGAAGAGTAATATCTTTCAAGTCTCTCAATCTTGCTCTTTCCAATATGACTAAAATCCATATCTCATTTAGGAGCTCATATTATCTTCTATTTTCAGTTAGTAAATACTTCTGACTTATTGTTTACAGGTTTGAATGTGCTTTATTTTATTTTATTTTATTTTATTTTATTTTATCTGTAAAGTGCTTAGAAAATACCTGGTCAAATTTCTAACAGGAATTTATTCCCTTTTTGCTCTTTGATATGTCATATTTGGAGAACTGTTGAATTTCATGTAGTTCTACTTAAGTTCTGTAAACAGGATGAGAATACTGTTTCTTCTTTGTGAAGACTCTGCCTAAAGGACTCTTTCATATTATGGCTTTCCCCCCTCCCCCCCAGATAGAATGGAATAATAAATTTCAGCACTCACTTTATAGATGATGTATTGATTTACATGCACTGTTTGCATTATTTCTATTTCTCTGGTTCTGGCAGTATGGGCTTTCCTTGTCCAGAGGTGGGGAATCTAATGTGGTCTTTAGTCTTGGGCTTGATGAGGAGCCTGAGACCAGCTCTGAGCTGGTCTTTTTTGACTCTGCTAGGATGGGCTTTAGTCATTTTGCTCTTGTTTTCCAGGCTCTGAGTGCCCTCTGGGAAAATGACCCTCCCCACTGCCTACCCTGTGTCTGCCTGGATAGACACCTGCTCTCTAGTCCTCAGAAGTCTGCACTGTGTCTCTTTGTTTTTGCTCCTTCAGGATGACTTTTTTTCAGCCCCACTTCCTCTGGCCATAATAATCTCCTCAGACTCTAAAAGTCTCAGATCTTCTCCTATGGTTTGAGCATTCTCAGTTTGTCTGGCTATTTCACTCAGTTCTGGTTATGATAGTAAGAGAAACCCAGATGTGCTCTTCTATTGGAAAAAGAGAGGTTTAATAAGCAAAATGATGATTTTTTTTGCTGTCATCCTAGATCCTACTTTATTGAGATATAATTGACATAAAATGTTGTATACATTTAAGGTATAAAATACAATAAATTGATGCACATATGCATTGTGAAATAATTAACACAATAAGAGTTATAAACACATTCATCAGTTTTTTGTGATTAGAACATTTAAGATTTACTCTCAGCAAATTTCATTTTTTCAATAAAATATTGTTAACTATAGTCACCTGCTATATATATTAGATCCCCAGAAACTGTCTATTTAGCAAATTATATAACATAATTTCATTATGGAATTAACTATTTGGATATTCATAATAAATAACAGCTAACCTTCAATAATTGTTTAATCTTCAATAATACTGTGCTGCATTTATCTTATTTATTTTTCACCTTCAAAAGAGGTTTGTATTCTTTCACCAACATCTCTCCATTTCCCCTACCTCCCACTCCCTGGCAAGCACCATTTTATACTCTGTTTCTATGAATTTGGCTTATAAAAATATTCTTCATAACATTGTGAACATGAAGTTATTTGGCATTCTCTGTTCTACTTATTTCACTTTTCATAATGCCCTAAATATCCATTCATGCTACAAATGACAGGGTTTCCTCTTGTATATCCTTCTTTTTTATGGCTCAATTATATTTATATAACATTTCTTGATTTATTCATTTGTTGATGAGATACTTAAGTTATGTTTTGGCAATTGTGAATAATTGGGATACAGATATTTCTTCAGGATAATGATTTTTTGATACATACACAGAGTGGGATTCATGGATTATATGATAGTTCTATTTTTAATATTTTGTGGAACCCGCATACTGTTTTCCATAGTGGCTGTACCAATTTACATTCCCATCAATGGTTCATCAGGGATCCCTTTTCTCCACACCCTTGCCAATATTTATTATTTCCTATCTTTTTCATGAAAGTCATTCTAGCATCTTTTCATGTGCCTGTTGACTATTTGTATATCATCTTTGGAAAAATGTATTTTTAGGTCTTCTATTTTTATTTATTTATTTATTTATTTATTTATTTATTTTGTATGCATGCATATAAGCATAACCAATGGATACAAGACACTGGGGCAGGGGGGCAGGTGAGGACATGTGCTGGGGGGGGGGTAGGGGAGGCTGTGGGGAGGACAATGGGGGGGGCAAAGGAAAACATATGTACTACTATTTGTAATACTTTAAAGAATAATAATAAAAAAAGCTAAGAGCAGATGAATTAAAAAACAAACAAACAGGCTATTTGTAAGGGTGTAGGCAGGTTTAAGAAACCAACAAAAGATAACGAGGTATCTCCAGCACTGGCAACAGCTGGGAGTTTTTACCCTGAGAAATAGCTGTTACTATACTATAGTAAGGACTATGTTCTTTTCCAGAGGGAAGGAGCCACTGTCTACTCTTGGTCACTCAAGGAAGGGCTTCTGATTTCATTCTGCCTCCTTCTCCCATCCTGATGTTTTCTACCCATCTCTTCCAAGTGCCTCTCATTAGTTGAACCCAACCAAAAGGCGTAAGGAAAAGGAGCTAGAAGAACCCAATGAGCAGAGTCAGCCTCCCACGAGACAGAGCAGGATGGGGAGTGTGGAAAGTGCCTCTGGAGCGCTGATGCCAAAGCTGTCTAGCACCGGGTAATTGATCCTCAGCTGATATTGTCTCTTTACTCTATAAGAGGGTTCCACGGGAGTGAATGGAATGGGTCAATGAAGTCTCTTAGACACTGATACTATGTAGGGTCTCCCTGGGTCTTTGGCTTGCAGATTCATCTCACAGCCTCTCAGCCTCTAGCATCTTGGGGAAGTTGCTCCCTGTAAAGGTGCATTGCTGCCAAATCTGCAGTTTTCTTTGTTGCTCTTTTTAGTTGTATTCCTTTTAGCAATGAGTATCCCACTACAGCCAAATTGCTCTCCTCCACTCACTTTCCTTAGAAATTAACCTTGTTTATGAGACATGTCTAGTCATATGGAAAGCCTTAGAAGGATTCAGCCCTCTTCACTCACCTCAACACACACACACACACACACACACACACACACACACACACACACACACACACACTGCTATGTGGATAACTTGAAAACAGGTCCTTTTGATCTTGGGAGAGAGAAACAGACCCTCATGATTGAGACTGAGTATCAGGAGACCCATGTAGCCTCTTATGAGTGTCTGTAGCTTATAATTCAACATTTGTTTTGGACTTAACTCAGTAACTTCTACATATACCGATCCAATGTGCTATTGGATCAGAGAAACGTACTATTAGCTCCAGATATAGACTCTAAAATTTACATGGGGGGAGCAACATTGAAATCCAAGTGTGTCACTAGTTTCTTATGCATAATCTTCTTAAATTCTTTGCCAAATGGGAATTTTGAGACAGCTCTAAAGGAGTGGCTTGGAGACGGCGACCTCTCCCAGGATACGATTTCTTGCCACAGCTGTGGCAGGGCTGCTTGCCCTCCAGCAGACAGCTGCTTCTGTGAGGGGAAACTCAGCTGGGAGATGGCTGGTTCATGCTGAGTCACCTGCCAAACCTCAGAAGGACCATGATTAAACCTGGAGGGAGATCAGCCCCAGCACTGACCCTTTGACAGGGGTCCTGGTAAGAGATGCTCCTGCCCTCCCTTGGCGAGCTGAGGACCTTGAGAAACTGTCTTCCCTGGACGAGTGACTCCTGAGTTTCTTATGCCACAGAACCATGGGGTTCTGCACCATGTGCTAAGCAGCGTGTTTCTTAGGGCTCTGAGGCCAATGTCTTTTGCACCCTTGTTCTATGGGGGTTAGATTTCATTTCTCTAGGAACTAAGGTGGCTGACTCACCTAGCTTGCCTGGGACTGTCTCAGATTTAGCATTGGAAGCTTGGTGTCCCAGAGATCCCTTCACCAGATTCCCAGGAACCAATAAACTAGACACACTTACTCCTATCCCACAGAGCACTTTGGGTGGTTGCAGGCAAGCTGAGTTTCAAGTGCAATAATACATATTAGAGCTTTTTGTAGATTGTAAAGCACTAGGCAGACATTCTTCTTTTGGTTATGTCATGCTTTCTTCATTGACAATCCCTCACCTTGGGCATGTATAGATATAATAAATATATTAATAAATTGGTAGTTATAATACATATGTTAATAAATATATTAACTCTCTATATTAAATAATAATTTAATATAGTTAATAATTTAACATAATAAGATAAATAAATATTAAGATTATTATCTCCTGTGTCCATGAAATATTGTGCTAAGTACTTTATAAACACCATCATTTTTATTTAACTCATTTTTTTATGATGTGATTGGTTTCAGGTGAACAGTTTAGTGGTTATAAAATCATATACTTTACATAGTGCTCCCCTCGATATTTCCAGCACACATCTGGCATCATATATACTTATCACAATATTATTGACTGTATTTCATATGCTTTACTTACTTTCCTGTGACTATTTTGTAACTACCAATTTGTGTTTCTTAGTCCCTTAATCTCTTTTACCCAGTGTCCCAACCCTTTTCCCCTCTGGCAACTACTAATTTTCTTTCTGTATCTATAAGTCTTAAACATCATCATTTTTAATCGTTCTAAAAATTCTGTCAAATAGTTATTATTATTTCTCACTGCTCCTAGAGCTGATTTCCTTAATATTAGAGTCCTACTCTATTTGGATTCAGGGCTGATGAAAACAGGTGAACTAGTATACTGATAAATTATAGGTCTGGCTCTTAGAATGGGTCTGTTATTTTGCTAGTCAACGTAAATCCTGTGTGAAGACTTTTAACTGGTCAGCGCTTGAGGACAGCCTACTCTTGGTAGCTCTGCTCAGACCGTGAGGTCTGCAGGTCTAGTTTAGATCCGTTTGGCACAATCCAGCATCCTGAAAGGCCACTGGGCTGTGGGCTCAACTCCATTGTAATATATCTGAGTGACCAGATTATTATGATCTTTGAATGCAAAATAATATAGCCATTAAGTGTATATCCTCCTATCTAATAAAAGGATAATATACAAAATTGACCGTATCTTCGCCACACCCACAAGCCACGCCCACAGCCACGTCCACCAGCCAATCTGGAGCAGATTATGCAAATGAACCCCAACCAAGATGGCTGCTGCCACTGAGAGCAGGAGGAAGGCTTGGGTTTCCCCAGGAACAGAGGTAGCCAAGATTTCTGCCTGCCAGGCCTCCACTCAATGTTACAAGGTTTCAGTTATAAAAGATACAGAAATGGTGGCAGCCACTGAGCTGGAGAGAACAGAGGATTGGGTTTCCCTGGCAACCTGCTGTTGCAGGCCTAGGCCTCCACTCTAGGATACAATGTTTTAAACAGAAATGGCTGCTGCCACGGAGTGAGCAGAAGGATTGGCTACGCTCCAGGCTACAAAGTTTTAATTGTAGACATAGATTAATCCCAGATACTAGGGCCTCCGCTTGGGTTGTCAGGGGAGGGGGCATGGCTGGCCTGTAAACCTCCACAGGGCCCTTGCACAGGCCATCCCTCACCCCAAGGGAATCCCCACCCTGATCTGGGACACTCTTCAGGGCAAACCATTTGGCCCCCACCCATGTACCAGGCCTCTATCCTATCTAATAAAAGAGTAATTTGCAGATTGACCATCACTCCAATACACGAGAGGGCTGCCCCCATGTGGTCAAAGATCCTGCCCCCATGTGGACACAAGATGGCCAGCAGGGGAGGGCCGTTGGGAGATTCCAGGCCCTGCAAGGGAGGGCAATTGGGGGCAAATGGGCTGGCAGGGGAGCAGTTAGACATCAATTAGGCTGGCAGGGTAGTGGTTAGCGGGTGATTAGGCTGGCAGACAGAAGTGGTTAGGGGCAATCAGGGAGGCAGGCAGGTCAACAATTTGGAACCAGCAGTCCTGGATTGTGAGAAGGATGTCCGGCTGCCCGTTTAGGCCCGATCCTGGAATTAATTTACATTCTACAATTGAAACTGTGTAGCCTAGAGTGGAGGCCTAGGCCTGCCAGAGCTGCAGAAGCTTGGCTTCCTCCATCGCCGGGGTAACCCTAGCCCCTGCTCTCTCTCGCTCCATGGCTGCTGCCATTTCTGTTGGGATATATCTTCTGTAATTGAAACTTTGTAGCATTGAGTGGAGGCCTAGGGTGGCAACAGCAGGTGGAAAGCTTGGCTTCCTCCATTGCCTGGGAAACCCAAGCCTCCCTCCTGCTCTCAGTGGCTGCAGCCATCTTGGTTGGGGTTTATTTGCATAATTTGCTCCTGATTGGCTGATGGGCGTGGCTGATGGACGTGGCTTCATAGGAGGTACAGTCAATTTGCATATTACTCTTTTATTATATACTAGTGGCCCAGTGCACGAAATTCATGCACGGGGGTGGGGGTGGTCCCTCAGCCCAACCTGTCCCCTCTCACATACTAGGAGCCCTTAGGGGATGTCCAGCTGATGGCTCATCCCCAGGCTGGCCACGGCCTAAAGCCTCTGGTGAGGCTTTAGATCTTGGGCACTCAGCCATCTCCCTGCTCAGCTCAGCTCCAGCTTCCTGTGACCACCCGGCCCTAGGGGCTGAGCGCTCACCTCTGCTCCCATGCCCTGGCTGCTTGCCTCACCCCCTGGCCGCCTCCTGTGCTCTCCGTGTCCCACCCCCCTGGCCACCTCCAAGCTCGGGTGGCCTGGGTGCCATGGTGCTCCTGTGCTCACCACACCCCATGCCCCGGCTGTCTCCAAGCTCAGGTGGCCAGGGCACCGTGGCGCTCACTGCTGCTACTGCTTTGTCTCCACCCCTCTGCCCCGCCCCCTGCTCCTTATTGGCTGGCAGCATAGCCAATCAGGAGCCAAGGTATGGTCACATTTGCATGTTACTCTTTTATTAGATAGGACTAGGGGCCTGGTGCATGAAATTCGTGCACTGGGGGTGGGTGGCCCCTCAGCCCCCTCTTACATACTGGGAGCCCTCAGGGGATGTCCAACTGATGGCTTACCGTCAGCCTTTCCAAGGCCTAAAGCCTCTAACGAGGCCTTGGGCACCCAGCCATCGCCCTGCTCAGCTCAGCCCTGGCTGCCTGTGACCACCGGTCCCGGGGGCAGGGCGCTCACCACCACTTCTGCTCACAGCTCCCGGGGGGCCGGGCACTCCCTGCCGCCACCACCACTCCTGCTGCTGCTGCTGCTTCCCCACACAGCACTTGGGGGCTGGGTGCTTGCAGCTACTGCTGTTTCATCTCCAATCCCGGGGCCCAGCAGTAGTGCCGCTTGGCCCCGTCCCCGCTCCTGATTGGCTGGTAGCATAGCCAATCAGGAGCCAAGGTATGGTCACATTTGCATGTTTCTATTTTATTATATAAGAGGATATGCTGAGTGGCCAGATTATTATGTGTTTAGAAATCATAATAATCTGGCCACTCAGTGTATACATATGAATGCCTATATATTTTTCCTTGATAATGAAAAGTTTCCAAATAATGTTAATAAAATTATTGTATGGACATAAAAATAATTTTATAAAATACATATTTACCTTTACGATCTATCCTCTTAATTATATTTTTACCCAATTTTTATTTATTTGTGGTCAAATTTATTTATTTATTTATTTATTTAGTATGTCAACTTTTTATTTTTTTATTTTATTTTTAAAAAATTTTTTTGCAGTATAACTTAGATTTAATAGTAGTACACATGTTTTCCTCCCCCCCCATTATCCTCCCCCCAGCCTCCCCTACCCCCCAGCACATGTCCCCTACCTGCCCCCCACCCCCACTCCAGTGTCTTTCATTCACTGGTTATGCTCATATGCATGCATACAAGTCCTTCGGTTGATCTCCCCCAGCACCCGCCCCCCACCCTCCCCAGCCTTCCCCTTGTAGCTTGACAGCCTGTTCAATGCCTCCCTGCCTCTATATCAATCACTCTCCCCTGTTTCTTTTCTTCAAAAATATCTTGCCTCTGAATACTAGAAATAAATGTATAAGAACAAAAAATGTTTGAGTCTCAGTTTCAATGTCCAACTGTTCTGAGTCCCAGTTTCAGTGTCAAATAGTTCCTTATGTGTACATGTCAGCAATGGTATCCAGATGGTGAACACATTGTGGCAATGCAAGTTCCATCCTCTCTGGTTTGGTCCTGGGCCGCCTGTAGCCACGCACAGCTGCCGACTGCTGGCATGGCAAGATGTCGTCAGTGTTCCCCATCTCTGGATCATCCTCGTAACTGGAACAGACCCGTCAGTTCCTCACTGTCGCAGGAACCCACATGGTCTTGGAGTTGTTCTCTGAAAACACACAAACACATTCTCAACCAAAAGTTAACAAAGGGATCCTCTCTGCAAATTAGACTTGGGATTCTTTTTATTTTTGCCTAAATGATTTTCCTTTGGCCTATTTTGACATCATGTGTGTTTTTCATGGGTGTCCTGCTGTTGGTATTACAAATGGAAGTTATTTTTCTGGAGTAAGAATTTTCTAGATGTATTTTACTTACAGGATATTTTTCCTTACATGATATTACCCCACTATCCCCCCCCCCCCCTTTTGATTAATGGGGGCTTCTGGAAATTTTATCTTGCAGTCTTGGTAATTTTAAATTTTAATTTTTGCACACAAATATGACTGCTTTAGGTTCTTTGGATGTTAGGCAATTTTACAGTGAGGTGAACTACTAATAGATATTTTAGTTACTGTTTTAGGAACAGCTTTTTGTCCAGTACACTTAAATTTTCTCGAGTGTTCACTTATTTCACTTGGCCAATTTAAATTAATCTGAAAACTTATTTACTATTTTACTGTCAATTTTAATACTCAAGCAGAAATCTTAGTTTACCCCGTAAATATTAGTGGAAAGGATTATTTGCATTCTTGAGTAGGTTCTGAGCATTCCTGGTACTAGATGAATTTAGATATAGAGCAGCTATTGCTGGCCGAGTCTCTGTCTGCAACTTGGGTCCTGATCTGTGCGTGGGAGGTGAAGTAGCTGTGGGGGCAGGAGATCTCCCTCAGAAAAGGTGAGAGTTCAGGCCCCTGCAAGGTTTGTAGGTGAGGGTCTGTACCCCATCTCTGTTGACCTTTTAGTTCTCTCCTGTTGGTCCCTCTGCGACTATGCCTGTCTTAGGTTGTTCCTTCCCTGAGGAATCTTACCCATCTCTGGCTAACCAGCCATCCTCCGGGGCCAAACAGGGTGATGTGAGGTTCAGTTATGTCTCCTTTGTAGTCTATGCCCCCGTGGCCTCCACATCCAGCACCTGCCTTGAGGTCCCCTGTTTGTGGACAAATTTAAACCTTTATCCAAGCATTCATCTTTTTCTTCTCTTTCAGTTACATGTATTTTTTTTAAATGCCCTTCTTACCATTTTATCCTTTACCTATTAGGTTCATTAAAGCCCATAGATTATCCTTGATGAATTTGATGCTACAATTAAATCATTATGTAAAACCACTTATCAAGAGATGCTTCCTCAAGGCAATTGGATCCCATGTTCCAGGCACCAATTTGCTCATAAGAAGACTCTGAAGGAAGATCTTTTATTCCATGATAGCAGCTAAATTTGATTATGTTATCCAAAGAAAAAATGTGTCTCTTAGTCAAATCAAAGTCCTCAGAACTTTAAAAGAAACCAATTGCCATTATATTTAAGGATTCTCATGTGTACATGAAATTTCTTAACCATCCAAAGTAATACTAAAAACAATTCAGTATTTTTCTCAATGTTGTTAAAACAACTTCTTAGATTAATGGATTATAAGCCTGAGCCAAGCTTTATTTCCAGCTAGCTACAGGGAAAAGACTTTTATGTGTGCTGATTCAAGATTCTCTTAGGGATTTTATAGGAAAAGAGAATGGTTAATCATGTTAAACTGGATACAAAAAAAAATAATGTCTGTTAAAAATTATTAGGCTAGCCAGTCAGCGAGGTGGGTAACCCTGGCTTTCCCAGAAGTCCTTAATCTCATTTAGGTCTATCAGAAAATTGCTCAAGCATTTTAACAGCAATGCCGATTACTTCCCAGAGGAGGTTGTGAATTATACCATGCAAAAAAAGTTCTGCCCCAGACCAAATTCAGGATGATTTTTATTCTCAATTGGAATATAACTTTTGTACCAAACCTTACCAGCAGTTTTTTTTTTTTGTTCTAAAATAATATTTGATTTAAGGTGGTTAGCTCTTTTTTGGAATAAAACTGTCAAATATTTCTTACCTCTAAAATAATGTTGCAAGTTTTGAAAAATGTGAAAGTTAGACAAATGCAACACTTCTGATAAATAGTAGGATTTTATAACAGATAGAGCACTAAAATAAGTTGCAAATGTGATTTTAAAACTAGCCAGTAGTGTCTAACTCTACCTACCAATGCGTAGGAAATACATGGTAAACCATACCATGGAGGGGCAATGAGTAATATCCAGAGCATGAAAATTCTATTGGATTAAAAAACCTGGTTTCTTCCACCAATTGCAAGGGGGGGGGGGGGGAGGAGATAGAGATAGAGATAGAGACAGAGATAGAGATAAACACTAATCAATCATAGCATATGACCTTTCTTGGATCTGGATTCAAACAAACACACTGTAAAACAAAATTATGGCATAGGAAGTTGAAAATTTGAACCCTTACTGAGAATTTAATGATATCAAGGGATTATTATTAAATTTTAAATTGTGATAATGGTGTTGAGTTTATATGTAAAAAAATCAACCTAGCCCAGCTGGAGTGGCTGAGTGTCAACCATGAACCAAGAAGTCATCAGTTCGATTCCCAGTCAGGGCGCATTCCTGAGTTGTGGGCTTGATCCCCAGTGGAGACATGCAGGAAGCAGCTGATGGATGTTTCTCTCTCTCTCTCTCTCTCTCTCTCTCTCTCTCTCTCTCTCTCTCTCTCTCTCTCTTTCTCTCTCTCCCCCTTACTCTTTCTTTAAAATCAATCTAAAAAATTTAAAGATCAACCTTAAGGCTTAGAGATTCATAAATAAAAAATTTGCAGATGAAATTATATGATATCTGGGATTTGCTTCAAAATAGTATAAGAAGAAGAGAAGTAAGAGGGGATATAGATTAAATGGAATTAATCTGAGTTGATTAATGTTGAGGCTATGTAGTGTATGTGTGAAAGTTCATCATATGAATTTACTCACTTTTTGCTTATAGTGGGAACTCCAGTAAAAAGTTTAAATAGAAGAATGCCAGCAAGATTGGTTCTCTGAGGAAACCACATACCAGTTGATTTTACTTATATGTGGAATCTGAACAACAAAATAAATGAACGAATGAAACTAAAATAAGCTTATTGACACAGACTGAGGGGAAGGGGTTTGGGGACTGGGTGAAAAAGGTGGAGGGGTTAAGAAGTACAAATTGGTAATTACAAAATAGTCATAAGGATAGGAGATCTAGTCAATAATATTATAATAACTATGTATGGTGCCAGGTAGGTACTAGAAATACCAAGGGGGAACACTTTGTAAAGTATATGATTGTCTAACCACTATGCTGTATACTAAAACAGTAATATTAAATGCAAACTGTAAGTTAAAAATAAATTTAAAAATACATATATACACAAACAAAGATTGGTTTTCTGAGATGTTGCTCCTCTGGCCAAACTCTTAGAGCCCCCAACGCATGGAGCTCCACTCACAAACAAGCAGGCTGGAAGGCAGCGATGCCAATTGTCATACCATAACGTGATGTCGGTGAAAACCTTTCCTGTAGGTCAGAATATGATAGAAGGGAGAAATCATGGCTAGGTGCAAAGAAATAGCATTCTGCGCACTGTAGTGAAGGGACAGTACTCATTTCCCTATAAAACAAACATGATGGGATTTATTGGTTGTGGATAGAGAGAAGGAAAGTAAGACAGGCTTTTTCTCCGCCATCGAGGTGTGTGCGTTTGCTCTCTTTCACCATGTCTTCCCACAAGACTTTCAAGATCAGGAGGTTTCTGGCCAAGAAACAAAAGCAGAATCGGCACATTCCTCAATGGATTCGGATGAATACTGGTAATAAAATCAGGTACAACTCGAAGAGGAGACATTGGAGAAGAACTAAACTGGGCCTATGAGAAATTACATGAGAGATGACTCACATATTTATGCTGTATCCAGGTTGCCGACATCTTTAAATGATTGAAAAGATGTTACTGTCTGGACAGTTGGGGCATTTTACTTGGAGAATTAATGAACTTGTGATTTTGCTCTGTTGATTTTTTCCTTCTGCAACAGTAGGATGGTTCAGTAATAAATGTGTGAGACCTTAAAAAAAAAAGGAAAAAAAAAAAAAAGAAAGACAGAAAGAAATTAGTCCTGAATCTGGCTGGGACCAAACTGTGCTTGCCTAGTTTAAAGGACATTGGGCCTCTCATTCCTAAGCAAATGCTGAGAGGAACACCTCCTTTGGAAAGTTGGTTAGCCACTCACCTACTGACAGTGTGGAGTCAACAATCTTCAACCAGACTCTTATGTGGAGAGTGTCCTCGGCTGACAAAGTCTACCAAGGGGCCAGGTAGTTGGCCTGCCTGCTCTAAAGATTAGTCATGGTTTCTGCTCCCTGGAGAATGGTTACCTTTAATTGTAGTTTAGCAAACATGACTGTCCTCCAGCACATAACATTGTAAATAGCTAAGCTGTCTGTGGGAAAGGATTTAGGTGGCGTCTTGGGTGAAGGTATAGCCTAAGGAAGTTAGTTAAGATAAGGAGTTTAGTGGGGAAACATGTTAACAATGGAATGTAGCTTTGCTGTTTGGGGAACAAGGAATTGTGTAATATGTAACCAGAACTGTTTAAGAGTGGAGTGAAATAAACTCAGGGCCCCAGTCCTAAAGAGGGCTTTGCAGACCTCCTGATCTCATATCTTTTGTTTCTTCTTTATTTTTATCCATCTTTCTATCTCTGTCTTTCTGTAAGCCTCGCCCCCCTTTCAGGTACTGTTCAACTGATGCCGGCTGGCTTAGGCACTCTTACTTATTAATCTTTCTCCTGTCTTCTTTCTTGCAACTTCTCCTTCTCTCTTTTCTTTGCATCCTTTTCCCCCCCTCCTATCTTCCCCTTTTCCCTTCCTTTCCATAAATGTTTCTCGCAAGAGAGAACTCTTTGGCCTGGCTTGTTCAGAGGTCGCAGCCCTTTGCAGCAAGCTAGAAACCAAACAATAACATTTCTTGTAATCAATTTGTCCCAGAACTTGTTTTCTTCAGTTTTTTTTTTTAATCACATGCAAAGGGCTACATTGTTCATTGGCTCAGAATATAAAACAGGAATCTTGTTTTCTAGTTCAGTATCTCAAAGTAGGCATTTGGAAGCCTAGAGGAGGCGGGGAGGAAGGGAGGGGGAGAAGAACAAGGGGAGGAGCCCAGTGACAAGTCCTCAAACTGGACTCTGGAGGAACAGTGCCAGAGAGAAATCCCCATGCCTGACATTCAACTTGACATTCTTCCCTAATCCGTGTTAATACTACTCTTCTCCCCCATCTCAGTAAATGATAACCCATCTTCTTAGTTGCACAGGCTGAACACCTTGGTTTCATCCTGTTCTTCTCATTCTTTAATGTCTACATTTGACTCATCAGCAAACCCTGTGGGCAGATCTTCAATACACACCCTTAACCCACAAGCATCCCTCACTACCACCCTGCTGGGACAATGGTTTGGGTTATTACAATAGCTTTCGAATTCCTCGTCCTGTTCCATTTGTTTGCCTTTTTCAGTGATTAATTGGTTTCCTAATTTACTCTGAGTAAAACCTGGTGTTGCCACACCGATGTTGCCACACTCGCATAAGTGTGTCTATGTGAGTTAGGGTATATGTCTGGGTGAGGCAAGATGGGCAGAAAAGAAAAATTGCCCTTTAGTTTAGGGAAGCACTTGTCTGGAGCCTAAATTACATTTACAGGATGATTTTCTCAGAGGCTCCAGCAAGAGTGCAGGCGAGGCTTCCAGGTGCCACTGGGTTCTGGCCAAACTCAAAGGGGACCCATGGGACAAGCTACAAGTAGCAGGAGCGGTGGGCCTTAGCCAGGCTAAGACAACTGGATGGACAAATAACAGGGTTCTGCAGACCAGGGCCCCTGATCCCTCCTACCTGCAAAACTCCGGGACAAAAACTCAACTCTCAGATGGCATCTTAGACAGGGTACAGAAAGGGGTTTGGGAGACTGAAAAATTACCAAGAACTTTTATCTAGAGAGCTGAAGTATAAACCCAAGGAATTCTAAATTGTTGAATAGAAGCAAAGTTTACACCTTTGGCTATTTTTCTCCTTGTTCTCTTCAGTTGGAAATTCACAAAGATGTTTGTCTAGTTTATTTTTACCCATAGGATGAGAAGAGTGAATAAATGACACCCTCATAATATGTACATGAGTTTTCATCGCCCTGCATGTAGTAAGTGCATATATTCCAAAGCTCCTGGCCAATTTGGGAAGAGGGTGGGTGCCAGCCTCACATGGATCTACTCTTGAACATGACTCTTCTACTCTGCTCCCTCCCTGTGGGAACTGAGACGGGCTACTTCACATGAGTCCTGCTCATCTGTGGAATGGATTTAACACTCCTTATCTCAGAGGCTGATTCTGAATTTAAATGGCTTCTGAATAGAGAGTGCCCACTGCAGGTCTTGTCAACACATGTCGATTTTCTTTTCTTTCCACATGAAATAATTTGCACACTGACAAACAAATGGCACATTGTTTCCTACTTAATTTAGTCCAATTAACTCACAACAAATTGACCTAATGTTTGATGGGATCATCCAAATTAAAGTATTGACACATTGAGAAGACATACCATTTTTTATTTATTTCAGTTCCCACTATGACCTGTAGATGTCTCTGTGAACCTTCGCCTGTGCCTGGCTATGGCTAAAGTCACAGAAGACAGTTCAGCTAAGGGTCATTTACAAAGCACAGGAGATGGTGTGTGAAAAGGGAAAGCACCAGGCATTCTGCCTGTGCACTTAACCTCCTCTGTGCCCCACCACGGGGTGAGGAAATGAGATTTCCCTCTAAGTTTACCCTTTGCACCACATTTGCCTTTGGCCTTAGAGTGGGAGTATAAGCACCGAGCAAGGGACTCCGGGGAGAACAGCCAAATCTTCAGGGTCCTTCTGATGTGTCTCTCCCCCATCCTGTACCACACACACCTGAACCAGGATGAAATCTTAGGGCAAACACGTGCTTACAGCCGTCCTGGGGCATTTCCACACGAAGCTGTTCTTTTCCACGGGACATGATCTGATTTGCACGTTGACCTGGGTAACAACCATCTGAGTAAGGAGAGCTTCTGTCTGGGACAAAACATTTAGTATTTGTTACAATTGATCCAAGCAACCAGAGTAGAAGAAACAACAATTGGAAAGATGAGGGAAGGAGATTTAATAAATCAGCTGTGCAATACATTTTTTATTCCATGAAGCTAGAATTCCTCAAAACCCTATAAAATAGATGCACATATATGTGCATGAATTAATGGGCCTGGTGTCTCCTGAGCTGTATTGTCTATGGCATAAAAGACTCCCGGTGACTAATGTGATGTGGGGGTGGTGGTGACCCGAGGGGGGGAGGATGAATCTCCCCATGGCATTTTAATTCATTTTGAAGAGGGTAAAATGAGGAATTGCTTTTCGTTAGGGTCAGGGTTCTGTGCTTTCTTCCTGACAAATGTTTGAGACATTAGAGTTTGCCTTTTACTTTCTGGATTTCCTCAGCTTTTTTTTTTTCTTTCTTTTTATTGTCTCTTTAGTCTACCTGGTCTTCTTGAGCAAAGCTGAGCAGATTGTCAGCGGGGCTCCTCCTCCTCATGGAGTCCTGGGCTCCAGCTTTGTTCTCCCTGCTGCTAGTCTGGGAAACAGCGGTGTTCACGTAGCAGTCAATGCTGGAGGAGAGAGGGACGGTGTCTGCGGTTCTGCTGTCCTCAGAGAGGATGATCTCATCTCCTTAAAGACATGGTGGAAGCTGTTAACCCCAGGAGTTTGCTGGGCAGAGGTACCTGAAATCAGCCAGGAGATGAGAAGGAGAGAGACATAACACTTGAAAGCATAGATGAAGTAATGAGCTGCTAGATCAGAAAGGAGCCCTGGAGACAAGGAAGGGCGGGAGCTGGAATCAGAGTCACAGCCGCATGGTGGATGCCTGGGGCTTGCTCCCTGGAGGGTCTCCTGTGAACAGGTGGCGATGGGCCCACTCTGTCCCAGATGGTTGTGGGTTATACCTGCTGCCCAGGGCAGTCATTGATAGCACTCCTTTCACTCTTAACAGCATCCTGATGTGGATGATAAATTATTGACACCTTACCTATTCACTTCACTAGATATCCTGTCAGCGTCCTGTTAGGGTGCTATGATTGACAGCCAGTCAACCATATATAAAGCTTCTTAAGGACCAAGAAACTGGTGTAGAATTGGGCACGAGCTTTCTTTCAGAAGCAGTGGATTTTCTAGCTTTTATTATGTGTTTAAATTATATCTGATTTCTTTTGATTTTTCTGTGTCTTCTTTCCTTCTGGCTAGAAAAGTGATGGCTTTGAAATCAATATTATACTGTCAATTGCTTTTTTCTTTTGTTAAACTAAAAAGAGTATTTAAGTTTCTCTCTATTAATGGATAGCTTGTTTCTAGTTTATGGCCACCGCATGTAATGCATATACATTGGGACTTCTGATTTGCTGTATTTATTTCTGTTTTTTCATCTGTAAATTAAAAAATCGTAGAATTTCTGGGAGGATGAAATGAGATAATTATTACAAAAGCACTTAATACCTGGAACTAAGTTAAATAAAATTGGCTACCATCATCATTATTATTTTTGAATATTATTGATTCTAAAATTATTTCCCTTCCCCCAGAGAGGCTCATATCTGGGCCCTCTGACTTTTGAAATGGAGACTCTGTGTCATTTCAGGTTCAGAGTCAAGGCCATGGCATGTCTTCATAAAGATGCCATCCTAAAACATCACTCAGAACCCTACTGAAGGTCCAAGTGAGGTTCCAAAGTTCAGGTGGCCTGTAATCCCCCTTAGTCCTCAGTTTCAAAGTGAATCAGATGATTTATTTATTTCTGCAGGGGCCCAAATGCCATTTGAACATTGTCATTGAGACAGACGTTTCTCTCGTCTCTTTTTAAAAAGTTCAAGACACCAATGAAAGTGGGGTTGTGAGAGATGGGCGGATGAGAGAGGCCCTTCAAAAGGTTGCAAAGCAGAAGGAGATGCCAAGAGTGGGCTTGCCACGTTTGCAACAGAGCTTTGTGCGGCGGACTCCTGTAGAGACCTGAACAAAATATGGCAGTGCAAGGAGCTACCTCAACTTTTATGTTTGGAAATATGTTTTTCAGATGTGCTTCCCAGCCAGAAATTGTCAGTATGATAAAGAGACAGCTGTCTGACCTCAAAAGAAGGTGACCTCTGCCTCCTACATACCTCTCTCAGTCCCAGGTTTTCTTTAGGAGCCATCTTTGGATGAAAACCAATCTTCTCTTTGCTGCCCCCCCCCCCCCTTTCTTTTCTTAAAAGCTTTGAAAAAAATGGCAAAAGATGAAGGCTTTGCTCCAGATGTGCAAGGTTTCTTAGAAGAAAAATGATCTAAAAAGCTTCTCTCCCACCTGTCCTGGTAAGGCGAGGGGAGGACTGGGCTTCATGTGAGAAAGCTTCTCAAATAAAAACTCTTTGTCAGAAGTTCCTCTCTAGCTCCCATCCTAAGAGGTTCATTTTGACAATCTGTAGGGTCTCCCCAGTGACCAAGAGCAAAAAGGACCAAGAGTAACTCAAAGTAGGGCTGGTAAGGCTGAGATTTTATGGCGCTATTAAGATACAAAAGAAGATGCTAAGTCTACCCGCAAAGAATAGGAAATGTGTCAGGAGACAGAGGAGAAAAAAAAGACTCCTCCTCCCAAATGATAATAATTCAAGACCCACCATGTTTAATCTTATTTACTTTTAGAAGGGTTACAGGATAAAAAACAAGTAAAAATAAAAATATGGAGTACATTTTAATAAAAACAGATCAGTATGTGGTTACTGCCTGCTTGCTTAGTGCATAGCCTCTATTTTTCAGGGCCACTGGAGTGACAGATGGCATGGTATGGACTGAATGTTTGTGCTTCCATGCCCCCCCCCTCCCAAATTCATATGCTAAAATATTAACCCCCAATGTGATTCTATTAGGAGGTGGGGACTTAGGAAGGTAATTAGATTTTGAGGTTAGAACCCTCATGTGTGGGATTAGTGTCCTTTTAAGATGAGAGCTTGCTCTCTGCCATGTGAGGACTCAGCAAGTCAGCCCTCTGCAAACCAGGAAGCCTCACCAGACACTGGATCTGCCCACACCTTAACCTTCGACATCCAGCCTCCAAAACTGTGGGAAATAAATCTTTGTTGGTTAAGCCACCCAGTCCGCGGTAATTTGTTTCAGTAGGCCAAACTGAGATAACACAGAGAAATTAAACCCATAGATAGCCCTCAACATTTTTTTTGGCCTTTAAATTTTCTTCTCAAACACAGACTTTAACAAAAGTAAACCAAACCATTCCGAGTTTCAGATTCTTTCCTGTCTATACCAATGAGTTAGGAAAATGGCTTTTGGCAGAAGTGGGGAAAGGTGTGACCACATAGTGGGTCTGTGGAAAGACTCTGTATTGTGAGGGTGATGTTGGTGTCAATGTGAAAGCAACAGCGAATCAGGCTCTAAGCCTTACCACAGTATTGAAGGGAGACTAACTAGGTAAGTGCCAGGTACTATGATAGTTACAATATATAAATTTGCATTTAATCCTCATAACAGCCCAATGAATGGAAAATTTGTATTATGGTCAAAGTTAGATATCTATAAGGGGTAATAAGTGAACAAAGGTCAAAGATGAAGCCATTGATTTACCGTGCTGTGTGCAGGCATGTTTGCTCTGTAATTGGAACTGATTGGTATTCTGTATAGTGGGGGCCAAAATTGGTGCCCTGGCAAGCCAAAGCCACAGGCCCTCTGACGTCGTGGTAGCCAGAGTCAACTCTGTATGCAGGGATGAAGCACACACAGAGAGGAGGAGAGATCAGGGCCCGCCAAGGGACAGGTGTGTGTGCATGGCCCCCTCTCTCAGACACACAGAATGAAAATCACTCACACGTGTTTTGCAGCTCTAGGCCATGCTGAAGTACAAGAGTGGAGAATCCTGAACTAGCCAGAATAGATTTTGTTCCTTGCAATCTTGCTGTCCCTGACTCTGACTGGCTCCTTGTCCTTTCTACCATAGTTCATTGCCCTTCCTAACACAGAAACACAGCAATTAATTCAGTAATAAGGTAACAAAGAGAAGGAGAATACAAAGAAGGAATCTGATTTGGTGGCTTCTCTCTTCCCAGACCAGATAATGGACATGTTTGCAGATATTTTTGTTCCACACTATCAGAGTTTACTGAAGGAATATAAAATCTCTTCTCTTGAGTATTTGCTAAGTGGATATATAGCCACCTACTAGCATGGCTCAGGTCCAAAATTATTCTGCCTGACATTTAATGAGTGCGTCGTTCAAGTCTAGTCCAAGGATGTTTTTGTAAAATATCACAGCAAGTTCCTTGTTGTATGTGCAAGTTCTTCCCACCGTGCCCCTTCTTCCCCCAGAGTTCAATACAAGGCCACATGCCTTGCTCTTTCTAAAAGGTCTATTTTATCTTCTCCAGGCTTTCTTCTCCAGGACAATATTCAGCTGCATTTTTCCAGAAGGAACCATTGCAACTATGTTGTAATAAAGCTCCTGATTTGAAGGGTGGTTGTGTTCAGGAGAAATTCCGTCTCCCTGCCAACTATCCAGGAATGCACCAATCTTAACAAATATCCAAAAATAGGATGAAGTTCCTGTGTAGAGTACTACATCTAGGGTTTGTGTTAGAATTTCCATCTTGAAGAAGACCTTATGTCATATTTGAGTCTCCTCACATTCTAAAACAAAACAAAATTAAAATCACCATGTAGAGTTATTAAAGTCCATACTCATAATATTATAGAATATAAAATTTACATTAGCTTTCTCACTCATGGCCTGTGATAGGACATACAAATTTCAAATAAAAAATAGGTGCCCATCACTTAAAGCAAAGGAATAAAGTATAATAAATCAAACGAAAGCTTTCCTAGAAGAATTGATCTGCTGATTCTTAGAATCCACAATTAACACTGAGCAAAAAAGGCTAGTTTTCAACTAAAAACAAAGTGCTTTTTCTTGTTCTATATTGTTTTTTTGTATTTGCTCCCTAGTAAACCTTTGGGAATAGATTATTTTCTTTTCTCATCACCAGTGTCTCCTCCTCAGCAGCTCTGGCTGCTCATCTGGGCTGTTTTCCACCTTCCAAATCTTTAAGCAACCCACAAATTCAGTCTTCTCTGGGCACAATTTTGAAAACACAAGTTAAATGGTTTTGTCAGATCAATAAGTTCTCTTCACCTAAAAAAGTTAAAATAAAAGAGGATTATCAGGCATCTGGAAGAGAGCTCTGTATCTTGGCAAGAAAAATCAGACTTTCCCAAAAGCTATCATGGGATTTAGAGAAGAAAAGGCCCTACCCAACTGTCCAAATTTGTTTCCTCACATGCCTTAAATATTAATAACAAGATGTCCCAGACTGTCCTAATTATTTGTGTGTGTCTCTATACATGTTTGTGAGCCCCAAGAGAGCCAGCAGTTAGGGGACCTGTGTTGTAGTCACAGAATTCTTCTTTGCTCTGTGAAAAGAGCAACCAGTGAGATTCTTTCCCCGTGATGACTTCCCATTGCTCTTTTACAGAAGGTCAACTTGCAGAACATTCTATAGTTGGGTCACCCATCCCCCAGTTAAATAGCATGTGTGCTCATGATTGGGAGAGAATTGGTCACTGCCTTGCCTGATGATTAACTTTCATCATCATTCCTAGTTTACAGGAGATTCTCAAGGCAATGGGGGACTCCAGCGAGGAGCAGCCTGGCCTGTGAAACGTCACTTCCCACTTCTCCTCCACGGAAGCCTGGGCCCCACAGGCCCTGCCAGCCTTCTGGCATAAAGCCTTCTACCTAGCTCCGGACAGGAGGCACCTTCAAGCTGATCTGAAAGTGGCCAAGATCAGAGGAAGACAGAACAGAGCCAAGCTGATTCCTCAACAAAAGCGTCATTGAGTATCTGGGACATGTTTTGTCTCAATATCCTTAGTGCCGAGCATTGTGAATGGCGTGCAATAGGCACTCAAGAACTATTTGCTGAATGATCGGATTCGAATGTCTATTTTTATTATTTCAGGTTTTCAAAAACGTTTATCACCAACTGGAGGAAATAACAGATAACCTCTGCTCGGAGGCTGGTGGAGTTCCAGCAGGTGGGTGTGACAAATCTCTGCTTGGCTCAGGTGCTGCTCCAGGTGGGGCTCTTTCCTGGCCGCCCCTGTGGGCAACTTGGTAGACCCGGGCTGTCCGGACACCATCTGGCTGGGTCCCTCCTGGCCCCTGTGTTCTGCCTGGGCCGAGCCTCCACCAAGAGCAGTGCTGCCGTTGTTTCTGGGCAGGGACACTGCTGCAGGGTCCTGGGGCTCGCTCGCTCTGCCGGGCACCCGAACACGCGGGCACACGGACTTGAGCATCTGGAAGACTGCAGGGGGCACGGCGGTCAGCTTCAGCAGGTTTCCCCCACCCCTTCCCCGCCTAAGCCCGCTCCATTTCCTTGGAGCTCAACACCTCTCGGCCTCAGCACGGGCTTCTGAGGGGCTGGCTGCTTGCAGCCCTGGAGGTGGCCTCGCTGGCCCGCGCCTAGCGCCCCCATCTGCGCTGCCTGGAATGACTACTCTAAGTGACATTTACCGATGAGGACAGGTGACATGACTTCTTTGCTGCGCAAAGGTTGTCTTTTGAGAGAATCCTAGGCCTCATTCACCTATCCATCCAGTGAGCAAATAGTTCTGACCACCTCGGATGCTTCACTTAGCATTTTATCTGAAACTAGAGGCCGGTCCTGACTATTGCTGTATCTTCAGCACCCAGAATGAAGCTCAGGGACAGTGAGGAAACCCCAACATGGGATAGGTTGGATTTTCTGTCAGCTAGCATTGCTCGCATTGCATATGTCTCCAAACTATTCCATGTACTGAAACCCAGTGGCGGCTGGGAGAGGTGGCTCTTGTGTTGGGCTTGGGATCTTCCGTCACAGGCCACTTCCCCATCCACTAGCCAGCCTCTGCCCGCACCATGTCCGTGCTAACCCCGCATCTCACACTGGCTCATTGGATTACAGTATGTCTACTGTAATCCACTCTGGAGGTTCTCTGTATTTTCTCAGAGTTCACTTTTTAAGATACAGAGTCTGGCATTTATTTTAGTCATTTCTGTTCTTACTGTATTTCATAAGATCCATAAGATGCTGGAGGTCAAAGGTGCGGTTTTCCTCTAGTAGAAAAATGTTTGACCAATGCCTTTAGCAAATGATTTTCTCTGTGCTGCTGGTTAAGACGGGTCTCATAAAGCTCCCAGACTTCAGGCTAGGAAAGAAGAACTTCTACACCAAAGGCTGTGCAAGATTTCCCCAGGCCTCTGCAATGAGCCGACTTGATAGTTGCTTCCCCAGTCCCTTTCTGAACCTACCTTCCATAACAGAGGGAGACACGAACAGAGAGAAATGTACTTGCGTGGAAATATTTGCTGCAGTTTACAAAGCTTTGCCATTAAACTGAAATGTGTGCTGTTTCAGTTTTAGAGATGCGGAAGTAGATGCTTAGAGTGGTTAAATAATGCCCTAGTGGGGAAAGGAGCTGTCAGTTCAACTGGAGTCTCCTAAATATGAACACTAAGCTTTTTCACTCCCAAAGTATGCTGCAAATAAGTCTCTGAGGTTTGCTAGGAGTTTTATTTCCTAGTTACTTCCCTGTGGACAATGTGGTTCCCACACTTGTTAAGCTGGTTCACATCTTTAGGCCTCTGTATAATGTGGTACCCTCTGCCTGGAAGAGCTTGCCCTCTTTTTTATTTATTTGTTTTAGAAACTCATATTCATCCCTCAGATCTGAGCTCAAGGGCAGAATGTGTCAGCGTAAGAGTGGGCCCTGGAGCCACACCATCTGGGCCCCAATCCTGGTGTTGCCAAGTATCTCGTTAAACCTGGTGTGGTGGCTTAGCCTCTCAGTCCTCTCCCATCTGTACTGTGGGGAGAATTCTGATGCTTATCTTTAAGGGCTGGTAAAGAAGAAATGTAAACAACACATTGGCCTAAAGAGTGTTCAGCGTGCTGCTGCTGCCTCCCAAGTTATAACCAGTCTCCGCTGCTTCTCTAAAATCGCCTCTTGATCATCCTGGGGTCTCCAATGAATCACTTCTCACAAGAGAGAGAAAAATGAAAGGAGAGAAAAAAAGGGGGGAGAGAGCGAGAGAGCGAGAGAGTTAGGAGCAAATAGTCGATATAGAGAAAACTTTGCCAGCTGTAGGGAAAACAAGTTACAGTTATGTAAATGTATCAGTGCTGTTCCGTGAAGGGCTGGGCAGAAGAGAGGAGACATAGCTAAAAATGTCACTGCCTGTCCTGGCAGACACATCCTGACTCAGAAAGTTCTGTGCTGAATCCAGGAACCAGCACGGGAGTTGGAAACACAACTCAGCAACTCCGAGGGAGGGAAGGAAAATGGAGAAAGAAGGAAGGAGGGAGGGGAAAGAGGAAGGATGGCATAAATCTCATCTTTGTATAAGTCATAGTGGCAGGTGGGATGTGTTTATGTCTGAAGAAATTACATAGGTTTTTTTTTTTAATGACAATCTTTTTATGAAATTTTTTTTGGCTTAGCAATAAGACCCACAAAAGGCATGTAGTCAGCCAGGATGTCAGTTGTTCAGCTCATTAAAATATTAAGTGAAACACTGA
This sequence comes from Antrozous pallidus, assembly GCA_027563665.1. Classification (NCBI taxonomy): domain Eukaryota; kingdom Metazoa; phylum Chordata; class Mammalia; order Chiroptera; family Vespertilionidae; genus Antrozous; species Antrozous pallidus. The sequence goes on from CM050515.1 coordinate 39,272,652, forward strand.
TGACAATTATATAACACTGAGCCCAAGTGTGACTTTCAGTGCATAACAAAGTGGGTCAAAGTTTGTTTTGTTATTTCTTGTTTCTTTTTTTTTTAAATCTTAGATTTTTGATGAAGTTTTAGTAGATAAGACGTAGGTTTTCAAGTTTGGTGAAGATAATTTCAGGATAGGGAAACTTAAATGAATCAGACGTGTTATTTGTGAATGACAACAAAAGTCTCCTTGCACTTTTCTCGGGATTGCACTCATTCATTCAACACAGATTTTCTGGGCCTCCACTACATGCTATGTCTCATACTGTATGGTGGAAATACAGTACCAAGCAAGAAAGATACTGATCCTGTCCTCATTATGAAGCCCTTCTACAAGGTTGTTTATCTGGGCAATACCTTGGGTTCTAATCTTTCTTCCAATTACATGAGATATATGTCATCTAAGACTTTCCCTGCTAGGCTCTGCTATAAGAAATGACTATTGATTATTAATGACTATTGGTAGTCACGGAGGTATTAATGGGAAAATACAGTTATATAAGTTACCTTCCAGTAAGCATTTGTACCTGAAATATATAAAAATACACATCTGGAAACATGTAAAGCCTTAACACAGAGAATTTAATTTCTGTTAATGGGATTTCAAGCATTCACATCCTCTTATTTATGTGTAACTCCCATGGGCATACCCATCTTTTGATGTGATAATATAATTAGAGTTAGCATTTATTGAGTGCTTGCCAAATACTAAGAATTGTGCTATGCATTTTAAATGAACAGTCTCATTTTATCTTTAAATTCTACAAGGTGTCAAGAACTGTGAAGGATCTGAGATTTTGCTCCATTTGCAAGCTTTTGGATGCTGGCAGAAGACACGAGACCCCTGGCTCCGAGACAAAGGATTGTGTTGCTCATGACTTATCCAGCAGCATGGACACCAGCATATTTGTAGCGTTATACTGGCCCTGAAGTCCCATGGGGATGCCAGCATACACGTGGTCTGTACTATAAGAGAGTAACTCAAAATGTAGTAAACCTGAATGTTTTATAATGGGCAGTAAGCATGCCTGTCCTTTGCTCTGAAGGGAGAGACTATTTCCATCTCAAGGCTGTTTGCTATACAAACTTTTTGAGAAAGTAGTCTGAAACAAAGGACAGTAAGTGTCTTACAAGATATGTAGAAAAATGTGAGACTTGTGAAGAACTTCTCACCAAAATAGATATTGTGAATATCCCTATATTATAATGAGTAAACTGAATCTTAGGTAGTCTGATTAAGTAACTTGATTAAGGTCACAAATTAGCACATGTAAGAATAGCATTTGAACTAAGCAATCTGATTCCAGAACAGCTGTTCTGCATAAGCTTATCAGATTGTTTTAGTTTAGATCACCTGAAAGCTGAATCTGAAATAATACCTCCTTATTAAAGAGGTACTTGGTAATTCCAAGACCACAGCCTGATTATGATATCCTCCAGAACTTCTGAATACTACTCTTGATATGAAGATCTCACAAGGTAAATAACAATAAGCATGCTTTTTAAAGAATTTTATTGAAGTACTAGAGGCCCAGTGCATGAAATTTGTTCAGTAGGGAGGGGAGGGTTGTCCCTCAGCCCAGCCTATACCCTCTTCAATCTGGGATCCCTCTCACAATCTGGGACTACTGGCTACCAACCACTCCCTTGCCTGCCTGCCTGATCATCCTGAACCACACCCTGGCCAGCCTGATAGATGCCTAATTGCTCCCCTACCAGCCTGATTGCCCCCAACTGTTCTCCCCTGCTGGCCTGGTCACTCCTAACTGCCCTTCCCTGTTGTTCTGATTGCCCACAATTACTCTCCCCTGCTGGCCATCTTTGACCACATGGGGGCAGCCATCTTGTGTGAGGGTCAGTTTGCATATTACCTCTTTATAATACAGGATAATTGACATACCATAAGATCTATCCATTTTAAATGTACAACTTAATGATTTTAAAATAAATTTATAGAATTATATAATCAAAAAAAGAGGTACTTGGGTAAGCACTAAGGATTTATCCTGTCTGGATTGGCACCCTTTAGCTACTTATTAATTTCTTTATTCTAAACCATTCACTGGAGGGAGAACTAAGATGGCGGCAAAGGTAGAACACCTATCTTGCCGTCATAATCAGCAATTTTAATACTACAACTTAACGAAAGAACAAACACCTTCCAGAATCACCAGAAAGCTCGCCGAGTGAAAATTCCACAAATAAAAGTGAAGATAAGACACTGTGACTTGGAGGAGCGGCTGCGAATTGCGTTGAAAGATTCTCGCGGAGAGAGGTTTGGAGTGCGCGACGCAGAGAGGGCGGGCGGCCGAAAACCGGCCAGTTTTCTCGAACGGGGAGACAAAGGCGTCCCACTGGACTGATTCTCCAGCTCTGGGCGAAGTCCAGAGAACCCACTATCACACGGGGTGAAAACTGGACAGTGGGAGGACACGCCAAAGCTCGGGTGCTGCCGGGTCTCCCAGCTTGTGGAGAAGGCAGCTCTCGCGAACAGCTCGGCTGCGTGACGGCGCAGAGAGCGCACCACGACTTGCCTCTCATTCGGAAAACCGTCAGGCTGCTTTGTTTTACAATCCTGGGTGAGACATTGTGCATGCAGACTCATTTTGGGAAAGTCTGAATTCCCCGGCAACCGGCAGCCGGTGGAGCTCGGCAGCGGCTCTCTCTCAGAGGTGCTGGCGGCCATTGCCCCAGGCACAGAGTCCCTGGGGCCGCATAGGGCGGAGCTAACACTGTCTACTTGACCTGGAGACTCCTCCCACCCAACCTGAGCACAGCTGAGCTTCACAGACAATTGGCCTGGAGGTCAACCCTCCAAGTGCTAACAACGATTAACTGAGCTTAACTTCAGCAAGACTGTGCAGCCCATATCCACCTCAGGTAACCGGGGAGGCTGAGCCACTATCCCTAGTAGGAAGTCTACCACACAAAGCTAATTGACCAACTCAGGGAAGCAGCCACCGTGCAGCAACATGGAAAGAAATCAGATGTGAAAGAAATGGAGGAAAAAAAACGACTGGACATGGAATTCAGAACCACGGTTACAGGGTTTTTTAAGAGGCTCCAACAAAAGATCGAGGCCTATAAGGAAATAAGCAAGACCACAAAGGAAATGAATGAGTCATACAAGAAAATGAACAACACCCTCAAGGATATAAACGAGAGCTGCAAAGAAATGATCAAGACCAACGTGGAAATGGATGAGCCCTACAAGGAAATAAAAGAGACCCTCAAGGATATAAAGGATACTCTCAAGGATATGAAAAAGGACCAACCAGAAATTAAGCATACACTGACTGAAACAAAAAATATTATACAAAGACCTAAAAGTGCTCTGGAGCACCCCAAGAACCAAGTTAAAGATTTGAAATACAAAGAGGTAAAATCCACTCAGCTGAAAAAGCAAGAAACTGAAAGAATCCAAAAAATTGAAGATAGTGTAAGGGGCCCCTGGGACAACCTCAAGCATACCAACATCCGAATTATAGGGGTGCCAGAAAAAGCGAGAGGCCAAGACAATGAAAACCTATTTGAAGAAATAGTGACTGAAAACTTCCCACACCTGGTGAAAGAAATTGACTTAGGAGTCCAAGAAGTGCACCGAACCCCAATATATAGGAACCCTAAGAGGACCACACCGAGGCACATCATAATTAAAATGCCAAGAGCAAAAGACAAAGAGAGAATATTAAAAGCAGCAAGAGAGAAACAGTTGGTTACCTATAAGGGAGCACCCATACGACTGTCAGCGGATTTCTCAACAGAAACGATGCAGGCCAGACGGGAGTGGCAAGAAATATTCAAAGTGATGAACAGCAAGAATCTACAACCAAGATTACTCTATCCAGCAAAGATATCATTCAGCATTGAAGGTCAGATGAAGTGCTTCGCAGATAAGAAAAAGCTAAAGGAGTTCATCACCACCAAACCAACATTATATGAAATGCTGAAAGATATTCTTTAAGAAGAGGAAGAAGAAAAAGGTAAAGATGAAAATTATGAACAACAAATACACATCTATCAACAAATGAACATAAAAATCAAGTGAATTGATAGGCTGTTGAACAGGGTAGACTGGTGAATATAACAGAGACATGGACATAGAGAGGGAATGGACTGACAATTCTTGGGGAGAAAAGGGTTGTGGGAAGTGCAGCAAGAGACTGGACAAAAATCTAGCAACAATGGGAGAGGACAGTGGGGAGGGGGAGGTGAGGGTGGAGGGTGGGATAGGTACAGGGTGGAGGGGAGCTATAGGGGGATAAAAAGGGGAAACAATGTAATTAATAAACCGAACAATAAAGATTAAAAAAAAATAAACCATTCACTGAACTGAATGTGATCCAGGCATATATTTAAGAGTTTTGTGTTACAAAAGGTTGGCCACTTCTACTGCACAATTTAGCATGTAGTTGTTTTTTATTTTATTATGGCTTTATGTCTCCCATTTTCAAAAGTTTCCTTAATTATCCAATCAGTACTTAACACAACTTTTGGGTAAAACAAGCAAGGAATGCAACAATAATACATTTATTTCCCTGAGCATAACTTTGGCAATAATTAAACACTTGTTTAACCAGATGAATATCAGCACCTAATAAAGAATTTAAAAAGGACCAATTCTGATAACTTTTATTATAAATACAATATATGGGAGATTCAGTATATATCTCCAGAATTCTAGTTGTTTATGCTAGTATGCTCAGCAGAATTTTTAGAGACCATTTTAGCCTCACATAGAGTGACACAGATATTCATGTCGCAAATCTAAATATCACAGCCCAATTGGTTGTCATGTCAAGATACTTTACACTTTATTCTCCAACTTCAAATCTGTTGTTTTTCAACCAGATGGAAATGCTATGCGAGTTAGAATAAAAGGAGACAAAGAACACTGAACTCCTCCAAAGCTGAGATTTGTTACTAGTGAGTGAGCTACGCAAACTTCAGCCAACACTTTTAGCTTCAGTAGGGCTGGGGTATGTGACACATGCTTCCCCTGCCTCAGTACTAATTGGAATATGATTTGGATCTAGTAAATTCTATTGTGGAGCCAGTACCTAGAATTGAGTTGTATACTCTATATTTTATAGTTAAGAACAAGGACTTTGGTGTCAGACAGACCCAGGTTTGGATCCTAGCTCTGATGGTTGCATGACTTTGGGCAAATTGCTAAACATCTTTGATTCTTTTGAAAAAAAATAATTCTTATTGTTAATATTATTATAATTGTTCCTCTTTTTACCTCCTCCCCCCCATAACTCCGCTCCACCTGGTCCCCATCCACCCACTGCCCTTACCCCCTCCCCCCACTTTCCTCATCCATAGGTGTACACTTTTTGTCCAGTCTCTTCTCACACCCTCCACACTCCTTCCCCCTGAGAATTGTCAGTCCACTCCCTTTCTATGCCCCTAATGCTATTATATTCACCAGTTTATTCTGTTCATTAGATTTTTTATTCACTACATTTTTAGATTCACTTGTTGATAGACATGTATTTGTTGTCCATAATTTTTATCTTTACCTTTTTCTTTTTTCCCCTCTTCTTAAAGAATACCTTTCAGCATTTTATATAATACTGGTTTGGTGGTGATGAACTCCTTTAGCTTTTTCTTATCTGTGAAGCTCTTTATCTGACCTTCAATTCTGAATGATAGCTTTGCTGGGTAGAGTAATCTTGGTTGTAGGTTCTTGCTATTCATCACTTTGAATATTTCTTGCCACTCCCATCTGGCCTGCATAATTTCTGTTGAGAAATCAGCTGGCAATCATATGGGTGCTTCCTTATAGGTAACTAACTGTTTTTCTCTTGCTGCTTTTAATATTCTATCTTTGTCTTTTGCTCTTGGCATTTTAATTATAATGTGTCTTGGTGTGGTCCTCTTTGGATTCCTTTTGTTTGGGGTTCTATGTGCTTCCTGGACTTACAAGTCTATTTCTTTCACCAGGTGGGGCAAGTTTTTGGTCACTATTTCTTCAAATAGGTTTTCAGCATCTTGCTCTCTCTCTTTTTCTGGCACCCCATAATTCAGATATTGGTGTGCTTGAAGTTGTCCCAGAGGCTCTTTACACTATCTTCATATTTTTGGATTCCTTTTCCTTTTTGCTTTTCTGGTTGGGTGTTTTTTCTTCTTTGTATTTCAAACCTTTGACTTGATTCTTGCAATCCTCTAGTCTGCTGTTGGATCTCTGTATAATGTTTTATTTTATTTCAGTCAATGTATGCTTAATTTCTAGTTAGTTCTTTTTCATATCCGTAAGGGTATCACTAAATTTATTGGCCTTCTCTAGAAAATTCTTGAAAAACTTTATAACTGTGATTTTGAACTCTATATCCAGTCATTTACTTTCCTCCATTTCTTTAATTTGTGACCTGTTTCTTTGTCTCTGCATTTTGGCTGCTTCCCTGAGTTGTCAGAGTGGCTTTTTGTGCTAGGTGTCCTCTAGGGCCCAGTGGCTCAGCCTCCCCAGTTACCTGAGGTGGACACTCTTGATGCACCTCTTTGTGGGAAATGTGCACAGTCTTGTTGGAGTTAAGCCTTGATTGTTATTGGTATCACTGGAAGGAATTGACCTCCAGGCCAATTGGCTGTAAGGATCAACTGTGTCTATGTTGGGAGAACTTCTGTGCTGGAGACACCCTTATGAGATGAGACTCACAAAAGCCTTTGTGCTCAACTTGGATGGGGCAAAGTCTCTGGGGGGAGCAGACTGCAGTGCTTCCTGTCAGCTCTGCCTAAGAGGTCCCTGGGTCATCACATTTCCCCAGTCAGCTATTTCACAGTAATAGCTGCAAGCGCCTCTGAGAGAAAGCTGCCTTCAAGTTTTGTTCACTGCCAGACAGTCCAGTTTCTCCCCAAATGAGTATGGGTCCCCAGAGTCTCGCCTGGAATTGGAGTTCAGAGCTGTCAGGAGCTTCTATCTCCCTCCCAATTGAGAAAGCCAGCCACTTATTCAGTTGCCATCCCTCTCTGCTCATGCCTCTGTACCTCTGCCTTTTGTAGCTCCTCTGAGATTCAGTGTGCTTTTCTCTTTCCTTCTAGTTGTAGAATTTCCACTCAGCCAGCCTTCCTGTGGTTCTGGACAATGTCCGTTTTGTCTTTTAGTTGTAGTTTTGAAATAGTTGTGTGAGGTAGCAGTTTAGGTGTTTACCTATGCTGCCATCTTGGTTTCTCCTGATTCTTTATAAAATGGAAATGATAATAGTTTTCTTTTCATCAGTATTTCTACATAAAACTGAACTAAAGAACTTCCTTTGACCTCATATTTCTATTCTGTTATCAACATATCTCTGACTTTTCTTTTAGAGCAAAGTTTCCTAAGAATTATCTCATGATTACCTCTACTTCCCCATCTTACTTTGACTTTATGAGAATGTGGATTCTGCTCTTATGAGATTTTTCACCAAGATCACCAGTGATTACCTCTGGCTAAATCCAAAGAACATTTCTCGGTTACCTCTCAGAGAAATCCAACATAACCCACAATTCTTTCCTTCTTGAAATACTCACTTCTGTTGGCTTCCAAGAATTTGCCTTTTCCTCCTTGTATCTTCCGTTTTCTGTGGGACCCTCTTCTGCTTGCCCCTCATACATGTTGTTGTCCCACAGGGTCTTAGTCTAGAGTCTTTCTTTCTTTGTCTTCAAAATCTGTATATTTTATGTATTTTCATGTCATTAATTACTACCTACCACATATGTTGATGACCCTGAATCTTTATCTTTAGCCCACATTTTCTCTGAGCTTCAAATTTCACTTTCTGCATTAGTTTCCCTATTTTTGTGATGGAATCACCTTTCAGTCAGTAGCCCAAGTTAGAAACTTGCACATCATTTTTTTAAATTTTCTTTCCCCTAGTTCCCCTAACCAGGCAGGTCTTGTTGATTTTATCTCTTGACCCAATGTGTCTTTTCCATCTCAATAGCCTTTTTGAAACCAGACCACCATCGTCTTTCATCTGGATTACAACATTCTCATCCATCTCCTTGACCAGTCTTACTGCCATTCTTCACACCATAGCTAAATTAATCACATCATTCCAACAGGTTTACATTGCCCCCTAGTCTAGGTTTTTGACAGTGTCTTATGTGACCCTTTGTGATATGGGCTCTGCTCATTCTCCAGCCTCCTCCGTATCTCCTCTCCCTGATCTGTCCCTAAACACTTGATGCTCCACTAAATAAAGCTTCTGCTGGTTCCTCACATTGGCCATGCTCTTTCCCATACTGGGCCTGTGTATTTGTCCTCTTGAGTGGAAAACTGCTCTCCAAACTCCCCCATCACCTACCCATATCTCTGCCTCCAAAAAGCCTTCCCTGATCGGCAAAGCTCCTGCTGGGCATGCTCCCATATGCCCCTCTCTCATCACATTTCCCCAGTCATCAGATTTGCTGTGAATTAGATCCTTTAATATAATTGCCTGTTGATATATCAGTATCTTTCACTAAACTGAGCTCTGAAACAGGGTCCCTGTCTCACAGCTACTCCCTGTACTTAGCAGAGCCTGACACATGGTAAGATCACAACCCACAATGTTGACTGAGTGAGGAAATGTACAGAAATCACACTTTAACTTGTTTAATAAGTGCTGCTTACTAGCCAGGATTAGTAATAGGACATTTGAATAATTTTTAAAAGTATTAGGATCACAATAGATATGATCTTTGTCGGTTGGTTTCTGTATGTGTTCAGAAGCCCCAGAGCCCCACAGAGGGAGCTCAGAGGTTTTCAGAATGAGAGGCGGGTGGGAGAGGGAGAACAGAGTGGTGGTAGAGGCTCACGGGGCAGGACTCAGTCTCTGACATAGCTTTAACCACAGCAGCTCAGAATCTTTTTATGCCCTGAGGTGGCATGATATATTTTATATTGGGGAAAGAAGGGAGGGAAAATGAAAGAAAAAATGTCCTTATAGGAGTAGACTATCAAAACAGGTCTTACACATATGGGTCTGCCATTCAGTAAACTGTGAAAGGTTTGCTTTAAAAGATACTATAATGTGGTAGTTATGCTGGTTGCTACAACATAGTATATACTGGTATTACCCAGAAAGGGAAGAGTGCTCTTAAAAACCATCCTGGTACAATGGGATTGTGCATCCTTACATTTATGGTTAAATTAAAACTGGTTAAATTAAATCATACCACCAACTGACATTTGATTACTAACAAGCCTGTGAAAATTTTAACATCTGTTTTTTCCCCCCAGCTTTTCTGTGTGTTGCTATTGTTTTAGAAAAATGTACCTGCATACATTAGGACTTTTTGCTGAGTAGACAAGGATAGACATAATTGGACTCTTAAAAAAATTAAATAAAACCTACTACTAGTAATTTGCAATCCTGGTCTACTACCTCCACTGACACATGGCCAGAGATTTAGTACCTACAGTTTCCCAGTGAAATTCTGCATCTATCTCCATGTCCCCCTTTTCTAACACTGGAGATGGTAATGCTAAACAAAAATATAGCTATTGGAAGAGGAGGCTTAAGGGATAAATATTCTCTATCATTCATTTATTCAAAAATATTTATTGAGAGCCTGCTGTGTGCCAAGCACCTGCAACATTTTCTAGTGTTTGGAGATATATCAGTGGAAAAAAATAGATAAGGTCCCTGCTGTTATGAAGCTTATATTGTGATGAGGGAGAGAGACAGTAAATAAGGAAACAAGTAAACAACAGAAGTCTGCAAAGTGATGAGCTGTATGAAGCCAGAAGAATTGTAATGTGCTGGAGATTGACACCTGGGAAGGGGTTGTGGAGTGGGGCTGCTGCAGTCAGGAGGCCTTTGAGCTGAGCTAAATGATAGGAAAGAACCGGCCACCTATGTGAGGAAGGAAGTGACAGAGCCTTCCAAATCAAAGGGAGCAGTAGTGCACCCCATGCTTACCCCAATGGTCCTCAAGTAGCCAGCATCTCGGACATAAGAAGAATGTGAATTTTCCCAGACCACTTCAAGGGCCAGGGCCAAGTAGTTTAGGGGGAAGACCCCAAACTGCCTATAAGGGAACATCATGGAAAATTAACTAAAGAAAGGAAGATGAGAGAAGTCACATGAATTCTTTTAAAAGATGTTATGCAAAAAACATCTATTTTTTATTTTTTAAATTAAAAAAAAACAGCAACAACACACCAGTATTGTAATCTTGGGTCACTGATCAAATGAAATCTCCATAGAAACTCAAAAGGAGAGCCGAAACTGGTTTGGCTCAGTGGATAGAGCATTGGCCTGCGGACTGAAGGGTCCCAGATTCGATTCCGGTCAAGGGCATGTACCTTGGTTGAAGGCACATCCCCGGGGGGTGGGGGGGAGGTGGGTGGGTGCAGGAGGAAGCTGATCAATGTTTCTCTCTCATTGATGTTTCTAACTCTCTATCCCTCTCCCTTCCCCTCTGTGAAAAATCAATAAAAAAAAAGAAACTCAAAAGGAGAGGGTTTGGAGAACTAAGATGGCGGCAAAGGTAAAACACCTATCTTGCCGTCATAATCAGCAATTTTAATACTACAACTTAACGAAAGAACAAACACCTTCCAGAATCACCAGAAAGCCCGCCGAGTGAAAATTCCACAAATAAAAGTGAAGATAAGACACTGTGACTCGGAGGAGTGGTGGTGGACAGCATTGAAAGATTCGTGCGCAGAGAGAGGTTTGGAGCACAGGCGCCGCGGAGAGGGTGGGCGGCTGAAAACCGGCCAGTTTTCTCGAACGGGGAGACAAAGGCGTCCCACTGGACTGATTCTCCAGCTCTGGGCGAAGTCCAGAGAACCCACTATCACACGGGGTGAAAACTGGACAGTGGGAGGGCACGCCGAAGCTCGGGTGCTGCCGGGTCTCCCGGCTTGTGGAGAGGGCAGCTTGAGCGCGAAAAGCTCGGCTGCGTGACGGCGCAGAGAGCGCTCCGCGACTTGTCTCTCATTCAGAAAACCGTCAGTCTGCTTTGTTTTATGACCCTGGGTGAGACATTGCGCATGCAGAGTCATTTTGGGAAAGTCTGAATTCCCCGGCAGCCGGTGGAGCTCAGCAGCGGCTCTCTCTCAGAGGTGCTGGCGGCCATTACCCCTGGCACAGAGTCCCCAGGGCCGCATAGGGCGGAGCTAACGCTGTCTGCTTGGCCCGGAGACTCCACCCATCCAACCTGAGCACAGCTGAGCTTCACAGACAATTGGCCTGGAGGTCAACTCTCCAAGTGTTAACAACGATTAACTGAGCTTAAATTCAGCAAGACTGTGCAGCCCATATCCACCTCAGGTAACCGGGGAGGCTGAGCCACTGTCCCTAGTAGGAAGTCTACCACACAAAGCTAATTGACCAACTCAGGGAAGCAGCCACCATGCAGCGACATGGAAAGAAATCAGATGTGAAAGAAATGGAGGAAAAAAAACGACTGGACATGGAATTCAAAACCACGGTTATAGGGTTTTTCAAGAGGCTCCAACAAAAGGTCGAGGCCTATAAGGAAATAAGCAAGACCACAAAGGAAATGAATGAGTCATACAAGAAAATGAACAAGACCCTCAAGGATATAAACGAGAGCTGCAAAGAAATGATCAAGACCAACGTGGAAATGAATGAGCCCTACAAGGAAATAAAAGAGACCCTCAAGGATATAAAGGAGACTCTCAACGATATGAAAAAGGACCAACCAGAAATTAAGCATACACTGACTGAAACAAAAAATATTATACAAAGACCTGAAAGTGCTCTGGAGCACCCCAAGAACCAAGTTAAAGATTTGAAATACAAAGAGGTAAAATCCACTCAGCTGAAAAAGCAAGAAACCGAAAGAATCCAAAAAATTGAAGATAGTGTAAGGGGCCTCTGGGACAACCTCAAGCATACCAACATCCGAATTATAGGGGTGCCAGAAAAAGCGAGAGGCCAAGACAATGAAAACCTATTTGAAGAAATAGTGACTGAAAACTTCCCACACCTGGTGAAAGAAATTGACTTAGGAGTCCAAGAAGTGCACCGAACCCCAATATATAGGAACCCTAAGAGGACCACACCGAGGCACATCATAATTAAAATGCCAAGAGCAAAAGACAAAGAGAGAATATTAAAAGCAGCAAGAGAGAAACAGTTGGTTACCTATAAGGGAGCACCCATACGACTGTCAGCGGATTTCTCAACAGAAACGATGCAGGCCAGACGGGAGTGGCAAGAAATATTCAAAGTGATGAACAGCAAGAATCTACAACCAAGATTACTCTATCCAGCAAAGCTATCATTCAGAATTGAAGGTCAGATGAAGTGCTTCGCAGATAAGAAAAAGCTAATGGAGTTCATCACCACCAATCCAACATTATATGAAATGCTGAAAGATATTCTTTAAGAAGAGGAAGAAGAAAAAGGAAAAGATGAAAATTATGAACAACAAATACACATCTATCAACAAATGAACATAAAAATCAAGTGAATTGATAGGCTGTTGAACAGGATAGACTGGTGAATATAACAGAGACATGGACATAGAGAGGGAATGGACTGACAATTCTTGGGGGAGAAATGGGTTGTGGGAAGTGCAGCAAGAGTCTGGACAAAAATCTTGCAACAATGGGAGAGGACAGTGGGGAGGGGGAGGTGAGGGTGGAGGGTGGGATAGGTACAGGGTGGAGGGGAGCTATAGGGGGATAAAAAGGGGAAACAATGTAATTAATAAACTGAACAATAAAGATAATAAAATAAAATAAAAAAGGAGAGGGTTTGGAGAGCTTTGGGCTGGGTGAACACCTGGGAATTTGGGAAGAGTATCGGGCTAGGAGAGATCAGGGAAGCTCCAAGCCCTTTCCCCATACCTTGCTCTATGGGTCTCTTCCATCTGGTTGCTCCTGAATTAGATCCTTTAATAATAAACTGGAAATCTATATTAACAAAGTAATCTTAAACTGAAATGCCCCCTCCCCCCAAAAAACAAACAAACAAGCAAAAATACAACACAAAACAAAACAAAATTTTAGGACTTTATTTGGAACTTGTGCTGCTCACCCCTGTGGCCACTAGATAGCAGCATTGCCTATCAAATGTGCCAGAGGATCGTGCTGTGGACAGAGGTTTAGGGGGAGAACATCAATCCCACAGGTCCATCTATTCTCCAGTCTGTTTTCTGTTGCTCTGTCTTCCCCATCTTCCCCATAATCCACACCTTAACTCCCTGCCATCCACCTCTTCACAAATCGCTTCAGTGTTCAGCCTAGGCTTTATGTGTAGAGAAAAACATCTGATTCCTTAGGGGAAAATAAAGTCAGTACTTTTAACAGCATTGACCCTACCCCTCACTGACTCTTTCAATGGTCAACAGTGGGAGTCTTTGGGTCCCCTGAGTGTGGTGGTTGGCTCCTCCTGCCTAGTTCTTCAAAATCAGACCCAATATTGGGGGAACTGTTGGACATTTTTAGCCCACAGAGCAAGGAGCTTTGTTCCTTTCGTGTGGTGTTAGACTGCGTGTCTGCCTGTAGGTTTGGTGGCAGCAGACCTGGCCTCTGTGGGAACTTCCTGGCTTCTTTATAAACCGTCAAGGTTCTTGCCACCTGCACACAAGTTTTCTGTTATATGTTTTAGCTTTATTTCTAAATTGGGGCCTTTCGTGAAAAAGTATGCAAGCGAATGTGTTCAAAAAGAGAAAAAGGGGGAGAAGGAAATGACAAAATGTTAGGTACACAGCAGAGTAAATGTTAGAATTTTAAATGTGGTGTAAGAATTGTATGCAAATAAAACATGAGACTCGATAATATGGACTCTACTTCCTTGCAAAGAAGGATTCGAGGCATCATGTAGCAAAACACACATTGCTTTGAACATAGGGTAATTTTTCATTCAAGATATATTTCAGTGCATTCTGTGTGATAGGAAGTAGGGGAACCTGCGTGAACAAGACAGATATGGGCCATGCTCTTATATTAGTATGGCTTCTGTTGTAATTCAATGAGGCTATGAGTGAGATCAGAAATTATATAAGAAAATGTGCATGTGTGCGCACGCTTGTGCTGGGGCCAGCGGTTCAGAGCTGGAAGGATCATCATCTCCACTCTACTTCATTTTATAAATGAGGAAATGGTGGCTCAGATATATTGTGACTGACCCAGAGATGAAACAATTAGTGCATCTGAGCACTACATATTGCTCAGAGCAAATTGGACAATATCCTGGATTACTTAGTTTTAGGGGCTTGATAAAAGAAAAGAGAATAGTTTGGAAAGGTAGACTTCTTTAGGGGCCAATGATTTATTAAAGAAATGATCATTTGGATCCTTACATCATGGTCATGGAGGAACAATGAAACATTGTTCACATGACTGTGTAAAAACCACTGGCCCTTCACAAAATTAAGTCACATTGCATTGAGCGGTCTTCCAGTGAAGGTATTTCTGTGGGGTTAAGTGACTACATAGTCCAAGAATGTAACTTTATTTACTCTGGTTTGATGTAATTTAATCTAACTTATTATAAAGACACTAGAGGCCTGGTGCACAATTCTGGTAGGATCGGGCCTAAACGGGCAGTCGGACATCCCTCTCATAATCCAGGACTGCTGGCTCCCAATTGCTCAACTGCCTGCCTTCCTGATTGCCCCTAACCGCTTCTGCCTGCCAGCCTGATCACCCCCTAAACACTCCCCTGACAGCCTGATTAACGCCTAACTGCCAACCTTTTCACCCCTAACTGCTTTCCCCTGCAGACCTGGGTCCCCCCACATCTGATCTTCCCAGGAGGCTCAGTTGCCCCCAACTCCCCTCCTTTGCCAGCCTGGTCACCCCTAACTGCCCTCCCCAGCAGGCTTGATTGCCCCCAACTGCCCTTCTTTGCAGGCCTTGTCCATCCCAACTGCCCCCCCACCCATGCTGGCCATCTTATGGTGGCCATCTTGTGTCCACATGGGGGCAGCCCTCTTGTGTGTTGGAGTGGTGGTCAATTTGTATATTATTCTTTTATTAGATAGGAGGCCTGATGTACGGGTGGGGGCCAGCTGGTTTGATCAGGGTGGGGGTTCCTTTGGAGCATAGGGCAGCTTGGGCGAGGGGCTTGTGGTGGTTTTTAGGCTGACCATGCCCCCTGGAGACCTAAGTGAAGGCCTTGGTATCTGGGATTTATTTATCTTCTATAGTTGATACTTTGTAGCCTTGAGCAGAGTCAAGCCTCCTGCTTGCTCTGTAGCCACAGCCATTTTTATTGGGATTTATTTATCTTTTATAATTGAAACTTTGTAGCCTTGAGTGGAGGCCTGGGCTGGCAAGGGTGTGCGAAAAGCTTGACTTCCTCCATTGCTGGGGAAATCCAAGCCTCCTGCTTGCTCCATAGCCACAGCCATCTTGGCTGGGTTAATTTGCATACTTGCTACTGATTGGCTGGTGGGTGTGGCTGGCAGGTATAGCAGAGTGATGGTTAATTTGCGTATGACTCTTTTATTAGATAGGCTAACCAAAAGAATCTGGAGAAATGTTTAAATCTTCTAAAATCTAGTGTTGAATATTATAATTAACATACTTCCAATGAAACTATCATCCCAACAGGCTGCTTGACCCAATTGGCTGTCTCTTTCTCTTTTTAAAGATAATTTTTATTGATTTTTTTTAAAGAGAGAGGATAGGAGAAGGAGAAAGAGAGAGAAACATTGATGTAATAGTGAAACATCAGTCGGCTGCCTTCTATACACCCCCTACCATAGAGCCCACAATCCGGGCATGTGTCCTGACTGGGAATCGGACTGACGATCTTTCAGTGGAGAGGATGATGCCCAACCATATGAGCTACACCAATCAGGGCTTTCTCTCTTTTTTTAAAATAGCCTGTTTCTGGCCCTAAATTATCTGTCTAGTTATTTCAATATCCACTTTTTGCTTATGTAGTAGACTTGTCTGAAAGGAGAGAAATAGAAGGGAATACTGGTAAGAGAAAGAGATGGGGAGGCTTGAATATATTATCTGTCTCACTTTCCATTAGAACATAAACTCCTAGAGATGGAATTGTGTCTTGGAGTTTTGGTTCTGCTGGTAGCACACTGTGCTCAATAAAAATTAACCCATCAATCAACAGGACAGAAAATCCTATCCTGCCAGAAGCAATACCTCCTGTTTGTCCCATAGAAAGCCCATTAGAGTGTTAGGATGTTGGAAGGGATACAGAAACTAAGGAAAGGAGAAAGAGACAGAGAGAGAGAGAGAGAGAGAGAGAGAGAGAGAGAGAGAGAGAGAGAAAATAACCCCCCCAAACAAAAAACAACTGAATAGCCTGGCTGGTGTGGCTGAGTAGTTGGCCATTGACCTATGAACCAGGAGGTCTCGTTCAACTCCCAGTCAGGGCACACGCCTGGGTTGCTGGCCCAATCCCTAGTAAGGGGTATGCAGGAGGCTGATCAATGGTTCTCTCTCATCACTGATGTTTCTATCTATTTCTCCCTCTTCCTTCCTCTCTGAAATCAATAAAAATATATTTTAAAAACCTGAAGAGAGAAAATAGATAACAGTGAAGTATTCAGGGAAATCTATTATCCAATTCAGGGTTTCCGCTTGACAGTCTCTTTCAACTTATCCTGGAAATCTTAGCACAAGCGTGACGTCTTGGTTGTCCCATTTCCCTCCTAGGGTGGGTCACGGAGGTACCGTCCAGTTGTCCGTCCTCTTAAGAGCTCCCTCAGAGGCACTCACTGCAGCACTCTTGCCATCTCCCTGCCACCACTACCTTCAGAGGACCAGCTCCAGAGTTCCCGCTCAGCCTTGCTCGATCAGAAAACAAAAAGAACAATCCACCTGGGACGGGATGACTAGGAAACTGGCATGAGAGCACTGCTCACTGCAGAGCAACAAGAGAGGGAGGAAAAGTGAGACAGACAAACTGGGAATTCTTCCTGTCATGAACCCTCCTGAGAATTGACTAAAGCTAGGAAGCCTCTCTCCAGAACACAAACGTGCATATGCACATGCAAATTTGCATGTAATTTCATGAATCTCCACCTCCCCTACACAGAAACATGACTGCTGTTTGAAAACTTAAACTCTTGAAACTATGTTGCCCAAAAACTTTTGAATGACCAAGAAATTCTGAAAAACTCTTTAATCATGACATTTTTATATTAAAGATTTTTCTACAGTTGTAGTCTTCTATCTTTCTTTCCTTCTTCTTCCTTTTAATTCTCACCAAAGTGTATGTTCTTATTGATTTGAGAAACAGAGGAAGGAAGGGAGAGAGAGCAACATCAATGCGAGAGAGAAACATCAATCAGGTTGCCTTCTGAATCTGCTTTGACCAAGGATGGAACTCACAATCTGGGTATGTGCCCTGACAGGGAATCGGACCTGCAGCCTTTTGGTGCATGGGATGATGCTCCAACCATCTGAGTCCCACCAGCCAGGGCTTACCTCTTTTAAATAAAATAAGTTTTAGAAACAATTCCTAGAACCCTAAGAATGGCCAAAATGAAAATGACAAGGCTAAAGACACATGTTATCAGTGTTTTGTCTCATGCACACATTATTTGAGGCATTACATATTCATTTACCTAAAAGTAATTTTGTTTAGAAAACAAAACTGCTTCATTTTATTACCAACTTGTAGGTAATTCGCTTGCTATTTGACTATTCAGTGCTCTTCAGGGAAAATAAAAACCACGAAAGAAAACAGTGGCTTCACCCACCTGCCAGGCTCATGCTGTTTTCCAAACAAAGGGGCACAAGTTCAAGTCCAGATAATTACAAACCGCATGTTCCTCATTGCTTCATATCAGGAACAGGAGGCTCATTCTGATCCCTTCTTGAAGGCAGGTCCAATGCCCTTGCCTTATCTTCCTTTTGAAACCCTGCAGAGAAGAGGTTGGAGCCCAAGCCAGTGCCTGGACCACCGTTCTCAAAGGCAGGAGAAACTCTCTACCTGCCCCTAAAGTGTGTGGGGAGCAGAAGGGGCTGAGTTAACAGCTGGCAAAGAGTAAATGTGGGAGAAAGCGAGCAGAAATCAATAAAAGAGAGATGAAAAAATAATGTGCTCTCCATGCCATAAAGGAAAATCATGATGAAGGCCCAAGTTAACGGCCATAATGCGTTCAGGGATCAGAGAAATGGCACTGTCAAAATACAACATTAGTTTTCTGATGCCTACGGGCTGAATTTTATTTATTTAAAGTTAACTCCCATTTTAATACCAAAAAAAAGATAGCGTATCCTACATCAAAGGGAGAAAACTTTCCCTAATGTATCCATTTCTCTTCTGAAGTACACGAGCTGTCGTCATACGAAGCTTTGTGATGTTTTCTCGACGGGGCTGGCTTTTCTTTGCATCAGGAAATGCACAGTAAACAGACTGAAGCCTGGGCCTGCTGCTTCTCAAGGCCAAAATGGCAATCGTTTGATGGTGTGTGTGTTTTCAAATGCATTGTTGGTTTTAAATAAGATCTGTGCGTGGTCTATGAAAGATGCTTCAAAGCAGAAGAGAATCAGACACTGATCAAAAATCAGTCCTCGGTAAATTGTGTAAAACTGTGAATCACAAGCTGTTGAGAGGATTGGGTTTGGTTAGCCTTTGGGGAATAATCAGGTTTTCTGGGATGACTTTATCATTTCCCTGGAAGTTCAGGCAGTGGTTGCCTGAGTCTGGCCGGAACTTGACCTCTTGGTGAGTACAGCATTGCCTCCCAGCTTTCTGGATGTTGTTTCCATATCCATGAGAAGAGAGACCCAAGTTACGATCCTTCTGAATTGCTGGTCTTCTCATTGTTGTTCAGATATGCTTTGCTCATTTCTGAGGCTAAATGTTAGCTAATCCTCTGTGTGTATAGAAGTCAATTTAAGTATGTACACTGCGGACCTGGTGGTATGACAGCCTGGGTTCCACTCCCATTTATTAGTAACGTGTTTAGTTACTTAACATCCCTATGCCTCAATTTCCCCATCTGAAAGTGGATATGAGATTATCTACTTCACAGAAAAACTGGAATAATTAAATATATACTATTTAAAAATTTGTTTAGAATAGTACATAGTGAGCTCTTTGTTACAGAGTATTTGCAGTCATGGTGATGATTTTTGTTATTATTTTTTGGAAACAGCACTACATCTTTTTTTCTCTGGAGAACTACCTCTCCCATAATCTTGTTCTGATGTTGCTTAGATGAGGCTGACCCCATCTGCTTCTGCTTCAAGGCTGGAAACATAACTCAGACCTGGCCAATCAGTGAATTCCATTCTCCTAGATATAGTGATTGGCTCAGATATGGGAAAATGTTATTCATTGGTCCAATCAGGATAAATTACAGGAATTGCTTGGAATTATTGAGAAAGAGAAGTTGTTTTTTCCTTTTGGGTGGTTAAGGGAGTAAGATGAAAATGTGACAGCTACCACATGGAGTTTGTCCAACTGAAGGCAGTACAGAGGAAAACCGAGCCAAGAGGGAAAGAGAAATCAATTTAAAACATAGGACCTGGGGACACTTGTCATGCTGGGAGCCCCAAGATCACTCCTTCTGCATAAGTCAGTTTGTATTGGACTTCTGTTTTTGGCAATAGAAAAGTTACCAGAGGGAGGTGGGGTGGAGGAGTAGCAAAAAGTAAAGGGGGTGACGGAAGATGATTTGACTTTGGATGGTGGGCACACAATGCAATATACAAATTATGTATAATAGAATTGAATGCTTGAATCCTATATAAGCTTATTAATCAATGTCAATATATATTTAAGAGGATAAAGTAGAATATAAGATACACAATAAAGAAATCAGCAAAACAGCTTTAAAAAAGAAACAGCGATGGTTAACTCGCACAGACACTTCCTATTTCCTCTACCCATTCAAATCTGACCCATCTTCAAGGCCCAGTGTGGAGCTCACTCTTCAGAATGGATGCCTCCTTTTCTAGGTCCCCACAGCACCTCCCATCAGTGCCATCTATTTTATGCTTATTACTAACCACCTAGGAAAGTTTTCCTTTGCAGATGCATTGACTGCATCTCTCCAATTCTATGGATTGGTTCCATGTTTTTCCCTTTGGTGATCTTCATAGCCACCAGTACATCTGGCATTTTGCAGCAAAAGCTTGCCAGGTATTTATTATTTGAATTCCTTTTATTCTCTTATGTTCATCAGAAGTAGATTATATACTTCAGTACACAAAGGAATGGAAGCAGAGGAATGCATGAAGTAAACTGGAGGTGGGGCAGAGCAGGATTGTCACATGTAGGAACATTTTAGGAGGAGAGCCCAGCCCCCTGCACATGTAGGAGCGGTAGAATGTGGACTTGTTTATATACATTCCTCCCAGCTGTAAGCTCCGTTTTTAAAAATTATTTATTTATTTTCAGAGGCGGGGGGACCGAGAGGAGGTGGAGAGAAGCATTAATTTGCTGTTCCACTTCTTTATGCATTCATGGGTTGCTTCTCACATGTGACCTCTCCCGAGATTGAACCCGCAGCCTTGGCTAGGGCAGGGCTTGGCTCTGTTTTTTAACACTTTTCTTAGTGCTTTGCACAGTGCCTGACACATCATTGGTGCTCAGTAAATACTTGTTGAATGCATGCTACGTGTTACAGTGCAGGGAGCTCAGATCAATTACTTAAGTCTTACCAATATGTAAAGGAAATGAAGTAAGAAAAGAATTGCTGGTTCTATGAAGCCAACACCTTTCTCCCATTATTCTAAGTCTTTTCTACCATCACCTCATTTCTCCAAATCACAAGAATAAATAAAGCCATTCCTTAGGATGACAGATGAGGTGTAATGACAATAGCATGTTTGGAATGTCTAAGTCTGCAAAAAAAAAAAAATACGGTATGTATTCCAGATCCAACAAAGAAAGGCTTACCATCATAAGAGTGAGTGAGTAGAGGGGCATAAAAGCTGAATCACAGATTTAGAGAAAGCATTGCATTGGAATGCTCAATATATACACAAAGAATTCTTGGTCTGGATGTCTTGTTTTCTTAGATAACATTATGTAGCATTAGTTCTTTAGCAGCTCTATGTAGTATAAATTAAATACAAACCACCTTTCCTTTAAAGTAGTTGATTTTCTCCCACAGAACTATTAGTACAATAGTCATCCACTTTCCCACCCCAGTATTTTCTACTTATTCATTTTTTCATTATTCCCAGGTCAAAATTATCATCCTAAAATTATTTTTATTGTATCAGTATTCTTTTCAAAAACATTAAACTGCTCTTCTACTACAGAATCCAAGCTAAGCAGACACTAAAGGCCTTAAATCATTTAACCCCACCCACCTTTTCATATTTAAACTTTCCTGTTCCCTCATCCAAGCCTCTAGTCTATTCACCTTTGTCTATTTACTGTTTCCTCTTGCTATTTTCTCACTTTTGTACTTCTAAATCTTTCTCTCTGTCTAGTCTAGCATGTGTTTTCTTTTAAGCAATATTCTCTAACCGCTCCAACTGAAGATGAGCATTCCTTCCTTAGTTCCTAGAGCATTTATGGCCTACATCACTCATTCCTTTTATTGTCACAGATTATTATCATTGTATCTTGTGTTCTTTGCTATGAACTCCTTAAGGGCAGAGATCACATCTTGGACTTCTTTGCATTGTGCTTTACATATAACATGGATTATTTCAATGATTATTACGGTAATAACTCAGGTGATGCACAGCTAAGGCCTTTCACTGTTCCTGCCTGGGGAGGTTTCGTCCTTTTTCAGTTAGTAATGCCAATTGCCATAAATTTTTCAAATTTATAAATATCCCTCATGACTGAAATAAATTAGAATTGCTTTCCAAATTTGCTGTTTGGACAAAGATCTTAATCTTAATCTACCAAGAGCTTTTTACAAAGCAATAAAGAAACACACAAATACCCAACAGAAAATTGGGAATGCATAAGCAGAAATGATTACTAAAATAACAAAAGATAAGTATCTTTACTCAAAATTAAAGAATTGCAAATTCAAATGCAATTCCATCTTTTACTTCTGAGACTAGTAAAAGTTAAAATCACCAGTAATCAGTATAAGAAATAGGAACCTACCTACACTGTTGGGAGTACAAATTTGATATAACCTTTGGCAGGGGCAATTTAGCAATATACTGAACATTTTAGACTTATTGAACCTTAGACTGAAGAAGTCCACTTTTAGAAATTCTCCCTAAAGTTATCTATTCTAGTATATATAAAATGCTAATATACCAAGTGTCCTACCTTCCTTCTGACTGCTTGCTATGATGTGCACTGACCACAAGGGGTCAGATGCTCAATGCAGGAGCTGCTGAGCTGAAGTGACTTGGCAGCAAAGGTGCTTGAGAGGAGGGAGCCTGATTCCTCACAGGGCTGTGTGATTCCACCTTTGGCCATGGGTTATGTTGTTGCTGGAGCATTGTTTGCTCAGAATCTGGTTTACTGCACACTTGTGTTTGAGATCCACACAGCAAATTGGCAGAGTGCTCTCTCGAACTTCAGAACACCTCAGGGGATGTTCTAGAGCTGGTTTTGGCCTTATCCCCACAGGCCAGGCTGAAGGACCTCACCTACCATAGGGACCCTACTCATTCCACAGATACCTTTTGAGCCACAGCACCACCCTAGGTGCAGTGGGCCAGGGAGGGTCCATGGGTGGTTGGTTCCAAGGTGCATTCTATCTGTCTCACCCAGTCATGCCCTGCTGGCAACCTTCTGATTAATTTTCTTTCAATGTGCATGAATCCATGCCCCAAGTCACTAGTAATCACATAAACATATCTATGTGTTAAAAGATGTTCATCACAGTATCATGTATAATAGTAAAAAACCACCTAGTGCTCTTCAATAAGGAAGTAACACAAAGTCAAATACCAAGCTGTAGTGGTCTGGGGCTTGAATCCAGGCAAAATAACTCCATGCTTAAAATCAAGGCTTTCTTACTCTAATTGAACTTACTTAGGGTCACTCTCTTAGAAGCTAAAAATCCTGTATAGACATTGTTCTGTGTTTTTGTGTTTTGTTTTCGTTTTAGCCAGAGGGAAGATTAGTTAGTAGTAACTCATAAACACTACTATAGTCATTAAATAAGTCAGAAATGTAGACAAAATGAGAATTCCTATCTTCTTGACTCTCAATTCATAGAGCACTTTGCCATTTCTCATCTCAGTTTCTCATCTCATCACACATTTATTAAACTTGGTGACATGTCTGCAAAAAAAATGTTCTAATGAATCTTTCAGGGTGTTCTGATAGCTGGTCTGTTTTGAAGTATATGTGATAAATGATTTATATATTCAATTTATTAAAAACATGTCCATTACTTTGGGGCTTTGAGTGGATATTTAAAGGAAGAAGATGGCATATCGAAGCCAGCAGTTAAAATTCTCAATAAATAGCTAAGGGATGGCCCAGTAGGAGGTGTCAGATAAAAAAGATGATCTGACAAGGTGAGTGGACTTGGCCTCTAACTCAAGATGCAGAAAGAGAACCGCCACAGAAAATAGCCTTGCTTCCATTTGTTGTGGCAAAACTTCATATTTCTTTTGCAAAGACAGGCAACTGAATTTTCTCCTGCTTGGTTTGACATACCAAACTCCCGTTACATTTAGAGAAAGAACATCTCACAATGGGATGCAAACACAAGTGACAGTGTGTCTGGCAATCTTAGGAAGGAAGAATGATCAAAAGCACAAAGATCTTTCAAAATCAACATAGATTCATAGTTCTTTCTAGGAGGCCAACTATAGAAGGGGCACTAGATGGACAGAACATAAGGGTTCAATTCACTCTCCCTGTCTCTGTTTCCTAATTAAATTTCAGAACATGCCAAAAATATTCTAGGGTTTGGAAGAGCAAGAGGTAAAAGGGTTACAAGAGTGCAAGATTTCAAGATGCATCTCTGAAAGCGAGGCTAATATATCAACTTGGATTAGTCAGCCAAAAATATGAAAATAGAAAAACATAATAAATTAGTCCATTGTCCATGACTATAATCTGTTTGCCTGATGCCAGATGTACTTATGATAGGAAAACCAGGTGGCTTAAAAATACCTGGAGAACATTAAACACTTACATAAGATAACAGATTACAAAAAACTAAATGGGTTGGTAGCTTATTAGGGTATGCAGTTTTAACTGGGACCAACGGTAAGTTTTCTCATTTTAGGATTTCAGTGTTTATTTAGGGAACTATAATATCATACAGTACAAACCACATATTAAACCAATACGATCATGATTTGAAATAGAAGTTTTATTCAATCACTGTATTTTTATAGACTAGACAGTGATGGAAGAGAGTATCCTTGAAGGAGAGAACCTTGGACCCCTTTCTCACACATTCTCAGCAGACAGTCAGTTCCTGATGCCATGGAGACCTCAGAAGGCTGGCAGAGACTGTGAGCCAGCCCTATGCGGTATAACAAATCAGCATAGGAACCATCTAACCATGAAACTGGTGAGAGGAAAGAATGAAATCATTCCTGCTTAAAATCTGTCGATGTCATCTCTTCACCTATTTGGGGCTATCAGCTCAGCTGGCTTTATGGAAACCCAGCCATGTGTACTGTAAGGACTCACTAGAAGCCATCATCAAAGTTAGTAAATCTGTTTCTGCTCTGTACAAGCTCTCCTTGCTTAGCTTGATCGGTCTGTCTCTCTTACTGCTCAGCAATTAAAGAAAGAGCAGAAAGAGCTCTTAGGAGAGACATACTAAGCATACATGCACATGCACAACAGAGATCTCAAACAATACCTTGATAGGTATTTTCATAGCTTGATGCACTTAAACAAGAGGGAAATCAAGGCTCATTAAAAAATGTTCACTTTTATATAACTGCCCGTACTTTCTTTGTGGGCCCATAGAGTCTTCCAACACACCTGTGTGTTTTGGGTGCTGGAATAGTCATCAGCATAGGCCAATTCTGATACAATAACTACATACTAAAATCTTCTGGCAAGAAGGTATGATTAATAAAATAAAGGAAACAGAATAAAATTGGTCCACATGTATTTTTTAGGATGTTCTAGAACCAAAAATCAAGTATATATTTGTGTACCCCAAGATCAAAACCTTACTGGTTAAATATTGCTGTTAGGGGCTATTATTTAATGGCAAACATTTCTTAAATTTCAAAGACATTCCTTTTCATACTGTGTCCTGAATAAAATAGTCTAAGTGCATACATTGCTGCAAAGATCTCTGGGAAATGCTCTTTGGTGGTGGATCTGGGAAATCCCAAAGAAAAAATACTCACTAGCACAAATTGTGTAAAAAGATGGTTATGTTACTTCCTGAGCATTTAATAGCTATTTGCATTTATTTACATACATAAGTCGCATCAGCATATTGATAGAAAAGGTTTCTATTAAAAGCCAAGAACAGTAAGAGGGAGAAGAAAGGGGGAAAGCAAAGAACCAGTGGCATGGTAGGAGAAGGGAAATAATTCTTGAGTGGAGAGGAGTTACTTAAGATCATGTCTTGAACCTCTGCCTATTTCTCACTTTTCAACATGAGGGCAGGATATAGTAACTCCCCTTCTGAGGTTAGGCCAGAGTTTGGACCAGTTCCACATCCAGCTCATGGTCAGAGTCACATCCACTGCGGCTTCCACCTGGAGCTCAAATGCAGTGCTGAAATGCATCAGGGAGCGCATGAGGCGGCTTGCTCTGGGCACAGTGAGAGTGACCTAGGAGGGAGACAGAAATGGGTGAGAATCATAAAAGTGTATTCATACTGCCTAAGAAACCCCTGCACATCCCAACTAACATGGAAACCAGGGAAAATGGTATGTACAAGGTATTGTAGTTTGGCCTGGGATTAAGACCCTTTTGAATAGTTAATATCATCTGAAAGGAGCCATCAGGTAGATGAGTTTTATAGGTTCTGGGTCAGATGTAGGCTGATATACTAGGTAATAAGTCCCTCTCTGTGTCTTGATATAAGCCAGCATTTGTCCAGATACACCTTTAAGTCCCTTATTCAGTCTTTTAATTACTACAACCACTCCCGCCCCCAAATATTGAATATAAACTATAATTGGAAAATAAAATTTTAGAAAAAGTTTAAAAAGAAGTATTACATTGTTTTCCTATTTTCTGAATGTCAGCAAAGGGACAGCTATTTATTTCCTTCATATATTGACATTGGGGCTTGGCTTTTGACAAATTAAACTTTAAAAAACTGAAGAATTTTAAAGTATTGTTTTTATTTACTCATCATAAACAAAGCCCCTTTCTAAAATAAATAGACATGGGTGCAGTCTGTGAAAGCCCGAAGGAGTCAAGTTAGACTAACGGTGAACCTAGTGCAGACAGAGAGTGGCTGCAGCTCTTGCTTGTGGGGATAAATGAGATAATGGGTGGGTGTTTTTAGGTGCTGACCTATGTTCCCTCCCAAATGCCTAAGTTTAAGTTCTAACTTCCAGTTCTTAAAGGATGGGAGATAAAGGCAAAGCCTTTTAAGAGGTTATTAAGATCAAATGAAGTCATATGGGGGACTCCCAATCCAACATGACTGGTAAATTTATAAGAATACAGACAATACAAACGGAAGGAGATTGTCTGGCTAGATGAGAAAGAAGGTGGCCATCTACCAGCCTCAGAAGAAATCAACCCGTTGACACCTTGATCTTGGACTCTCAGCTTCCAGGACTGTAAGAAAACACACTTACGTTGTTTAAGGCAGCTAGACTTATTATGGTATCTTATTATGGCAGCCCTAGAAAACTAATACTGATTTGGAAGTTCTTGGTAACTTATGGAATATTACAGAAATACTGGTTGACATCATTATTATAAGAATAAGAAGGAGAGAGGAGGGGTATCCTAGAAGAGCTGGGGAATGGAAACCAGTCTTGACCCATAAAAGCTACACATACCAATAAAAATGGATTGGATGTTGACCTCATGCTGAGTGTGCCAAGATGAATAATATGTGTTTTCTGACCCGTAGCAAATGCCAAGGTGATGAGGACCACACTGGAAGGACTAGGGAGAGGCTCGGGGGAAGGCAATTGCTTCTGCTTGTTGGGTGTGGTGAGTGGAGGTGGGGAGAGGCATGTTTGCAAATTTTTTATAAATAAAGAGTGGCACTTAAAGGTTCAAAAATGAAATAAGACTGCCAAGGAAATGAGGTGGGCACAGAGGAGGAAAAGTGTTCCGGGCACAGATACATGAGCATGTGCCACGTCATGGGGACACAGTACACAGGGTAGAGGCAGGACAGAAAGCACAGGGGAGAGTGCTGGGAAATAGAACTTGCAAAAGGCTTGGCATACACTTGTAGATGGCTTACTATGCTAAGTGGAGGGATTTGGATGCTATCATGTAGGCCAGTTGTTCTCAACCTTTCTAATGCCTAATGTAAATATCTGTGTTTCCTGATGGTCTTAGGCAACCCTGCTAGCAGTTCTCAACCTCTGGGTTCTGACCCACAGGTTGAGAACCGCTGGTGTAGAGCCTAAGTCTATCGGAAAACACAGATATTTACATTACGATTCATAACAGTAGCAAAATTACAGTTATGAAGTAGCAATGAAAATAATTTTATGGTTGGGGGTCACCACAACATGAGGAACTGTATTAAAGGGTAGCAGCATTAGAAAGGTTGAAAACCACTGAGTAGGCAATAATGAAAGAAAGTGGTTTTTTTTTTTTTTTGGCTCTCTCAATATTTCTTTACTTTCTGCTCTTATATGTTTTCCTCACTTTCTTTGCACACCTTTATCCAGACCTCCAGGCCTTCTCTCTCCAGTCTACCAGGTTCTATCAGCCACACTGCTCCTAAAAACTGTCTTTTCTAGAGATTTAAGTGATTTTCCAGGGACCCCCATTCTCAAAAGGTAATTAGTAGCCTGGATGTTCTAGATCCTTTGCAAGCTGTGTCACCAATTTGATGGATTTTTTTTTTTAGGACAAGTAATTTTTGCAATTTGTTAAGAACTGACAATAATGGCCGCCAAAGTGTGATGGGGTCTCAAAACACATTGATTGGCTGAGTGAGTACAATGTGTCTAAAAATTGATGTATACCCCATTCTCTAGCTTGGGCATTCTTTCTCTCTCTTTTTGTATCTGAATTAAAATAACATCTATCAATTATGGAGCATGGCCAAACATTTAAGGACAAGTTATGAGATTAATTGGAAATGCATGCCATTCCTTGGAGGAGTTTCAAGAGGAACTTTCATCAGCTCATGTTTATATATCACAGGGAAAAATGCAAGCAACATTCACTCTTTATTCAAAATAAACCTCATCACATATATTCAAAAAGCTGCACAGACTATGGCCAGGAAGTTGAAGGACACTATAAAATGTGCATCTGAACAATTAGATGGTGGAAGAATGGACTCTATGTCTGAAAAGGCAGAAATGGTCTTTTATCATCACATTTCCTGCTCCTGTGTACTAGCCTGTAAATTAGAAGTAAGTGTATATTCCTCTGATCTCTAGCTCCAGATCAGTACACTGATTTAAAAAGCTTACTTTTTGAGCAGGGTTAGTTTTTATTCTCTTACAATGAACTTTCTAGCAGATTTAGAATATCCATTATATAATAGCAATTACAGAAAGGCCATTCTTGGAGAAGTATAAAGGAAGTGGTTAAGAATAGGAAGTCTGGTACAAGATCACCCTGGTTCGAGTACTGATTCTCCAGTTTGTAATGATCATGACCAAGTCACTGGCACTATCTCTGTCCCTTTGAGAACCAGCATGAGGATGAAATGAGATAAGGTGGATATAATGCATGCTTAGCTTTACAGTGGATGAAACAAACAATCTGCTCTAGAAAAGAACATTCTTTGCCAAATGCTGGGCCTCAAGAGTGAGTTGGTAGGGAAGCCACGCAGAATGCCAAAAGTGATTCTCAGCTACAACTGCAACCTCTCTGGTCAGTGGATAAGAAATGTTGCTGCTGATGTAACTGATAAACCTCAATACCAGAAAATCAGTCCATAGACAAGTCTCAACCTGTGGTTCAGAAGAAGCTGACTTTATACAGCTTTAGTGAAGAGCTAAAAGTTCAGGGAGTTTGTGTTGATAGGAAATATTTTTAAACCTTTGAAGCAAAACACTTTTTTTTTTTTTTTAAAGAACACCTTTTTTTTTTTTTTCCCCCCAATTGATCTTAGAGCAGGAAGGAAGGGCAGGAGAAGGAGAGAGATCTTTTGCCTCTGGGTATGGACCTGGGTATTCTATGCCCTGACTGGGAATCAACCCCACCACCTTTCTGGTGCACTGAACAATGACACTCCAGCCAACTGAGCTACATTGGCCAAGGTGCAAACACATTTTTATACTTATGCAGATAAGTTTCTTTTGGGTCTTTCTGCCTAACAAAAGGGCTATGAACTGGAGTACCAAAACCCTTAGGCCAACTTTGCACCCGTGAGACATAGCCCTTCAGAAGGGTGCTGAGAACAGTTAGTACAGAGACATTACTTCTCAAGCAGAGAATCGTGGAGATCTTGTTTGGTGGTCTGAATGCTAAACCGACATGCCACATGGATAGGCTCTTCTCTGGATAAGTGGGTTAGGCTACCAGAACCACTGTGGGTACCATCTGGTTCAGCTCTGAGTCTAGCAACGACTGGAACGCTAAAATGCAAAAACAGAAAAACGACGAGTTTTCACGGTTGACCTTGCACAGAGGTCTACAATCAATGACTGTAGAATACATTTCTCTATCACTGCAAAATCAATTTCTCTAGGCATAGAACAGGGACAAGGACTCTTGTATCTCGCAGAAGTCTGATACCCAGCAACCACTGTGTCTGGTTCTGTGGTATATTTTGCCTGAGGAGTTCCCCATTATTACACCGAATGGAACTAATGTTAATATATTTACCAGGTCCCCAACTTTTCTGTTTCTTCATCTTAGCAGAAATTCTACTTTGTAACATGATTGAAATGAAAGGACCTTTTCCCTAGATCTGGAAATGAAGTTCAGGTTAAGTTCAGGTTATTTTTAAATGAAACCGAGGAAAGGAAACCTAAAGAAAAATTTCAGTCAAAAATGTAATGATAGAAACCAGCAAGATTGGAAGGCATTTACTGTTACTTTGATGATGTTAATCAAAGAGGTGAAGCATGAGATACTGCACATTATAAATGTGGGATTGAAAGAAATATTAAGTATCTATTTTTATTAATAAATAATAAAGGCACAAGAAGAAAATAAAAATCTCTTCACAAATATCACCTAACTTCTAAGTAACAATAAAAATTTCATAGGGCAGAATTTCTTCTCTAAATTGAGAAATTCTCTTTAACTAAAACTGTCATGAAGTTGCCACATTAGACTAATGACCTTCAGTTATAATTGAGTAACTGAATTTTAAATTGTCAAAAAAAAAAAACCGAAGTGAAATTCATAAAATTTGCCAAGAGAATAACTCTTTGATCCACATTTGACAATCTGAAAAATACCACAGCTTAAAAAAAATAATAAACCTGCTATGATTGCACTATTTAAGGGCAAAGCAAGCACTTGAACATTCTTTTCAAAAGCATTTCCCCCACCCCCACTCATGATTGGAGGATTGAAAAAACAACTCAGGCACTTTTGTTGAATTTGCAATACATTTGGTTTAGGCTCCCTTTAGAATAACATTTTATCAGTGAAGATTTTTACATGACTCCTGTATTCAATATAGGCATCAGTTATATATAGCTAACTACATATTGTAATAGTACCTAATGATATATTCACAATGATATCCTATCACCAATCATTAATTAAGAATATGGGAGACATTAGCAATGAATAAAAATTATAGTGCCTAAGAATGAAATATTTTGAATGTCTGTAGATTAAGAAAACTATCAATTCCTGAATTTATTCCACACTGAAAATTGTTGACACTAGAGGCAAATATCGACAGAAGTAGGGCTGATCAATATTGAACCTTAAGGGTCAAAGAACTTCACGTTTGGTGTAATAAGCAACTTAGTTTAGGTATTAAGGTGGTTTTGTAAAGTAACAATTATTAAGGGTCAGGCAAGGTTTTTATTATATACTCTAACTTGGGGTACTTGCATAGTACCAGGATCTCCAAAGGCATGAGATAGTATGATTGAAGCAAGATGATGGCTTGGACATAAATAAAGAGAAAGTGAGTCATGTTCAGAAGTTGAGGAATTTAATTATTTCCATTCTCCAGATTCAAAATCCATTTTTTCTCACCACCTCCACAAACCTTTTATGAAATATCTAAACTCAGGAAGATTTAGATGAAAGATAAACCTCTTTTGAGTTTTAAAATGGCTTGAAATTTTTACTTTTGAAAATTATCTAGCACGTTCAAGTAACCTATAAATTATAAATACTGCCAAAGGAGCTCGGTGTCTATTTAACCAGATATGGTTCAATGAAATCTTAGAAACACCCTCTACATTTTCCACTTAGTTCTGTGTAGAACATTAGTACCACATGGAAATCATTATTCTTCATTCAAACATACTTGATCACCTTAAGGTTTGGGTTTTCAGCAAATCTGACTCTTTAAGGTAACTAAAATATAGTGTCTTAATTATTTACTCTAAAATTTGAACTTGAAAAAAAGCAAACAATAAAGTATATATAAATATTTTATTGTAATAAAATTCTGAAATATAGAGATAATTATTTAGATTTACATATTGCCTGGCTTGGGACCTAGCAACCTAATTTATCCCCTTATTATTATTTTTAAATTAATATAAAAATTTGCCATAGTGGTTCAGTTGGTTGGCGCATCACCTGGCACACCAAAAGGTTGCAGGTTCAATCCCCAGTGGGGGTTGTGCAAGAAGCAACTGATCAATGTTTCTCTCTTTCTCTCTCTCTCTAAAAAAATAAAATTAAATTAACAAACATATCCTCAGGTGAGGATAAAAAGACATAAATATTTTAAATTAACATAAAAATTAAGATTATGGGATTTGGCTTTGAAAGAAAAGATGGCATATCTGAACATAGAAGAAGAGTTGTTGCAGCACTCACTCAAGAACTTTCTACCTATACCGAGCCCCACACAAATGCAACTTTTGGATGTTCAAGGCCTTCCTGGGCAGACACTAAGTGCTCTGCCCTCTTTGACCTTTCTCTGAGAATTCAGAATGTATGGATACATTCAAACAACAGAAGTGGGCATTGATCAGCCTAGGAAGAAGCTGTGCACTTTCAGTTTCCATTACATTAAACAAAATACTCATTAGTGCTTGGCATTTTCCCAAGCAGACACAATCTAGGTGTCCACTGAGGCCTCATTGTGCAGTTAAGAAGTTTAAAAAGACCTTCTAGACATCAGCGAGGGACAATTAAGGGATGGGTAAAGCTACTCCCGGTTAAGAAGGCTGGAATTACTGGAAACAAACACACATAAGTGTCAACTGCAAACAAGACAGACTACCTTATCTTCAAGATCAGTTAGATATTCAAGGAGAATATTTTGCTTAATGATCACTACCCTCCTTAATAAAACCACAGTGTAATTTACTATGGGGTGATTCAGTCATATTAAAACGAAACATGCCTAGGTATGTAGCAGAAAAATTAATCTGATGGAAACCTGTCATCACACACAATTATTCCTATCATGTACCCAACAAGGAAACTGAGTACTACTATTACTAAGAGGTCATAAGGATATGTTATCTCTGAAATCCATATCCATTAAAACTGTGGAAACACGTTTTACTGTTAAATGTCCACTCCCAGATCTCACTGCTTCTACAAAATACTAGAGAGCAGCCCCTGGCATGCAGGTCAGACAAAACTGTTTTCCCAAGTGTTTCATTCCCTCCCTGTCTTTCTTCCGTCTACTCATCTAGCCACCTACCCTTTCACCATTTTTAAGTACTGCCTGCCAAGGCATTGGGCCAAGGCAGGGGCTACGATAGTGAGTGAGACAGAAGTTACAGGCTAGCCCACGAAGCAGAAAGTTTTATATGATCTCCATTGTTGTCAGGTCAGTATTAAAACAGCTATATTTAAGAAGTCTTCCAGCAAGACCAATTTGTAAGTTAAACTTCAAAAATCAGTCATGTTATCTGTTCCTCATTCTTTGGGTAGGGGGATGGGAAGAAAAGCATTGTGTGCCAAAATTTTTTCTTATTTTAAGGAGACATTTATCTTCCAACTTTATCTGATGCAATCTAATTTACCAGCAAGTGTTAGAAATAAATGTTAAACGTAATTTTTTTTTCTTAAAGGGATGCTATACTATCTATTTACGAGGAATTTGTGGAAGAATAGACAAAAGGAAAAAGCATGCTAGACATGAAACATGAAAACCTCCTTCAGGTTGCCACATGACACTCTCTCTGCTTTTTAACTCAAAGACACCATTCTATCAGCACTTAACACGGGTCTTTAAATCCCAGAGCTAATAATGCTTCCTAGCTACAGCTGGATGCCTCTGACAAGCAGCATGTACCAGGAAACCTCACGGGGGATAAGGTTCCTACCAGTCAACTAAGAGTTCAAATCCCAGAAGAGGTGCCCCTGGTGTGCAGAGCACTTAACCCTTCGACCAGAACCAACATGAGTATTCACAAATTATTGATGTCCCTAAATCCCCGGCAGATTGCAGACAGTTCTTGTATCCATTGGAGCCCAAGCATATGGCCACTAATGGGATGGATTTTAAAAAAACACAAAACACATACACACATTTAGTCTTTGCTTTGTGAATATAAAGCTACTGAAATGCTAGAAGGTGATTGAACTGGATAGAACACTGCTAAATACATGCTTAGCCTCATGTTATGGATCATTTCCATTGACATCTATCTTCGTCCTCGGTACAGTTTAATTAAAGCTGTCTGGGACAAGTCTGCCCTCTAAATGATCGGCGGTACAATGAAAAGGTGAAACATGAGGAGGCTTGAGGCCTTTTTTCAGTGAAGCCTTCAAATGGCTGTCTCTGTGGTTAAGAGCAGTAGCAGAGAAGAAATTCATTTTCAAAATTAGCCAGCCATTGGGCTTTTCTGCAAGAGAAGGTTGGCTCCTTCTGATGCCATCTTGGACTGCCAGCAATAAGAAAGAGATTCTATTATTGTCTCTTGGTATATGGCACAAATGACACTCAAATGGGTAAGCTAACTTGTCATAGGTCACGGTATTATTGTGTAATAGAATTTTAATTGATGCAAAAATATTTTCTGCATTACACAGACTCTTATTACTGTTCCTAGAACAAATGCAAAGGCTGAGTAAGGAAATGCCAGATCTAAGAACTCAAACTAGGCCATACTTTGGGTCAAAATAGATACATTTTTTGATCCCAAAACAGTAAATACTACAGCAAATTTGTTTATTTATTTTGTAAAATATAACCTCCAAATGGAACAATTTTTGCTTAAGAATATCCTTTTCATAAGATAATTTTGCAATTACTTAATTTGGTTTTATAGTATATAGAATACTTGCACAACAAATACCTTAGAACAATTAAGATATTTATTGAATATCCTTATTGTTTCTGGTACTGTTACGGTGCTGAGGGAACAAATAAATAAAATGTGGATCCAGGGCATAGAAATGTGGGTCATGGCTAAGAGATTAAATCTTATCTTAATTATACATACTTCTTTTCCATGCCACTTTACCTCCTTTAATATGATTTTATTTGAAGAGATGTATATTAAATTATATTTGTTCTTTAGTACCAGAATTAATCATACTTTATAAAAGTATCCAAAGGAATGTGTCATGTTTAAAAATTTCATTCATTGGTTTCTCCACACAAATCCTTAGTCTTGATGTGGGCTTATCCTCATCTAATATTTATTTGGTATCTACTCCATTTAGTATGTTGAGTTAAACCCGATCTCCTTCCCATTCCCTTAAATTACTGTCTCTCTCCCTCCATTATAACATGTTCATCCAGGCTGGTGAAATGTAATAGTAGCATTTGAGACAGGGACACAAGTTAGGAGGTAGTAGAAGATTAAAGATGGCCGTAAATTCCTTGGCAATCTTCCCCTTGGGAGGTGAGGCATATTTCCTTTCCCCCTTTAAAAAGACTGGCAGATTCCATGTTGGTATCTCGGAACCCTGAATTACTTCAGCAACCATCCTGCTGAAGTAATCAGGTGGAGAGGCCCTGAGATTACAGGGCAGGCAAAAGAGCTTCACTGCATCCAGCTGTCCAGCTGTCCTCACCAAGGCACCAGCCCTCTACACAAGCCAGCTGCCAGATAAATTCCAACGAATGACCCTTGTTAATGCCACATGGAAGAAAACAATCGCTCAGCTGAGCTTTGCCCAAATTTCTGATTTACAAAATTATGAGACATAACATAGTGGTTAAGTCACTAAGTTTTGGAGTATTCTGTGCAATTGTATGAATTTGTCATGATAAGCCCCTAAAATTAGAGTTATGGTAGTAGAACCTGAGACCGGGCACATAATTTGGGGAGAAAATCCTTAATTCTTCTTTGTGTTTCTGGTGGAAAACATTTTTTTTTTCTGTAAAAGGCCAGATAATAAATATGTTAGGCTTTGAGGGCCATGTGGTCTCTGTTTCTATTATTCAACTCTGTCACTGTAGAGTAAAAGAAGACACAGACAATATGAGGATGAATATGTGTAGCTGAGTTTCAATAAAATCTTGTTTACAAACAAAAACAGGCAGCTGACCAGAGTTGGATAGCGGTCAGACATTTCTTACCCCTGGTTTATAATGTCTGAAAAGTTTAGCTGAAGATATGTTATATATAGATAACATACAGAAATGGGTCTTTGTGACCAGTCAGGGCTGAAGATGGAGATTGAAGAGGGCTGAGGGTACTGTTATCATATCTTCTTAAAGTTGCTTATACTTCATTATTTCCTTTAAATGATAGTAAGATAGTTGGTAAATACATTAGTTGGCTGAGGAATTACTTAAATCTATAAGGTGGGCCATTGAACCAGGTAATTTATAATCTCAGGACATGAAGAGGACAAAAATCAAATAGGTTTTCAGATGCATTAATAGTAGTCTTAAGTCCACTATCAATGGTTTTCAAATTTGTAAATTACTACCCAATGTATTTTTGCATAAATTGGACTATTCTAGAACTATTTTTTCTAGGTGTGACAAGTATCATTCTAATTTTTAATTTATATCATGTTCATGATTTATTTAAACAATTATGAGTTTGGTACTATTTATTGCTTATATTTAAAGAACATCTGTAACATTAATCTCAAAATATTTATATCCCAAACTATCCTGAAAAATAAATGGTTATTTTCCATAATTTATGATAAATTGAAGGCATTTTATCATGCTATTTACTGTTATGTCATGGGAAAAAGTACAACACTTGAAGAAATAAAATATGCAGCTTTTTAGTTCTCCTGCCATACCTGTTAAGTTTATGGATATTTATTTTAGGCTTTATAAAAATTCTGTCAGACAGCTAAACAATTTAGACTCATGTAAATTCTATTACACAAAGGCTCTTTACCCTTCAACCCATTGCCTTACATGTGCTTGGTACAGTGGTAAAACTCCTCAAACAAACAGTAATAGTCTCCTTGAAATCCTGACTATAACCAATGCAGGTATGCTGGAGGATTCTAATGTATACTCAAAGGGGTTTTGATTATTTAAAGCAGAGAATGGTTTGAAACGCTCTGTGTTTGGCCTCAGAAAAGCAACTTGGTTAAGAGGTGAAACCTTCTCATAGTTCCTGTATTTGATAAAGTACAGACAGACCTTATAGCATTCCCTCAGAGACCTGTCACTTAAAGTCCTGGCCTTTAGACTTCTTCCCTTGAGAGTGAAATGATTAGTAAGGTCCTTTATTGGAAACATTAGCAATTTCTGCTGAAAAGAGGATTTTAATAATATTAAATTGCAAAGAATTGTGAGGCAAAGCTTGCTTCTAGATACTAAGACAAACTCAGTGTAAGCTGATGATACAGCTCCTATGAAGGGCCATATGTTTAGCTGAAATAGCATTTTCATTTTTTTCCTTTTACCTTGGTAGCTTTGTTTCAAACCCTTCTGGGACACCTGGTTAATGTGAAATGAGATTGGTGGGTCTCAGTTCATTTGTGGCTGGCTGAAATTTCCCATCTCCCTTTTCAGAAAAATGGTCCATAAGGAAATTAAGTGAAAAGAGTTAGACGTCACACATGGATTCACGTATAGGTGTACTGAAGACCTGGATAATCTTCCTGTGTGAAAAGTATAATATAAATTCAAAGCTGGTTCATTGGTTCATCTGCTGCAGCTCTCTAGCACCCGAGGCCTCCTGTACCTGCAGATGACGCAATGTTCGGGACATCTCTTTACTATTCTAAGACACTGCATAATATGAGCTGAGATTGTAACGTGGCTTGAAATTGGCTGTGATTTGCTGCTTCATTTGAACAGAGATGGTGTATGGAAGTAGTGGGAGAGGTACATGTTCTGTGCTTTTTTACATTATGTAAATAGATCAGAAGTCTCCATAAATAACAAGCAAAGAATATTCATAGTTTAAGAGTAAACAGGTTAAATGCCTTCAGACCATACATTACCCAAGAGAGAAAGTAGAATACCATAATTTATTATAACCCAAGGCAATATTACCTTAAAGTGGTATGAATTTTTATTTCAAAAGTCAATAGGGTCTTTTGCATATAAATTTAAAGTCATTGGAAATTGCACTCAACTTACCAAATACCCAATTAGTTTCTTGTTACAGATAACTTTTATTGATCTCAATCTTGTTTGTCAACACGGATTAATCAAAATCATTTGGGATTGAGACTCTAGATGGCTCAAGGGATCAGTTTCTGGGCTATGAGTCTTTTACCCCCAGGTCACTGTTTCCAATATTTCTGGGAGTTTTGAGAGGCCTATTTGACAGCTGGTGTGAAACAAACCAGTATTTTCAACTAACTCCCTTGCATAGATTCATTGTTCCTTGCATTCAAAGACATTAGCACTCACTGTCTGAGGGTATATGTAAGGTGAAAAGTTATTACATCATCAACAGTCCTAGTTATTCACTGATATGTCCATATTCCTAATTGCCCTATGAAAAGCAATATCCATTGCTATCCTCAAGGCCTGTTGTATGTGAGTTCAGAATATTCATCTCTATATGACACTTTCCTGCAAACTGAACCAGGTGATCTCTGACTGGTTACCCAAAGCTATTATGTATTCCTTTCTTTGCAGAATAAACTGTAGAAATGTTTCTTTTCTAGAGATTATATGTATGTACATCTGCTACCTTTGTTTGCTTTGTGGGTCTTTTATAAAGTACAGGTTATAATGTTCTTATCTTTTCTCATTATATAGAAACTCCAGGTTCAGACCCTTACCAGACAGATGGCTTTTTTGAAGAAATAGCATCCCTTACAGTTCTTTGGTTAGATTATTATCCTTCATTTGCTCATCATCTTTAGTAGTCTTTTAACCCAAACGTGGGCATCTATAGTGATCTGCTGGCAGCACATATGCCCTGATCTTTAGTTACCTGATTTCATCGGACTAGGTAAAAGAAACCCCCTGAAGATCCTCTTCCCTTCAACCCTGAATCTGGCTGATACTACTAATAGCTTTCTTCAGATCTTTGCACTTGTAGCCCCATAGATTTTGTTGTCAAGGACCAAACACCCTGTTTCTTTCCTGTTTTGGTAGAAAAATCAATAGACTTATTATTCCAAAAATACTAGCTATTCTAGGAGGAGAAAGAACCTTGATTTTCCTATGAAACTATGCATCTAGAAAGCCAAACATAATAACTGGTAACTACCAACTGCTATATTATGAATTCAAGTTCATGGTTCTTAACAATATAAAGAATGAATAATATCTAGTGCTTTATAGGGTATTCTCAGAGGGAATTTAAGGTAATCTTTGTAAATTGGGGTGGAAACAGCATGGTTCTCTACTCCTGGGCTATGTACATGCAATGAAGTAGAATGTCTCAATGATAGAGATCATTTTTAGGGAGTGGCCAAGGGAACTGATAGTTTTGTTACTAGTTAACTATATATGTATGGCTATTTATTTTGCAGGTCATTGCCATGGAATTGGAAGCAAAGGTGTAGGTGGCTCTCGTTAAACCAAGCAATGCATCATCATGTATTAGTAACCATGTTTTTCATATGCTCAGACCAAGATAGTCTCTGACACATTACCTGCGCTCAACAAATGTGTGACAAATGGATGAATAGTAGAAACCAGAGAGGGATGATAGGTCTTCCACACTTTTTTTTTAATCCTAATCATTATTTTTGGTGATGATGACTTAGATATTGAGTCATTCCATCTATTTTTTTATTCCATCTTAGTATAGTATAGTTGGTAAGCATGTGAATGTCATGTATTTAATTTGAATAATAATTCTGATATTTTAAAACTTATTACAGTGCTAATAGAAGACATTGGGAGAGAAGACCTAAAAATCTACAGAGGTGATTATGAGCAAGACTTAAATATCCTGATCTATAGAATCAGAATAATACTTATTTCATTGGAATGTTGTCAGGATTAAATAAGTTAACATATAGTGCATGAGAGATATAAGTTACATTATTATTATCATCACCATCCAAGCGAGAATAGAGCCACTCTGCTTCTGTTGAGTCCAGATGCAAGAAACACACATCTGTAGCAGCAGATAAAAGTACCAGAATTATTATGAACAGCATTAAAGGTTCAATTAACTTACAGAGTGTGTCTTCTGTGTGGTTTGATTTGTGCGTGTAACATTCTCTTGAGTTGGCTCTGACTCATGGTGACCCTACGAATGAGTGATATCCATAATGTCTTGTCCTCAACAGTCCTGCTCAGCTCCTATAGATTCATGCATATGGCTTCATTTATGGAGTCAACCCACCTCATATCTGGTCTTCCTCTTTTCCTGTCTCCTTTTATAATTCCCATTATTACCGTCTTTTCAAATACCTCTGCCTTCTCTTATTGTGCCCAAAGAAAGATAGTTTCAGTTTTGCCTCCAGGGATGTTTCAGGCTTAATTTTCTGAAGAACCCATTTGTCTTTTTGGAAACCCAGGGTGTCTGTACACCACATTTCAAATGAATCGATTTTTCCTATCAGTTTTCTTCACATCTGTACATAGTGATTGGGAACCTGAGAGTGTGGTGATGTTAACCTTGGTCTCTAATGACACATCTTTGCTCTTGATACTCTTTCCTAACTCTTCCATTGCTGCTTTTTTGAGTCTCAGCCTTCTCTTGATTTCTTGGATGCTGTCTCCACTTGAATTGATTTACCAGGTGAAAATATGTAACTTCCTTATTCTAATTCCCTTTAGAGAAATAAAATTGTATTATTTAGTCAAGGGGATCTCTTTTTTCTTTCAGGTGGTCAAGAGGTGTGTGTGTGTGTGTGTGTGTGTGTGTGTGTGTGTGTGTGTATGAGAGAGAGAGAGAGAGAGAGAGAGAGAGAGAGAGAGAGAGAGAGAGAGAGAGACTGATTGAGCTATGTTCCAATGCCCAGTAATTGTGGAGGCAGAGAGAGTGTGGGAGTGCAAAAGCATGAAATGCAAACATTTTGACTAAGCTGGAGAATGCTCCTAGATTCCTAAGTGGGCATAGGAATGAAAGGAGGCACCAATGAACAGACATTTCTGAAAGAACTCCATTGGAAGGGAAGACCTACTAGACCTACAGAGGAATATGAGAGAAGAGAAAACCTCTTAGCCCAGTACCTTTTGTACGCAGTAGCAGAACAGTATAGTATGTTAGAAAGTAGACATACTGAGTGACTATAAAACTAATATAAAGTAAAATAAAAATGTCCAAAAAGACTAGACAATCTTTAGAGTTTATATTGATCTGGAGGAACATATTTAGTGTTTTTTTTTCAGTTAGAATCTTCTATGTAATCTTAAGTTTCTCTATATTACATTTTTTTCTTACTTTATTTGCACTCACAACTCAGCTGAAATAAATTGGTAACCTGGAACTATTCTCACCATGGGCAGTTTTAAATAATCAATGAATAAAAGAACCGTACATACACAGGCCTTGTCTTGAAAGTTATCTTGAAGATTTATAATATGTTAAATTAGGAAAAATTGGAGAATAATCAGCCCAATACATTTTTCTCTCCTTTATAATAAGTTTTTCAGTCTCTACATTGATAAAACTTTTCCCTCTTTTTCATGATGGTTTACAACTTAAATAATTTAATACAGCAGTTGCTATATTTTTGTTACAAGCTTATAAAACTGGAACCATAAGTCTTTTCTATGTAATATATTACCAAAAAGTGACACTGGAGAAGGGGAACTGATGATTACTAAAACTGTAATTCAATCTTCAAGTTCGGAAGATGTCATAAAAATGTTTCTGCATTACTTGCATATGGCAGATACTAGCAAGCTGCCTCAAATGTACTCTCTCTGGGTATTCAATCTCCTCTTCAGCATTACTTTATATGCAATAAAAA
Organism: Antrozous pallidus; assembly: GCA_027563665.1. Classification (NCBI taxonomy): domain Eukaryota; kingdom Metazoa; phylum Chordata; class Mammalia; order Chiroptera; family Vespertilionidae; genus Antrozous; species Antrozous pallidus. The sequence goes on from CM050515.1 coordinate 39,313,960, forward strand.
ATAAAATGGAGCTTCACAATGCAAATGCAACTGTGATTCAAGCCCAATAGTTCTTTTGTCAAATAGGATTTTCCTTTATGAAGTTTCAATTTAGAATTAATTTTTATATCAATGCCTGTCAAGCTGTGAAAATTGGGCTGAATCAAATGTGTCTATTTCTATTTGAGCTGACGTGTAGAAAGTGGTAATTAGAAAAAATGCAGTGAATTTGTATAATGCTAAGGAAAAGTAAACACATTAGGGTACATGTTGTCAACCTGGTTAAAAGTATATAAGTGTTGTTAAGAGTAACAGTCTATGAAAGCCTATTTTTTACATATATTTTATTTTTCCCCTTTAAAAATATTTATTGTTGAAAGTATTACATATTTCTCCCTATTTCCCCCATTGACCTCTTCTAGCCCCCCGCCCCAGGCCTTTACCACTCTGTTGTCTGTGTCCATGGGTTATGCATATGTGCATACAAGTTCTTTGGTTGACCTCTTCTCACCCACCCACTCTCTTCAGCCCTGCCCCTGAGATTCCACAGTTGGTTCCATGCTTCTATGTCTCTGGATCTATTTTGTTCATCAATTTATTTTGTTCATTTGATGCTACAATATAAGTGAGATCATGTGATATTTGTCTTTCTCTGACTGGTTATTTTGCTTAGCATAACAGTCCCCAGGTTCATCCATGCTGTTGCAAATGGTAAGAGTGCTTTACTTTTTTTTTTACAGCTGCATAGTATTCCATTGTGTAAATGTACCACAACTTTTTTATCTATTCATCTGCTGATGGGCACTTTGGCTGTTTCCAAATTACATATATTTTAAATTTTACTACTTTTCATCCTACCATATTAGTTGTCAGGAAATAATTTTCTAATCTGACTAATTCTGACTGGTTTTCTCCAAGATCTGAAAGGTGTGTGGATTAATTAATAGATTCCTATAGTGTTTACATTGAACAATGTTCCACATAATTTAGGACTCTAGCATAGAAGGGAATGTATTCATTTTAAATAGAGAGGATGATTAGTTATTTGTACATTCTTGCCAACTGGTGTTATTCTGTATACTTGTCCCATCTACTGATTTCATTCTAAAGAAGCATCGAATCCCCCAAACCTGTTTTTTAATGCGTCCAACATGAAGTAATCTACTGACGATGTTGCAGGTGAAATTTCAGAACTGTTATTGTTCTATTAAATGTCACTGCCTTCTGCATTAAGTCACTATGGCCGCACTTTGCAAACTTCTTTTGAAATCTTCCTAAGATGAGAATAAGTCAGCTTCTTGAGAGAGATGGAGGGACTGAACTTTCATAATATGGATGCTAAGGATCAACACACAACATTGGAAAGTGAAATTTTCCATTTATTTTCACAGCCTGAGAGAATATGGGCAGCACTTTGTGAATTTCTGCATTTTGTCTTGCAGCCAACACAATCCTGGCCCATCAGCCAGCGGTGAAAGGTCACAGACGCTATGTGAGTGGTGTTTAAGTCTCACCACAAAGAGGCTGCTAATCACATCGCATTAGGGTGAATTATGGCCATTGCAGCAGGCTGAAGGCAGAGAGATTAAGCAATAACAACAGCACAGCTACAGCTGTGAGCAATGGTGGTGAGGTGGTGCTTTCATGACCCTGTGGTAATTGATTGGGGTTCTGAAAACCTTTGGTGAAAGACACCCTGACCCTTCCAGGTTAGCGTTTTCTAAACCACCTCTATAATAAGTGGAGAGACATAACCCATTTAACACTTCCTTGTCTTGGAAAGGCTCAGAGCGGAAGTCCGGTTAGTCCAGGAGTGCAAATGCAGTGCAGTCACTGCTTCCAACAGGTCTCCACTTTGCAGCCCTTGGCTTCTGCACCCTACATGAATTTTTAATTTGTTTTGTCTCATTTTATTCTTCTACTTAGGTAACCCCTGGAATGGATTTCATTTTCCCTAGGAAAACTTGAGGAACAATAAAGAAGAAGCTATTGCTAGGTGTTTTTTAAAAAAATGACTTACATGTCTTAAAATAACAAAGTCAGGTAGTGGGTATAGAGTGAAATGAAGAGCATTTACTTGCATAGTTAGTCCCAATGTTTGGATAGTTTGATTTTCACATTTTAGGACAAAAAAAAAATCTTACTAGTGTGTCCATTGTCCACTAACATGAATTGTTTTCTGGAACCAAGAGAGACAGAGATATCTAAAAGTGAAGAACTGCAAGGAGAAAGTGAGGTACCATTGCACCACTAGCCTCACAGTTGAGCCTTAGGGTTGGTGTTTGATGTTATTTACTGAACTCCTCACATGAAGATTATATATATATATATATATATATATATATATATATATATATATGCATCAGGCATATTTATTAACTAAAGGCAGCACACTGAATTTTACCGAGAAGCCAAAAAGGAGTCCTGGTTGACAAAATAAATGAAGTGGCACATATATTTTGTGCAAATAATGCTATAAAGCAAATAGTTTCCTATATCCAGCTAAGACATCTAGATTTTTTTCTTCTTAAAATATGATGCAATGATCCAATGGGGAGAAAATGTAGGTGGCAAAATCTATGACAAAATCTGAATCATGAAGGAAAAGTTCAAAACTCCTTGGCACAGTTCAATATAAGCAGCATCAAGGGATTTTAAAATATTGGGTTGTCAAGCCCAGATGCTATGAAGTTGGAATAATCTCAAACTAGAGTTTAAATGATTTGTCTTGTACAGTAGTAGCGCCCTATTCTGGCTGGTTAGGTAAGGCAGTTTGGGGCTAAAGAGTGCTGGAACAATAACGCCATGTTAAACTTTCAGCTGATATGGAAATATTTATATTGAAAAGTTTCATATCTACTTAGGAAAATGGCTGATTAAATGCATACATCTCTACCTGAGTCCTAAATCACAAGCGGCCATGATAATAATAACCTAATAATAACCCAAACTAACATTAGCTATGATCTGTAGGTATTGTACTGGGGGCATACATGCATTATCTCCTCAACACCCAGAGGCTGCTTTTTCTGATTACCTGTATTTTGCAGATGAATAAATTGAGGCTAAGAGAAGTGAAATAACCAGGCTTCCTGCTTTGGGTGAAAATTTGGGCTCTATTGGGTTTCAGAAAGACTCTGGGAACATAAACAGAGTCACCCTGCTCTCCTGTGATTATTGGTTCTTAGCAGCACCTCAGCTTTAAGAATCAATACAGTGCACAAGTTCTGTAAATGTGCCTCTTAATAAGTTAATAAAACAGAGATGTTCTCATTGCCTCTCCTTCAAAGTTTCAGGGGAAAAATGAGAATATTAAATGCAGTAGGATAGGGAAGCTCTGCTCCATTTGCTCTGCAATGATAATCTTTTACAAAAGAGGATTTTTATTATTAATTCTTTGCCTTCTGGGGATATTATAATTTTCTAGAATGTAGAACTGCCTTAAGCACAGTAATTTGCTGAGCTAGACTGAATCTCAAAATGTTTCAAATGAGCTGATAAACAACTGCGTAATTAGCCATTATTAGATCAAGTCTGTATGTTACTGATACCAGGATGAACAAACCAATGGAAAGGCAAATTATAGATATAGTTTTAAAAACTAAGAGTCTGTGTTATATTCTTACATGCTTTGTAATGTGTCTTTTAAAGAATTAAAAACCACATTTAATTTATATATATATTTTAAAAGTAGATTATTCTATTAAATAACTCCTTAGAGTCTTAATCATTAAATACATATGTCCATGTCTGAATAATGAAGGATTTCTGTGTTGAATGCAACTAATGCTTGAAAAATGAATGAATGGGGAGATTTTTCTTTTCAATTAAAACTTGCTTTAAAACTATTGCTTGTATGGGTAATGCTCTTTCATTCCCCCTTTGAGTTCTGGTTCAAGTCCAGAGTACAAACTACATTTGGCCTTGATTATGAAAATAAAAGGTTTTGCATGCTCTAATTAGAAAAAAAATAGTCAGTTTTCATGCTCAAACACACACACCTTATTCAAATGGCTACCATCCAGTCCAAAATGTATCCATGTTACAGTTAAATCTCTCTTTCCTTTCATTTTTCATTTTTTTAAGAACTTGACACTAGATCATAAAATGTTGCTCTGGGCTGGAATTCGTCATGCAAGGTTAGCGACCAGGAGTAAGGGTGTTTAGGGTGTTTTAAAAAATATAATATGAAAATCAGCTCAGCAGATTTGAGGATCAAATAAAGAAAAGAGAAATTTGCAGGAAGAAAAAGTTTCTAAGCTGGTTTAATTTAAACAAAATTATAATTTATGCTCTGAAGTCAGGGGCCACAAAGCAAAACAAGTAAATGTGTTAAATCATCTTGGAACAGAAAGAACTGCCGTAGCAGGTTTTCTCAGATCTCTAAAACTAGCATTCACATTTTGTCTTAGTGATTTCAATGTCTCCATGTTTTTTGGGGGGGAGGGCAGACCAGATAATTTCTTGAGGTTCCTTGCATATCAATGATTCTGTGATTTATACCCATCAGTATTTCAGATGCCAATAACAAATGGCAAACCGAATATTTGAAATTGCAGTGGGCACGAGGCCATGTTCTAAGCTAGCTAGCGAATGGATTTATTTTTGAATTTAAAAAGTATTTTGGCCTTTAATGATTTTACCAGCTTCCAAAATTTCTATTCCCTTCTTATGTTTCCTATTATCACCAGTCTCCCATTGATGCCAAAGAGTAGCCTTAGGTAAAATTTTATTGGCGCTGGGTTTGTCCTGCTTTTATTACAATGATTATTTACCCACAGCCAGGTTTTTTGTTTTTGTTTTGTTTTGGTAGTTTTAGCCTTAACTTATTACAAATCTTGGATCCCTGTTAATGTTCTTATATTTACATTTCTTCAACTAGTCCTTTGGTTTTGTAAATTGGCATGCATTTTATCTGTGTATTTACATGGTTCAAGAAATAGGCCATTTTTACTCCTAACGTTAAAGTAGTTAAGGCCATCTGGGCTACAAATTCAATGAGGAGTACCCATTTCTCTTTCCAAAGGTGTGTAAGTTGAACACAAGTCACGATGAGAAAATAAGGTTCCTAAGGTATCAGCATAATTGCTTTGGTGTTTTTAACTATTTTAGGATGTTCTGACTTTGTCAGGAACATGCTGCCATTGTGTATTTGATAGGGAAATCTTATCTGTACATTTTATAACTTTTTTTACTTACCTCATAAAAATGACAAGGATTGTTCTGTAACATCCATGATATTTCATTAGGATTTTATTAAGGAGCCTTTTAAAGACATTCCTTGCCTAAAAGGGAAATTTCATTTGGTTCAGACTTAATGAAGCAACATACTTAAAGATAGGAGTTAAGTGAAGAAACTTCCTCAGATTTAAAATTTGGAGCAATATACTGTCATAGCCCCAGAAAAAGAATATTTCTTCTAATTTGATTGTACTATGACAATATATAAATTTTTTCATTACTGGCTACAGTGTAATGCATAAATAAAATAAGTTAGGGGAAAAGTTTTACTAAATTTTATTTCAACTCCTACATATCCCTGCATTTATTATCACCGACATTATTGTACTAAAAGAAACCACAGTTTTGCTGTTGAGAGAGACATACAACTGTTTGTACAGCACAGCTGATGTGGCTCAGTGATTGAATGTTGACCTATGAACCAGGAGGTCATGGTTCACTTCCCAGTTGGGGCCTATGCCTGGGTTGCAGGCTCAGTCCCCAGTGGGGGAATGTGTAGGAGGCAGCTGATTAATGATTCTCTCTCATCATTGATGTTTCTCTCCCTCTCTCTTTCCCTCTCCCTTCCTCTCTGAAATAAATAAATAAATAAATAGTTATATATATATATATATATATATATATATATATATATATATATATACTGGTCTAATTAGCATATATATATACACACACGCACATATATGCAATATATATTTGCTAGACACTCAGTGCAAGGGGGTTGGGGGGGAGTCCCTCAGGCCAGTCTGCACCGGCTTGCAATCTGGGTCCCCTTGGGGAATGCCTAACTGTCGGTTTAGGACTGCTCACCTGCCTGCCTGCCTGATCACCCCTAACCACTCTGCCTGCCTGCCTGATTGCCCCCAACCACTCACCTGCTTGTATGCATGATTGCACCTAACTGCCTCTACCTTGGCCCCTGACACTGTGGCTTCACCTGGAAGAATGTGTGGAAGAACATCTGGAAGGTCATTCGCCTGTCTGTTTAATTAGCATATTATGCCTTTATTATTATAGACTAGAGGCCCGATATTTGTACATGTGGGGGGGGGGCGGGGAGGGTTCCCTCAGCCCAGCCTGCACCCTCTCCAAACTAGGATCCCTTAGGGGATGTCCGACTGCCGCAGGGATTGGGCCTAAACTGGCAGTCAGATATCCCTCTCACAATCTGGGACTGCTGGCTCCTAACTGCTCACCTGCCTGCCTGCCTGATCACCCCTAACCACTCTGCCTGCCTGCCTGGTCACCCTTAACTGCCTCTGCCTGCCTGCCTGATCACCCTTAACTGCCTTCCCCTGCTGGCCTGATTGCCCCCTAACCACCTCTGCTTCTGTCCTTGCCACCATGACTTTGTCCAGAAGGACATCTGGAAAATGTCCAGAAAATATCTGGTCTAATTAGCATATTACCCTTTTATTAGTATCCTGTATAATAAAAGGGTAATATACAAATTGACCCTAATGGCGGAGTGACCAGAATGACCACTGGACCAGTCACTATGAGGCTAACTGACCACTTCTCAGTCCTTTTCCCTGGCCTGCAGGCTCTGATCACCTGATGACGAATGGGGAACCGAGGTTGGTTGGCAGGGGATGCGGGCAGTGCCAGGCCAAGGTCCCTGCCTCACTGGTCATCCCACACACAGACAGCAACCTGTGGTGGGGACAGGGCTGGTGAGCCGGTGGGAACAGCTGACCTCTCGGTCCCTTCCCCTGGCCATTAGACACTGATCACCGAATGGTGAACAGGGAACAGGGGTTGAGTGGCAGTAGGGGATGGGGCTGGCTGCGGCCAGCTGGGGATGATGGCCCTGATCACAGGCCAGGCCTAGAGACTGTACCCATGCACAATTTCGTGCTCTCGGCCTCTAGTGTGTGTGTGTGTGTGTGTGTGTGTGTGTGTGTATAAGTTTGTTTGTCTGACATTTGATTTCTATGCACACTTTGTGATCAAAAGTTATTTCTCACAACTGTGTGAATAAATATTGAATATTCAAGCCATGATTTTTATCTGAAACTCAAAAAACCTTCATGATGGACATATTTGTATTGTTACATGAAAATACTCAGGAAAACAACTGAAAATTCAACTGATAGTGCTATAATCAAAGAAGAAGAAAAAATCCCAAGCACTTAACAAATTTCTTTTCATATGTGGTCATAAAACAGTACAAAATAAACTACATCAAATGTTAGCAGACCATGATCATAACTGTCAATTATTTCTCACTTGTATAAGGAAATAAGTAAAAACTATAGGAAAAGAAAAATATGAGCCTAAATTTTGATGAACAAATTTCACAGTAGATAATTCTTCAGTTTTTGGGTTTCTGCCATAAAAATACAGTTAAAAATTAAGAATCAGAGGTCATAAATCACCAAAAAATTAATGGACAGCTTCCAGATAGAGTGAGAGCACATATGGCTATAGATGCCCTGGACTAGCAACAATGGAATTTGTGCAAGATGTTCACACCAGCAAATAAGAGCTAGTAAAGGGTAGGTATGATTTTTTGTTTTAATCCGTTTACTAAAACAATTAGTGAGAACAAATAATTATTTGCATTTAAGCTTTGCTGCCATCATGCTAACTGCATTAGTTCTATTAAAAATATTTGTGTTGAAGTATAGCTGTTCCTCAAAAATTAAGCAGAATGACCCAGCAATTCTACTTTTGGGTATATAACCTAAAGAATGGAAAGCAGATTCTCAAACAGGTATTTATACACTGACGTTCATAGTAACATTATTCACAATAGTCAAAAGGTGGAACCAGCTCCAATGTACATCAATGAGCAAATGAATAAACAAAATGTGGCATATACTCACAATGAGATATTATTTGGCCTTAGGAAGGAATGAAAATCTAACACATGCTATAGTATGGATGAACATTGAAGATATTAAGTGAAATAAGCCACACACAAAAAGATAAATATTGTATAATTTTACTTATATGAGGTACCTGTAATAGTCAAATTTGCAGTAACAGAAAGTAGAACAGTGGATACCAGGGATTACAGGAAGGAGAAATGGGGTCTTATTGTTTAATGGAATCAGAGTTTCAGTTTGAGGGATGAAAAAGTTTTGGGAATGGATGAAGGTGATGATTGCCCAGCGATGTGGATGCACTTAATGCTACTGAGCTATCCATTTAGAAATGTTTGAAATAGTAAATTTTGTTATGTTTTACCCAAATAAATAATAATAAAATATATTCACATTGAGTAACAAAAATCATGCCATATTCAGGCATCTTAACCAGCGAGGTAGTCCCCTGACAGTTAAAAAGATAGATTTGGAGACCTTTGTGAATCTCCAGTTTATATGTAGGGGAATGCTTGTTCCGTCTTCTGGCTTTCTCCCCAGTTACTTTTCCAGTGATAATTGTTTCTGGTACCTAGCCTCCTAAAACCAAGAAAACAAATTAAAACTTTCACCAACTTTTCTTCTCCCTGGTATGTAAATATAGCATTGATTGGGATATGGAACTTCTTCCTGAAATGGTTTCATTTTTTATAAAATATTTTAAATTAATTTTAGAGAGAGAGAAACATCTATTGGTTGCCTCCCACATGCACCCTGACCACTGGGGATCACACCAATAACCTGAGTGGGAATCAAAGCAGTGACCTTTCAGTGTACAGGATGATGCTCAACCAACTGAGCCTCACTGTCCAGGGCTGAAATGGTTTTCTTTTACTTTGTATAGATTTTAGGTGAATTCTTTCATGTTACATATCTGATGCACTATCAAATTTAGTATCCCACTATTTAATATATTGAAAACATCTATTTTCTGGCTAAGGAACATTACTTCCTCAAATTACTTGGCTTTCTGTTTATTTTTATCAACAGCTCTATTAGTTGGCCTTCTCTACCGAGTCTTCTCCACCTCAAATCTTTGTGACAGTTACTGTTGAAAAGATATAAAAAGACAAAGCTGAATAGTAATACAAGTGCTAGATGGTGAGATATGAATACTGGGCAGTCAAGTAGGTTCACTCACTAGTTAAGTGATACTTCTTAAAAGTATTTCTGTTTCCAAATCTTGCTTCAGAAAATCTATAAATCATTATGTAAATGGTTCATATTTGCAAAGTTATAAGAACCATGTCTGACAGAGTAAACATTACTTAACTTTTAAGTAAAAAAATATACACTGTGTATTTTGCCATGTCAAAATCAATACATAAAGATAATCAGAGCTGCAAAGTACCTCAGCTGAGTCATTGCTGGACAGACAAGTAGGAGCTACATCACTAACATGCAAGTCAGGAGGTATCCTGCCCATAAATTACAGGGCTAGAGGTAGAACAGAAGGAGAAAGTACAATAAATAGGCAAAATTCTGAGTTCAGGCTTCTGATGGGCCCTTGAGATAGATGAACTATTCTTATGATTAACATCTTTCAAGTTCCATAACACCCATATGAAAAACTTGGTTGTAAACAAGTTTATTGAGTTAGTTTCATAAGATCCCAGTGGGCCTAGGTTCACTCACTCAGTGGATCCCTGAAGCACATGGGCACATTTGACATTTAACAGATTTCTTATAACAGAAGTCACCTGAGACCAGTAAAAACCATTAACATTTAACTTATGATTGCTGAGGATCTATGTATTTTTTTCAATAAAATAAGGATGGGTTACAAAGGAAAGTAGATTTAATGATGTTCTAAAAAATCATTTATTTTTAGAAGCTCTCCATGGAAACTACTGAAGTCAGTTCTATTGTTTGACTGACTCATATAATTAAGAAATTTCCAGTAAGAGAGGCCATGCAATCTTAGGAAGAGTACAGTCTACTAGGTAGACAAAGACTAATGTTATTGCAACAGTGTTGTGAGGGTTTAGGGTTCTTTCCCTAACTAAACTCCAGGAGCATCCCATAGGAAGGCCTAGTGTTTCTACCACCCTGCATGTATGGTCATTTTCACTTCCCAGCTTTACTTCAGAGCCCTGAGCACTAGAGTGCCTGTATAGAGTACATACTCAGAAAATACTAGTTGAAGAAAGAGACCAACAAATAAATAAACTGGCAAGAAAGGCGACTCTGATTTTCCTGCCCTTTACATTACTCTCAATAGCAGGCGCTGACTCTTTGTTTCTCTAAGGCTGGCACCAAAATCTGTATTCTTTGTTTTTATCTGTGTGGTGTGAGGTTTACCTGAATTTCATGCAGAGAGACTTCCACAATTACTAGTAAATAATTCCCCAAATATAAACTTACTTAAACTGGAAATTTTGGGGGAAAGACCATCAAAAGTTAAAATGGTTAAAGAAGTAACTTTATCAGAAAGTTAAGGTGCATCTTATAGAATGAAGGCTTCCATGGATCAAAAAAGGAATACACTGTTTTGCCAGTTTTTTATGCATGCAAGGATAGATTTTTAAAAGCACACATTATCCTGAGGAAAATAACTAGTAAAACTGCAGAGCTGAAAACATGGCATTTTATTAATCTAATTTTAAAAAATTGAGAGTGAATTAAGACATTACTTTCCCCTTAAAAAATGTTTCCAGAGGAACCGAGATGGCAGCATAGGTAAAGAACTATTTTGCTGCCCCACACAACACATCCAAAACTATAACTTAACAACAAACCAAACATCATCCAGAATCACCAGAAAGCTGGCTGAGTGAAAATTCCACAAATAAAACTAAAGATAGGATACTGTGACTCAGAGGAACGGTGGAGCGCAGCCTTGAAGATACGCCCAGGGAAAGGTTTGGAGCCGTACGCACGCATGTGAGCTGTAGGGCTGGTGTCAGCCAACCTGGCTGGATTTCTCCAATGGGAAGGACTCGTGACTTGCTCCCTTATTCGGGAGACCACCGGACTGCTTTGTTTTAAAACCCTGGGCGAGACTTTGGGTGTGCAGACTCATTTGGGGAGAGGCAGAGCTGTCTGGCAACGGGTGGGGACCCGCGGTGGCTTTCTCTTGAAGGTGTGCAGCCATTACCACCTGGCACAGAGACCCACGTGCCACATAGGGCAGAGCTGACCCTGCGTGCTCAGTATGGAGATTCCTCCCATCCAACCTAAATACAGCTTTCCTTCACAGCCAATTGGCCTGGAGGTCACACCCTCCTAGTGCTAACAACAATTAGCTGGGCTTAAATTCAACAATACTGTACAACCCATAAAGGATTGCAGTAAGAGTATCCACCTCAGGTAACTAGAGAGGCTGAGCCACTGTCCCTTAGAGGACATCTACCACACTAAGTTAATTGACCAACTCAGGAAAGCAGCCACAATGCAGAGAAATGGAAAAAAATCAGGTGTGAAAGAAATGGAGGAAAAAAGGCGACTAGACATAGAGTTCAAAATCACAGTAATAAGGTTTTTCAAGAGGCTCCTAGAAAAGGCTGATGAACTTAATGAGAACTATGAGGAAATGAACAAGACCTACAAGGAAATGAACAAGACCTACCAGGAAATGAACAAGACCTATGAGGATATGAAAAAGGACCAACTAGAAATTAAGCATACACTGACTGAAATAAAAAATATTACACAAAGTCCTAAAAGCAGTCCAGACGACCGCAGGATCCAAGTCAAAGATTTGAAATACAAAGAAGCAAAATCCACTCAGCCGGAAAAGCAAGAAGCAAAAAGAATTCAGATAATTGAAGATAGTGTAAGGGGCCTCTGGGACAACCTCAAGCATGCCAATATCTGAATTATGGGGGTGCCAGAAAAAGAGAAAGAGCAAGGTAATGAAAACCGACTTGAAGAAATAGTGACCGAAAACTTCCCACACCTGGTGAAAAAAATTGACTTAAAAGCCTAAGAAGTGCACAGAACCCCAAAATATAGGAATCTAAAGAGGACCACACCAAGACATATCATAATTAAAATGCCAAGAGCAAAAGATAAAGAGAGAATATTAAAAGCAGCAAGAGAAAAACAGTTAGTTACCTATAAGGGAGCACCCATACGATTGTCAGCAGATTTCTCAACAGAAACGATGCAGGCCAGATGGGAGTAGCAAGAAATATTCAAAGTGATGAATAGCAAGAATCTACAACCAAGAATACTCTATCCAGCAAAGCTATCATTTAGAATTGAATGTCAGATAAAGTGCTTTGCAGATAAGAAAAAGCTAAAGGAGTTCATCACCACCAAACCAGTATTATATGAAATGCTGAAAGATATTCTTTAAGAAGAGGAAGAAGAAAAAGGTAAAAATATAAATTATGAACAACAAATACATATCTATCAACAAATGAATCTAAAAATCAAGTGAATTAATAATCTGATGAACAGGATAAACTGGTGAATATAACAGAATCATGGACATAGAGAGGGAATGTACTGACAATTTTTGGGGAGAAAAGGGGTGTCGGAAGTGCAGCAAGAGACTGGACAAAAATAATGCAACTATGGGAGAGGACAGTGTGGGGGAGGTGAAGGTGGAGGGTGGGATGGGTACCAGGTGGAGGGGACCTATAGGGGTATAAAAAAGGGGAACAATGTAATTAATAAACTGAACAATAAAGATAAAAAACAAACAAACAAAAAGAGCGGTTTATACTGAAAAAAAAAGTTTCCATTTTAAACTTGGGGAAAAAACAGGTTTGTCTTGCCACATGGTAAGTGGTTCTTACAGGTACAACCATTAGAAATTCCCCTATCAGTCCTGAATAGGTAATTATTACTTGAAACTAGAAGCATGGTGCATGAAATTCATGCACGGGGGGCAGAGGATCTCATTCAGCCCAGTCTGCACCCTCTCCAATCTGGGATCGGGCCTAAATGGGCAGTCAGACATCCTTCTCACAATCCAGGACTGCTGGCTCCAAACGGCTCACCTGCCTCCCTGATTGCCCCTAACTGCTTCTGCCTGCCAGCCTGATCACCCCCTAACCACTACCCTGCCAGCCTAACTGATGTCTAACTGCTCCCCTGCCAGCCTGTTTGCCCCCAACTTCCCTCCTCTGCTGGCCTGGTCACCCCTAACTGCCCTCCTCTGCTGGCCTGATCACCCACAACTGCCCTCCCTTGCAGGCCTGGAACCTTTCAACGGCCCTGCCCTGCTGGCCATCTTGTGGTACCTATCTTGTGTCCACATGGGGGCAGGATCTTTGACCACATGGAGGCAGCCCTCTTGTGTGTTGGAGTGATGGTCAATCTGCAAATTACTCTTTTATTAGATAGGATAGAGGCCTGGTGCATGAGTGGGGGCCAGCTGGTTTGCCCTGAAGAGTGTCCCAGATCAGGGTGGGGGTTCACTTGGGACATGGGGAGGCCTGGGCAAGTGGTCTGTTGTGGTTTTCAGGATGGCCATGCCCCCCAGCAACCTAAGCGGAGGCCCTCGGATCAGTATTAATTTATGTTCTACAATTGAAACTTTGTAACCTGGAGCAGAGCCAAGCCTTCTGCTTGCTCTGTGGGGACAGCCATTTCTGTTTGGGTTTATTTAAATTCTATAATTGAAACTTTGTAGCCTAGAGTGGAGAGGCCTAGGTGCTAGGGCTGCAGAAGCTTGGCTTCTTCAATTGCCTGGGCAACCCTAGCTTCTGCTCTCTCCAGCTCTGTGGCTGCCACCATTTCTGTTGGGATATATCTTCTATAATTGAAACTTTGTAGCATTGAGTGGATGCCTAGGCCAGCAAAGTCAGGTGGAAAGCTTGGCTTCCTCCATTGCCAGGGAAACCCAAGCCTCCCTCCTGTTCTCAGTGGCCGCTGCCATCTTTGTTGGCATTTATTTGCATAATTTGCTCCTGATTGGCTAATGGGCATGGCTGATGGGCATGGCTTGATTGGAGGTAAGGTCAATTTGCATATTACTCTTTTATTAAATAGGATAGCTCTCTGAGAGTGATTATTATGAAATTTACCTTTCTTCTGTTGATCTGCTGCTTTATTTATCTCATGTTAAAAGATATTTAGAAACCTTTCTATCATTAATGGACACATTCCATTTTAAAGATATACCCATTAGTTTCCAGAATAATTCTGATGTGATTTAGAGTCTAGATCAAAGAACAATCAGGCTACAAAAATAAGTGCACAGTCTGATGAATCCTTCCAAAAGGATGTTTAAGGATCAATGTAGATGCTATGAAATAACAAAATATCATAAAACTCTTTGAGATGGAGGGAAACATATTAAAAAACATTCTTGGGTGATTATGATCTCAAATGAGGATTTAAGGAAACAAAGATGACAAAATGTTTCTTATATCTAAAAAGTGTTTCTCAGGAGGATAAAAGTTAATTTGCAGGTATCTCCATAATAGCTATTTTCTATTTGATTAAGATCATCTGTAGAATTTACTTGTTTTCACAAGGGGCAATAAACATTGGAGAGGCAGAAAGAGAAATATGCCTATATTTAGCAAAACTTATGTGTGGATAGTAAGCCCCTTGAAGTCAGGGACCTAATCAATCTTAATTCCTGTCCTCAGTGCCTGAGTTCATCCTCAAATATGTTGTTCATCAGTAAACACTTGCTGAATGAATAACTCAAATGAGTACATATCAGATTTCCTAATCTCAGTGGACAAGCCACAACTTATAAATGTGCTTAGTTCCCAAAGAATTTTGAGGTAGATTGTTTGCAACTTAAAATATATTTCCCCACAGGAAAAAAAAAAAAAGCTATTATGGATGATATGAGGGTTGGCAGGCCAGCTTGTGAGAATCACTTATCTAGAATAGAGCAGAAACATTATACATTTGAAATGAACAAGTAGCAGGAAAAAAAAATACTGTGGCAATAAAACCAAAGAGAGGAATAATAAAATTGAATAAAAACTTAAAATCTTGTCTCTCAGTGCTGGAAGAGAAGCAGATTTCATATGAGAAGATGAAGAGAAATTTTGATCAACAGGCTTATATTCTCAAGGAATTTGGAAGCTGATGGCTTTTAAAAAATTATGTAAAGCCCAGCCAGCATGGCTCAGTGGTTGAGCGTCGACCTGTGAACCAGTAGGTTATGGTTTGATTCCTGGCCAGGGCACATGCCTAGGTTGGGCTTGATCCCTAGTGTTGGGCATGCAGGAGGTGACTGATCAATGATTCTCTCTCATCATCGATGTTTCTATCTCTCTCTCCCTCTCTGAATTCAACAAAAATATATATCTTTTAAAAAAACTTATGTAAGAATTCACCTTCAAAAGATAATTCGACTTAGTCATGATCAAAATCTTTGAACACTATTTTAACACTTATCAACTAAGATTAAAGTGTTTTAAATTCAAAAAATGGACTGGTGAAAGGGGAAAAGAAACAAGGGAAGAAGAGCAATAAAGATGAAAATATTGTAATACGTATTCATCTAGTGCTCCAGACATCGAGGATACAAGAATGGATAGAAGTCCTGCCCTCAAGAAACTTCAAGCGTAGCAAAGCAAGTCAGACTCATTGGCAACGAAGCGCAACAACTGTAGTAAAGACTATGAAAAAGGTAACTACTGGGCTACAATGGGGCCCCAAAGACGCAATTGGCCAGGGTCCACATGAAAGTGTCAGCAAAGGTTTGTGGGGACTCATGAAAGGAGCAGGCTACTTTGCAGGCAGAGGCAGAGAGCGAGGACCATCCAGGCTCTGAGAACAGAGTGAGCAAATGAAAGTGGGCAGAGTCCAAGGCTGATGGGAGAGAAGGAATGCACTGGGAATGGAGGGGCAAGCCCTGCCCAGATGGAGCAAAGAAGGGCTTTAGCCTAGCCAGTTTGGCTCAGTGGATAGAGCGTCGCCTGGTGGACCGAAGGGTCCTGAGTTTGATTCCAGTCAAGGACACACGCCTTGGTTGCAGCCTTCATCCCCCGCCCTGGTTGGGGGCACATGTGGGAGACAACCAATTGATGTCTCTCTCACATAGATGTTTTTCTCTCTCTGTCTCTCCCTCTCCTTTTCACTCTCTTTAAGAAATCAATGAAAAAATATCCTTGGGTGAGGATTAACAAAGAAAAAAAAAAAGAAGGGCTCCCGTGGTCCCCGTGAGAAGCGGCCTGACTTATCCTACAGAGGACTGCAGATCTGAGGAGGGTTTCAAGCTGCGGAACAACATGATCTTTTAAAAGAGGATTTTAGAAAGATCACTCCGGCAGCATTATGGAGGATGCACTGGAGGTGTGAAATGATGGTGGCAGGGAAACCTGTTAGAAAGCTGCAAGAGAATGAAAGCTGGGAGTAAATAGCACGGCTAATTACAGAGCGAGCCAGGACAGCCATTTGGTCTGTTGTCATTTTCATGAAGGGACTCAAATTTAGGCTCTTGATGTTGTATCCTAAGGAGGGTATCCACATTGTTACTGCAATCCATTGTCAGGATTGAACTTTTAAAGTCTGCCACACATTGGATAAACTTGTTTTAACATCTCTTTAATATTTAACACACCGGGGGCCGCAATAAATGGAGGGGGGCTGGGTTGCTCTCAGTCCCAGAGAGCCTGCCAACCTGCTGCGTGCAGTTTGTGCACCGTCTTCCTGACGAAAAAGAGAGGGAGGGACAGTGAGGAGGCAAGAGCTGTGCCTGTTTAGTTTTGTTGCAGCTGGGCGAGGAGAATGTGCACACTTTCACGCAGAAGTTGTGGATGTTTACACGATGGGTGATCACAGCTCGGGAGTCCGTGAACGACTATTGAATAATTCTTTATCTATTTATTGATGATGAAGGACCTGGATTTAAAATATTTAGTAAAAGCTATTAAGCTTTTCTAAATTGCCTTCAATTTTTCTGACATAGAAATTGACTGAGAATTGTCCCAGAATTCATTGTTTTTAAACTAAATTATTAAATGGACCTGTTTCTTTTTTATTTATGTCTCTGGTGCTACACTTTTTTATGTCTTACAAAAAGCATTATACTAGTAATCTTCTGCCAAAAAAAAAAAAAAAGGCATTTTGTAGTTGTTGACTACAAGTAAAATTTACTTTTATTTTTTGCTTTCTAAACATATTTGATTAGTTATCATTGAAAGGAGAACTCGATGTGAGGCAAAGTTAGTTAGGGGCTATTTATTTCCAGGTAGTTATAGCATAATCACCCTGAGGAATAATGTAAACATCAGCACTATAGATCTAAAGAGAGTTGAATTTTGAAGTTTTTTAAAACATTCATTCACTTAATGCAATTGGATATCTGCACTTTGCTAAATGGTATAAAATATACCTAAACTTAACAATATTACCTTTCATTTACCAAAAACACCCCTGTAAATCTAATATTTATAAAAATAAAAGCACACCTTCCAAACAAAATGGCATGGTTTTCAGGCCAAGCCTGAGCAAAATAAAATGTCACCATTTAGTCTTGTGCAAATTCAGACTCTAAATCTAATATCCTTGACACATAGAAAACCATAAAAACACATCTCTCTTCGGAAAGAAAACAGGTTTTCCTACGAGTGTATGACTAGAACTTGATCCATGTGGGAGAAGGCCATAAAAATGATAGAAGGATTAAAGTATTAAGATGAAGGCAGAGGGCCTTCATATTTTTTGAGTTAGCCATTCCATAACAAGCCAAAGACACAGAAAAGCTTTCTCTTTTGGAACAGTTTAGTAGACATTTATGTCCACTACTCTGAGCCTCCAGACAAGGATTGCTTCTTTGCCCCTCCTCTGTGTCTGCATTGGGCATCCCCTAGCTAGCCCGGCACTGAGGGGGAACACACAAGAGCCCTGGCTGTACAGCCTTTAGTGCTCTTGACTTGAGACAGTCTGAGGGTCTCTGAAAGGGGTCAGTTTACTTTCTTCTTAGTGCTGGGTCAGGCTGAGCGAGGTTCTGATAGTTGGCCCTGAAACATGATTATATCATATGGAGATAAGGTTGTACACAAATTCTGATTGACTGGATGCATAAATAACCTCAAAATCCTTGCAATATTTGAATCGGGATTGTTCATTAGTGATTATTAGCATGCTTTAGCGTTTAAACTATTTCCCTCATCAGGTGTCAGTTTCTTGACCTAGAATTCTTATATGAAAATTGCTAGGAATGGTCATCTATGGTGCAAAGTAGGAATGTTCATCTATAAAGTAAAGAACTCCAAGAAGCAAATTCTGGTCCTCTTTTACATTTAAACGTGCTCTTGTCATTGATGTATTGGTTTCACACGACATGCTGTGAGGGGTTGTGAGTAGGGAAATTGTTACTGTAAGATAAGCTGCTTATTAGCTTTGGCTTTTTTGTTTGTTTGTTTTTTGCAAGAAAGACTCATAGCTCCTTTGACAGGAACAATCTAGTGATTAGTTACTGTATCCCACACCTAACTAATGAGTGTCCCAAATTTTGTGGCATCAATTTTTTTACTGTTTTTTTAAAGGAAAAGCAAAACTGGGGCCAACATTACTTCTTGTTTAGCTTAGAGAGGGGAAACAAACCCTCTGGAAAGGTCTTATCTGTAGAGCAATTCACGTAGAATCTCTTAATATGGTGCTGCTTTTACTTTTGCAACAGACTCAAATAAAAAAAGTCAGAGCCTCCCAAATGGCTACAGTGAAGCAAGCAGTCTCATGAGTCCAGTTGTAGGTATGTTTGAATACTACTTCTATCAGCTGACATTCCTCCTTTAATTTCTTCTTTCATATTGTAGTGATTAATTGAAAACTGAGAAGAGGAACTAAGTGTTTTATGACAATCATTCTCCAAACATACATTAAACATCTACATATCATAGTGTGAAGGGCTAATTTACTTTTAGGTATTCAACTCACTGAGTATTTTATTTTATCCGCTTCCCCTTTTTAAACTGTTTTTAAATTGTTGACACTATTACAGATGTTTCCATCCTCCCCATTCCCCTTAGCCCACCCAGCCCTCACCCTCTCCTCTTTCTGGCTATCATCACACTGTTGTCCGTGTCTGTAGGTTATGATTGTATAACCTTTAGAAAATTCCCTCACCTTCTTTGATTTAGTTCCCCCCTCTCTTATTCCCTCTGACAGCTAACAGTCTGTTCCATGTACTCATGCCTGTGGTTCTATTTTGTTCATCAGTTTATTTTGTTCATTAGATTCCACATATAAGATTCCTTGTAGAGTATTTGTCTTTTTCTGAATGGCTTATTTCACTTAGCATAAGAATCTCTAGTCCATCCATGCTGTCACAAAAGGTAAGATTTCCTTCTTTTTTTATAGCCATATAGTATTCCGTTGTGTAAATATACCACAGATTTTTTATCCACTCATCTGCTGATGGGCACTTGGGCAATTTCCAGATTTTGGCTAGTGTAAATAATGCTGCTATGAACATAGGGGTGCATATACTCTTTTGAATTAGTGTTTCAGGATTCTTAGAATATACTCCCAGAAGACAGGTCACTGGGTCAAAAGGCTTTTCCATTTTTAATTTTTGAGGAAATGCCATACTGTTTTCACACCAGTCTGCATTCCAATTGTTGAGTATTTTAAATGTCAGGTTCCTCATAACACAAAAGTATAGAGGCTCATAAGTGGCAAAAGTAGTTCCATGTTTTAAGATTTATTCTCATGAGTAGCATTCACTGGCTTCAGCCCATCTTTATATAAAAAAATATAAGTATGGATTATCAGTATGGATTGTAGATTCTAAATGCCTAAGAATTATGGATATAATCTGAACTGTGGAACACAGAATAATTTTCTAAAATGTTACTACTTACTAGAGACATTTGCATTCAGATTTTTCCTCAAATTAGATCTCTGGCATTCCTTTCCTGCTTTCTAGCATTGCTTAAATATTATATCTGTTTCATGGCTGGGAGGAAGCCAATTTCAAGGATCTATTACACAAAGAGCTATTTACTGAGACATATGCAATGCTTTTGCTATGAAATAAACAGGAGTAACAAGCCTTTAATATAGGTTTTGAAGATAAGAACCAAGACTTATTTGTCTTCAGCACTCCCACACTGTGGAATGCAGTGACAATTCCTTTGCTATTTATTCTTAGCTTAGTCTCACATTTCACCTTTACACAAGCTTTTATGCTGTCATCCAAAAGGTGCACATCTATTGCCTTATGTGTTTTGTAAATGAGAAGGCCTTTCATTATGACACACAAGTCTCCTATATTTTACCAATGGCATTGCCATTTTCTCTGCCTTCCACGCTGGAAACAGTCATTTTAATTCTTTCCTCTACTTCACAAAACTTTGACAAGTTGTTTTTCACTAATTCCCTCAAATATAGATCTTACTTTAGGTCTTTCATCATCTTCTCTTTTTTAGGAAAGTCATTCTCAAACTTTAGTATGCACAGAAGAACATACAAGAAACTCATTATGTTCATGATCTTGGTCCAAGTCTTAGATGACTCAGTAGAGGTTAGGAAAAACATAGGAGACTAAATTTTAATAAATCATCTGGTATAATAAAAGCCTAAGTGGCATTGCACAATGTTGTCACAAGATGGCTATCCCAAGATGGCCACCACAAAATGGCTACCACAAGATGGCCACCACAAGGTGGCCCCCACAAGATGACCAGTAAAGAAGGGCACCAGGACTGCAGGGGAGAGCAGTTGGAGAGAACTAAGCCTGAAGAGAGGGCAGTTGTGGGTGATCAAGCTGGCAGGGGAGAGCAGTTGGGGGTGACTAGACTGGCAGGTGGGAAGTTAAGGGTGACCAGGCCCTCAGGGGATGGCAGCTGGGGGGGACCAGATCTGCAGGGATGGGCAGTTGGAGGCAACTGGGCCTGCAGGGAAGGGCAGTTGTGGGCGATCAGGCTGGCAGGGGAGGGGAGTTGAGGGCGATCATGTTGGCAGGCAGACGAGCAGTTAGGGGACAGCATTCCTGGGTTGTGAGAGGCATTTCTGGCAATCGGGCCTAAACTGGAAGTTGGACAATCTCCAAGGGGTCCCAGATTGGAGAGGGTGGGCTGAGGGACATCCCTTCCATGCATGAATTTCATTCACTGGGCCTCTAGTTTAAATATAATCCATTGTCCAGATTCTGATAAATTTTATTCTATCTTATCTTTTTTTTTTTTTTTTTTTTGCTGTTATGACCTATTTCCAAACAAAAAATCCTAAAGGTTATATCATCTTTGCTCATTTATTCATTCATACCTTCAACTATTTATTGAGTATCCAATGTATTTCAAATATTGCTCTAGGTATGTGGTGTATACAGTAGTGACCAAAACAAACATCATTGACCTCATGGAAATTTATAGTCTACTAGTGGCCCAGTGCACAAAATTTGTGCACATTAAACAGGTATTAATTAAGCAGGAGGAAAATAATTTAATATTGCTATTGGCTCTTTATCTATAATAGAAGAATCAGAGACTAAAGAAAATTAGCAAAATGTATATGAAAACCTTCCTCCTTTCAGAGTCTGGGAAACACCATGGGACCCAAAGTCAAGTCCCCACTTATTTACATGTGCCTCAAAATCAGGTGAGACCCAGACCCAACCACCCTCCCCTCCCTCCCGCATTGGGGTAGATCCAGACCCGGCCAGTCCCACCCTTGTCAAGCCCTGCAGGGCAGGGGGTGTCCTCACATCCCCTGGCCCAGCACCAGGACAGGGGGTGTGGCCTGAGATCCCTCATCAAGTCCCACCAGGTGAGAGACACAACCTGAGATCCCCTGTCAAGCCCTGCTGGGTAGGATGCATGGCCTGAGGTCCCCCATCAAGCCCCACCAGGCAGAGGAGCACAACCTCAGGTTCCCTGGCCCAGCACCGGGAGGGAGGCACAGCCTCAGGTTCCCCATCAATCCCCACTGGCACGGGGGCACAGGCTTAGGTCCCGTGTGAAGCCCTGCTGGGTGGGAAGCACACCCTGAGGTCCCCTATCAAGCCCAGCCAGGCAGGAGGGGCACAGCCTCAGGTTCCCTGGTCTAGTGCTGGGGTGGAGGGTATGGTCTGAGGTCCCCCAGCCTGGTGCCGGGGTGAGAGTGCCACTTGAGGTCCCCTGTCAAGCCCTGCTGGGTTGGGCGTGTGGCCTGCAGTCCCCTGTCAAGCCACACCAGGTGGGAGGCACAGCCTGAGGTCCCCCAGCCTGGAGCTGGGGCGAGGGGAGCAGCCTGAGGTACCCTAGCCCAGCACCAGGGCGGGAAGCATACCTTGAGGTTCCTTGTCAAGCCCTGCCAGCTGGGGGGCCTGGCCTGTGATCCCCTGTCAAGCCTTGTGAAGCAGGGGGAGCAGATAGAGATCCCCTAGTCCAGCACCAGGAAGGGAAGTACACTTTGTGGTCCCCCATCAAGCCCCACTGGGTGGAGGGCATGGCCTCAGGTCCTCTGGCCTAGTGCTGGAGCAGGGGCCGAGGCCTGAGGTCCCCTGTTAAGCTCCTCTGGATTGGGGGAGGGTGTAACCTCAGTTCCCTGCTGATTGCTCTTTCAGCCTCCCACGCCCTGCGCTTGGCTCCGGCCCCTGCTTCCACACGTGGTGTTCGGCCTCACCCCACAAACCATGCTAGGCCCTGCCCTGTGTGCTGTATTCAGCTCCACCCGCCCCCTACTCCTGATTGGCTGGTAATGTAGTGAAGGTATGGTCAAATTTGCATATTACTCTTTTATTAGATAGTATTTTTCCTTAATTTTAAGAAGAAACCTCTATAAAATTAAGATTTAGTTCAAGATTTTTAAATATGATGTTGAAAATCCTAAGTGACTTGTCTAGTAGCTATCATTCACCAAAAAGTTCCCTTGTAGCCAGATTGTTCTCTTCTCACTCAACATTCCTTTCTCCATACCAACTCAATCCACTACTGATTGTTGATCCTGTTATTCTCCACCAGGAATATTGTCCAGTGTTGAAAACAGGGCATAAAAATGGGGGAGCAAGATTCATTCATTCATCAAACACATTTATTCTGAGCTAAGCACTATTTTATTAATTCAGTAATAAAACAGAAAATATACAAACAAAAAACCACAAAAATAAATGATCAGATAAATATCAAGTGTGGTGACAGTCTCCTAACAGCTATTTTATATTGGGTATTTAAAAAATATAGTGACATTTAAATTGAGAACTGAATGATAAAGATAGTGATTATGCGAAGTGTAGGGGGAAAGCATTAGAAGCTGAAGGAATAGATAGTGCTAAGACTTTCAAGTAAAAATGCTAGTAAGAAGAATGAAGGAAAGGCCAGTGTGCTGGTACATAGTGGGAGAAGATAAAGGGGTAAAGATTGGGGTTACAGAGGCCCAGTTGAGCTGGATGATATAGGGGTAGAAATGCAGATTTTATTCTAAGTAAAATGAGATATCACTGGAGGGTTTTTCTTTTATTTTTCAATTACAGATTACATGTGTGTCAATTTCAAAAGTAGCTGCTTCTTTCCTAGGTTAGCCATTTTCTGAATAAGTGATTTCTGGGGGGCTAGCAAGCTTAGGGATTTTGCCTTAGTCAGTAGTTGGCATTACCATCAAATAGGAGGCAAATTAGTCACTGCAAATGAATTAATATCTTGCAGAACCAGAGTTATTTATGCCCTGAGTGATAAACTTGGGAACTCTCAATTGGAGTACTGACAGAATTTGTAATTGAGACCAATGCATCACTGTTGGGGTTCTTCCAGAAGGATGGAGGACAAGATAGCTGCCAAAAGACTGAGTCTATATGCTTGCTTGCTCCCTCCTCCCTCTCTGTCCTTTCTTCCTTCCTTTCTTTCTCCCCTTCTGAAATTTCTATTTCCTTCTCTACCTCCCTCACTTTTTCCCTAATTTTCTCCCTTCCTCCCTCCCCCCTCCCTCCCTCCTTCCTTTCCTTTCTTTCTTCCTTCCCTCTTATATATTAACTAGAGGCCCAGTACACAAAATTGTGCACAGAGGGGGTTAGGGGGCCGGGGGAGGAAGGGTGCCAGTGGCGGGGGAGGGGGGTTCCCTTAGCCCTGCCTGCACCCTCAGCAATTTGGGACCCCTACTCCTTTTTCTTATCTAGCTAACCTCTTCACATTTAAAAAAATTAACTGAAATATCACCTATTCTAGGAAATCCTCCTTGAACAAATGTCTTTACAGTCTGTATTAAGTATTTTCATAGTATACCATTCTTTTTCTTTAACAGCTACTTAGAATGGATGAAATGTGGTTTTCATTCTTGCATCTGAAGTGTTTCTTCTTGCTCTTGTAGCAAAGCTTATCCAATTTACACTTGCCCTTCAAGGGCTTATATTTGGTTCAGTTTCTAGTTGGCTCGCTTCTTTTTTTTTTAAGCAATAACTTTAGGTTGTGATAGTAAGCCTTACTTGTAATCAAGCCTGTAGGTCTCTCTAGCTGTATATTTCTATAATATCTATCACTTTAGCTCACCAGAGATTGTGTTCATTTATAGAAAATAACAATAAATGTCACCGGATCATTTGATCTTCTGGTAATATTTTATAGCAAGATGTATTATTCTAGTAACTTAACTATTACAAAACTGATGCATACAGAAATAAATTACATTGAACAATAAAGAATGACTCAAACATCAAAGCATAGTACACTTAGGGCTTCCCTTGTCTCAGATATCATAGTATAGCACACAGTTCAAGTGGAACTCAGCTTCCTTTAAAATAGGAAGGGATGCCATACTCATGAAGCAGCTACTTACCCTCATATTTTTTTATTTAATTCATAACACATACTCTTTTTACTAATTATTGGAAAATTATCCTACCAATTGCCTCTGTTCCTCTCTGTATTATTGCCTTACATTCTGCTGTTATTACTGCGTTTTTATCATCCACTTGCTCAATAAGATTGTGAATTTTTTAAGGGCAGAGATCATGACTTGAGCTTGTATTTCTCTGTCATGGTGCCTGGATAAATACTCAAAGGTCCATCCAGTCCAAATGACTATGATGAGAAAGGCCTCCATTTGCTGGAAACCTCTGATTTTTATTTAAGTTCCTCACTTGTTCTGCGGCTTTTCAGAGGGGTAAGGGTTGAGGGAATTTGAGGAAACCTAGACAGAATTCTCCTCCTAAAAGATTTTGCTAAGCAGGCCACCAGGACTGCTGGGTATTTGTTCAATTAAACCCAGACACATAGCAATAACAAAGGCCCTGGTCTCCTACTGCTAATGCATAGAGATAAAACCCCAGCCTGCAGGAACTCACCCCCTGTAGTCAGGACCAGGCTGCTGGGTAGACCTGGGCTAGTGCTTCTAACTCTGGGGAGAAGGAGAATTCCTGAGGCTGCAGGCTAGAGGCCCTGGACTCTGCACCTCTCACCCAAACAGGTCCCTAGTGCAGGTTGGTCAGTAAAGCCACTTTTACACCTGAGATTGCAAGGTGGCTCGGCCTGGCCTGTTTGCCCCATGATGGTGGAGCATGTCTTGGCCTGGCCTCTTTACCCCCTGATCATGGGGTGTTGCTCGGCCTGGCCTATGTATGGCCTCTTTGCCTCATGATCGCAGACACAGCTCGACCTTGCCTATTCACCCAGTAATTGTGAAGCATGGCTTGGCCTTATCTATAGCCTCTTCACTCCAAGATTGGGGCATCCCAGGATCTCAGGGTGGCTTGGACCTGGCTGGGGGCTTAGGGTGCTGCCCCCTGCCCCCTGCATTTGCAAATTTACCTGCCATCTTTTCTGGGTTAATTTGCATATCCCTCCTGATTGGCTGTGGGCACAGCGGAGGTATGGTCAATTAACATTTTCCTCTTTTATTAGTGTAGATGCTTTGTTTTGTGCTAAGTGTAAAGGATATACTTAAGGGGATCCACCTTTAGCAATCTAGAAATACATGAAAACATCACATATTATTAGAGTACAATGTACTAAGTACAATAATAAAGATCTATAAAATGTTTTAAAGTATAGAGAAGAAAGACCTTAAGTTGTCCTATTGAGGTTAGGAAGGGCTTCATTGAGGAATTTTTTAGCTAGACAGGTGGTATTTTAGGCAGAAGAAAAAATATGTGCAAAGCCATGGTTTTGGGGGAACATATGATCATCACCACTACAACAATCACAATAACATTTACTTGCTATGTGCCAGGTACCATGTTATGAGCTTTTAATAAATTAATGCTTTTAATTCTTCCAACCATTCTATAAGGTAGGTATTATTTCCATTTTTCTGATAAGAATATGAGGTCCCAAATGGTTAAGAAATTTTCCCAAGGAAGAACTGTTATATTTATTAAGTTGTAACCATTTCAGTGTGTTTTTGAGCAAGGAGTGTGGTGGCAAATGTCAGGAGATGAGTTTAGAAAGATTATCAACAGTGTGTTAATAAACACTAACTGCAGAAATGGACTCAGGTTCATTATATTGTGGACCAGTAGTTTTATTGCTAGCTTTACCCAGTGGCCAGATAAGTGATTGGCTACAAGCCTTAGAACAGAAAACCTGAGAATTCTTGTGATTCGTCCACAATGTGTTAAGCAGGACAAATTTTCTCATCTATCTCTCTGTTATCCATTCATTTATTAAATACTAGAGGCCCAGTGCACAAATTCCTGCACCTGTGGGGTCCCTTGGTGTGGCCTGTGGGGATTGGGCTGAAGTTGGCATTCAATGTTCCCCGAGGGATGTAGTTGTACACAAAGCACCAGGTGGCAGGGGAGTTGCCGCTCATTCTGGCCTCGCTCATCCTTGTCAGCTGAGTGGTACTCCCACTGTGCTAGTGCACTGACCAACAGGGGGCAACTCCTGTGTTGAGTGACTGTCCCCTGGTGGTCAGTGCATATCATAGTGACTGGTGACTGTTCATTCTGGTCATTTTGCCATTTGGTCACTGGGCTTTTATATATATAGACTAGAGACCCAGTGCATGAAAACTCATGCACTGGAGGTGGGGTCCCTCAGCCCAACCTGCACCTTCTCACAGTCCAGGAGACATCAGGGGTGGGAGGCAACCAGGTGATCAGGGGAAAGCAACGCCCCATAACACCTCTGCTGCTGCCACTGCAGGAAGTGCAAGATTTGGCTGGTCCTAGTTACCTGAGCCTTGGGAGGCCTTGGGAAGCTGGGCAGCTGCCATCTGAGGCTTGCCTGCACCTTGGGCTGGCCCTGGGCATCTGAGAGATAGAGGGGACTGGGTGACTCCAGAGGCAGGTGGGTCAAATGGCTGCCAAGTGCCCGCCACCCCAGCAGGGCTGAGGGGTCTGGGCATCACCATCATGTGGCTAAGTGTGCCGTTATGCTTGAGGGTGAGGCAGTCAATTAGCATACTCCCTCCTTATTGGCTGTAGGTGCTGCCATCTTTGTGATAGCATGAGGGTCAAATTAGCATATTCCCTCTTTATTAGATAGGACTAGAGGCTCGGTGCATGAAAATTCACCGAGGGGGTTCCTCAGCCCGGCCTGCCCCCTCTCACAGTCCAGGAGCCATCAGGGGTGGGAGGTGACCTGGCAATCAGGGGAAGGTGATGCCCCATCACACCTCTGGTGCTGCCACTGCTTGCAGCACAAGCCTCAACCACCCCTGGTTACCTGAGCCCTGGGTGGCCTTGGGTGGCTGAGCAGCTGCCATCCAAGGCTTGCCTGTGCCTTGGGCATCAGCTGGGCAACCACCACCCAAGGCTTGCCTGTGCCTTGGGCCAGCCCTTGGCAGTTGGGGGCTGAGGGAATTAGGGAACTCCAAAGGCGGGTGCACAGAGTGGTAGGACCCACCTGGGGGTGGGCCCGGCCATGCTGTGTGCCCACCTGCCTGCCCAGTGGGGCTGAGGGGACTGGGCACTGCCATCTTGTGCTTGTGGGCACCATCTTTGAGGGTGTGGCAGTCAATTAGCATATTCCCTCTTTATTAGATAGGATATTTACTTAAAGGATTTTAAGCATCACACAAAAATCCTATATAGAATGAGTAAAGATAATAATGAACAAAGAGAAAAGATGAGGGAGAAGATATACTAGAGTTAGGAATAAGGGTAGCTGATTGGACATTGATGAATCTTGCTAGAACCTGGATCTATTTTACATCTTTGTGCAGAAGTTAACAAATCAATTGAGAGAAAATCAACCTATTCCCTGAGTGAGTTGAACTTGTACTCACTGAAAAGACCATGATTTTCAAAATAAAAATTTTGAAATCATTTAATCAGATGGAGAGATGGGTGGTAAAGTTCTCCATATTCTACTTCTTATAGCATAGTTGATGTAATTTTCACTTGAAAATTATTTTTAAAAGAGGTATAACCAAATGCCTCCTTTGTCAAAACACAGTCTTAATAAAGCACTCATGGAATGTCTGTCTATAATAATTCTACTGCCTAAATATTTGCCAAGATCACTTATTCATGACATCTATACCAGCCCAAATGAATAAGTAAACCTGCTGGTTGGCTTGTTATTTTTAAACCTAGTAAAAGATGCAGACACTTCACAAATATAAAAACTCTGGTTTTAGAGTGGTAGACATGCAGTCCTTCCTTTTGACAGTGATTAGCTAGCTGGAGGAGTTGCCTGTTCAGGCTCTTCTGAGTTTGCAAGACTTAATCACATCAGTCAAACAGTCTGTATTATAATTATAAGAGAGCTTTAATTGAGTCTATCCAGACATGATTATGAGATTGTTTAAAAGTAAGTTCAAAAGAAAAGGGGTCAGAACACAAGCTATGAAAGAATTTAGTGCTGTTGAAAAGATCACCCTAACCAATGCCAAACTTAGTTTAAATAATCTGACTCTGTTTTTGTGAAACATTAATTGGGATGGGGTGAGAAAAGTGGTTTATGTTGAGCTCATGTTTCCTGAGCCACATAACCAATACCTGTCCACAAAGGCAAAAGTTAATAATAGCTGTACAGTGAAGGTTGAAAACACTTCAGGTCAATTGGATAACTTTGAGCTTCTCTGATCTTCCTAAATGATCTATGCTTACAGCTCCTAAGTGTACAGGAAAGATATGTCTAGGACTAACGAAGGGCAACAATGGTCACTTACCACCCAGTTGAAAATCTTTTCTATGGAAGGTAAGAATCTCAGATAATCTGTGAGGTTGGCTTTTGGAGTAGAGCCATGAGTAAAATACCTAGATTTTCCACTGTATTATGATTCAATTTGTTAGATAACTATTTTGTTGAGAAATTTTCATTTAAGTCAAATCAACAATTTTACCTACAATAGAATGTTCTATAGGGACACAGTTTTCATTCTTTACCAGTTTCAGGTTGCCATTAATGTCTAGAGCAGTGGTTCTCAACCTGTGGGTCGTGACCCCTTTGGGGGTCGAATGACCCTTTCATAGGGATCACCTAAGATACTCAGAAAACACAGATATTTACGTTACGATTCATAACATTAGCAAAATTACAGTTATGAAGTATCAATTAAAATAATTTTATGGTTGGGGGTTACCACAACATGAGAAACTGTATTAAAGGGTTGTGGCATTAGGAAGGTTGAGAACCACTGGTCTAGAGGAACTAGGTAGTTTGCCTTGGGTGACAGATAAATTACTTTCAAGCATTTGTAGAGTGTTATGCAGAAGTAGTATTATGCTTATACTCCAAAGTCAAGTAAGTGGAACAAAATCTTAATAGTCATTGTTATCCAAAGATGAAACAGACTACTTCAGAGGGTTTGACCTCCCACCACTCATCCTTGGAGATGTTCAATAAAAGTGTGGATGATCATTTGCCAAGAAAGTCATGTGATGGAGGGTGTTTGGACCAAATGATATGGAGGAGCTCTCTAAACCTAAAAGTTTTAAGTGATAAGTATTTAAAAAAATTGTTTTAAATTTATTTTTGGCATGGAAAATGAAGAAGGGCTGTTTGCTGGAGGCAAAATATATTTTTAAATGTAAAAATTGTTGCATTATGTTTTCTTTTTTCAGCTAGCTCACTGGAAATAAATATGGAAATTTCCTAAAAGGATGAATACTAATGAAGTTGTAACTGAACTTGGAATATTAACTTTTCTATACACAATTCTTTGGTGAGAATGTCCCATGTTGGGCTGCCAGTTTCGAGTATCCCCCGCCCCCATGTCCCACATGGTTCAGGGTTCAGGTTCAGGGTTCAAGCTCTAGAGGAGGCCGCAAACAAATGAAAGAGACTAGACAAGAAAGTACAAATTTGGGAATATTGGGGGCCAGGCGGAAGCCCATCTCAAGGGAAAGGATTCAGCTTTGCTCCAGCCTAATGATACCTTTTATCCAGGTCTTGGGATACACCCATAGCCCTTAGGCAGGCAATTCCAATTATAGCCCATCAGTAAGGATTTACATAAGACTAAAAGATGGAAGTTGCTTGGCTCCCTTTGTCTCAACTAGACTGTGGGTGCTCTGCTCTGACCTTTCAGAGCTTTCAAGGTTAACCACACCTCTCTGGTAGTGAATGCAATGGGTGGCTTCCAACACTTTGGGTCATATAGAATCCTAAATTTATTTGTTTTACCTTTTATTTTGGAAAAATTAAAACCCATAAAAATGGGCAGGTTGATATAATGAAGGTTTATGTGTTCATCACATAGTTGCAAGAATTATTAATTTACAGGCATAATGACTCCCACAATGATGTGCGTTTCCTAAAACCTGGAACTTGTGAATATGTTAGGTTACATGGTAGGTAGGAATTATCACTGCTGATGAAATAAGGTTGCTAATCAACTGACCTTGAGATGAGGAGATTATCCTGACTCTCTAGGTGGGACAAATCTAATCACGTGCATCCTTATAAGTGTGGAAGAGAGAGAGATCTAGATAGTCAGAAATTAGAGAAGGTCTCAGCATAATGTTGCTGGATGGAGATAAAGGGATGGGGCTCTGAGCCAAGGAATGCAGATGCCTAAAGGAGCTGGAAAAGGCAAAGGAAACAGATTCTTCCCTATAGCCCACGGAAAGAATGCTGGCCTGTTGATTCTAATCTAGTGAGACTCATTTCAGATTTCTTACCTATAGAACTATAATATATATAAAAAAAATTGTGTTGTTTTAAACCATTAAATTTGTGGTAATTATTATAGCTGCTACAGAAAAATTTCTAAACAACAACAACAAAAAAGAGACTGCCTAAGTATAAAGAGAACAAATAATCCTTAAGAATAAAACTGGAATTTTCTTTGTATGTATTTCAAGTAAAACAAGTATTTACAAACTTAGTAAATAAAGACAGATCTTTCCTTTGTGGTCTTTGATTACATTAGGGATGGATATAATTCTGAATAACTAGAAAAGAGATTTAAATATATGCTATCAAAAGTTAAATAGCCATTTAAATTGCTAATATGATTAGTTTTTTAATCATTTACATGATTTAAACCTATTACTTTGATCTTTTGGTACAATTTTTTGTTGAACTACTTATTTCCATTTCTTAAATACCAAATTAGAAACTGTGGCTTATTTAAATGTATATATTTTGATTATTCTTGATGATTTTCCTTTATATGCTACTTGTCATCCAATATCAATAGAAAGACAAATATTGGAGAAAGAAAAAGGCTTTATTTTACAGAAGTTAGTGAAATTGTTTATGCTTATTAAGGGATTTATTTTCTTTAAAACCAACTAAAATCTGTGATCATTTTCTTCAAACTCATTTAATAAATTTCCATTTATATTCATAGATCTTTTTCCTAGTCTTGATGAATAAAGCATTTAATCTGAGTCTACAAACCAAACAATCACCCAACCAACCAAATGAATGATTCACTTTGCAAACATAAACATAAGCAAAAAACATAAAATGAAACAAAAACAAAGCATTTAAGGTTTATACACATCTACTTTTTAAAATCAATGCAAATGGTTTGAATAAAGTTTATCATATACTTATCACATTTTTTTAAATCTTGCTAGTGTTAACACAAAGGATAAAAGATCCATGTCTAGATTACTGAAGTTGTGTATTCTAACGGACCATTTATTTCTTTTATGTTTAAGGCCTTCACCCTCAAAGATATTAGCCAGATGATTCAGAATCTGAAGTGAAGTTTTATTAAATGTTATCATTGGAGGTATATTTAACTGCAGTATTTGAAATGTACAGATTACATTCCTTTGGACATTTGCAGGAGAAATGCTGTGGCAGTGTATACTTGTTTTGAAATGTAAGTTAGAAGCATACACCAATAATATTGAGCATATGGTACAAAATTTAACACACAGACACACAGATGAGCACCAAATTCCAAAATATCAGAAATACATATACAATTTGACAGTCTAGTTAATACTTAATACATCATCTCATTCTTCCTAGGCACTATGGGAAAATAAAGTGTACAAAATTAGGGGTAGTCTATAAAGCTGTTTGTGATGGATCAATTTGGTTAGGCTATACTGCCGAGTTCTTAGGCCAAACAACAGTCTAGATATTATTATGAAAATAGGTTTTAGAAGTGATTAACATTCAGTCAGTAGACTTGACTAAAGCAGATTACTCTTCATAATTGGAGTGAGTCTCATCTAATCAGTAGAACGCTTCAAGAGCAAAAGACAGAGGTTCCCTAAGGAAAAAACAATTCTGCCTTAAGACTGCAATATGAACTTTTACCTGAAATTTCAGTGTTGGTCTGCCCTATGGCTATCAGACTGTCTAACCGCGCCCCACCCCCCTCCCCATTATGAGTCAATTCCTTAAAAATCTCAACCTCTCTTTTGTTATCTTCTATAATAATAAAAGTGTAATATGCAAATCGACCAAACAACCCAACAGTAGAATGACTATCCTGACAACCTTCCAGACAACCATGTTATGACATGCACTGACACCAGGCCAGCCAAGGCAGGTGTGATGCAATTGGTTGGGGAGGCTCCACTATTGCCTGATATTCTCCTTGCAGAGGGAAGTTGAGGCCACCGGCCAGCAGGGCAATTGATTGGGGACCTGGAGGGGGGCTCCACAATCACCCCAAAGAGAAGGACCCAGGCCACTGGCCAGCAATGCTGTGGCAGGTGTGCGAGGCTGGCCAGCAATCACCCTGCAGAGGGAGGCCCAGGCCAGCCAAGCAATTGCACCCCGTAACTGTCACCTGCAGAGGGAGGTGACTGATGGTGGGGCAGGCGGGCAGCGCCACACAGATAGCTAGCAGTGGCAGCAGTGGGGGTGGGGCCAGCTGCCGGCAGCCTGGGAAAGAAAGCCCTGATAGGCCTTGATCACTGGCCAGGCCTAGGGACCCTATCCAAGGGGTCTTGGATTTTGAGAAAGCACAGATTAGGCTGAAGAACACTGACCACCCCCTCCACCCCCCCCCACAAAAATTTCATGCACTGGGCCTCCAGTATATATATGAATATAGATAAAGATATCCTATATAATAAATAGGTAATATGCAAATTGACCCTTACACCCTCACATAAGATGGCCACTATGAGATGGCTCACAGGGGAGGATAGTTGTGGGTGATCAAGTCAGTAGGGGAGGGCAGTTGGGGGGGAACCAGGCTTGTAAGGGAGGGCAGTTGGGGGGGGGACCAGGCAGCAGGGGAGGGCAGTTAGAGGTGGCCAGGCCTATAAGGGAGGGCAGTTGGGGGGACCAGGTGGCAGGGAGGGCAGTTAGGGGTGACCGGGCCTGCAGAGGAAGGCAGTTGAGAGCTACCAGGTATGCAGGGAATGGCAGTAGGGGACAATTGGGCAGGCAGGGGAGCAATTAGGCATCGATCAGGCTGGCAGGGGAGTGGTTAGGGGGTGATCAGGCTAGCAGGCAGGTGAGTGATTGGGAGCCAGCATTCCTGGATTATGAGAGGGATGTCTGACTGTCAGTTTAAGCCCAATCCCCACAGGGGTCCCAGATTGGAGAGGGTGCAGGCTAAGCTGAGGGACACTCCCCACAGTGCACAAATTTTATGTACCAAGCCTCTAGTTAGATATACTAACGTAGCTATTACTCAAACACTTTTTAAATAAGGCACTACCTTGATTAGTTCTGAAATAAAGTAATTCTGTATTCCCATTTTGAGCACCTTTTACCTGCTTTATTTAAATTGATCCAAAGCATTGTATCCCTTTTAGCTCAATAATGAAAACTTTAAAACCTCAAAAAGAACTTCTTTCTCCCCAAAATTCACATTCTCTAGATTTCTCCCTCTCCTCCACTAGATCTTCACCACTTTCCTATGAACCCCATGAATCATCCCTAACACACATTTTACTTTCCTAAAAATACAAGATCAGTGAAGAGCTTTTTTGTTTGTTTTTTGTTTGTTTGTTTCTTTTGTTTTGTGTCCGTGTGTTTATATATCTTTTGGATGACCATTACTACTGTGTTCTGATTTGTAAGTATTCTCCCTGGTGACTATTGTCTGTCATGTTAACAATTTATGTTTAGCCAATAGTTAATATAATGTGTGCTGGGATAATAGTTGAAATAAACTCGGTCTCTGGTTCAAGTACCATAAGGCTGTCTGAAGAAGACTTGCTTTGTCTGCCTTAAAACAAGACATTTTACTAATGCTTGCAATAAAGCTGTGTCTTTGTTTTCTTCTTTAGGTTCAAAGTAACTCATTCTGACCATAACACCGAAAGGAATTGGAAACCATCGGTTAATAAAGCAATGTGATTCATGGTCCAGAGTTCTGAGTTCCTTTCTCAGTTGATAAATATATTTCAAAATTCATACTACTACAGGATTTTTTCCAAAATAATAATACAAAATTTAAAAACTACAACAAAACTCCATTTCTGCTGTTTGCTGGAGAGGGATTTGTGCCCTTTGCAACTTATGACTCAGATGCTATTCTTACACAATGGTTTCCAAATAATTGGATAATTATTTGAAATCAATGGTACTGGCATTCAAACGTTTTCCTTTATATGGAGCTAACTGTGTCCTCGGTCATTTGACTGAACCAGCTGAAGTCATCTCTCTTAAAGATATCAACTGCTCAAGGAAAAGAAAGTTTTCTCTCCAGGACTGGGGGAGGACTTTTGCTTTGCACTTTAAAATGTTTGCTGTGTTCCAAGATGATATTAGGATCAGTTGACTGACAACAGGACAAATTTTCCTGGCAGAGGAGGAAGCCAGAGGAGATTCATATGCAGACAAAATTTTAACTATCAGGCTGTTTGTATCCCCATGTCTATTCTAATATGCCAAGCTAGGATAAATCAAATGGGCTTGAAAATGGTAGATAAAATGTGATTTCACAATAATTCTGGAGTTTTGCAGAATATTCATCTTAAGCATTTATTTCCGCAATGAGTTATTTATTACTGGGCAAAGTTATATAGCTCTTTCAATACATATACTACTTAAAGAAAAAAAAAGTGCTTGAAAATTCTACATTTTAAAAGTGTTATAAAGACGTGACAGTTTGCTGAAGTGCTAGTGTAAGTTTAAAGAGACTGAGACCCAGACAGAGAAGCCTGAAATCTGTTTGAAAAGAGGAGAGAAACTGGGTCAGATGACAGCATGCAGGCCTGGGGTGGGCATGCCCACTTTCCAGCTAGCCATCCTTGCCTCAGGGTGTGGGGCATGGTGCTCCTCGCTGGCCTCTACTATGAGACCCTCAGAGCTGGTTATCTCTTTCAGAGGTGGGAAGTGGACTCAGAGCATAAATGCAAAGAGGACTAACGACCTGTGAAAACAATGATCAGGTAGAAACCATGAAGCAAATATTTCAGAGCCCTCATAAGAGACTTTCCAGTCAGTGCTTCATGGCAACTTTACAATTGTTCTGTTTTCCTTGGTTTCTCAAAGAAAATATATCTTGTTGATTATTATTTATTTACTTATTTTAGGATTAGCCAACCAACAGTTTATAAATAGCATTTTTAATCCATGCCATAATATTCTAAAACTCCTTGTTCTGAGAGTAAGGGGAGCAGCCACTGGACAGACTGTTATCTGCTACTGCTAGACCTTTTCACCATCTCTCTCTTTGCTCTTTGATTCCTTATCTGTCCCCTAAGACCTCCAATTTGCATCTCCTAACCTACCTATCCTCCCTTTGTTGGTGTGAGCCTTGGGCTTTTTTCTTGCGCTGACATTTCACAGTCAAAATGAACAGTGTAAATGAAAATTCAAAATGAAGGTGCCCAGGGTTGATTCATGGCCTGCTAAAGCGATCTGCAGTCACCTTTAAA
Source organism: Antrozous pallidus (assembly GCA_027563665.1). Classification (NCBI taxonomy): domain Eukaryota; kingdom Metazoa; phylum Chordata; class Mammalia; order Chiroptera; family Vespertilionidae; genus Antrozous; species Antrozous pallidus. The sequence goes on from CM050515.1 coordinate 39,350,029, forward strand.
TAAAGTTAGACTTAAAATACTCCTGGTCTAAATATAAATCTTATCACAGCAATACAAGGAGAATGTGATTAGGTCTTACCCTCATTCTCCCCTGAAGGAGGCTCCTTTTGAGAACCATTGAAGAACTAATTTAAGTTAAATTTCATATAAACTGGAGCAAAAAACTAAACAAAGCTAACAACAATAACAAAAGGCCCTCAAATACTGATAACTCTAAGAGATTTAATGTAGCTGGAAATTACCCACTGTACACACTCCACAAGATGATATTTAAAAACTATTCATAAAGACTAGAATCTTTTATTAATGACAACTATCGAGTTGTTAAGTTCCTAATGATTTTTCAGGTTAGAAATGATTTTAGGGTTATTTAATATCTTATTTTAACTTTTAAATATTAATTTAATTATTTTCTTATTTGGGGGCTATTCTCCTCAATATTTATTTTCTATCTCTTCCAGCAAATGCATAGTATTTTATCAAAAAGCAATCTTTTGTTAGATATCTTTTTCATCTACCTGGGGAACTTGACTTCTCTGTTCTCTCAAAAATCCAACTCAATTTATTTCAAACCAGTACTTATAACTAGGAATTCTTCACAATTTTTAACCTGGGCCAGGTGGACCATGCTAATAAGCCGAGATCTGAGTTATCAGCCTACCCATGACTAAAATGGTTAACAAAGAAAGCAAAAGCACTGAAAAAAACTTAAAAAAATCAATGAAGCATATTATTTGAGAGAATTTTGACTTGTCCTTTTACTTTTCTTGGTGAGAACTTAGACTTTTAATGATTCAGAGACAAAGACTTTTGAGGTCTAAGTAGAGGAAAATAACCCTAAACTTATAGTTAATTATATTTTAATCTTCTTTCTTCTCTAAGTTATTCATTGAAATAACAATTATTCATTTTTTTACAATGTAAATTTTCTGAAATATAAATAAATTATAAAGAAGAACCCCCAAATCATCTGTAATCCTACCATTATGTAGAGATGGCCTCTATTAACATTTTGGTAAATTTCATCTAGGCCTTTTGTGTGCACACATGCATTTCCAGGTGATTATTCTAGAGTTGTTAGCCTAGAGATCCATGCTATATGTTTGGAACTCAGACTGAGTTTTGATTTTGCAGTCCTCACGTCCTAAAGTACTTCTATCTGAAACACACTGGCCTGGATTTAGGAAGACCAACGACTGACCATTACTCTCACCTGGATGAGTTAGAAGTCGAGCATAGGGCTTGGGACCAGGTTACCTGACACCGACCATGTGAGCACTCGGGAATCCCCTTGCTGTGTTGTTTAAGCTGGCGGCCTCCTCCAGCAAGCTTGGAATGCACTTGCTCAGAAACTGTTTCCTGTTCCTCTCTCCAAGTGGCAGGTCCCTTCAGTTTGTCAAAATTCTTCTGGCAGAAGAATTCAGCACTGAATTCTGGCATTTCTCCCTTGGTTACAGCATAGTCCTGAACAACTTAATGAGCAATTATTTCTTAATTTATCCTTTTTCCTTCTTTAATACTCTTATCTTCCTATCTCTAAATATTATCATTTCTTTTGGATGTTATGGGGAGTGGGAGAAAAAAATATTTTTTTACATCTGCAGTATTCCAGCATGATCTCTTTTAGTTCTTATCATTCTTTGCTCTTCTTTATCTTCTTTCCTTCTTTTTATCCTCTCTTTCCTACAACAATCCCATTGATCTGCCATATTCCAGGAGTACCCTGAATGGTGCTATTGAAGGTGAACTCGAAAGTCTACAATGTTTGTCATTGCAGCGTCTCTGCACTGCTTTGGTGTGCACATTAGTATATGGAGACTCTACACTGGTTAGGTTGCTTTCTTTAAAATGGTATTCTTTTGATGAATCCCACCCTTACTTTGTCACCTAATGTATCAACAAACAGCTCATCCAACTATCCTGTTGATCCAGCATTAATGTTAGTCAGTTCAGAGATGTATTGGGGGCCCTTGTAACTAATTCCTAAATTTATTTTCCTAGAGGAAACACTTGTTGATGTATAATTTATGTAGTGTTGTCACATTATTGAATAAATTAAGCTCCAAAGTGCTAAATAGAGATCAAACAAACATTTACTGGTATATGGTACTTTTTATATGGCAAGCATATCAATAATTGATATATATTAAACTGTTTCTTCCTCTAACTATCGTGTGAATAGGTTCACTATTATTCATTTTCAATAGATGAGGAAACGGAGGAGCAGGGATGCTAGAAAACTTGCCCAAAGTCACAGAGCTCCTAAGGAGCAGGTCTGGCATTTTATACTTCCAGAAGAGGCTTCTCTTAACCACGATGCTATGCTACCTCAATATATTATCAGTGAATATTTAATTATATATATTAAAATATATAGAATACTATGCTGTGCACAGGAATATTAAAAAGATATGAGACCCTCAGAGGTCTTCAGTCTCCTTACAAAGCGAATGTAAACCATAGAAAACGTAGACAATATTAAGCAGCAGAAACTGTAATTAAGGAGTCATTCAAGTGAGTTCTCTGGGATTTTGAAGGTGGCCTGGGGAAATTTGGAAAGACTTTATATATCTGGACTTTTGAGAGGTTATGACCAAAGATCAAGATTATTTTTATGCTCTTTAAAAAACGTTATCCAAAATATGAATAGCTTAACACTGCATCTGAAACTCACTAGGATAGATGGTCTAAAATAATCTGTATCACTTGTGGGTAGGGCGAATACTTGATTACAACCCAGCTGGTGAGTGGGAATTGCCACCACAAAACAAAGGAATTGAAAACTCCGTCATTGTGCCATTAATATAGATGAATTAGAGTGATCATATTATTCAGAAGATGCTTGTCTTGGTGACTTTGAAAGAGGGACAGCAATGCCTGGGGCTGTACACAATTAGTCTTATGTGTCACAGGAGTTTGGGAGTGACAAGACCCTTTGACAGCTCTGAAGGATGAACCAGTGCCCAGAAGAACAGCAATCCAGAAGCTGACTTGATTTTATAATTTTTTAAAGCAACTAACATTTCAGTAATCTACAGTACTCCAGAGTATGTATCTACTCTTACTGTAATGCAATTGTTATAGAAGAAATAATGGGTAAGTTAAATAACAAGACCAATGACACCTCAGGATAAATAAGAATATAGAAAAATTTAAATTGCTAAAAATCCTCAATATCTCTTCATGCCATCTCTTTTAAGTTAACAGTAACATTATTTGATTTTTCTTTCACTTCACTTGCTGTAAGACTGTATTACTTTGGGTCTCCATTTTAGTTAAATATTGTTTTGTTCGATACATTCCATATTTTCAGTGAATACTATCTATCTGTTTTTTAACATTAATGTTTTTTGTAGAATGTGTTCAGTTTACATAGAGATTGAATATATATGGTATCTCAATGGATCCTAATAATCCAGTATTATTATTTTTCTCTTCAGTATTCCTACCACCCATCATCCAGTTATTCAAAATTAGAAACTTGGGAATCATTATTGACTCTTTCTTCTCCCTTCCCATACTTCATATCCAATCAACATGTGTTCTTAATTATATCTCCTAAATGTCTTGTGAATGTGTCCAAGTCATAAAGGCTAATTATTTTGATGCACCCAGATATTTTGTACTGCAGAGACTAGAACCTGGGTCTTGATTCCTGGTTCAGTCCTCTTGCTTATCTGCCATGATGCTTTTAGAAAAGGGATTTTGTTTTAATTCTAATTTGTCTCAATACATCCTATATAATAAAAGAGAAATATGCAAATTTGACCCTACCTTTGCTGACACTACCAGCCAATTAGGAGCGGGGGGCAGGGCCGAGTGGTGCAAGGTGGGGGGGCGGGGCTGAGGCATGGGGGGCGGGGGCCCTAGGCATGTGCAGGGAGGAGGGACGGGGCCTAGGTGCAGGTGGTGGCGTCGGTGGCGTTGCCACTGCACCAAGTCCCCTGGTGTTGGGACAGGGGACCTGAGGCCAGGCCAGGGGATCTAAGGCTGTGCCCTTTGCTCCTGCACTGGGCCAGGGGACCTGAGGTTGCACCCCCCGCCCGGAGAGGCTTGATGGGACACCTGAGGCCACATCCCCCACCTCAGCACTGAGAGACCTGAGGTCAAGCTGGAGGTCCTAAGGCTGCACCCCCTGCTCTAGTGCCAGGGCTGAGGGACATGAGGTCAGGCCAGGGGACCTGAGGCTGCACCCCCTGATCTGGCACCTGGCCAGGGGACCTAAGGCTGTGCTGGGAGACTTGAGGCCATGCTCTCTGCCAATAGGACTTGATGGGGGACCTAAGGCTGCACCCCCTACCCAGTGCTGGGGGACCTGAGGCTGTGCCCCCTGCCCTGCAGGGCTATGTAGGGGTGGGGCTGGCCGAGTTTGGGTCTTGCAAAGTTTCAAGGTGAACATGGGTGGGTAGAGACTTGACTCTGGGTCCCACAGCATGCCCCAGACTCTGACAGGAATGGAGATTTTTATATACATTTTATTAATTTTCTTTCATCGCTGACACTTTTATTATAGAGAAAGGGAAAATATCAATACTAAAATATTTCCTCTAATTAATTCTCTTTTAATGTGATGAATTTCATGCACCGGGCCACTAGTAACTATATAATAGAATATAATGAATACAAGCCCCTTACAAACATTAGAAAAAAGGCACAGAAATTCTAACCAGTACTAGCGTATATAAAAGACTATTAATAATTCCTATCATTTATCATTCTTATGATTTACTAAAGAACTTAATGTTCACCATACTTACCTCTTATTCCTCCTATCTCAATAGAAACTTTGGCCTTCCTTCTGCTCTGGTTAATCTACTTGTGTTATGAGTCTTTACAGCTTTTGCCTCCTCAGGTGTCTTGCTTCAGAAATCCTACCCTATCTAGTATGTAAGGATACCCTTCCCTCACCCCCCATCTTCTTGCTTTTCCTCCTCATCCTGTGAAAATCCTTAGGTTTCTTCCAATGTAAGAAACAGAGCTAAACAAACAAACAAAACCAACAAAAAAACCTAAACTAAACATTTCCTTGCCGTCCCAACCCCCTTTCTAACCACCATTAGGCCTCTCATCTTTAGTCAAGCTGCTTCCAGAGCAGACACTGCACAGCCTCTCATCACTGCACCCCCACCATGCACTGCTCCCCCTGCAGCAGCATCTGCCCTATCACCATGATTGCCACTCCCCCTCCCCCTTTTTTTGACAAGCAAATGAATACTATCCCATGATTTAGCTGTTTTTTTTTTTTTTTATAGAATTTGAAACAGTTGGCCATTCATTTACTTAATAAACAGCTCTTTGTATGGACCAGACATTGTTCTGGGTGCAGAGGAGACAGTGGTGGGAAAAAGAGAAAGATTTCAATAGACCTGTGTTGTCCTGGTTTTCTTCTACCTGTTTGGCCCATTTTGCTCTTCTCTTGGTGGCCTCATTTGGATGACTAAACGGGTACATGCGTAGTAACAGAGGGATGCTTCACCCAGTTCTCCTCCCAGGAAAATCTGAAGACCCAGCTGTGATGAGTGCAGTCAGCATAGAGCCTCCAACAGCCAGTTCTGAGGTTTCAGCCTAAACTGAGCTGCCTTCTTCAAGTTCATGCCTTTTTATGTGGGAGCAGATTCAGTGACTGAGGCAAGTGTGAAGATTTGGCTATTCTGGCCTAAGAGAGAAGGTACAAGATGAATCTGAAAATCTTCACACACAAGCAATCAGGGAGACCATCAAAAACTCTGAAGCTAAGCTTAAGAGACTTCCATTGGCCTAAATAGGACAATTTTGTTATCAATAAAAGTAAAAATGGCAATGATTAAAACACAACAAACATGTTAAAAATTCATGAGTTCACAGAAATACTGAAGGGAATCCATAGAACCTCATTTGCTACTTTTTTTAGAATACCAGGGAACCAACTAATTATTTTTTAAAATGGTAAATGGAGCATTTAACCTGCATTTTCAATAAAGCTAGTCCTCAGTGTAATTAACAGATTATGAAGGAAGGTTTTTCCTTATAGAAGCATTCCATCTAACAATGAATAGATTCAGTGATTGATAAATAAGCTATAGAATTATAATTTTTTAAAGAATTATAATTGTTTTTGCTAACTCTTTAAAAGGAATGGATATAGGCAATGATTGTGCAAAAATAAATCTATAGAACAAGCTCACTTGTAAATACTACTGCAAAATAATAAAATATTAGCTAATGGAATCCAAATATTAATTAAAAAATCATGTACACCTATAGGATATTTATGCCAGAAATGCAAAAATGTTCAATATTAGGAAATAGGTTAATATTATTCATCATACTATAAATCTAAGGAGAAAAATAATAAACATCTCCACAGACTCTGAAAAGGCATTTAAAAATTAAATACTTAATTCCTTAAAAACACTCTATACCAAAGGAATTAGTAGACACTTCATTGACTTAATAAAATAAATACATCTCAGCTCAAAAGTCAACATCTAAACATAATGAAAAAATGCTGAGCCAAGACAAAGATGCCCACCACCATATTGCTTATTATTCAACAATGACCTGGCATATTAGGTAACACAATTATACAAGAGTAAGTGACTATACGAAGTTATAATAATATTATTTTATATAATACTATGTGAAAATTATATAATAGAGCTGTATAAAAAGAAGATACATAAGAGACAGGCAGAAAAATTGTAAAGGAGAATGAATGCAGAGCTATAATATTTGCAGATGATATGATTATATACCTGGAAAATTCAAGAAATTTGGCTGAAAAACCACTATAAAATAGTTTAGGAGGATAGTTAATGTTCAATACATATACTGAAAAAAATAGCATTCATTCATATAAATGCCTAACATAATTGAAGAAAAGACTTATTAAAATAGTACCAACAAAGGAAAACTATTTAGGAATAAATGCTACAAAAAATTGGAAAGACCCACTTAAGGAAACACTCACAGAGCCTCTCACACCCACACTCACTCAGACTGGGGCAATTGAGACATGCTAGTTCACCTTACATGCACACATTTTGAATGTGAGTGAAAACTCGAGTACCTGGAGAAAACCCACATAGACATGGGGAGAACATGCAAATTCCACACAAACAGAGGCCCCACCAAGACTAGATTTTTTCTCATCAACTTTATAATGAAACTAGAGACCTGGAGCATGAAATTCGTGCAGCTGGGCCTGCACCCTCTCCAATACAGCCCAGCCTGCACCCTCTCCAATCTGGGATCCTTCTCACAATTCAGGACCACTGGCTCCTAACTATTTACCTGCCTGCCTGCCTGATTGCCCCTAACTGCCACCTGTGCTGGCCTGGTACCCCCAAATGGCCCCCCTCCCCCACCACCAGCTTTGTTGCCCCTAACTGCCCCCTCCTGCTGGCCTGGTTGCCCCTTAGTGCCCTCCCCCATCAGCCTGGTCACCCCCAACTGCCTCCCCCTGCCAGCCTAGTTGCCCCATACAGCCTGATACTCAGTCGTTTAGTCGACCCTCACTAACCCCTTTGCCAGCCTTGTCACCCCACACAGCCTGTTTGGTCGTCTGTTCAGTTGTTTCGGATGCAACGGTCACTTAGCCTTGAATATAGATAGCGTTGAATGAAGTGATGTTGTTCAAGGACCTGCTGTACTCTGCAATATACCACAGGTAGGGTCAACTGTTCACAGGCTATCATGGCACTAGAGTTGTGTAAAAATTATTGCTGGAGTTAGGGCCTTTTCTGTGTCACTACTACATGGTGAGCACAGAAATATTCTTATTGTGCACATCCATCCATGTTAACTACATATGTGGCCCAGATGCTCGTTCTGCTCCATGGCCCACACTTCTCTTTAATGCAGAATGCTCTCAATGGCTTTCTCTGAGGAAAATGAGGATCCAGCCCACTGGGAGTCTCATGACTTTTTAATCTTATTTGCGGAACTGTTTTACCAAAGGGACCAGCAAATTGGAAATTGAAGAGATTTTTTTGCAAATAGAGAGGATGTGAATCTTATTTTCAATTGTGCCTCATGTCCACTTCTTAAAATTAGATCACTCTGAGATGAGAGAGAGAGAGAGAGAGAGAGAGAGAGAGAGAGAGAGAGAGAACAAAACCAGGGTTATAATTGCAGAGTACAATCAGGAACATATTTCTTATCATATGGTGCAATTTAATGACAGTAACAGCAAAGACGGGGGCGGGGCCTTGAGAGTATCAGTGGAGAAGAAGTTTCTGAGCGATCTGAGTGAGTGGTACACAGTGAACATTTATATGAACCTTTTTCAGAATCTCATTTGGTTTCCTAACAGTATCTGCCAAATAGTGAAGGACAGAAAAACGTCACAGCTGTTATTCATAATAAGCACTTACAAATACAGGAAAACTATTTGCACATGGATCATGCATGGGAGTTTTAAACAAATATATGTATATCTGGAAGGCAGAGCTTGCATTGTAAATTTTACACGAGCTCCTCAGAAATCTACTTAGTCAGCGTCAGCTGTTACTCCTTCAATTCCCCCCCGTTTGTGGTGAAGACCAGGAGCTAGAGCTTTTACCTGGGACATCCTGTGTTCACCCCAGGTAATAAAGAGAATGCGGAGCTCCAGCTGCTCCTTGAGAAAGTCCTGGCTATATTAGGAGATTATGGTAATGAATATTTGGGTTTCTATTAAGAATCAGAAATAAGAATGACGATTTTTTTTCTAGTTTACATTTCTGGCTCCAGAATGACTTTTTAAAAGGCTTTGAAGGCATTCAGAACATGGAATCAATTACTGTATCTTCTGTGAATTCATTCTTCAATTGCATCATCTCTCTCTTGCTCTCTAGCACCGGAGAAACCAAAGAGATATCAAAGCAAACATCCAAATGGGATGAGAAAGAAAGTAAAAAAGAAAATGTAGATAACTAGTTTGAGTAACTTCATTTAACCCAGGGAAACAGGTTTTACTTTATAGGAACCAACATTTCTAGAAATTCATGGTGTGATTTATTTTAGCTTCTGCATCTATGCTATTCTTTTAGCTTAAAGCATTATTTACAAAGCTTTGTTCTATTGTGGTGTTTTTTAAAATTAATGTGCATTCAAAACCCCTGGGAATCATATTCAAAAATGAAGAGCCCAATTCGGTGGGTCTGGAGTGTGGTCTGAGAGCCTTTATTTATTTATTTCATATGTTTTATTGATTTCAGAGAGGAAAGGAAAGGGAGAGAGAGAGACATCAATGATGAGAGAGAGACATCAATGATGAGAGAGAATCATCTATCAGCTATAGGGGATTGAATCCACACCTGGGCAGGTGCCCTTGTCTGGAATGAAACCTGGACCCTTCAGTCCACAGGCAGTTAGTTCATACACGGAGCCAAACTGGCTAGGGCTGAGAGTCTTTATTTTCAGCAAGTTTTCAGGGTTAGCCACTGTTCTGCTGCTGGTTCGTGAACAACACTTTGAGTAGCTGGTACCAGATTTGAGAACATTCGTTCCTTGGAAGATTTTAGGAAAGAAGAATTCAGTGGCTAGTGGGATAAGAACCACTGCTATTGCATCATCCTCTTGAATAGTCACCATTGACAGTACATTAAAAACTCTGAAAAAAGCTAAGATTCTGTAAAAACAACCAAACAAACAAACAACAAAAAACAACAAACAACATGATTAGCACTACTTCAGTGAGCATTTACCTAACGAAATGGTAAATACCATAGACTCTCCCCCTCCATTTTTTTTTTTGGCAACACATTAAAATCTAGGGGAGTTTGAGTTCTTCAGTACACACATTAGGAGACAATGGCTCAAAGAAGAGTATTTAATCCATGACTATTTCTTGAGAAAAATTATTATATTGCATTTTTGAGATGAGAGGAAGAAGTAAGAAAGGATTAGTTGTCCTTAGTGGGAAGAGTAACTTTTTCCCTACAATATATATTGACTTTTTTAAAATTTAGCTAGGAAACAGCAGAAAAATATATAAAAATACTGTTTCTTTTACAACTATAAAAGATATCATGACATATAAGGATTGGCAAGATATAGCCCTCATTTCCAGTTTTTGTGTGAACCTGAAAATGTAAAAACATCCTATTTATATTTAAATAGGATGTTTAAATATGAGTATAAATGAATTTCATACTTAAATTTTTAATATTTCAAAAGATTGAAAAATATCTAAAAGAAAAAAATATTTTATGACATACAATTATGTGAAATTTAAGTGTCAGTGTTGGTAAGTAAAGTTGTATCGAAATATAGCTCCACCATTGATTCACGTGTTGTCTATGTCTGGAGTATCATACCAAAGAGGGGACATGGTTGCAATGGAGACTGTATGTTCTGCAAAGTAAAAATACTTACTATTTGGCCCTTTATAGAAAAACACAAACACACACACACACATATGTCCACCTTGACACATGGAACTAAAGAAATACATTTTAAAACAGTAAAGGGTAGAGGGCACATGGTCATTGACATATTGTTTTCCCTTTCGTCCAAATTTTTAAATTTGAAAAAGTTTATTGTCTAAGAATCAGTAGAAATGGGCTATATCTTTCTTTTAGTGATGCTATTGAACTAAAAGAAAAATAAATGCATAGCTAATATTTGTACATAACTCTTTCTCATGCTTTAATACCCAATAGGAACTTATAACAGGACTCTACACTGTGCTGTTCTTACATCCTTCTAAGAAGGGCAGAGCCTGTGGAATGGGAAACCTCTGGTTCTATAGAGCATCATCATGAGTTTAGTGTGTGTGACCCAGACATTGTGGAGAGTGGAAGAGCTCTTCAAAAGAAAGGAAGAAAAATTTATGCAGTCCTGGAGAGAGGGAAGGAGGAAGGGAAGAAGGAGACACACACACACACACACACAGACAGAAAGAGAGAGAGAGAGAGAGAGAGAGAGAGAGAGAGAGAGAGAGAATGAAAGATTATGAGTATCCTCAAAAGGGTTCCCCAAACCTTACAAAAGTGTGAAAATTACATGAAAGCTTGATGCAGGGTTTTTGTTGTAAAAACTCAGAAAGGGTGACGTTTCAGATTTGGGGCAAAGCATAGTTGGAATCCAAGAGAAAGAAAGTCAGAGGAATTGCTGGAAAATCTGGGGAAGGCTGCAAATTAGATTTCCAAAGCTGCATAAGTGAGGTCAAGACTATCTCACCTAGTTCTACAGCGGGAGAGTGGCGCAGCTATCTGACTTGTATAACCCATAAATAGTTGTTGAACAGTGAGCTTGTACAAGTTACTTAACTTTGTTAACTCTCACTTTTTTAACTGGTAAATAGGGACAAGAATACTTACTTGCTAGGCCTGTTGTGAAAATGAAATGATATCTACAAGAATAAAAGAGAAATATATAAATTGACCACACCTCCATGATACCACCAGCCAATCAGGAGTGAGTATGCAAATTAACTAAACAAAGATGGCAGGTTTATTTGCATATTTGGGCACAGAGCAGCTGGATGGGACAGGACACCTGCTGTAGGGGGGATGGCGGGGGTGGGGGATGAAGGGAGCTACAGGAGTGGTGCTCAGGCCAGAGTGGAGAAGACTGAAGGCTCCAGCTGGAGTGAAGACTGAAGGTGGTGGAAGGCAGTGGCCAAAACGAAGGCTGGGTCCCAGGTGCCAGCAGCCAGGGGAAGGAAGGCCTATAGCATGAATCTTAGTGCAGTGAGCCTCCAGTAATTTATATAAAGCTTCTAAAGCAATATTTGGCAAGTAGTAGGATCTCAATCAATGGTTAATATTATTGTTACCCTTACTCTTATTTTATTATTCTCAGTAGGCTCTCAAGCACATAGTAGGTATTCAACCAGTATTTGTTACTATACAATCGAAACATTTTCCTTCCAGGACAAATGCTAACCCACTGTGAAACCATGTATACTTTTTAAAAAGGGCTGTGCTTTTACATTTTGATTATGACTAAAAGCAACACCAATAAGACAAATTGCATGCACTGTTATGAAATTGGGATTATTATAGTAGTAAGTTCCTTTTACTACAGTAGCCTTAACATGATCAAAGATATGAGGCCCTGGAGACACATTGGCCCTCCACTGTTGTAAGATATCATGCAGAAATATCACAGCCCACTGATGATTATAATAAGACAGTCACAGGTTTGATTGAGACAAAGAGGCAATGAAAGCCAGCAGGAAAAAACCTGTTCATTTTAGAAAAGTGTGGATTAGTCAGGCTCATGAGGAAAAGGTTCTTTTTCTCTCGTTGTGTTTCAGAAAATCTGAACATTCTACAAGCCACCGCTTCTTCCTTTTACATTTGAAGGCTTGACAGGCAAAAAAGGAAAATGGACCTGATTCTGTGGCCTGTGGATGACCTTTAGCAGAGGTTAAGTGAGATGGAAAAGAAAAAGTACAGATCTTCTCCTGCACAATTATAGTGAACATTCCCATCCCTTTCGGCATCATTATAAAGTATTAGAGCCATCCATAAAAAAGGACTGGATTTATGAAACTCCTCATAAATTCAAACAAGAGCCAGAAAACTATAAAATTTGATTCCAGATTTTCTTTTACCTCATGTGTGGGTGTAGTGTGGTTTTGAAGCATGTTCACTTACATTATCTCATTTGATTCTCATAACAACTCTGTGAGGCAAACAGGCATAATTATCCTTCAGTTTATAGAGAAGCATATTGGGATGCAGAGAGATTAAAGGCTTCACCCACTTTCATTTGGTTGAAATGTGCCAGAGCTGGGACCACGTTTTTCAACTCCTGGTCCTCTGCTCTAGCACTCGCACTTCACTGTCCTGTTCCATGAATCCCCAAGGGAAAGGAAGGGCAGAGGGTGGCCACACATCTCCAGGCCTATTGTGTTGGCCAAGGGCTTGGCTGTCCTTATGGGAAACACATTCTCAGGTGGCATTTATCATGTTTGAATGTGCATGTAAAAGTGACATGGAGCTTGAGGGAGCCTGGGTCACACTCAGGGAAAAGGTAACTAAGGATGAAGTTTGATCGTGTTTGAATCATGTGTTTTTCCACAAGAAAAGTGCCATTTATGAGATGTTACTGCTATTACCTTGAATCAGATCATATTTTTTTCACTGAAAATGAATTAGACTGTAGCTATTTTTAAATGTTTATATTTTCTGGGCATAGTTTAAAATATCCTCAATAAAATTTATTTTTGAAAGTCATTACATTGCAATTACCTGTCTTTTTTAAAGCTAAGGAGTGAACTTGGTGTCTAACATCCCTCCACAGATGACACTTCAATAACTTGATCCTTTTCCATCTCTGATGAAATTCACATTTAAGAAATGAAAGAATTCCTAAATGCTTAATGATTCTTGATTCTTTATTATAGAAACCCAGCCTAGATTTAAGAGCACCACAATATATTTTTTCTCATATTGATTAAAAAATACGTGGTCTATATCAAGCTTTCTTTTTATAATTAAAAAATGTAAATATTGATCTTGTGGGGCTGAAGTTTTATACTTGTTGTTGTCATAAGTTGTACAAATGGAAGCAGAACATGAGTGGCCAAATCACAAACACTTGAGAACTATTTTAGATAGAAGAGACATTGGAAAGCATAACTAAATTTTTTCCTTTTTAACTGAATGTTAACACTTAAATCTTATTTGAAGTAATATGATATGATTTTTTTTTTTAGTTTAAGGTTAAAACACCATTACCAAATTTTCAACCTGTGCCTCTGTGTGGCTGGAGGTAGGGGCCACAGGTTAGAATGGGGCTCACTTATTTGAGGAGGATCAAAAGGTGAACATAAAGACCAGGGAAAGCAAAGTCATTCAAGCTGTTTGAGACAGCTTTGTTTAAATTTGGAGACATGGATTATCTGTCTTGATCTAATTATTCTCTTTACCTTTGGCCCTACAATCCTATTGCTAAAGTCTGACACACAGGGAAGCCCCAGTGGGCCATGAATAAACAGTTTATAGGTGCTCTGTGTCTGTTGAAAATAGGTGTTAACCTAAGTAGTTTTAAGGGAGACTAGTGAGTGACCTAGTGCACAAAATTCATGCACATTAAAAGGGAATTAATTAGAGAAAATATTTTAATATTGCTACTTGCCCTTTCTCTATAATAGAAGTTTCAGAGATGAAAGCAAATTAGTAAAATGTATATGAAAATCTTCCTCCTGTCAGAGTCTGGGGTGAACCAAGGAAACCAGAGTTAAGTCCCTGCCCACCCACATGTGCCTCAAAATTGCAAGAGAGCCAGACCTAGCCAGATCCAGACCCAGCTGGCCTCACCCCCATCAAGCCCTGCCAGGTGGGGGACACAGCCTCAGGTCCCTGGGCCTGGTGTGGGGGGCGTGGCCTGAGATCGCCCATCAAGTCCCATCAGGTGGAGGGCACTGTCTCAGCTCCCCTGGCCTGGCACCAGGGCAGCGGGCATGACCTCAGGTCTTCTGGCCCAGTGGCAGGGTTGGGGACATGGCCTGAGGTCCTATGTCATGCCTTGCTGGGTAGGAGTCACTCCCTGAGGTCCCCCAGCCTCATGCTGGGGCAGGGGGAGTGGTCTGAGATCCCCTGTCAAGCCCCACTTGGCAGGGGACACAGCCTAAGGTCCCCAGCCCCGGCCCAGCGCCATGCATCCTCAGGTCCCTTCTCGTTAAGGCTCGTTACTGGAACTTGGCCTCCACTGTGGTTGTAGCCTTCTTGTGTTATGGGATCCCCACCTCTGCTGTGAGCACAACCATCTTGTTATGGTGTAATGGTCAATTTGCATATTTATTCTTTATTAAATAGGATGCTTATCACAGACATAGAATTTCTGAGTATCACAGTTCAGGAATTATATCCAGTTTACAGAACAGCAATAGGTAAACTCTACTGTAGAAAAGATGTCTCTTAACTATATTTTGGGGATTTTAAAAGCATTGTCTTCTGAAGTATTTGACAGACACTACTATAATCTTGAGTTTATAGATTAGACCTTGATTACCCCAAATCATTACAAGATCTGTTTCAGAAAAGCAGTTTCTATAACATGAGATGAGACTGGGACTAAGAAGGTTAAACACAGATCATTAGGTTTTAAAAATATCTTAGATGTTTCTGATGGTATGCTTTTATCATTATCATAAACTTTCCAGTTAGTGGTTATTCTAATTTTTTAAAAATTTTGTCTCAGCATACAAGCCTTTCAAATTTTGAAGAAAATAAAAATGATTCATGTCCTGGCTGGTTTGGCTCAGCGGATAAAGCTGTGAACTACAGGGTCCCTGGTTCAATTCCAGTCAAGGACACATGCCCGGGTTGCAGGCTTCGTCCCCAGTATGGGGAGTGCAGGAGGCAGCCAATAGATGATTTTCCATCATCATTGAAGTTTCCGTCTCTCTCTCCCTCTCTTTTCCTCTCTGAAATCAATAAAAAATATATTTTAACAAGAAAAGAAGAGAAAAACACCCTGTTTGGATTCACTTAAAAAAAAAAAAAGATTCACAAGAAACACATACACAAGACACCATTACACCCCACATCAAATTCAGAACTTCATGTCATAAATAACTTAATGGCTGCTTGCATTTTTAAGATCCTATAGGATCAATTATAGTTGACATAAAATATTATATTAGTTTAAGGTGTACAGCCCAGTGATTAGACATTTATATAACCTATAAAGGGATCACCCCCAATAAATCTAGTAAGTACCCAGCCGACACCATACATAATTATTGCAATATTATTGACTATATTCCCTATGCGTACTTTACATCCCACGACTATTCTGCAACTACCCATTTGTACTTCCTTCACATTTTCCACCCACTCCCCAAATCCCAGTCCCCTCTGACAACTGTCTAAATGTTCTCTGTTTCTGAGTCTCTGTTCTGCTTGAACAATTACAAAAAACATTTTTTAAAAGATCAGATAGGATCATTTTTTAAGATAATAACCACTTACCTTAAAATAAAAGCATGTTTAAGATAATAACCCCTATCTTGGTCATGAACTTTTGACCTTGTTTTCAAAATTTTACGTATATGTTTAAAATTTTAGGATGTTATGGGAGGTTGGAGGGATTGGTAGATGGGTCATAGCCTTCATTAAATTCTTGACTATACCTATCCCCCCAAAGTTAATAACCACTAATAATAAATTAGCAGCAAGCTCACAGGAGACTATTGGAACAGAAGTTCTTAAAGACTATTTTAATACCCCTTTACCTTAATTTCTGGCTCTTTCAAACCTGCCCACTACGCTTAATGTTGAAGTTCATTCTTGGTCTTGGGCTCCCATACATGATCAAGTTAATAATAAGAAACATAAAGAATGGATACTTCTATTGGATGCCTACTTTTAAATTCTGAATAAGGTATCCACCCTAAATCTTAGTTGCTATTCTTTCTCTTGAGAACTAGTTGGACAATGAAGAAAGGAATTAAAACTTGTTGTTTTTTTTTCTCACTCTCCTTCTTAAACTAAAAGTGAGCCAGTTTCCTACAGCAACTAAATGTCAAAGGAACCTAGTAAGCAGGACCCCAAATCTTGCCAGTTAAAAGCAAAACAAACAAAAACATATAAAATCTTCTAGATTAATCATCTCTTTGCTTTTTCTAAAAATTTTTTTTTACTTGAAGTCTTAGGAGCTCTTGGTAATACTGTTCCAACCAGGCAGGAAGGAAAGAGGACATCTGACATTGTCTAGGCTCCAACTGTGATACGTTCCTGTCTTTTATGCTCCCCAAGTCTTTAATTTATGCTCCCAGTTTGCATCTTGGCTCCTCTCTAGAGCAAATGGGAGGGAAGAAATGAGAAGAAAAGAGGTAAGACCAAAGGCTATGTTTCAAATAGAGTAAGTAGGAGCTTGTTTTTGTTTGTTTGTTTTTGTTTTTTTCTTTTTTAAATCTCAATTGGACTGTATAGGCCTCTTTCCTGTGGGTTTTCTTAGTATTTGAATTGCTGTCTTCATTATGACCCTAAAAAAAATTTTCACTTGTGATTTCATGGAATTATGGAGTTATATGCATTCACTAAATATAATGTGAATAATTTTAAATAAACCTCCTTGTTTGAATAGTATATTTTTCTGAACATACTTATGACAACTTGTTTTGAAACTCAAAAGTACCAATGTTAATAACATCCATAATTATTTCTCTACAATTTATGCTGTTATGTTTTATGTAGGAAAAACTGTTAAAAAGAATTGACTCTACTTGAAGATAGAAGAAATTATAGTACTTACATTGGGAAAGCTATTTTTTCAGCTTTTGAGTTTTTTAGTTATGACATGACTAAGAAAAAAATTGAACGCCTACATTCCAGCATACACAATTGGTTTTAGTTAGGAAAACTGGTTTGAGCAAAAGACAACTAGAAATAATTTTTTTTTAAAATCCTGTCTCTCTTTTTCTGTTTTACTTACCTAGAAAAACCCTAATTGTCTTAAAATCCAACTCTCTATCTACTCCCACGTAGCAAAGGTGGCCAGGAAAAAGCACAGGCTGACTTCATTTCAAATAATATTCATTGGTCTCATGTTAGATTTATATTCACTGATCTCAAATGGACTTTCAACAATCCTACCACATTTATTTAGTCAATTTATTCTTCTACTTTCTAAACTATCAGTTTTAAACCACACTTTCCTTTTTCCTCCAATTTCTAACACTCTTGCTTCTCTTTTTTCTCAGCTGATGGTCATGCTTCTGATTCCCATTAACATTTGAGGAACAAGAAGATGATTAGCTTATTTTCCCACTACAAAATCTGTGTCCACGTCCCCTGCCTTCTCTTCCTTTAAACTGGGAAGCATGTTCCTATGTAAGGCCGATCCCATCATTTGGATAGGAATCCAGTTCCTTCTGGAACAATTCAGGACTTCACTTCTTCAATTATCCCACCTTTCTCTTATATCTTAAATATGTGTTTTTCTACTGGATAATTCCCATTCAGCATAAGTAGAAGCTGTATTATCTCCCATTAAAAAGTACTTCTCTCTACATCCCACATCCCCCCTAACAATTGCCCCATTTCTTGGCTCTCTCTTGCAATAAGACCTTTAAGAGGCTTCTGTGTCTATACTCTTCCTATGCATCTTTTCCCTTCCTTTTTATTCCAACCTGCTCCATAAAGAGATTACCACCATTGCTCCACAGACAGCATCCTCATCAGGATCTCCAGCATCCTCCTTCTAGACAAATCCAATGGTTAGTTTTTAGTTCTCATCTTACTTGACTAATCAACAAAATCTGATACAGTAAAGCTGTCTCTCTTTCTTGAAACACATTATTTTTCTTTGGTTTCTGAGATATCATGTTTGGCTAGTGTTCCCATTACCTATAAAACCACTCCTTCTTAGTCTCTTTTGCTGAATTCTACAACCTTTTCACTTCAAAAAGGAGCACCAGTCATTTTTCTGCCTTCAGCTCTCTAGGTGTTTTTATGCCTTTGTGGTTTAAAGTCTATATGCCGATGCTTTCTAACTTTATGTCCCCAGCCTCCAGCCTTCCCACACTCCTATACCTGTCTACTCATCTTCAATTGAATGATGGCTAGATGTAAAGAAAAGAAGAAAAATGAGCAAAACCATATCTCCCACTTATAGACTGAATGTCTGTGTTTCCACCCCTGTCACACCAAATGAACACATTGAAGCTCTAAATCCCAATGTGATGGTGTTTGGATATAGGTATAAGTAGGAGGTAATTAGGGTAAGATGAGGTCATGAGGGTGGAACCCTGTTCTGATGGGATTAGTGACCTTTATGGAGACACTAGAGGCCCGATGAACGAAATTCATGCAAGGGACTTGGCCCTCATAACCTCAGCAGCTCTGCCTTGGCCCTCACAGCCCTGGGTTCATCAGGAAGGTCTACATGCCTGGATTGCAGGCTTGATCCCTGGTGTGGGGCATACAGGAGGCAGCCAGTCAATGATTCTCTCTCATCATTGATGTTTCTATCTCTTCCTCTCTAAAATCAATATATATATATATATATATCCTGAATATTGACCATTTCTCACCACTGAAACTGTCACCAATGTAGTCCAAGACATGTACACCTTTAGCACAAGCTTTTGCAGTTTTCTAATGGATCTTTCTGCTTCCACTCTTCCATATCCCCATCCTGACACCATCTCAATATTCTCCACACAGTAGTCAGAGATATCTTTTAGAAAGGTACATTAGAACATGTGACTTTCTTTGCCCCAAACCTTTGAGGAATCCTCAAATACGGAGAATAAAATCCAACTACCAAAGCGTGACCTCAAAAGTCCTCCATAATCTGGTTACCGTTTGGATCTCCAACCTTATTTCCTTCTCATTTTTTGTTTACTTGCTCTGCTCTGGCTATATTTGCTGCTTTTATATATGCCAAACTTGTCCTTTCCTCGGGTCTTTTGCAAGAGCTACTTAGTCCTTCTGACACACTCTTCCCCCAGAGCCTTTCAGTGCTCTCTCTTCACTTCTTTCCCACCCCCCCTAATATGTTTTTATTGATTTCAGAGAAGAAGGGAGAGGGAGAGAAAGAAACATCAATGATGAGAGAGAATCATTGTTTTGCTGCCTCCTGCACGCCCCTTACTGGAAATTAAGCCCACAACCTGGGCATGCTCCCTTGACTGGAATAAAAACCTGGACCATTCAGGCCATAGGCTGATGCTCTATCTACTGAGTCAAACTTGCTAGGACTCTCCCTCACTTCTTAGTCTCTGTCCAAATGTAACTTCTTCACAGAGGCTCCTCCTGAGCATTGCACCTAAAATAACTACCACCTTGTCATTTTTTCTCCCTTGTCCTCCTCGATTTATTAAATCTACAATAATTAATTCCTTTACCAACTTTCTCTTCCACCAGGATGTAAGCTTCATGAGGGCATGATCTTTGAACTGTTCATCACTGAATTCCCAATGCCTAGAAGAGCCCCCACTAAAGAGCAAATACTCAATAGCTATGTTTTGAATAAATGAATAAAGTTTTCAAATATTTTCCCAAAATTATGAAATTGCTAATTATGAATTTAAGGTCTGGAGTCTGTTTTCAAAACTGTGTTCTCCTTTTTAAAAATATATATTTTATTGATTTTTTTACAGAGAGGAAGGGAGAGGAATAGAGAGTTAGAAACATTGATGAGAGAGGAACATGGATCAGCTGCCTCCTGTACACCCCTTACTGGGGATGTGCCCGCAGCCAAGGTACATGCCCTTGACTGGAATCAATCCTGGTACCTTTCAGTCCGCAGGCCGACGTTTTATCTACTGAGCCAAACCGGTTTCGGCAATGTGTTCTCCTTTTAATGAAGAGAAGAATAAAGCCAAACAAACAAATGGCAGAACAGCTAGGGCTAGTTCTCTGTAAACCAAGATGGTAATGGTAGAGGTATCAGCAGAGCTTATAGCCTTGCTTACAAAAATGGTGAGGAAGCAAAGGGAGTGGAGAAACCAAATTTAAATATTCTTTTGGGATCCTTTAGTGGGCAGCAGAGTGAAAGAGGTTGGATCTACTGTGACAACTATGATCTTCTTTCCCCCACCCCTCCCCCCCACACACAACTTTTGCACCAGAGTTGGGTTTCACTGGAAACTGAGTGGAGAGCGCCAATGATTCCAGCAGAGGAGACCAGTTCACTTCCTTCCCTCTGGGCTTTTTATTTTCCATAGAGTCCCACTTTACTGCAATTTATCTTCTGCCATCCTAAATTCCAATTCTGATGTCATCTCCATGCACCATCCCCAACATGTAGCATCATATTTTTCTACCTGGCCTTTATATTCTAAAATTAATATAATGGCATCCCTGAAATAACACAGCAGGCTATGTTGAAAATATTAATTTGAAGAAACAATCAGGACTTTTCACGCAGCTGTGAAAATGTACTAATGCAAATAGAATAAACTAAAGCACAGTTGACTTAATAAGTACTGGATCTAGAAGTTATGCTTACTCACATCTCTGAGCATTAGCTGGATATAATTAGGAATAAGAACAGGAGCAAGCACCAAAATATTAAATCTGAGTTAACCAGCCATTCAAATGAGCAAACCCTTTGTGAATGTGTGGGTCATGAAACTGCGCATTCCCATCCCCAATGACATCCTAGGACAAATGCTCAAGACAACTAATTCTTCCCATGGTTGTTAGATTGGCCTTGAGCAGCAAAAGGCAACTGGATTTATTTTGTTCTGGCAGCAGCTCAGTGAGGACATAAACTAGCAATGCCGGAGAACAGAAGGTCCTCGTGGAAGAGGAAGCTCCACTCGTATACTATACTCAACCCTCCCGTGCCAACTACTCTTAAACCACAAGCAATATAAGTGGCAAACACTAACATTTTCAAAGAACCATCTAATATTCATGGCAGAATCTATAAAAGGTGACTTTGAATAATCCCTTCCCGGCAAACCTGTAAAAGTTTTATAAAATATGCTGCAAAAATGACTCACAGTAGATGTAATTACTGTGCAACCTTGGAAACTGATATAAAAAATTCAGCTGCCAGCATGTTAACAGCCACCTAATATATGGGCTGTTTGATTGGACTCTTCGGGCAAAACTGCAAAATTCCTAACCCATTGCTGCTATATATTTCATCAGGGCCAAATTTAGCTACTTTCATTTATTAAAATGCCATTTTAGACATCACAGTGAATCAAGTCAGTGTTGCTTAATTGCATGCATACATTGCAAGCTCATCCATTTCTCCAAACACTAATTTAACTAGTTATTATTTATTTCTATTTTTTGGAACACTAGAGAGTTCTGATGCCTGAACTAGGAAACTTGGCAAAACCATTGCTTTTTAACAACAACAAAAAACCTGTAAGAATCAGCAGTGAAATTTCCTCTTCTGTGCAGTCAGCAACTGTTTTCTAGTTTCTTCTTTTAAATGTATTCATTTTAAATTAACAGTTTGGTATAAAAGTGGTTCAATGCCCATATTCTATTTTCATTTCTTAATGTAGTATTTTTGTGGGTGGGGAGAAAAGCCAAATTTTAGAAGGGTCGCATGATACATATTCACCCTGTGCCTAACTTATATCCATCCTTTGGCCTACGCTGAGATAGTCAGATACATTGTCAATTTAACAGCTAATAATGACAATCAAGTATGTCAGCTTTTGAAAGATGTCCTCTTATTACAAAATATTATTCTATAACCATCACCATTCTAGCCTTTGGTCTTATGAGCTGTCACCTTCGAAAAATTGAATTAAACTTTTGCAAAATTGATTCTATGCAAGCATTTGACCTTCACAATGATTCTTTTAGAATAGAGCTCTCTTATAATGGAATAAGTCTACCCCAAAATTTACCTGTTTGGTAAGTTTACATATACAATATTTTCTCCTTAAGAGGGGTCTTTCTGACTTGTAGGTAAAAAGGTGGGTAACAAAGAAATAAGTCTATTGGCTGTCTTCTAGATTAATATTTAGGACTATTGGATTCACCCAAATACAATAGCCTCACAAACTGAATTAAGCCCTCAGCCAAACACCTTCATTTTATATCCCCTCTTTATGCTAAGACTTATATTGCACTCGGGCATAAGTTTTATTTCATTAATTTTTTATCTGGATAAATATTTTTAAAATTGAATTCTCAGCTTTATGTAGTTGAAACAATACCTCTTCTTATTATATGGTTCACTCTGGCAAAACCCCCCCCAAAATCAAGACACTCTTTGATTAAACTTATAGAAAATTAAAAATAATTTTGAAGAGAATAATATTTTTAAAAACCATATTAACTTTTCCAAGGAGGGGGGAAGTAGTGGGAAACCCATCAAGTATATCAATAACAATAAAGGCTTCCTGCCTTTTACAGTTTCAAGTTTCATAACTATAAATATTAAAATAAATTTTTCTGCATAATTAACTTCAGTTCTATGTAAGTATACTCATAAATGCTGTATGAATTTGAATTTCCCAGCACTCAACTCTATCTGTTTTGAGAATTAGAATCTTTTGCTGCTTGTGAAATAGAGCAAGTTCTGAGCCCAGGGGTTATTTTAACTGCAAACATTGCTTAAACCTTTAATTAGCTTAAACATGTTTAGTTAAGTCATTATGAACAGTAATTAGAAGATCTGAGTCTACTTAGCCAGCTAATCTTAGTCTACAATCTGAGCAACCTACATTTCAGCACTGCAACTTCGCTTCAGAAGTCTGTAAAGTATACAAGATTTACAAGGCTTTGCATTGTCCAGAAATGTACAGAGATCAGTAAAACTCTACATGTTTACAAAGTTTAACTATTATAAAGCTCATATCAAATAATTTGGAGTCCTATAGTAACAAAAATAATCAAACTACTGTCAGAACATCATCACGAGAACTTCTCTGTACTGGATTTGTTAACATACTTGCTAAAATTAGTGACAATACAGAGTATTATTTCTCTTTTGAAAACAATCATTAAGAGTTAGTGGGGAGAAAGGGGTCCTAATATGAGGAAACAGAAGATCTGACTTCGGCTGATGGGCACATGGTCTTACATACAGATTTTATAAATTGTAATCCACACCTAAACCCTATATATTCCTATTGACTAATGTCACCCCAATGAAATTTAATTTAAAAAATTAAAAAAATAAAGTAGTATGCACAAATAAAAAAAGAATTATTTTTTTACTGCTCAAAGGCATTAATCACAGAAATATAACACACCCCTTAGGCTGCCATTAACATTTTACAGAGTTAAAAAGATGATAATGGCTTATTCCTGGGTTTGCGCACTAAACCAAACAAATAAACAAACAAACCAACCAAAAGTCCATTAAAAAAAAAGGTGATAGTGATGTCACAGTGAAACAAGGAAAAATGCAAAAAGATACCCTCCCTACATTCCCTCCAGGTTCTTTAAAAATGAGGAGTGCTTGGATCCTGATGCTAAGAATTACACACACACACACACACAAAAGAATATTGAGAAACATCAAATTGCAGAACTCACTTTTTCCAAAGGGGACCCAGTCCACCCTAAGTCTGCTACTCTTGGGGTGAGGCACTGCTCAATCTGTGCTGGTAAGGGAGCTGGGCACTCTGGGAGGTAGGGGGGTTGAAAATCCTTTCACTGTCA
Organism: Antrozous pallidus; assembly: GCA_027563665.1. Lineage (NCBI taxonomy): Eukaryota > Metazoa > Chordata > Mammalia > Chiroptera > Vespertilionidae > Antrozous > Antrozous pallidus. The sequence goes on from CM050515.1 coordinate 39,374,043, forward strand.
GGCATCGGAAAAGAGGAGCTGAAAGGGAATAAGCCTTTGCAAAAGGCAACAGAAGGACAAGTTCTGATTAGGGTAGAAAATATTTTCTTTTTTAGGAGTATTAAGAAGCCAGAGAAGTTAAGAGTGTTTATGTAAGTGAATTCCTTTCGATGACTTCTACTTCAGAATTAGGGAAATCTATTTGTAAAGATCAACAATAACTACCAGCCATATCTGCAAAGTATGCTTTTATATTTTGGGGCTAACAAAAGCCTATTTTTCAAAGTATGTGATAGAGGGAAATCCCAGTGATATCCCCTTTTTACTGAGTTTTATTTTATTTAAAAATATATATTGTTATTGATTTCAGAGAGGAAGGGAGGAGAGAGTTAGAAACATCAGTGATGACAGAGAATCATTGATCAGCTGCCTCCTGCATGCTCCCTACTAAGGATCAAGCCCACAGCACAGGCATATGCCCTTGTCCAGAATTGAACCTGGGACCCTTCAGTCCACAGGCCAACACTCTATCCACTGAGTCAAACCAGCCAGGCCCTAGTGATACCCCTTTTAAAGGCAGTATGACTGCAGAACAAGAGCAGCAAACACAACATCAAGCACCAGTATCTATCCTATATAATCAAGAGGTAATATGCAAATTGACCATCACTCCAACACACAAGATGGCTGCCCCATGTGGTCACAGATGGCTGCCCCCATGTGGATAAAAGATGGCCAGGAGGGGAGGGCAATTGTGGGCAATCAGGCCAAAAGGGCAGGACAGTTGGGAGGGACCAGACTGCAAAGGAGGGCAGTTGGGGGTCACCAGGTCAGCAGGGGAGGCCTGTAGAGAAAGGCTGTTGGGGTGACCAGGCCTGCAGGGGAGGACAGTTGGGGGAGACAAGGCCTGCAGGGGAGAGTATTTGGGGGTTACCAAACCTGCAGGGGAGGGCAGTTGGGTGTGACCAGGACTTCAGGGGAGGGTAGTTGGGGGCAATCAGGATGGCAAGGAAGGGAAATTAGGGGTGACCAGGCCTGCAGGGAAGAACAGTTAGGGGTGACCATACTGGCAGGGCAACTGGTCCAGTAGGGGAGCAATTAGGCGTCAATCAGGCTGGAAGGGGAGTGGTTAGGGGGTGCCAGTAGTCTTGGATTGTGAGAGGGATGTTCTACTGCCCATTTAGGCCCAATCCCACCAGGGGTCGCCTCAAGGGGCCCCAGATTGGAGAGGGTGCAGGCTGGGAGACACACCCTACCCATGCATGAAATTCTGGTCTCTAGTCCTATCTAATAAAAGAGTAATATGCAAATTTGACCATACCTTCACCACACCACAAGTCAGGCCCATAGCCACGCCCACCAACCAATCAGGAGCAGATTATGCAAATAAACCCCAATCAAGAAGGCTACTGCCACTGAGAATAGGAGGAAGGCCTGGGTTTCCCTGACAACAGAGGAAGCCAAGCTTTCCGCCTGCCTTTGCCTGCCTAGGCCTCCACTCAATGTTACGAAGTTTCAATTATAAAAGACACAGAAATGGTGGCATCCATTGAGCTGGAGAGAACAGAGGCTTGGGTTTCCCTGGCAATGGAGGGAGCCAAGCTTTCAGCCTGCTGTTGCCTGCCTAAGCCTCCACTCTAGGCTACAAAGTTTCAAACAGCAATGGCTGCCGCCTAGAGAGAGCAGAAGGCTTGGCTCCACTCCAGGCTGCAAAGTTTCAATTGTAGACATAGATTAATCCCAGATACCAGGCCCTCTGCTTGGGTTGCTGGGGGGCATGTCCAGCCTGCAAACCTCCACAGGCCCCTCGCCCAGGATGCCCCTCAGCCCAAGGGAACCCCCACCCTGATCTGGAACACTCTTCAGGGCAAACCAGCTGGCCCCCACCCATGCACCAGGCCTCTATCCTATCTAATAAAAGAGTAATTTGCAGATTGACCATCACTCCAAAACACAAGAGGGCTTCCCCCATGTGGTCAAAGATCCTGCCCCCATGTGGACACAAGATGGCCACCACAAGATGGCCAGCAGGGGAGGGCTGTTGGGAGGTTCCAGGCCCTGCAAGGGTGGGCAGTTGGGGGCGATCAAGCCTGCAGGGGAAGGCAGTTAGGGGTGAGCAGGCCAGCAGAGGAGGGAAGTTGGGGGGCAAACAGGCTGGCAGGGGAGCAATTAGACATCAATTCAGCTGCCAGGGTAGTGTGTAGCAGGTGATCAGGTTGGCAGGCAGAAGTGGTTAGGGGCAATCAGGGAGGCAGGCAGGTGAGCATTTTGGCACTAGCAGTCCTGGATTGTGAGAAGGATGTCCGACTGCCTTTTAGGCCCGATCCCAGTAGGAGTCTCAGAATGGAGAAGGCGCAGGCTGGGCTGAGGGACATCCCCCGCCCCCTGTGCACCAATTTTGTACACCAGGCCTCTAATATATATATATATAAAACCTTAATATGAGAACAAGCCAAATGGCCGAACAACCAGTAGCTATGATGTGCACTATCTACCTATCCACTGGGGCGGGGCGGGGGGTGGGGTATGCAGACCATAGCGGGCATCAGCTGCGGTATGATGGTGGAGCAGGTGAGCAGGGGCACCAGACCAAGGTGGAGCATCGGTCACTGTTATCAGAGCGAGCCTCTGGTGGTTACTGAAAATTCTTTGCTCCCATGTGCGGTGGTCCTGCCTGGCACTTGCAGCTGATTCCAGTGCCCAGCCCCAGCCCCTATTGCTTAGTGCTGTCAGCAGGTGTGAGCAGTGGCTGCTGGCCCTGATCATCCCTGATGGCTTCTTCACCTCCCCTTGCTCCTGAGGGGCAATTGGGGCAGCAGCCACCTCTTGCACCCTCTACTGGTGCAGCCCCCAATCACTCTGCACTATCAGCAGATGCAAGCAGGGCCAGTGCTGTCAGCATATGGGAGCAGCAACAGCAGGAGCATGGCTATCAGCAGACAGGGGACTGGGGACCATGGCAGGAGGGGCAGGGGTGCCCCTTTGGACAATGTCCCCTTTGGACAGTGTTTACAAAATTTTACTTGTTGTTAAGGACCTTCTTGTGGCTGACACTGTTTAACTGAGACCTGTCCCTGTGCCCACTGCAGCCTCACAGCCCACAGTTACTTTCAAAGTGCACGAATTTGTGCACTGGGCCCCTAGTTAGTATAATAGTTAATAATGGGCAAACCACCTTCACACATATTATCTCAATTGATCACCTTTGGCACCCTAAATGTGAACAATGCTAGTCGTTCCCATTTTATAGAAAAGGACACTGAGGCTTCAAAGAAATTGCCAGGTGTTTTCAAAACTATATTTGTCACTCTTAATAAAAATATGTTTGACAAAACTAGAAAGAGCCATGTTAATAGAGATAAAAAAAAAACAAAACTTGTCAACAATAGCCTGTACTAAAAGTTACATTTTACACTATCGGGTACTCATTTTGTTCCATTCTGGGATTTTATGTCTGTTTTGTTTTTTCTTTGTTTTTTCAAAGAAAAGTTCAGAAAGTTCAAATGCCCAACCATCTACTTTAAAATCAGAAATCTGGCAACCCTTAAGCTTATATAGAGAGTTTACGGCAATGGACCATTTATAGCAAAGGATGATCACTAACAGCCTTGCTAGAACTCAGAACACTTTGCATGAACCTAAAATGTCTCCACAGAGGAAAGAAGTCATCTTCTCTGGTCTGCTCTCTTCTGGAAAATTTTCCAAACTGCATCAACTCCCCTAATTGTAAAGGAAGGAGACGGACAGCCAAGAGTAAAAACCCTTTGGATTGGTCACAAGGTACTAACTTTCCCATACTGCCACATGCCTGTGGAACGTGGCCCTGCAAATGTAGTTCTAACTCTGTGGCTGGAGAATACACAGAGAAGTAAAGCCTCTGTTGTGTTTGCTGAATGACGAGGAATAGTCAAAATACTTCTGAGACAGAAGGAACTTAATGAGGTTTAGTTCAAAAACACTTTCAGTGTGTGTTTTATGTTTTTTTTGGTGTGTGTGTGTGTGTTTTGTTGTTGTTGTTGTTTTTTTCATTTTCCCCTTTGGACAATGCTTATTTAATACGTGCAAGGAACTGTGGAAAGTGGAGGAAACACTTAAAGCTTTGATATTAATGATAATTCTTAAAATTTTACTTGTAATTAAGGACCTTCTTTTGGCTGACACTGTTTAACTCTGGAGCAAAGGAATTAGCCTATACTTTACTTTCCCCTGAGCTAAATGATACTGCTCTGTAAAAGAGAAGAGAACTTTTGAATCACAAACTTTAAAAAGAAGATTGTGCCCTGGTAGGTTGCTCGGTGATTAGAGCGTCCTCCCACAGACCGAAGGGTTTTGTGTTTGGTTCCCCGTCAAGGGCTGCAGGTTCCATGCCCAGGTGAGTGCAGGAAGCAACCAATCCATGGATATCTCTCTCTCTCCCTTCCCTTCCCTCCCCCCACTTCACTCTTTCTAAAGAGCAGTGGAAAAAATACCCTCAGGTTGGCGCTATATGAACTTTTTCAGCAAATTGTATCCAGGAATATGTGTGTAGTACCATTTCAAGTCCTCTTTGCTGATAATTTAATGCTGCCTCTAAAAGGCCTATTGCCTTTTCACCAGAAAGCAGTTTTTACTGATGATAATGATGATGGTCATTAGGGCCTTGGAGACTCTTAAAAAGATCTAAGGATGAATGAATAAGTAAAAACCATGATGACTCATTCTGCACCCAGTGCCATTAGTATAATGCACAGCTCAGCACAGCTCCTCTCCCACAGAACTGCACTATATAAATATATGTTGAATATCTTTTTCAAACAAAATGAGTATAATTTATTCGAAGAATATTATGAGAGTGTGGAATGTCAGCAATTAAGTAGGCATGCTGCAAAGTGGAAATGGTAACATTTTACCAAGTTGATTATTTTCTCTAAAACTAGTCTTCCTAGAACAACAAGCAGATTCTATGAAGCTCGACGTTTCTTCCTGGCTTCCTGAATGAAAGAACTTGTTCTTTGCACAGTTTTCATTGCTTTCATTATTTTGTGCTTTTAAATATATTTAAGGATGTCCTGTTGAGTTGCCTTCGAACATGGCTTCGGGTTAAATAGGAAAAAATAGAATACAGGTTCTTAGAGCACCATTCTTTTATACTACTAAATTAATACAATATTTCATATTTATATTAAAATAATGTGAATGGGTAGATGCTGCTCTTAAAGACTAGCACACAGGCATGAAGAGCTGTGTCCAGAATTATCTTTATGAAGACAAATGAACAAGTATTTCCCCAAATCTAAGGTTGCCTCAGGGTGTATATTAGGACCATTCTGGTGCATTTTATTTCACAAAGGATTAAAGTATGGAAAATCCCAAGGCTGCAAAAAGATTTAGTTATGCTCATTAGGCACTGAGTTTATTAGCAGAGTCTCTGTTTTCCCCTTTATGAGCCAATTTCTAAGCCCCAGATAGGCTTTCTAATGACATGGGGAAGTACCCACTTCTCTGTTTCCCACGCACATATTTTCCCTTCCTGCAGCAGACGGTGGGGCATGAAAAAAACACTGAACCATAACTCAGATAATGAGGATTCTCTAACTATCCAGCAACCAGCCAAGTGTAGGAATAGGGACCAGAACCACCTGTGACCTGCTCTCCTCCCTGCAAGATAAAGATAACGCCACAGGGTTGGTGTGACGTAATTGTTATCCTTCTGTTTATTCCAAAGAAACAATCACAAAAGACCTAAGGAGAAGAAGTTAGCCACAACATGGTTCTTGCTTTAGAGAGATTCAGTTTCTCAAAATCTGCATTGAAACAAAAGATAAATGACCAGGCAGTTTTTCACTTCCCTTTAGAAACACCTGGTACAGAGAATAATGTATTTTAAAAGCTAACTTCCAGAAAGTGTTCAAAGCACAATTCAATTTGTACATATTGAATTCAAATGCACCTATATCAGGGCCTGAGGTACCATTGCAATTGAAAACCTACAGAGGGCCTTTGCACACAATTTAGGCTAATGCGATAAAGGAGCAGTACATCAAATTGGGACTGACGGTTCTGAATCAAATGTAGTCAGTCCTGTCCATGAGACCAGTCCAGTGAACACCAGAACTTTTATTGCCCTGGGAAGAGTGAGAACTACCCATTGTACTTAAATGGGAAACTGACCAGTTGGTACACTAAAGGTTATGCTCTTGAGCATAATCTGCTGGATGAAATGAAATGTACCTTTGGACTCAGATCTCGGCTTTGGTTGCTGGCCATGCAGTGGAATATGCCGAGTGTATATTGGCGTGTTTCTGTCTCATAGAAGGAGGAAGCAAGACCTTTTGGTAAAATGTTTCTGGAAAATGAATTGTGGCTCTCCCTTTTGAGAGAGTTGCTGGGGGATGAGAGTTTACTCCCCTTTATGTGTGTGTACCATGGAATGAGGCTTACATTGGGCTGGTCTAAATCAGTAAATCATCACTAAAGTGTAGTACGCATGTGTACACAAACCTATTCACATGTATGTATGTAAAAATGAGAATGTGTACTATATGGTTTGGAATACAATGAAAATGGATATGTGGTAGAAAAAATACATTTCTTTTAACACTGGAATCACCTATAAATAGTGGCAGGTTCATGCAAAAGGCCTAAGAGAACTAAAACCAACAGGGACCAGTGGATTCATATCTCTCATCTCACACTCACTCTCACTGACTGAATTGGGGGCAAAAGTCTCCTATGCTACTTATTTTCTTCTCTCTCCCCTCTCCCCTCTCGCATATGTGATGGGATTCCAGTCCTTACTTCCTTTCACTTTTTCTAAATAGTTCCCTTACCTGCTTGCAGAATTTTGGTATTAATTTAATGCTGTATTTCTTACAGAATATTCTAAAACACAGTGGTGCAACTTGATTGTCTTCAGAGTCTTCTCCATGCTTATTCAAAGACAGTCATCAAGTCTTTTAAAGTCCTGCTTAAATCAGGTGAGGAGACAGAATGTGACATCCATCCTAAGGGAATGGAGATGCACTGGGCTCAGAACTGGATGCCCCAGCTTTATATTCAATTAGAAAACCCTCAGAGATCTTCCTTAACACCAAATGTTCCCTTCCATATGGTTCATCTGCCACTGCAATGACGTGCCACTGAATCACAGCATCTCTAGGAGACGGGACCAATGACTACTGCCATGTTAATATCTGTCATTGACATTTTCTTTCTAGAAATAAAAGAAGACACTCAGGATGTTGATGTCAGAATAGTTCAGAAACCTTGTTAGGTTTATATATCCATGCTTAAGTAAATACTTTGTAAATTAAATGTGCAATAAATGAAATTAGGTTGAAATACAGGTGACATATAAAGTATTTCAATGTATTAGCTAGTAGAGGCCCGGTGCATAAAATTTGTGCACTAAGCTGGGGGCCAGTTGGGGGGAGGTTGTCCCTCAGCCTGGCCTGCACCCTTTCCAATCTGGGACACCTCAGGGAATGTCTGTCTGCCAGTTTGGACCCAATCCCTTTGGTCCTCTCATAATCTGGGACTGCTGGCTCCTAATCACTCACCTGCCTGCCTGCTTAATTGCCCCTAACTGCTTCCCCCTGCCAGTCTGATCATCCCCTAACTGCTCCTCTGCTAGCCTGATTGCCCTCAACTGCCCTACCTTGCCAGTCTGATCTCACCCCTCATTGCCCTCCCCTGACAACCTGGCCTAGTTGGCCCCAATTGCCCTCCCCTGCCAGCCTGGTTGCTCCCAACTACCCTTCCCTGCTGGCCTGATCTCACCCCAATGGCCCTCTCTTGCCATCCTAATCTTGCCCCAACTGCTCTCTCCCCTGCTGGCCTGATTGCCCCTAACTGCCCTCCTCTGCTGGCCTGATCTCACCCCCAATTGCCCTTCCCTGCCTGCCTAGTCACTCCTAACTGCCTCTGCCTGCCTGATCACCCCTAATTGCCCTTCCCTGCTGGCCTGACCTCACTCCCAACTGCTCTTCTCTGTAGGCCTGATCTTGTCTCCAACTGCCCTCCTCTGCCAGCCAATTTGGTTCTGATTAGTTGGTTTCTATGCCATTCAGGGTCAAAAGCTCCGCCTCCTAAGCAGCCATTGGCTCCTCACAGTTGACCCAGATTTGGTTCTGATTGGTCAATTTTTATGCCAGTCAGCAACTCTGTGCCTATCAACAGAGTCTGATCAGAAAGGTGGGGCTGATCAGCAGTCCTTGTGGAGACCTGGAGAGAAATGGAGGTGTGGCTGCTGACCAGGCCTAGAGCTAAAGAGAGATCAGACCCTGATTCTCTCTTCAGGCCTCTCTCTGGGCCTGATTCACAGCCCCCTCAGCAGTCAGTGTTGGGTCACCATGCCTGCAGCCATAGCAGTCAACACTGGGTCACCATGGTAGCCCATTGCTGACTGCAGGGCTGACTTCCAGTTGGTTGAGCTTCCTGGTCATTGTGGACCCAGGGTTTTTATATATTAGGATTTGTTAATCATACCTAATAATAGACAAACGTGTAAATTGACTGTACCTTTGCTATGCCCACAGCCAATCAGGGTGAGTATGCAAATTAACCCAACAAAGTTGGAGGTTAATTTGCATACATAGGTGCCCAGCAGCCTGGGCCCTGGGAACTTTTTAAGCACCCAAGGGAGGGACCTTGGGGGGCCTGCCCAGGCCAGGAGGCTTTAGGCCTTGGCAGGGGTGGAGCCAGAGATCGAAGGCCATTGGTGTGAACTACAGAGGAAATATCTTTTCTGACCGCTCATTGGCTAAGCTCCCTGTTTGCCACTGGTAATATTCTTAGTAACTTGGGTATAAGAATCCAAAAGGGTGATCTAGGGTTTTTTCAGCACACTCCTGGAAGGTCTGCTGCTGGAGGGCTAAGAAATGTCATATCCTGCCCTAAGCAGTTTGGCTCAGTGGATAATGCCTAGGCTTGCTGAGCGCAATGTCTGTTCCGATTCTGATCAAACTGGCTCCTCCTGGCTGGGGCTCAGGTCAGGACTCATGCAGGAGGCAGCCAATCAAAGTGTTCCTCTAACTTTGATGTTTCTCTCTATCTTTTCCTTTCTCTTCCACATTCTCTAAAAATCAATGGAAACATATCCTCAGGTGAGGATAAAAAAAGAAAGAAATGTCATATCCTATGAAAGACGCATCTTGAAAGACACAACTAAACAAAGTTGTCATTTTTTCATGGTGAAGGGACTGGAGTCCATGTTGATGAAAACACCTTGGTGGCTGTATTGACTGACAGTGGCTGCAGCAGCAGGGTGATGCTGGTGCCTTCCCCTGATCAGTCCAGTTGCCTCAGTAAGACTTCCCCTGAAAGCTTCCTGTATGTGAGAGGGGGCAGGTTGGGCTGAAGAGATCCCCCAGTGCACAAATTTTGTGCACTGGGCCCCTAGTCTTATATAATAAAAGCCTAATATGCAAATTGACTGAACAATGGAATAACTGGTTGCTATGATGTGCAATGGCCACCAAGGGACATATGCTCAACACAGAAGCTGCCCCCAGCCCATAGATCCCGATCGGCAGTGGTGGAAGGTGGAACTGGTTAGTGGGCAGCACCAGGCCAGCCAAGGTGATTGGTCAGTTTCTATGCCAGTCAGGGTCAAAAGCTCCACCGGTTGCCCCACAGCTAGGGACCCTACTGGTATAAGAATTTTGTGCACCGGGCTTCTAGTTAATTAATAATTGGTGCTCAATATTACCAATACAAACTGAGTCCTGTTATGTATGCTTACATTTTAAGTAGTTTTTGTATACTCATTTTAATGTCTTTGGTAGAACCCAAAGTGATAAAATATAAAAAATATTATATTTAAAAACATGGATCAGGCCTAAGAGTACCTGTTCTGTGTGAAGAAGGAGGAGCAGAGATACCAGGCCCTGAAGGTGCATGCAGAGGAGAAGCTGGACAGAGCCAACACTGAGATTGTCCAGGTCCAGGGCAAGGCCCAGCAGGAGCAGGCCACCTATCAGGCCAGCTGGCAGAAGGAGCAGCTGCGGATGGACACCCTGGAGAGGACACTGGAGCAAAAGAATAATGAGATAGAAGGACTCACCCAGATTTGTGATAAACTGATTGCCAAAGTGGGAAAAGCTAACTTTGAACCAAACGTTTGGACATGACTGTTGCATGCAATATGCCTATCTGAACACTGCTGTGCTCCCAGCCCAGGGACAGGCTGTGCTCCCTTCTGTATATGCACTACTGTTTCCTTTCTAAATACCATGGATTTAATTGTATGCAGTGTTAAGGAGATTTCTTGCTATCAGTTTTCATCTTTCCTGGGGTTATTCACAAAGAGTTGACCTCAGAGTTCCTGCATCAGGGAGATTGCCCACATCTCTAAGGAAGGACACATCACTGACCTTGGCCCTGCCCTTTGACCCTAAGTTCCCAGGGGGAGCAGCTCTTGGATTTAATATACACATGTACTGCTTGCATAGCAACTCTTGCCTTAAGGAGTGTACACTTCATCTGTGTTTGCAGATTTGTTTTTAAAAAGAAGAGAAAATGCATGTTTCAAATAAAATTTTCTATTGTAAATAAAAAAAATTCGATCTTAAAAAACAACCAATAATAACAACAAAAACATGGATTAGCATATACATTCAATTCAACTTGTTTACTTTAGTCCCTGATTGTCATACAATTGTAAATGCAAAAATATCAAAGTGTACTTACTTGTAGAGATACACGCATAACTAAAGGGCCCAGTGCATCATGAGTGGCGATTAGGAAGTGGCAACTTATTTGAGGTGCTTTTCAGTCAGAATCCAGGATAATTAAAATAACTCTTAGAAACAGTTTACCCTTTGTATAATTTTGCATTTCTTAAAATCGCTTATGCAGAAGAATATTTTTGCATTGAAAAATGCAAAGTGTGTTCTATGTAAGAAAACTCTGCTCATAACTATTATGATAGGTAGTTATATTTGTTTCATTCGTTTGTAATAGATTTGTGCACATCTGATCTGGGAGTATAGGAAGGAGAGGATCAGTACAGAAACCCAGGCCATGAAAACATGATGCTTTAAACACCTCAGCAAATCCAAAAATAAACTTGCCACCTCCCCTACCAAACATATCCTCCTCCTCTAGGAAAATGTCACTCATCCACTCAGTGCCCTGCATTAGGGCTGGAGGACTGGGTCTTGTCCGTATCTCTTCTGTTGTCCTTTCTGTTGTTTTTTCCACTTCATTCTAACAGTCACCAAGCCATACTATTTCTAACTCCTAACTTCTAACACCTACAAGTGGCCTCTATTTTCTCTTCCTTTACTTTTACCTTAATTTAGGCCCCTGTCATTCATCTGTTACTTGGATTTCTGTGAAGCCTCCTTAACTGGTCTCCCCAATTCCAATCTTCTTCATTTCATTTGCTACTCTTCAGCCAGAGCAATGTTTTTTTCTAAGATACATCTGCCTTTTTGAAAAAGCCCCTGCATGCTTAATATCATTCAATGGCTTTTGAACAAACATTCAAACTCCTTAGCATGGCTCACAAGGCCTTTCAGATCTGTCCTCTGTTTAGGTCAATCAACTCTGCATGTCCTAGCCCTCACTCATTGTTGGATGCAGGTAGAACTAAGAGCGATTCATCCACCCTCTGCTCTAACTTCTAGTTTTGGAATTCTTTGCTCCCTGGGTACAGAAGATCCTGCTCCAACTTTGCCTGGCTCCATCATGTCAACAATCTGGAGGTTTGACTTACTTTTCGGTAGGAAAGTCTTTCCTGACACTCTCACAGTCTCTTAAATGTTCTGTACAAGCCCCAGTCACATCTGTACAGCCTTCAGCATCTATGGCAGGTGTCTGCTGCATGCGGGGCCTGGTCTAGGTGGCTAGGATGTCACAGAGCAAAACCAGATAACGACCCTGCCTCCATGGAGCCTGCGTTCTTCCATTGTGATCACGGCAGCTCATCTCACTATTTTCCTGACTCCTCCGCACTGGATGAAAGCTGGGGCTCTCCTGAACTTATGTCGTTTCATGATTGGCATGTCTGACCAGTAAACCTTGTTTAAAGAAATGGATAAATTGAGCAAATGTGAAGCAAAGAAATGGCAGCATAAGCCTCCTGGCATTGCCCAGTGGTTAGCGTGGACCTATGAACCAGGAGGTCATGTTTCAATTTCTGGTCGGGGCACATGACTGATTGCAGGTCGATCCCCCGTGTGGAACATTCAGCGGGCAGCCAATCAGTGATTCTTTCTCATCACTGATGTTTCTGTCTCTCTCTGCCTCTCTGAAATCAATAAAAATAAAATAAAATAAAATAAAATAAAATAAATAAAAATAAAGAAATACCAGCATATTTCTTTTATCTTTGGCCATTATACTTATTTTGAAGCCAGGGAAAATTTGTTTAGCAGTAAAAGTACCCAATCCGTTTCCACTGTGTGAGAATTTGGTGAATAGACATATGGACATGTCTTCAAAACTCTATGTAACACTTTCTCCCCCTAAACTTGCTTTCAGTGTTGAGTTCTTTTATAACCTCCTTTCACTTCTAGGCCAATCTGCTCATTTTCTAACTAACAGAGTTTATAATGGAAAAATCAGTATCAAAGACAAAAACACTAGTTGGTTTTCTGAAATAGAAAAAGAAAAGCGTTTGGATAACAATATTAAATATGTGCTTTTCATGGATCTGGTGCCACTTGGAGGAAAAAAATGTTTTTCTTGCAAACCTAAAACAGCCACACCAGATTCTTAAGTAGCTCTTCAGTGTTAGAAATGAAAATCTAGAAGATAAGGAAAAGGTTTTTGATGTTTTGAAGCCTCATTGATTTTCTTTTTCTCTAGGGAAAAGGAGGACTACAGAAACATATTGCTTTGATAAGAATACATCAGATGAACTTGAAAATCCAGCAATTAATTACTTTTAAAATGATCTTAGGCAGAAAAAAAAATGTTAAGGCAATGTGCAGCGTTGAGCTGACTAACACTCAGTATTCAGGTCCTGTAATTTCTTTGCAAAACAGCTATATGGTAACTAAAATGTATACTTTTTTATCTGCCCTCCAAAAATATGCACCTTTAAACTGGTTTCTATTTTCTGCTTCCTATGGACTTTATACTTACCGCACATACCTATGCTATTCTTTTCCAAAGTGCTGTTGGTTGTTCCGTTTTTGTAGAGCGCGAATCCACTTGGTATTAGTGACTTAAACTTGCCTCTGCTTTGTGAGTGTGGGTAATAGCCTTTTTGTATACCAATTTGCTTACACTGCAGTCTATGCTGGTAATACTGCACATTGCCTGACCTCTGAATGGAGAAATAATAACAAGTTAAAACAGTCATTTTACCTGAAGTCGATAAGGCCATAACACTCACCCTGCTTTCAATTCACATGCTCAATTTTCATCCAGTCACTCTCGACTTTGAGAGGAAGGAATAATGACAGGTTACAGGCACTTTATTTCAAAATTCACTCACAAAGTTATTGACAAGCATTTTTCATGGAAACAGCTCTTCTCTCTGACCCTCGTGAGCTGTTTACATGAAAAATGCTCTTCCTGGTAGATTAATGAGAGTGAAACCTAATTCCATACCAAACATGTAGCAATTGCTTTAGCATCTCTGTTTTTGATATGGGAACAAAAATAGGGATAATTTGCCTCAAATTGCAGTCACTTCAGTCATAATAAAATCTCACAGAGTACTGTTTGCTTTCAACTTTCATTAGGTAAGCTGGGCCTGTTATTAAGGTACCAGCACATAACGGTTACATTAGCACTTAGCAGAAGCATGGCATTCTCGTCCTGCAGATAAATTCTACCCTTGTCAATGTAATTCCGCACTGAGTGCAGTAAAAGAATTCGAAAAGATGAAATACCAAAGCTTTACACTGAAGGAAAAGAAATACCTTGTTCATTCAAGCTCAAAGGCCATTTTGCTGGCCCCAGGTGCTAGGGTACTGTTGAGAAAATAAGTCTCAGCAAAACTCATAGGTCAAGGCGAACCTTGAGACAAACTTTCAGACATGCTGTCTTTGTCCGAGGTTGTTAAATCAGTTTCTTGAAATTGCTGAATGCCTTGTGAGGCCTGTCTTTGCATGGACTATCTTTTCCCTAACCTTTAAGAATTCTTTATCATACCATCATTCGATAAGTTTAAGATCTTTTAAGGAGTCTATTATTATTTAGATTATTTAACAACCTTAATTGTGCAAAATAGTCTATTTTAATGCCAAATGCAGAACATCAGTTTTTCAGGTCCATGTGAAAGTGTGTCTATTGTCCGTCTACATTTGTAAGACCTATGATTAGAGATGGCAACATATGATGTATGATTCTGCCTAAAAATGTTGGTAATGAGGACTGTCTGACTTACAGTTATAACCATAGAATAAATGTATTTGTATTTACCAATTTATGTTACTGTTCTACTGATTTTGGAAGTAACTGTCCTTTAGTTTTTACCAGAAGGTTCATACATTTCTGTCAACCCCTCCTCAGATCCCTTGCGTTCTGGTAATCCCCAAAATGGCCTGTAAATGTTTACTGCGGCCAGACTTAAGGAGAAAAGAAGTGTTAAGTACATTTCTGCTGAAACTTCAAAGTCATGGGTTTAGCAGATGTACATTTGTAACCAAATTTTAAAATGGTAGTTTTGCTATATAACATTTATATGAACAAAACAACGGTTTCCTCTTTAAGACCAAATTAAAATAACTTTCAAAACATAAATAAGAAGTAATTACCTTTTATCTTAAAAAAGAACAACCCCCCCCCCATAATTCTTGAGGTTAAATGGGAATTAATTTATTTACCCACAGTTCTGTATGCTGATAAATATTGTATGTGGAAGTTTATAGTTGACTTTAAGAATTTTAATAGAAAGTTTTTGTGAGATATATCTATATCTATATCTATATCTATCTATATCATCTATATTTATATCATATCTATATCTATATTTATATCTATATCTATCTATATCTGTATCATCTATATCATCTATATCTATATCTATATCTATATCTATATATCTATATCTATCTATATTTATATCATATATATCATCTATATCTATATCTATATCTATATCTATATCTATATCTATATCTATATATCTATCTATATCTATCTATCATCTATCTATCATCTATCTATCTATCATCTATCTATCATCTAATTTAGTGGCAGGGCCAGCCAGCACCTTCTCAAACATAACATTGAGTGGAAATTTAAATAATCTCTTTAGAAAAAGTAGCAGGGGCCTACCATCTAGTTAAAAAGCAAATCTTTAATTGGGAAACTTCAAAATCTTTATTTTTTCTTACTCTTTGTAAAGGTAGATTTGCTTTGAGGAGAGGTGATCAAGTATTGGCTTCTGCTCAAGAACAAGAAGCAAGGCTGTCTGAGGGGCCTCTGGGGTTTTAAAAATATTAATACTCTTCCATTCACCTTCTAATTGCTTCTGGCTGGGCCAATAACCAAATTAATAAAGATAGATCAACAGGAGAAAATTAGAGTTTAATGCATCGTATGGGGAACTCACATAAACATCATAAATTCATGAAAATTCCAAAGACAGTGAGGCAATATTGGGTCTAAAAGACATTTTATTTATTTATTTATTTATTTATTTATTTATTTATTTTTATTTTATTGTTTAAAGTATTACAAATAGTAGTATGTATATCTCTCCCCCCCCCCCCAATGACCTTAAACAAAGGAGAAAAGGCGGGGGATGGGGTGTTAGATTTCAGAAGTGAGATTGGGTAATATACAGGTAGTAAAAAAATATGTCAGAAATATTCAAGTCATTAGCCTTGGGTGTAGAGAAAAGGAGATTTCAATGACTTTTTTTTTTGTATTTTAGTGAATTAATCTGCAATGAATATGTATTACTATTATAATAAGAAAGAATGCTATTTAAAAAATAAATCGATGTTAAGTGAATGAATAAGTGGATAATTCAATGAAAGAGTGAATTTTAAAAGTCGTAATTTTAACAATAAAAAGTGTTAAAAGAAAAAAAGTGTAGTTTTGATCAAGACTTCAAAGGATATTCTAAAATGACTCTATCTTACATTGAATGTAAGAGATTGAAAAACTTCCTTTCAGTTTTTGGTTCTCCTTTGAAATAAGACACTTGGTTTTGAAATATATACACACACATATATATTTTTGCCAAATGAATTCTACAAGGTCTGATTAGTCAAATAATACATTTATCTTCCTTATTTTCTTGAATAAAAGAAGATGGTTCTTATTCTTTTATTTTTTAAAATATTTTATTTTTATGCAGTATAATTTAGATTTAATAGTAGTACATGTTTTCCTTTTTCCCCCCACTGCCCTCCCCCCAGCCTCCCCTACCCCCCAGCACATATTCCCACCTGCCCGCCCCGCCCCAGTGTCTTGCATCCATTGGTTATGCTCATATGCATGCATACAAGTCCTTCAGCTGATCTCCCACAGCCCCCACCCCCCACCCTCTTCAGCCTTCCACATGTAGCTTGACAGTCTGTTCAATGCCTTCCTGTCTCTATATCAATCACTCTCCCCTGTTTCTTTTCTTCAAAAATATCTTGCATCTGCATACTAGAAATAAATGTATAAAAACAAAAAATGTTTGAGTCTCAGTTTCAATGTCAAATAGTTCTTTATGTGTACATGTCAGCAATGGTATCCAGATGGTGGACACATCGTGGCAATGCAAGATCCATCCTCTCTGGTTTGGTCCTGGGCCGCCTGCAGCCACACACAGCTGCCGACTGCTAGCATGGCAAGGTGTTGTCAGTGTCCCCCATCTCTGGACCATCCTCATGGCTGGAACAGACCTGTCAGTTCCTCACTGTTGCAGGAACCCACATGGTTTTGGAGTTGTTCTCTGCAAACACACAAACACATTCTAGACCAAAAGTTAGATGGTTCTTATTCTTTTAAATCTTTTAGTAAAAATTTTGTATATTAGTTGAAGGAAGTAAGCATAGAAAATAATTTTAAAAATACCTTTCTTGTATATGTTCCATTAAAAAGGGAACATAGAAAATAAGCATGCCCTTTTAAGTGACTGAGGAATGCTGTTGTATTTTATTGTCATTATTATTCTAATTGACATTTGCAATGGTTAAGAACCCTGATACTAACCAGAATACCAGGGCTTGAATCCTGGCTCACTACTCACTGGATTGCTATCTGAGGGCAGTTATTTAACTTAGTTTCCTAATTTGTAAATGGCATAATGCTAATTTCCATCTCAGTATCATTATGAGAATACTAGAGGCCCAGTGCATGAAATTTGTGCACTTGGGGCATTCCTCTGCCCAGTCTGCACTCTCTTGCAGTCCTGGAGCCCATGGGTGATGTCCAACTGATGGCTTAGGTCCGCTTCCGGACATCCTTAGCATTGTTGTGGAGGCAGGAGGGGCTCCCGCCTCTATTGCTGCACTTGTCAGCCATGAGCCTGGCTTCTGGCTGAGTAGTGCTCCTCCTGTGGGAGTGCACTGACCACTAGGGGGCAGCTCCTGGACTGAGCATCTGCCCCCTGGTTTTCAGTGGGCATCATAGTAACTGGTCATTCTGCCATCAGGCCAAAACTGACTCTTTGACATCCCCCGAGGGGTTCTGAATTGTGAGAGGGTACAGGCCAGGTCAAAAGACCCCACAGCTGAGCGATCAGGGCTCATGAGGGACGTGGGAGGTTGGCCAGCTGGGGAGGGATCCAGGGTATGTCCAGCCTGTCTTGCTCAGTCCCAATCGTCTGGACCTCAGAAGCAAGCTAGCCTACTGGTTGGAACATCTGCCCCCTGGTGGTCAGTGCATGGCATAGCAACTGGTCAACTGTATGCCCCCTGGTGGTCAGTGCACATCATTAGCATATTACGCTTTGGTTGGTTGAATGGCCGACCAGATGACAGGACACTTAGCATATTAGGCTTTTATTATGTAGGATGAGGAGGAGCATCTTTAAATTTGTCTAGATGATTACCTTCTCTTTGGGTCCTGTCACATGTGTTCCTGACCATGTTTACATTTGCACTGATGCCAGGGAACTTTTAAAGCACCTTTTGGTTAAAGTGTTCATTTGGCACCAACTTATGCAAACATGGGCACTTCACATTGCAGTCATTCTTCTTGCATTACACCTTACTGCCCTCAGAGGGAGTCTTCAGTCAGTTATAAATACTAAAGTCCACTTTGTAATAAAAATTCACTACCAAAAATAATAACATAAAACTTGAGTTTCCTAATTTATTTAATAATTTGAAATTGTGATTTGACATTAAGAAATTATATTGCAATGGATTAATGTAGTACTTTGTCTTACACTAACAGGTAAAGAACTTAGATAAATACATAAATAATGTCTGTGTGCCACGTACAGGCCAAATGACATTCTGACATTCTGTTCAAAAGAACATTTTACAATGGTTCACACAGAGAAATAGTAGGAGTAATGAGTTCTTACATGTCATATTTCAGGATAGCTACACAACAGAAAGGAAGTTATACCATACAAGTCAGCACTTACTTGGTTAGGAGGTACAGCACATAAGTCTTACTTGTTATGTATTAATTTGCAGTAGTTCATTAGCAGTGTGTAGAAATAAATCTACATATAATGCAATATTTTTGTTTAATGATTTTTATTAATTAATGTTAGGATAAATTGATTGTCCTAAATAAGGATGTATATATATTTGTGACTAAAATTAATTATAGAATATGTCACAATGAACTAATGCTTTCAATTGTAATTGTATTTGGTTTTCTAGGTTTTATTTACCCTTTATATTTGTTTTGGTTGTATAGTTGATAAAAAAAAAAAGGTAAAGGAGTTAATAGCCAGTTTTAGAGTTTTACATGTACAAAACATTATAATAAACATTATAATTAACATTATAATAAAAATAATGCAGGCCAAAACTGGACATCTGTAAAATATTTTTTCTTACTTTCAAGAGTAAAAAGTTTAAGAAATGCTGTAGCAGAGTAACCTGCTGGTTTTCTTTGCAATATGTTTCAAACCTTATCATTGCCAAGAATAATGTATAATTTTTGGCGAAAATCTAATACATTTGGCTTCTATTCAAGAAGTAGAATAGCTTGTGGGGTTATTATTATTGACAAAGACCATGATAGGAATGGTGAGGATAACTCTGCAAATCCAACGATGATCATCCTACTCCCAGTCAATAGGATGTGCACTGACTTATACTGACCCCCTGACACTTTTCATCCAGTTATGATAAATGGCGCACATCTGCAAGCTTCCATATTTACATCTATAAAACAGATGGCACCTACATGATTATCTGAGAAAGTTAAGGTGAGGACAAAGTGCTGCCGGAGGGTACATGAGTGGGGCCCCTGTAGGGCTTGTGGGGTTATGAGGGTGCTGCTGAAATAAACATTTTTAGAAGCACCCATGGGAGAATGAAAGGTGGTAGAAGATTTGATTGACATAGAGTTACATTCCTCAGGTCGAAATGTCCCATTTCCCCCAAGCCAGTCCTAGGAGGGAGTTCAGCAGAGTAAGAAGCAAGGCCAGTATCCAGTTTCCTTTTCATGTTGCAGCCGGGGGTGGTTAGCATTCAAGCCAGATTAAAGCCAATTAGTCCATGCGGAGCCCAACATGGCATGCACCTTGTGGACACAGTCCCCTGTAGCAGGGGTCACAGGAGTCAGGTGCCCTGGAGTCAAGAGAGCCAAGTGACTGAACTTCCTTTGGAAGTTTAAATATTTAGGGTTTTTGAGGTTGCAGTGGGCACTCCCATCCTGGCTAAGGGCCAGTTTTCAGGTGTGATTGATAGGCAATTAGCCTCCCACATCATTAAGACCTTACCGGGCATGCCTCTAAACCACTTTTGTCCAGTCCCTTCCCCCAACCTTCAGCGGAGAACAGCCTCCGAAAGTGTTAAATGCAGCTTTTTGACAAAGCTGTGGAATGGCATGCCTATATCTTTTGATCTCCCCTTTTCCATTTTCCTGTTAATAACTAGATTATTACTTTGGTATCAAAAGGAGTGCATTAAAGTTATTTAACAAGTAAGAGGCTATAGCTATACAAATGACATTATTACTATTTCATTGTGAGTAATCTTGCCCTGGCTGGTGTCGCTCAGTCGGCTGAGTGTCACCCATCCACAGAAAGATTGCGGGTTGGATTCCGGGCCTAGGTACGTGGGCCAGGTTGCAGGCTCCATTCCGGGTACGGGGTGTACAGGAGGCAGGCACCCAATATTCTGCTCTCACATCAATGTTTCTCTTTCTCTTCCTTTCTCCCTTCCTCTTTCTAAAAGTCAATCAATAAATAAAAGGGTAATCTCGGTACCTTTTTATCCTTAGGTTCCTATTGTTTCATGTGATCAGATATACCAGTAGGTTATAGCAGTTGGCTATATGTAGTTCATTAGTTCTTGGCTATAATAAAGTACTGTCGCTGAATCCTGATAGTTATCAAAGCCTTCACATCACTAAAACATTGGCACTTTTTAAAAGAGCAACGAAGCTTTCAAAGCAAAAAATACAGCTATACTATTAGATGGGTATAAAGTATATTGGTGTAGATGCGCAACGCCAAACAAAGCCGCCTGCAGCTCTAGTCCACGCTGCGGAAAGCGCTGAGAGGGAGAAACAGCCCCAGCCTTACCACCTGAGCTGCTGCCCCTGAATGGATATTAAGTAACCATATCGCTCATTATAGCCTTTAATCTCCCTTGCTGATACCTTTTAATTTTTAAACAGCCCTACTTTACAAATCATATCCTCTTTCATGTGTTCTCCCAGCTAAAGAATTAATTTTGCAAGCAAAATATCTAAACAGTAAGCATAATAAGAATGAAACAGGTTAAAGCTCATTAGCAGCAGGGAGCAGATGTAGTAAAACTCTGCCAGTTCCCCTACATTTCCTTCTCAGCGGGGACTGGGCACCAAGCTGTGAGTTAGTTCTATAGCACAATGCTTGGCTGCTGTTTCAGCAATTGAACCTCTATTGCTTCAAGTATAATACTAAGAATTCACTTTGATTTTTGATTTTTCTTTGCAATAATAATGTGTAAAAGGACCTGCAGAGCTAAAATGTAAAGTTAAGCACCAAGCACCAGCTAATCATGAAATGTAACTGATAAGAAAATAATTATAGATTATAAAGTCATTTTCTATTTAAAGTTAAAAAATATTAACTTCTTGACAAACCGAGGCCTCAGAGTCTGGATGAAATCAGTACTTGCTCAAGTTAAATTTCCTTAAAATATTGTGCAATATCTAACATTCAGTATAATGATTGTTATTGGACTGATAAAGTAGAACTGTAAGACCAAAGCAATACATTGAATATGATATAAAAGAAAAGTAAATAAATTCTGTTAGAAAAAAAAACACAGTCTTAAATTATTAAGCTAGGTTTCTTCCTTCAGAGCCATGTTTTAGGAAACATAGCAATATCAAAGAGATTAAACTACCTATAAAGGCAAATATTAGCAAGATTTTATTTTAAAAATTTTCCTAGAGATTATAATCCTTTTTCTGGGGCTAAAGTAGTATTTAGAAGTGCCAGGTACTGTTAGAGAGATGAATCATCCATGTGAATTTACCTGCTAGGTCTGGGTGTCCAGGATACATTGTTAGAATACAACTTGTTCAGAAAAATAAAGATATACTGTAGAATCCAATATACATCATTTCCAAGAAATCATACTGCAACAGATGGAAATGCAACAATCAATCAATTTATCTGCATATTCCTACAACTTTTTAAATTACTCTACAAGCTGATGCTCTATGTTTGTTGGCTGTGTTTGCATAGATTTCGATTTTGCAATGGATTCATTGAACCAAGTGTGATAGTGTTAATGGAAGAGTACATGACTGGACTCCTCCATTGCTAGTGGGGTATGGAAGGTCACTGAACTGAGCACTTCAGAAGCCCCCATGGGAGGATGAGGTGGGGTAGAAGATTTTATTTTCCTGGAGCTACATTCCTCAGGTTCCAATGTCCCATTTCCATTAAGCCAATCCTGAAAAGGGGGCAGCTGTGGGTTCAGCAGTGCCAAAAGCAGACCCAGTGTCTAGAGCTTCCGTTCTCTGTTGCAGCCAGGTCCAGTTCAGCATTTGAGGTGGTTACAGTCCATTCGTCCATTGAGTGAAGCCCACATGGCCATGGGAAGCACACTCTCTGTCACAAGGGTCCCAAGAGAGCTAGAGGGCCAAAGGCCAAGAGCCAAGTGAATAAAAACCATGAGAGCATGCTCCTTTGTTTATGAGTTTATGTATTCAGATTTCACACCCTTGTAGTGGCCATGCCTACTCTGGCCAATTACCTGTTCATAGTGTGATTGATAGTCAGGTAAGCACCTCCCTACATCACTCTGGGCATTTATCGATTGTTCAGTCCCTTTCCACATTGGTCAGCAGAGAAAAGACTTGAAGAGTGTTAAATTAGCAAAGCTGTATAAATGACATGCCTATGTTGTCTAGTCTTCCTTTTTCTCCTTTCCTGTGAAATAATAACCAGATGATTCCAACGGTATCGGTAGGATGTTTTTACATGAATGACAGGCAGGCTATTCTAAATCTTTCAAAGAAAGAAAAAGAAAATTAGAAGTGCAATAACTGGGAGAGTGGGAACCCATATTCCAAGTCTAGGCTGCTCAATAAACTCATGATACTTCCACTGAAAAGTAATAGGTTTGGTATCAAAACCTGGGACATATCTAAACCTACAAGCAAGAGTTAAACTTCCCCATTTCATGAAAATACAAATGGCAAGTCAAGAGGATCATTGTAGCTAGCATGAAGAAGTTGACCTAAAAAGAAAGTCACCTATATACTAAGGTTAATTAATGGCTCTGAATTGCTTGACCCATTTTCCATTGGAAAAGAGAGAAAGTTGGGTTTCCTGACATGTCTCTTTTAACACAAACATTTTTATGTATCTTTAGCTACAGCTAGGTTCTAAGAGTTTATATAAATTAGATCATACCTTTGGAAACCTAGTTTAACTTTCAACTCAATAGGTTGTAGGGAACACTTTAAGTCATGGTCACAGTCACCTAGGACTTGCGTGTCTCTTAAGTGCAAACAGACAGGGGGTCACTTGGTGATATCAGTATTTCAGTGTTCAGTTTTAATAGCTCTGAAAACAACTGAGCTCCATTAGCAATCGCCAGCATAGATCCTGTGAGCAGTTTAAGGTTCTCCACTGAACTATGCAACTGAAACATCCAGGGGATTTTGCTTTTAGCTTTATAGAAATTGACTAAGTATAACAGAGTTGAATTGGAAGACAAAATACATATGCAGAAAAAATGACAGAAAATATAGGTTTAATGTGGCAGAAAAACACAATCTATAGCAAGTGACTAAAAAAAGTAGTGCTTTTTAATACTCAACAAATATACAAAACATGATATATACAACATGGACAACTTCTGACATTCTTACTTTTTGGAATAATTTCATCTGGACTACCTGTCATCCCAACTGAAAATCAAGTAACAAGAAAAAAGTAATAACTACAAAGTTTTGAAAACTGCTAGACCATCAGGATAGAAGGGATGCTCATGTGCTGACTGGTCATGTATGAGGATGAGCAGGATATTCAATGAGCCAGAGTATGATGTTTTCTAAGGAGGACAAAGAAATGCTTTAAATTACTACTGAGGAAGAGCCTAGAGCAATCTGGAATATACTGTGGATGATTATGATATCAGGTGACAAAGCAGCCTGGTATGTAGCAACAAAAGAGTTGTTCTTTAAAAAAAAAATAACTTATCTTGATTGTTGAGAGTATTACAGATGTTTCCTCTTCCCCCCTTTTGACCCCTTCCATCCATACCCCCACCTCTGGTCTTTCTTTAGTGGAAAAACTTCAGGCTGATTACTACCTAGGTCCTAGAACATAGAGTTTAAATAGTGATGAGCCTTTTAGGGGTTAGCTACTACCAAAAACATGCTATTTTTTACATGAAAAAATTCTGAGTGCAGAAAGTTTTAAAAATCATAGAAATTATAAAATGTAGCATTGGACAAGGCCATAGTCATCACTTATGCAATCCTCTAATTTTATAAAAGAGAAATAGAATTCCAAAAAAGTCTGCCTTGCTCACTACTCAGAAGCATACTTAGCATTTGAATCCATATTTCGGGATGCCACAAACCTCACTCACAATGCATTTGAAAAGCATCTGCTTTAAACTCTTAAACTAGAAGAAGCCTGAAACAATTCCTTTACATCTCCAAAGAAAATCTGGGGAGGGTGGGAAAATTGCACATTCAATTAAAACCATCAAGAAATTATTAGATGTATTACCCTGATGATGCTTTGAATTTCTAGTAGAGATCTATGGTTTTCTAGTCCACCACGAAGGCTTATTTTGATCTTGAAGGAACCTCAGAAAACATCTCATCCAACACTTTCATTTCAAGGCACAGGTGCCCTCTTCCCTCATTTCCATATAAGTAGCCCTTTCCACTCTCTTTATAAACACACTAGAGGCCTGGTGCACAAAATTTATTCACTCAGCAGGGAAGGGGTGGGGGGAAACCAGCTTGCACTCTCTCACAATCCAGGAGCCCTTGGGGGATGTCTGACTGATTGCTTAGGTCCGCTAGTGGGCCTGCATCCTTAGTGCTGCCTTGGAGGCAGGAAAGACTCCCACCACCACCGTTATGCTCCCCAGCTATGAGCCCAACTTCTGGCTGAGTGGCGCTCCCCCTGGGGGAGCACACTGACCACCAGGGGGAAGCTTCTGCATTGGGCATCTGCTCCCTGGTGGTCAGGTTGTGTCATAGTGACCAGTAGTTCCACTGTCAGGCTGAAACTGGCTCTCCAACATCCCCTGAGGGGTCCCATATTGTGAGCAGGCACAGACCAGGCTGAGGGACCCCACCTGTGTACATTGGGGCCAGGGAAAGACATGGAACGTTAGCCAACTGGGGAAGGACTGCAGGAGGGCTCCAGAGCGTGTCCAGCCTCTCTTGCTTAGTCCAATTGGCCAGAACCTAGCAGCAAGCTAATCTATGGGTCAGAGTGTCTGCCCCCTCGTGGTCAGTGCACATCATAGTGAGCAGTTGAGTGACCTTAGCATATCATTAGCATATTATGCTTTGATTGGTTGAATGGCCAACTGGATGACCAGACACTTAGCATATTAGGCTTTTACTGATACCCATGACAGAAGGAATGATTTTGGCTGCCAGCTATGCAGAATTCCCACCACTCTGCTCCTACTGATTGAATTGCACATTTACAATTAGTTGTCTTTATTCCTAACTTGAATATGCTGGTTGCAACTGTTACAATTAGTTGTCTTTATTTCTAACTTGAATAGGCTGGTTGCAACTTCTAAGTATCACATATTCCTATGAAATATGAGTGTGAAACAAAATAGAGCTGTTTCTAGAAAATTTAAGTTGAGCTGTTATTAAAAACATGTTGTTAGTGTTGGTGAGAATATAGAGAAATCAGAACCCTTTTTCACACTTGGTGGGAATGTAGAATGATGGAGCCACTATGAAAAACTGATGGAAGTTACTCAAACATTAAAAATAGAAATATCATATAACCCAGAAATCCCAATCTTGGGTATTTATCCCAAAGAATTGAACAAGAGTCCAAAGAGATTCCCATATTTTCATGTTCATTGATCCATTATTCACCATAGCCAAGAAGTGAGAACAACTTGTGTCCATAGAAAATTATTATGAAACAATATTTTATTATTAATATGAAATATTATTCAGCCATAGAAAATAAGGAAATTCTTTCATATGCTAAAATATGGTTAAACTTTGAGGACATCATGCTAACTAGGTGAATAAGCCAGTCACAGGACAAACACTACATGATTCCACTTATATTAAGTATCTCAAGTAGTCAAATTAATTGAAGTAGAAAGTAGAATAGTTTTTGCCAGGGGTTGGAGGAAGGAAGAAGATGTTGTTCAGTGAGTATTAAGCTTCAGTGTCATGCAAGATAGAAAAGTCCTAGAGATCTGATGTACAACATTGTGCTTATATTTAACAATATTGTAATGTTCACTTACACATTTGTTAAAGGTAAGAGGGTAGGTCTCATGTTGTTGTTGTTTGTTTTTAGAGAGAGGGAAGAAGAGAGAGAAACAATGTGGGAGAGAAATATTGATTGGTTGCCTCCTGTATGTGCTCCAACTGGAGATGAAGTAGGGAATTGATCTACACTGGCTAGGGTTCATGTTTGTTTTTGTTTTTTAATATATCACGAAAAAATAAATGCTTTTAATTTAGGTGTAAAGATTGGAAAAACTGTTAAAATCTAGAAGTACTCTGCACTTGGCTGATTTTGTAAGTGTCTTTAAGTTCTTGTTTCATTTTACAGAAAAAAAGAAATTGTACATAATGCATTCTGAGTAGGTTTATGCAAGAAAGGCAATATCTAAGTCAGGCAGAATATGCCAAGATAAAGCTTGGGTCTTACAACAAAAGATGTTTAAATTTAAATGTTTCAGGCCATGTATAGTTCATTTCTTAATTATTTCCTGATATAAACAATTGTTTTAATCAGTAGCTGAACTATATCCTGTGCATAAATTATTAGTTGAGATATCAGAAATTTTCACTTATAATGCATAAAAGATTATTTTGGCCTAACAAGTAAAGAATGAGTTTGATGATTTACTCACTTCCACTATAATCAAACTGTTCTATATTCAGTTCAGTATTTCTTGAGGGCTTGCTCTTTGCTGGGTACCATTATAGGCATCTTATTACATGGTGTAGACATATGCAATTTGGACTAAGACTTGGGTTCAAAGCCTGGCTCTATAATATGAAGAGCCTCATTAAGTTGCCTGGAAGATTAAATAGCAGGCTACCTGACTCATGGTAGATATACAATAAATATCAATTTCCCCAAATATATACTTCTATTAAATTACCATGACAACTGATAAGTGGTTACTATGGTCCTCATTTTATAATTATACAGCTAATAATTTGGAGCGCTTGCATAGAAACCTAGGTTTGTCTAAAGCCTATGCTCTTCCCACAACTGTTTAATTATGCTCTAATTTTGAGTAGGAGTCCATTGTGAATGATTTAGCCAGGTTGAACTGCACAAGCACCACCAGTAGCTAAGTGATTCATTGATATAACTGCTAAACATGAACTGGACAGAATTGCTTAATGGTATCCATTTATGAGTTGTGGAATAGCTACCAGATGCAATTAAATTTCATTAATGTTTAGTGTTTATGCCTCACTTCTTTTTTTACTGGAAGGGGGTAATAATTACTTTAGTTGTCCAGCTGCTTGCTGGGTCTATTTCTTTTATTTTGATTTTTCAATTATTATATCTCATGATTTAAAGAGTAGTCATACAGAGTAATTTCATTAGAAGCTCAAAAGTAGGGAGTGGCAAGGGCACAGTCCTACTTTTCTCCAGTTAGAATTAGAATTCATGGTTTCTGTCCACTCAGTTTTCAGAACTACTGCACTGGGATTTGAAGATGCAATAAAAGCATGGTGTCAATTACAAAGCACGATTGTTATTAATATTATTGTTCTGCCTTTGCACTTTGAAAGTCATCCTCAAGGCTGTAGAATACAAATGAAACAGGAAGTGAATAATGGTGCTCTTTTCTTTCAACTTTTAACTACAGTATGCTTCCCAAGAGTGAGATGATTACTTCTTTGCTTGAATTCTTACTCTAAAAGTTGCATTTAAAATATTTGTCATCATTAAATATTTTAGTATTGTCACTAGCTTTAGTTCATGGTACACTTTGGTTTTTCTAATATTATTATTATTTTTTTATCACAAATATACTTGTCTTATGTCTCTTTCTTCATTTTCCTCACATTTCTTTAGCTCTGAGAGTCCATTTCATAACTTCAGATGCAGAAAGCCTCCAATTTGGAATTATCTTCTAAACCTAGAAATATATCTCCTTGTTTTGACTTCTCCATTGCATTTATTATGATGTTATTATAATTTATAGGATTTTGTAGTTGAAAATTTCTTGAAGGTACCTTTGTAGTCTTTTTCTCAAAAATTGTTTGAAATGATGATGAATTTCAAGATGTATCATCAATCATTTTTTGATGAAGCAAGTAATAAGCAAAATATAAATTCAGTATTATGGGTCCTATATCACTGCCTGTCAAAGGCACTTTACATCAAGCTGACCCATACTTTTTGTCATAAAATCAAGTAAGCCTCCTTGGAGACACTCATTTTCTCTTTTTGTTCTGCTCTAATGGCCAAGTCCTTCTTTAAGGAGCATCCCCAGGGAAAAGGATGAAGTACCATTCTACTTAAATGGTGATTCAAGCACTCACCATTTTTGAAGGCCAATTTGCTTCAGGCATTGTACTTGTCATCTGTAAGTTCTATGAACATCTGTATTTCATTAACTATTTAATTAAAGATTAGCATGGTTAAGGAACTTGCTCAGACCTTTAATAGGCAGAACAGGTATATAGATCCAAGTTCAAGTCTTCATAGTGCTCTTCTACTCATTCTCTCCACTGCTGAGGTGGATATGACTTCTGATAAAGCTACTGGGAATAATTTGTATAATTGATTTGTATTCTGCCGAGACCGGTTTGGCTCAGTGGATAGAGCGTCAGACTGTGGACTGAAGGGTCCCGCGTTCGATTCCGGTTAAGGGCATGTACCTTGGCTGCGGGCACATCCCCAGTAGGGGGCGTGCAAGAGGCAGCTGATAGATTTTTCTGACTTTCTATCCCTCTCCCTTCTGCTCTGTAAAAAATCAATAAAATATATTTTTTTAAAAAGAAAATTGACTTGTATTCTGCATTATTCTAGAAAAGATTTAAGGCAAGGTGAAACACACAATGTTCTCTGCTATGGTGTTAAAGAATGGATTTTGAATTGTACAGCCTCATTTTAAATTGCAGGACACCGACTTGATAGCCATGAGGAATCTGTTTCCTCATTCATAAAAGGGAATGATACTCCTAACTTCTAGTGCTGTGAGAACTGCAGTACTGACATGTAAAGCTCTCAGCACAATGGCTGATACAAAGTAGGGATCACAAATATTAGTTTGCTCTTCGTTCTATTCTATCCCTTGATCATGACTTGCCTCTCAATAGGTAGCAGTACCATTTGGAAGCAGAATAGCTCTGTTTTTCCCCAGTGAAAATTACTGTCCAGTTTAACTGCTACTTCCCCACATGTGTGAACAACTGTGTTCTGTTCTAAGGTGTGGGAAAAGTCTTCAGTGGCCACATCCTTCTTACTACATAGGATGGAGGCATATGAGCAGTTTAGGATTAAGCTTAAGTATTGATCTTTATAGTGTTCGCTTCTGTATGTATACTAACAAACAGATAACGAATTGTCATTATTTTATAAGACCATTGATTTTTGAACTTTCATAGCAACCCTGCACAATTTGTATGCATCTGTAACATTAGTACCATTCATTTATTTAAAGGGCATTTATTGAGGACCCACTATTTTCTAGACACCATGCCAAGAACCTATGTGATAAGAAATGATTATAAGACAGGCAAGCTTGTTGCTTTCTAGAAACTGCCAATCTTGAAAGGTGTGGGGAAGAGACAGAGATGTACCAGTAAGTAAATGCTGTAACTAAAAATAACATATGTGCTATAGTGAATTATATTGAAAGTTCTAATAGATCAAAGAGAATGCTTCACACATTTATAACACTAAGTTCTTAGCTTCCATATCAAAATGAATATAACTAGGGGAAATATAATATATTTGTTGAGAAATACATGTATAATATCATGATTAAGATTTGAATAGTAAAAGATTTAGATTAAATAGTATTACTAAAATTTAAAAAAGTTTTCAGACCCCTCCTCTTACTAAGAAGAATGTGAAGAAAGAGAAATTGGGACACTCACTATATCTGACTTTGCTAAATGATACCAACTTTGCAAAAATAAAATAAAATAAAGAACCCCCCCCCAAAAAAAAAACCACAGGGGTATTTTATTTAACAAAGAAAATAATATTGAATGACATGAAAATCTAAGATGAATTAATAATATCTGAATTCTTTTTAACCCCCGCAATTATTGCTTAATAATTTTTCATATGTCACTTGGCCAACATGGCTCAATGGTTGACTGTTGACCTATGAACAAGGAGGTCAAAGTTCGATATCCGGTCAGGGCATATACCAGGGTTGTGGGCTCAATCCCCAGTGTGGGTTGTGCAAGAGGCAGCTGATCAATCATCATTAATCTCTCATGTTTCTATCTCTCTTTCCTTTCCTCTCTGAAATCAATAAAAATATATTAAAAATAATATATGTAGTTTTCCATATATAGAACTAGCTTCAGTTTTTTATTTCCCTTTTATTTTTGTCTTTTATTTATTAATCTAGATGGCCATGACAGTTGTTCATTGGCAGAAATGAAGATAGCTGCATGGAAAAAACAGAAGAAAGGTGTTTTAAATGACCCCCCCCCCCCAACACACACACATGTTTTCTTCATCCAGAAAGGTTAAGTAATTAGTCAATACTAATCCTATGTGTGACTGGGACAATGGCACTCACTACTCACTGGTGAACAGGACTTTTAAGATGGGAAGTGAGAATACAGAAAATGCGTACTGTGAAAATGGTACAACACCATGGAGGAACAGGAAACAAATAGATATGGTTCAAAGAAGCACCCAGCCATGAGGTGCCACAGCGCTTCCTTCAAACTCTTATTTTGACTTTTCATCTTCATCAGGTGGCTAGCGTATAATTGACTTTTGCTCAGAGCATCTAATGTGACGAGGTTCAAATGAAGATGATGAGACCAGTCAAAGAGGATGACAAGAAAACCTTGTTAAAAATGCTCATTTACTTGTTAACAGTTTTTCTACACACTTTTTTATGCTGCCCTCTAGGATTCATTTTTATTTATTTCCTCCTGAGGTTCCATATCTTTTATGACAGTTCTTATTCATGTTGCCCGGAAATGAAAGAGCCTGGGGTTTCCTGGCATTGGTGCTTTTAAGATATGCTCTATTCCCCAGTTTTGAATAAAAGTCAAAGGAAAAGATAATAAATATATGAGTACAGGGAGACCTGAAGCTTGACAAAGGATCTCCCTCTTTCTAGAGAGAGAATACCTCTTCCTCATTAGGACTAAAAGCCCAGAAGTCACAGGCTGCCATCAGCCCCTGCAACCCTAGACTTCAAGTCGTGAGTGTACAATGGCCCTTTAGTGTATGAAAGCTGAAACATCTCATACCCAATAATAACCCATTTTTATGGTCTTTTTGTTCTAACACAATGCATAGCATGTGTTCATGTGGTGAAATGTATCAATTAGCAATATACCTTCATATAGGATTATAAAATCTATTAATTGCAGATTCCATAAAAATATTGATAATAACTAGCACCACCTGTATATCAGGTACTGCACTGTTTCCCTTGTATTGTTTTATTTAAATGTCACAGCAACAGTGTGTTAATCAGATGCTGCTGTAATCTAATCTAGTTATGAATAACTGGAAAGGAGCAAAGGGAAGGGCAAATAGTACGGGCATGCCCGGTAAAGTCTGGTGAAATAGGCATGGCACTTGTCTGTCAGTCATTCCTGGGAACAGGCCATTGACCAGAATAGGCATGGCCACTGAAAGCACAGGAGTTTGTTCGCTACCTTGGTTTGCTCTCTTTCTTGCTCACACTTCATTCCCGGCTTGCATTCACCCATGTGGCCCACAGCCATGTGGGCCCCACACACAGTGGACTATTAGACTGCAACTAGCCTACTGCTAAACCAGACCCAACTCCACCATGGAATGATTACTCTCGATGCTGGCTTTACTTTTAGCTCTACTGAATGCCCTGCTACCCATCTTGCAGGACCAGATTAAGGGAAATTACAACCCGAGGGATATAATTTCACACAAATAAAAATCACTCATCTTCCCACACGAATCTCAAAAAGTTATTTTTCTAGGGCAATGGAAACTAAAGAGAAAAATAAACAAATGGGACTATATCAAAATATAAAGTTTCTGTACAGCAAAAGAAATCATCAACAAAACAAAAAAGCTCACTGCATGGGAGTTGATATTCGCCATGTTATAACTGATAAGGGTTTAATCTGCAACATTTACAAGGAACTCATACAATTTAACAAAAGGAAGGTAAACAATCCAACGAAAAAATGGGCAAGAGACCTAAGTAGATATTTTTTGAAAGACGATATAAGGAAGGCCAAGAGACATATGAAAACTTGCTCAAATCACTAATCATCCAATAGATGCAAATCAAAACGACAATGTGATACCAACTCACACCTGTCAGAATACTTTCATCAATAAATCAATAAACAACAATGCTGGTGAGGATGCAGAGAAAAAAGAATCCCCGTGCACTGCTGGTGGGACAGCAGATTGGTGCAGCCACTGTGGAGAACAGAATGGAGTTTCCTCAAAAAACTAAAAATGGAACTTTCATTTGACCCAGTGATCCCACTTCTAGGAATATATCCCAAGAAACTAGAAACACCAATCAGAAAGGATATATGCATTGTTATGCTCATAGCAGCACAATTTACTATATCTAAGATTTGGAAACAGCCTAAATTCCCATCAGCAGATGAGTCATTAAAAAACTGTAATACATCTACATAATGGAATGCTACACTGCTATAAAAAATGAATTCTTACCATTTGCAACAGCATGGATGAAACTGGAGAGCATTATGCTAAGCAAAATAAGTCAGTCCGAGAAAGATAAATATCACATGATCTCACTCATTTGTGGAATATAATGAACAACATGAAATGATGAAAAAAACAGGTCCAGAAATAGAGAAGCATTGATTATGCCATCGAACCTCAGAGGGAAGTTAGGGGTATGGGGGAGAGAGCAACCAAAGGACTTGTATAGATGCACATAAGCTTAACCAATGGACTCAGACCCCACAAGGGTGAGGGCAAGAGTGGGGTGGTGGTGGGGGCACTGGGGAGATAAGGACACATATGTAATAACTTAATCAATAAAGAAAAACATTATTTTTCTAAAGGTATTGTAAGGACCCAATCCCCAGCACCCAGTGGGGAAAGGGATCCCCCACTTCCACTGATAACAAATCTATTAATATAACCATTTTATAGGAAAGGGAACTGAGTCTTAGATGAAAAAAAGTCAAACATTTGGGTGTAAATAGATATCAAAACATCTTATAGGTATTGAACCCAGGTTCAAAGCCGTAGAAGGTCTGACTCAAGTGTGGAAGAAAAGGAACGATCCACTTAGATAGCAAGGTAAAATGTCCCTTTATCCCCACCACCCTACGTCTACAGATCCAGTTTCTTTAGATGAGTTGTGAGCAGGTCTGATACTTAGCCAGTATTTACAGGTAAGGATGTACAGATTATTAAACTATTTAAAAACTTTCCTA
This sequence comes from Antrozous pallidus, assembly GCA_027563665.1. Classification (NCBI taxonomy): domain Eukaryota; kingdom Metazoa; phylum Chordata; class Mammalia; order Chiroptera; family Vespertilionidae; genus Antrozous; species Antrozous pallidus. The sequence continues at coordinate 39,407,364 of CM050515.1, forward strand.
CAGGTTGGCAAAAGTACTCTGGAGAAACTGGCTTCTCACTCAGGTTGTCTGTGGTATAACAACTAAAGAGTTAATGCCCAGGTTTCCAGAAACTTGTTCTGACTCTGGTTGATGCCTGAGCCAGTCATCTCTCAAAGCTTTGCCTCTTGGCCACTGCCAGTGGCCCCCACAGAGACCCCCACAGACTGGCTGGCCTTTGCCCTTTCTGTAACTGTAGGAACTCCAGTCTCCATGGAAATTTAGCTCAGAGAAAGTCAAGGAGAGGCCATAAGGATCTAAAAATCCAGGCTGGTTGGTGAGCCAGAGTGGGTGCTATAGTAAATGTTAAATACTTCCTGAGTCATCTTGACTGGGAAACCAGGAAAAAAAAGTAAATATTGGTAAAATGTGGTATTCCTCATTTAATTGAATTGAGTTCTCAATCACATTTATAATGGTATCCATGGGAAAAGGAAACATGGGCCTCCAAATGTGAACATAAAATTTAAGGTAAAGCAATTTAAATAATTCTCAAAATATTAACAAGAATAATGTGCTCTGGTCCGGCCATCGTGGCTCAGTGGTTAAGCATCGGCCTATGAACCAGGAGGTTAGGGTTTTGATTGCGGTCGGGGCACATGCCCAGGTTGCAGACTCCATTCTTAGTGGGGAGCATGCAGGAGGCAGCTAGTCAATGATTCTTTCTCATCATGGATGTTTCTATCTTTCTCTCCCTCTTCCTTCCTCTCTGAAATCAATAAAAAATATTTTAAAAAAGAATAATATGCTCTGCTAAGTATATCATAAAATAAAATTATCACAAGTGAAAATAGATCATGAAACTCTGCTTCTTCTAGTAAATAGAGAAAAATCCCTAAAGCTTTGTCAATTTGTCATTTTTCTGCATCAATATCAATCATTAAGTGATAGAAGAGCCCTCAGTAGAGATTCTAAGCTTAATAAACAGGGTAAAATTCTTAGATCCATTAGCTGAAAAGTATTATATCTGCTCTATTTATTTTTGGGGAGGAGGCAGGTAGTGAGGTACTTAAACTGGAATTAAGAAGGCATGGCAAGTGGTTAAGAGTAAGATATTAGCACAAACCCCCCACTTCTGGGTAGTTGATCTATAGAATAAGCTTGTAACAATTTAAGCATTCTTTGATTCTGAAATTTGATGGTGGCTTTCTGCCAGGCTTGAGCTTGCTTTATAAGGCACTTGACAATGTGTTGAAAGGGATTTGCCAGGTTGTCTGTGTCCATCTCTTTTCCACAGCACCCGCAAGTAAGTTCTTAAGGGTGGAGAAAGCATTGGGATTTAAATACCCATCGGATGAACTTGAATTTATAACATTGTTTCTATATTTCTATTCAATATTCTATATTGAGCTCAGCATTAGGTTATAAGCAAAATCCTTAGACACTATATTCAGGTAAGTTTGTTGATTGCTTAAAAGTGTCATCACCTTCAGCTAGGTACCTCCTTTAAATCAAACAACTTTTGGGGATTCTTGAATAAATTACCCATTGCTTTTATACTTAAAAAATTTTTTGGAATTATACAGTGAACTCATAACCTTGTCACTACTGAGGATTAAAATGCATTGGGCTTTTCAAAGGCCCAAACAAAGAATTCCTGGACCCAGTAATAATAATTCTTATGAACCGTCCTCTAAAATAGAAGAGATGTTAACACTGTAATTCACAGCAGAGCCTCTGCAATGTTTAATGTAATAAAATGCAACCAAAAACTCATATGGCTAGAAGAATATTGCTGTCTAGTGTTGAAACGGATCATTTAAAAAATTGGAACTAAGTGCTGAACAGGGAAATCCTCAATAAAAATGGCAGCAGTAAAGGGAAAAAGCAGCTTTCATAAAGAATGTCAACATTTCCTTTCATATGGATGCTCCTGCTAAAATATGTTAATTTGATCACTTTGATTTACTGGTTTTGCTTAATATTTACAAAAGGCCAATCATGTATAATTTTACATTTTTTAATAGACAGTCTATGGATATTTAGTTTAATTTCCATTCTGGTTCCATATACCCCCAAAAAGAAAAAAACCTGATTAATGGCTGTGGCTAGGGATATGAGTGCTATAAAAATGAGACAAGATGATAACACACTCCTTTTGTAAAGTATAACTAGAGCTTCAAAAGGTGGCAATGAATCTTGTTTTACAGATGGAAAATGTGTGCATGTCTGAAGTGTATGCGATTGATTTACCTCTACTTCAGGATTTCTAGGTATTGCAGAATATCTTTTGAATTAAGGCACATTATCAAGCAGTGCTGCTGTTTCACCCCATAAAAGCAGCTTTCCTGCACTACTCTCAGGCATTGATCTGAGAAATAGCCACATGAAGTTCTCTGCTATTTGTTGTAAAGATGGTGAAGAGCCAAGTGACCTCCTAAAAATGCAAATGGAGAAAATTTTTCTCAAATTTCATCATCATTCCTTCATTCTGGAAACAGTTATTGCATGCCTAGAAACAGCTGGGCCTTTCCTGAGTTTCCAGCCTGTTTTTATTTCATTGGCATTACAGATCTTTTGCTGATTGCATTTCCCTTTTTGCATAGACTGCTAGAAAGCTCAGAGCCAAATCTGACAAACACATAAGACATATGTCATAAGACATATGACATAAGACCTCATGGCATATATTTTATATGAAAAATATAATATCAACTCCTTACCTTATACTTCACTGTGTGCCAGGCACTGGGCTTAAGCACTTTACATATATTGACCTCTTTAATTCTTACAATGACCCTATTAAAGGGGTACCATTATGACCCAATCTATGGCTAGTTTGTAAGACTGTCAACTTCTCCTGGTTTTATTATATTGAAGTTAACATTTACTGAGTATGCAATATGAATCAGGTACTCTACATTGATTTTTTTTCTTTTCCCCAATTTCTATACTTATTAAAGACAACACTTTTATATTTTACTAGAGATGGGGGTGGTGGGGCAGAACACGACTGGCCCTACAGTTAGGTGGTGGGACGCCCTTGCTGGCCCAGGATCTGGATCCATCCTGCTGACATTCACGCTGGTTGTTGGGAGCCACCTGGCGGCCACTTTTACATCATTTCTTCCTTATAGAGCAGTGGTCAGCAAACTTGTTAGTTAATAGAGTGGCAAACCACAACTCGCGAGCTGCATGTGGCTTGTGAGCCAGTTTGCCAACCACTGTTATAGAGCATCACAGTGCCTGAGGCTGACTTCCAGGGGTCAGTGACACTGTCAGGATTGTGCCAGCAGCACTGGTCCTTCAGTGCCTGGCACATTTTCCAGAGATTGGATCTGTAGACTACTGAGGGAGTGAGTGACTGCTGGCAGGCTGGTGGACCACTGGGGCAGTGCACTGACCACTAGGGGGCAGCTTCTGAGTTGAACATCTGCTCCCCTGGTGTTCAGTGCGCATCATAACAACCAGTTGTTCCAGTCATTTGGTTGTTTATATATAGGGGCCTGGTGCATGAAATTCATGCACTGGGGGTGGTGGTCCCTCAGCCCAACCTCCCCCTCTCACATATTGGGAGCCCTCAGGGGATGTCGTACAGACTACTCACCCCCGGCCTGCCCAAGGCTGAAAGCCTCTGGCCGAGGCTTTCGTCCTTGGGCAGGGGATCTCGGCCAGGGGATGCCAGCCAGCAATCGCCCTGTGATCCGGCTGATCATTGAGACCCTAGCCAGCAATCACCCTGCGATCCAGATGATCGCTGGCTGGCTCCGCCCCAGCCCCAGCCTGCCTTGGGCACCCAGCAATTGCCCTGCCATGGGGCTGATTGCTGGCTGGCTCTGCCACAGCCCTGTCCTGCCAGCCTCTGGTGAGGCTTTTTCCAGTGTTGTGAACCCTACGATTGCCCTGCCATGGGCAGCAGCCATCTTGGTTGGGTGTTCATTTGCATATTGCTCCTGATTGGCTGGTGGGGGTGGCTTATTGGGTGTAGCAAAGGTACAGTCAATTTGCATATTACTCTTTTATTAGATAGGATAAATATATGTGACTTTCTAAGCTATCATATACTAGTATAGAATACTGGGTTTTAATTTTTTAAGGGTACAGATTGCAGCCATAAGACCACACTTCTGCAAACTAGAGAATTAACTCGCCTCAATTCCTGGCAAGAAAGATGATTTCTATAAATTCCAATCACATCATATGGTTTAGTGCAAAATGAATGATCTATATACATGAAACTAATTGCTTAATAGCCGTACTAACATATGCTTTCTGGAGAAAAATGTACACACACACACATACACATACAACAAATTCTTAGCTTAAAGGGCACTTCAATCTTAGGAGAAAGTTGTAAGCAAACCAAGAAACTTACATAAAGATTTATTCATTTATTCTATCCCTGGAGTCAAGTGCAAGCCAGGAAGCGCTATTCATTTTGAAGAGATATCTGACTATTCTTTCCTTTAAGAGCATTTTCCCAAGGTGAACAAGTATGAAATGTATTACATTTTTGTTGGAGAATACCCAAAGTGTTTCTTCTTATATTATGAAAGTAACAGCAAGCATAAAAAGATCAGAAGTCTTTATCTGAATAGCAATCATGAAAGTTGCCTGCTCAAAAGTAATTCTTAAAAGTTGCATATAGATGCCCAGCCAGCATGGCTCAGTGGTTGAGAATTGATCTATGAACCAGGAAGTCATGGTTCAATTCCCAGTCAGGGCACATGCCCGGATTGTGTGCTCTATCCCCAGTGTGGGGCGGGGAGGAGGCAGCCTGTCAATGATTCTCTCTCATCACTGATGTTTCTATCTCTTCCTCTCCCTTCCTCTCTGAAATCAATAGAATGTATTTTTTTTAAAGTTGCATATAGAGGAGGTTCAAGGTGGTGGCATAGGATAATCCTGAACTCATCTTCCCATAGACACAGAAATCTATAGTTACGTATAGTCCAATTCTGAAAGAAACCTGAAAACCAGCTGAACATACCCTGCTCAACAAAGGATAAAAGGGCCACATTGAGACAGGTAGAAGAGGCAAATATGAGGTCTCACCAAAATCCCTCCCCCAAGCACAGTCAGTCGTCAACAATCAGAAGGGGTCTCACAGCAGGGAGTTTATTCCTGAGGAGTCAGGGGCTTGTGTCCCACATCTAGCACTTCACCCTTGGGAGCACCAGAGAGACCAGTGCCTAAAGCATCTGACTTTGCATACCAATGGGGCTTATGTCCAGGAGAACCATATGGTGGTTGGAAATGATGACTGTACTCATAGGGGCTTGTATCTACTCATTCACCCTGGGACCCAGTGCAAAAGCAGCAGTTTGAAAAGTGCCCAGAAAGAGAACTATTTGCTAACCTTAAAGTGTCCCCTGGAAAGGTAGGAGACTGTTATGATTCTCTCTGGGGAAAAGGGTGCTGTTGGGAGCCACTTTTGCATTTTCCCTCTACCTTGCTAATGCCACAGTTGGTGATGCGACTTTTGCACTCTCCTTATAACCTGCTAGCATCAGTGAGCATGCCTCACCCCCAGACCAGTCCCATTCCCCAAACCAATGCCCACCAGGAGATTGCTTCCTCCCCTTGCCAATCCCATAGATCCTGCCAAAGCTGTTGGACATGTGAAGGGAACAGAGGAGACACTCCTTGAGCATCTGGCTCTGGTGTCCTGGAATGACTGTGCTCCTGGGTTCCACAGGTTTGAAACATTTGGAAAGACAGATCTTGGCAGGCTAACATCCCCAGGGCACCATATAGCAGACTGAAACACCCCTCCCCACAGTCTTTCTATGAAAAAAAAGCCCCTCTTTACTTGTCCTGGAGCTTCAACCTGAGGGACAGACCTCTGGTTTACTACATTCACTACAGAAGTGTTAGTGAATGTAGACTGGGGGATGCCATCTTTGCCCTTTCCTTTGGCCTCACTACAGCATGCTGATACCTCCCAGAAAAGAGCCCATACACATGTTTAGAAGCACAATCTTTAAAACTTTTGCTAAGGGGATAACTCCAGATTGCCTTGACTGGAGGCCAACAGTGTTACAGTTGCAGTTCAATAGGACCATGAATATCTGCACACCTTAAAAACTGGCTGACCAAGGGTCTAGCTTTTAATCAGCCTGAAACTAATTGATTACTGATGTTCCTCCCTCAGCAAAGTCAGAGGTGTTGGCATACCCTTTAAAACTGGGACATACCAAGAAAAATCTGGACATATAGTAATCAAGAGCTAGGGCATGCTTAAATGATAAGGTTCATCTGCTCCACAAAGCCTCTTCTTCAGAATCATAGAAACATATGTTTTCCCTAAAAAATAGAAACAACATAGAGTCAAGTAAAATGAGGAGACAAAGGAATATGTTCAAACAAAATAAAAAATAAAACCTCAGGAAAAAAACTTAATTTACCTGAGTAGAGTCAAAGTAATGGTCATAAGGATGCTAATTGATCTTGGGAGAATAATGGATGAACACAGAGAACTTCAAACAAAAGATAGAAAATATAAGAAAGTATCAAACATAAGTCATAGAGCCAAGAAGTACAATCACTGAATTCAGAAAAAATATAACAGATGGGTAAAAAAGACAGACTAGATGAAGCAGAAGAGAGAATCAGTGATCTGGAAGACAAAGTAGTAGAACTCACCCAAACAGAGCAGCTAAAAATAAAAAAATTAAGAAGTGAAGATAGCATAAAGGACCTATAGGAAAACATGCAGCAATTTCCCCCACATTATGGGGGTCACAGAGGAGAGGAGAAATAGAAAGGAAGAGAAAACTTATTTAAAGAAAAAAGTAACAGAAAAATTAACATTTCCAATAAAAAGATATAGAGAGGCCTACTGGATAAAAACACAATACCCATCTATATGTTGCATATAAGAGACTTATTATAGATGTAAGGACACATACAGACTGAGAGTGAAGGAATAAAAAAAAAAGATGTTTCATGTAAATGGAAACCAAAAGAAAGCTTGGGTAGCTCTACTTATGTCAGATAAAATAAACTTTAAAACAAAGGCTGTCATAAACACAAAGATAGGTATTACATATTAATAAAGTGGCATCCAGCAATCCAACAAAAAGATATACTTATTGCAAATATTTTTGAACCTAAAATAAGAGTATCTAAATACACAAAGCAAGTATTATCAGGCCCAAAGAGAGAAATTGAAAGCAATCCTATCTAATAAAAGAGTAACATGCAAATGTGACCATACCTTGGCTCCTGATTGGCTATGCTACCAGCCAATCAGGAGCAGGGGCAGGGCCAAGCAGTGCAAGCGCCCATCCCTGGGAGCAGAGACAAAGCTGTGGCAGTGGTGGTGGTGAGAGCCCTGCCCTTGGGCTCGGAGACGAGGCGGTGGCGGCATGGCACTCCAGCCAGAGCAGAGAAGAATGAAGGCTCTGGCTGGAGTGAAGCCTCCAGCCGGCCAAAGCAAAAGCGGAAGGCAACAGCCAGAGGGAAGGCGTGGGTCCCAGGTTCCAGAGGAAAACTGATCCTGGCAGCCAGGGGAAGGAAAGCCTATTGCATGAATCTTCATGCAACGGGCCTCTACTACAATAATAATAGGGGACTTTAGTATCCTACTTATATGAATAAAGCAGGCAGAAAATCAGCCCACATAGAACATTCTCCAGGATAGAACATATGAGGCCACAAAACATGTTTCAAAACATTTCAGGAGATTGAAATAATATTAAGCATTTTTTTTCTGACCACGATGACATAAAATTAGAAATCAATTACAATAATAGGAAAAATTACAAATATGTGGAGATTAAACAATATGCTACTGAACAACCATTGGGTCAACAAAGATAACAAAGAGGGAATTTTAAAAATACATTTAAAAGCATGGAAATACAATATACCAAAATCTATGAGATGCAGCAAAACTGTTCCAGGAGAAAAGTATACAACGATATAGGCCTATCTAAAAAAAAGCAATAAAGTCTTAAATAAACAATTTAACTCTATACCTAACAGAAGTAAAAAAAAAGAACAAATGAAACCAAAGTTTAGATAGGAAAGAAATAAAGATCAGAGCAGAAATAAATAAAATAGAGACTAAAAAGACAATATAAAAGGTCAATAAAACTAACAGCTGGTTCTTTGAAAAAACAAAAACAAAATTGGCAAACATTTAGCTAGACTCACTAAGAAAAAGAGGACACAAATAAATGAAGAAAGAGGTTACAACTGATATCAAAGCAATACGAATGAACATAAGAGACTACTATGAACAGTGATATGCCAACAAATTGGACAGCCTGAAAGACATGAATCAATTTCTAGAAACATACAATCTTCCAAGACTGAATCATGAAGAAGCAGAAAATACAAACATATGAATTACTAGTAAGAGATTGAATCCGTAACACACACGTGCGTGCGCGTGCACGCTCGCACACACACACACACACACACACACACACACACACACACTCCCAACAAACAAATGTCTAGGACCAGATGGCTTCACTGATGAATGATACCAAACATTCAAAGAAGATTTAATACCTATTTTTCTCAAACTCTCAAAGGTCAGCATTACCTTAATATGAAAACCAGATAAGAGTACCACAAGAGGAGAAAGAAAGAAAGAAAGAAAAGAAAAACAGACAGAAAGAAAGAGTACAGACCAATATTTTTGATGAACATAGATGCAAAAATCCTTAACAAAATATTAATAAACTGAATTCAACAATAAATTAAAAGGATCATATACCATGACCAAGTGGGATTTGCTCTAGAGATGCAAGGATGGTTCATCATCTACAAATCATCAATTTGAAATACTACCTTAATAAAATTAAGGCTAAAAATCCTTAATATGACCAATTTAACAGAAATAGAAAAAGAATTTGATTAAATTTAACATCTACTTATGATAAAAACTCTCAACAAAATGGGTATAGATGGAATGTACACCAATATAATAAAGGATATATAGGATAACTCCACAGCTAACATAATGCTTAAGTTAAAAGCTTAAGTCTTTCCTTTAAGACCAGGAACAAGAGAAGAATGCCCACCCTCATCATTTTATTCAACATAATATTGGAAGTCTTAGTTAAATAAATTAAACAGAAAAAAAGTATCCAAATTGGAAAGTATCCAAAACTGTCACTATTTGTGAATGACATGATTTTATATGTAGAACATCCTAAAGACTCCACCAAAAACTATCAGAACTAATAAATTCAGCACAGTTGCAGGGTACAAAATCAAAATATAAAAATCTTTTGTGTTTTTATACTCTCACCATGAACTATCAGAAACACAAATTTTAAAATAATCACAATTATAATTGCATAAAAAATAATATAATACCTACAAATAAGTTTAACCAAAAAGGTGAAAGACCTGAATACTGAAAATTGTAGGACAGTCATGAATAATCTATCTTATCTACATTTTAGGAGCTTCTGCCATACTTGGTCCATAAAAATGATAGGGTTGATTTTATGTTTATCTGCTCCATTTTAGTCATCTATGAGTAGATTTTGGCTGCAACCAAGACCAGACCATTTTAAATACTGTGATGTTAGAAAATATTTCTATGTATTCATACTTTAAATTGTCACTTACTATTCTGAATCTTTATCATTTTAGAATAACTTCTTCATGTTCCTAACATTTCTCACTAGAATTTAGATTAATCTTAAAGTTATACATTCATTGTTATCTTTACAATATTCTCATTCAGAGCATAATTCTTGCCATTTATTTGTCTTTTTATGTGTTGCTCAGGAAAGTTTTGTAATTTCTCCTAAACATGGGTATTGTGTAATTATTATTAAGAATATTACCAGATATTTTACAATTATAGTTATTATCTTGATTTCATTTTCTCTTTTCCTCATCTCCAAATCAAGATATTATGATAGATGGAAATTTTAAAATTTTTACAATTTATTTTGTATCTTGCATCTTAATTCTCTTTTTAGTTCAAATAGTTTTCCAGTTGATTTACTTAGGTTTCTTCATGTTAGAATGTACTCAATGTAAATATACCTTTACTTAAGGTAGGAGTCTGAACATGAATTTTAAAAAGTCACATTATATCAGCCATTCCCATCACTGCAATTTATCATATTCTTCTGAAATAGGGAGAGTAATCCTGCGCAATAATAGGTATGTTTGTTCTAAATTATATTGTATGTAATTACATTTTTTCATAAAAATGAAAATGTGCCCTTCTTTTTTCTAATAAATCTCATATCAGTTCATTGCTTTACTGAACTGCCTAGAACTTCCAGATTAATCTTAAATTATAGTGCTATTCCTAGGCATCTTTACACTGTTCCAGATATTGATGTTGACCCTCTCTGCTACATAATAGTGGCTGTTTTCTAGGCACATTTGAAAAGCTTTCATCAAGCATAAATAATGAGTAGGAACTGTGTTAATATGTTTATTTCTAGTGGTATTGGAGAGACCAAAGATAGCCATACAGCAGAACATCCATGTGTCTACAGGGATTTAACCTAATGCAAGACTTTCATTTATTTATTTATTTGTTTGTTTGTTTGCTTGTTTGTTTATAAAATTGATTTTAGAGATATGAAGGGAAAGGGAGCGATATAAACTTCAATGATAAGAGAGAATCATTGATCAGTTAGTTGCCTCCTGCAAACCTCCTCCTGGGGATTAAGCTCACAACCCCTGACCAGGAATGGAACCATGACCTTCTGGTTCATAGGTTGACACTCAACTACTGAGCCACTCTGGCTAGGTACAAGACTCTCTTTAATAATTCTCGGGTGAGCAACACTTGTTTCCTGAAGTAATGGCAGCATTTATTGAAATGTTCGAATAAGTTTCCATTTGACAATGTATTCAACATTTCCACTTAGGGCAAACTGGGCAAAAAAAAAAATATTAGTTTAACCTATTACATTGACCTAACTTATCATATTCTTCTGAGACAGTGTGATCTAGCCCTAAGCAATCACTAGGTATGTTTTAGCACTAAAACAGTTTCTGAATATTATGTAGAGCTCAATAAATTTTATTGACTTTTGTATTTTTCTAAAGGAACTTTCTCTAAGGTCACATGATACCATTCAATCTAATTTAATTTTGCATAGTTTTCAGTAAGTGATAATGCAGTTATGGGTGTGATAATGCAGTTTGAGTGTGCAATGATTGGAGTTATTAAAATATAGTTCGCTTATGTTCCAAGTTGAGAACATGAGTTCCAAGTTTCACTCACAGGCTGATCCGGTTTGACACAAACAACCAGCACAAAGAAATAGTTTCTTTCCTGTTGGCTTTAACAAAGTCAACATCCTGAGAGGGAGAGTGGTGCTGATATATCTGAGCAATCCAGTGAGAAAGATGGGAAATCACTTATGTTGCTCAAATAAAAAGCTTCAGGGGAGGAAGGAGTCTGGAAAAAAGTTGTTGTGGTTACATAGCTCTGCTGGGTAATTCTTTCCCATGTCTGTGGGCAAACAAAATGCACCCTCCCCCCACCACACACACACTTTCTATTAGGGGAATAAAAAAGAAACTTTAAGAATTTTCTTTTTAAATATACATATCCCTGATTTTCTTTGGGTAAAGAATCTTACTAGCATATCATGAGTTTAAATGTATAGTTATTTGATTCAGATGCCTCCTGTTTGCTAAAATTCACCTGAGCAGTTTGTGCTCTTTTCTGCCAAAGATTTAATTAGATTCAAAATAGAACAATATATCATTAAACAAGGTGTGGTAATCTTTTTCAATCCCACTGTGGAACAATGTATTAAAAAAGTAAACTATTTGTAAGCACTTCCAGGGTGCCACTGTTCTACATTTGATCCATGTAGAACATTCTCAGTGCAATTACTCCAAATGAATACAAAATCTCAATTTAATCTCAACCCTAGGGAAATGAAACATACCATTTTGAAAGCAAAGGCCTAATGTTATCTAGTTATTTGAATGCACTTCATGTTCTCAACTTGGAACATAAGCGAACTATATTTTAATAACTCAAATCATTGCACACTCAAAACAATATTTAGCTATCAAATAAATGTCACAAATCTGATAGTGTAGGAAAAATAAAAAGCAACTGCATGTCTTAACCATGGAATTCATGATAGAGTTTTTCATGTTCCTGATGATATTTTTCAAAACTCTTAGCTTTCTTTAAAACATAATCAATTACATTAATCAGTAGGAGACCATTGAAAGTAAAATCTTGCATATAAATTTTTTATAATCTAACACCACAATTTTTGTTAATGTCAATCATCACTTTGTACCTTTTAAAATCCTACTTTTGCATTGTTACTCTTTTAAAAACTATATTTTTTATTGATTTCAGAGAGGAAGGGAGAGAGATAGAAACATCAATGATGAGAAAGAATCCTTGATTGTGCCCAAAACCTAGGCGTGTGCCCTGACTGTGAATTGAACCATGATCTCCCAGTTCATAGGTTAATACTCAACCACTGAACTACATCAGCGGGGCAACTGTCAGTCTCCAATAGTCTTTTGGTGGAGATTTTATGCTATGTTTTCAAAAAGAAGACCTGATTTCAATTAACATTTCCTCAACAAGGTTTAACAATATTGCACATCTAAATTTGTATTTATTTTCCTTTTCATTGTTAGCAATTCTCTAACCTTGAATATATATATATATATATACATATATATATATATGCAAACATCAATCTTTCTTGTAGTTAAATGCACCATAGTTGACAAGCTACTTTTGTTACAGAACTTCAGTTTATATGTTGCCTTGGTATGCCAAAACTTCTTTATTCACTAGCATGGTCAGTTACCATCCTGTCTTTGAAATTGAGTAGGTGGCCTAGAAAATTGTGTGTTTGTTTTTTTTCCTGATAACTTTGATTAACTCAGCACTGAATTTAAAAATTCATTATTGAGCACCTTCAATTATTTCCTCTGTAATAGCATTATAGCTTTGAAGATTAGTTGGATAAATATTCCAGTATTCTTAAAATATTATAAAGGAAAGTTGCTTCCACAAAGGCCTGGCTGTATTTAAAATACAATTTTAACATATTTTATTTGTATTTAAATACTGTAGGGCCATATGAAATTTTTGGAATAAATATTAAATTTTGAGTCTTCATGTCTTATTTTTAGGAATGTATGACTTTTTTTTTCTTTTTTTGAGGTGGGGGGGAGTGAGTCCTACCCCAAACTCTAGGTGAGAACTTCCGAGAGAAAAACTTCTGGCAAAATACAGTGAAAAGAGGATAAATTGTGATGGAGTGAATGAAATGAAAAAGTCATTCATTCACTAAAAATATAATCAAACTATTCAGTTTTAGAGAGTTTTCTTCTTTCCATCATTGGAAAGATATAACAAAAATTTCTACAAATATACAAAATCTAAAATAAAAATGGAGAAATAAAATATTCTTAAAATAATAATAATCATAAAACAACATAACAACATTGCAGTGTTGCCTGAGAGGATGTTTTCCTTTTTGGGGTCCGAAATAATAGCTGATATGTCTATCTATCTTTAATATTCTGTCTTTCAACATATGAAAAAGCACCAAGAAGGAAGGAGAGAGGGAGGACAAACACAGATAAGGAGAAAATGGTGGGGGGAAAGCTCAGGGCGGGTTAAAGACTATAAATGTAGATATGGTAGTCCACCCTTATCCACAGGAAATATGCCCATGATCCCTGTGGATGCTTGAAACTGTGGGTAGAACCAAACCTTATATATACTATGTTTTTTTCTACAGATCCATGATAAAGTTTAATATAATTAGGTACAGTAGGAAGGTAACAACAATAACTAATAGTCAAATAGGACAATTATAACAATATACTGTAATAAAAGTTATGTGAATAGCTCACTTATTTTCAGAGGACCCCTTGCAGAAGCCTTTGTAGAGGCTCAGTGCATGCTGGTGCAACACAATGCCATCAATCAGCACGCATTTTCTGTTCAGATCTTCCACTTGCAAATTTAATGCCTTTTCATCTTAAGTAAGCACTTATCTCCCACTGTGGCAGTAACTTTTGCAGTTTGAAGTGTGACAACAAAACAAGCATGAATTTCTTTTCATTCTTCACAAATTTTATGGATAGAAATTCATTCTTACCATAGATGTTTGCAACCCTAGCATACAATTCTTTTTCTTGCCTTATTAAGACGAGAGCTTTTACCTTTTTTTTTTTTTGCTTAAAGAAGCACTTTAAAACTTCCCTTTGGCATATCTGAATTGCCATCATCACTACCCTTGTGTTTTAGGAGCATTATTAAGTAAAATAAGGGTTATTTGAACTCAAGCTCTGTGATACCATGACAGCCAATCTGATAACAGAAATGGCTACTGAGTGACTAAGAGGCAGATAGTATATATGGCATGAAGACATTGGACAAGGAATGATTAAAGACCAGGGAAGATGGAGCAGGATCTCATCACAATACTCAGAATGGTGCATAATTTAAAGCTAATGAAATATTTCTGAAATTTTTATTTAACATTTTTTGGATTATGGTTGCCTACAGGTAACTGAAACCACAGAAAGTGAAACTGAGGATAAGAGGTCGGACTACTGTACAAAGTTCAGAGTGAAAAATATTCCCCAATTTTACTGGAAAGCACTCATATATGTTGTAACTATTTGCTCTCTTTTCTGTGTCCAGTTTGGCTAGAAAGAAGGTCCAATTCCTGAGTAGAGCTGGATGGGGGTTGAGAAATAAAAGAAAGAGATAAGACACAGAGATAGAAAGAAAAGCTGGGGACAGGTGAACAGCTGCCCTCTTTGATGGAAAGATAGTGACCCAGATCCGATGCAGGGTGTTTATTTTATACCCCCAAAGGTCAATACCAGGAAGTTTCACTAAAAGGTCAAGACAAAGGAGATTATTTGCATTCTTGAGTAGGCCCTGAGCATTCCTGGTACTAGGCTCGACCAAAACCCACTTTCCCACACTATGGGCTGAAATGAAGGTCAAATTGACAACTCCCTTGCTCTTTTGGTAAGGCGTGTTCCCAGGGTGTGGCTTTGCTGAAGCCACTGAGTTCAGCTGACAATAATAAAGAATGCCCATGTGCCTTCCCAGGGGACCCTCTACAATATGTGATAAACAAAGGAAATCAAAGCTTTAGGGACAACAAGCTATTCATGCCTCTTTATTTTACTTAAACTAATTTTAAAAAAGAAAGAGTACATATATGTAGAATATTTCAAATTATGTATCACTTTATTGCTAAGCTTTTTCTTGGTTTATTATTGGTCCTGAGATTTCTATCAGAATACTACCTATGCCATTTTATTATTTATTCATTTTTTAAATATATTTTTATTGATTTCAAAGGGGAATGGAAAAGGAGAGAGAAATAGGAACATCAATGATGAGAGAGATCCATTGATCAGCTCTCTCCTGCATGCCTACACTGGGGATCAAGCCTGCAAACCTGGCACGTGCCTTGACCAGGAATCAAACCATGACCTCCTGGTTCATAGATTGATGCTCAACCACTGAGCTATGCTGGCTGGGCTATGTATGCCATTTAAATTAATGCTTCTGAAATTGCTCTAGAGTGTTGGAGAAATCAGAGGACTCATGGGAGTGGGGGCTCTTTGGTTCATTTGCATTTGCCAGGTCAGTAGGAATGCAAATGGTATTGTTTTTGCTCTGAACCATAGAGTAGCGTCTGTCTGGAATGGGATGAGTCTAGGTGAGTCAAAGTTACTTTGTCCTTTTGGTCTACTGAACACTATTAGACATTTTTTACTACAAAACTTGCTCAATCTACTCTTCCAATATAATTATGTAGTCTATTTCTATAAGAACTTACTTAAAAGATTTCTCTTAACAAAATTTAGTATAACATTTCTATTTAATTAGTGGAATCAGATCATCATTTTGAGAGCACATAACTAAACTCTGTATTTCCCTTGTCTGTGCATGTATACCATCCTACTTTGCTAATTGATATCATAATCAACCAACGTTGAGCTCTTGATATGTGTACGACAGTGAGCTAGATACCAGGAATTCAGTGGTGTCAGTCAGTAATGAAGACAACTTAATGAATTCATGACATAAATGGAGAAAGAAACCTTTAGTTTTTATGCCTTTGTAATTTTTTCACAGTAAGAAATTCTCACAAAAACACTGTTGGGCAACATGTCCTGAATTTTAGTTTGGAAAAACTTTACTATTCTAAGTTTATATTATGTCTTAAATAAAATAGTAAATAATCTAGAGGTACTATTTGAAAGCTCCTAGCAGTAATTAAGTACTTATTAGGACATCAATAATAGGGGTTAATAATATTTTTTAAATAAGACCATGGCAATAGAAGTTTTAGAATGACTCAAACTATCATTTTTAACTTTGCAATTGCAAAAGTGAGGCATGACTATATGCATCCAGTAGGCATTTAAACAATACAAGAATATACAAAAGTAAGAAATGAAGAAGTCTTTCCCACTGGATTTCATTTATTTCTGGTAATAAGTACAAACATGATTCTGGAATGATGTCAAATATTTGGTAGGATGGTGCCATAATGACACTACACCAGCAATAACCTTTCCTCAAATAACTCAATTTCAAATTGAGGGAAAAAAGTATATACCTAGAACCTGAAACACATAATTATGTCCTTATGTACACAGTTTTATTAGGACATAATTCTACAAAATCTATTGAGTATAGAAACTACGCAAGAGCTAGAGGTAAATACAGTCTCCCAGACTATCCCTTTCCCCTCTGCCATCCACAGGCAAGGTGCTAAGGAAGAACTGTTATGGAATCTTCATTCACTTCTGGGATCCTAAGTTTAACTGACTTTGTGCTTCAACTATTGTTGTAACTTGGTCAAATATCAGGTAAGTAAACACAAAGGCTTAGAAAGAATAATGCCCATCATGTAAAAGCAAGCACTAACTGAAAAGTAATTAATGTTGCAACTCACGCATGGATATAATTAAATGGTTACATGTAATTGAATAAATTACTTACATTTGCCAGTTACTGTAAAAATTAATGTACTAAAATTTAGAAGTCAGAGTCCCTGTGATATCATTATACAATAAATATTTGGAATTATTCCATCTACCAATAATGCCATCTGTCTTATCCAATACAAATGGACTACAACCCATATGGCTCCCTTCCCCATTGATTACTCTGATGAATGAGATAGCAAAACCACTCACAAAACCATCATAGTATATGACACTGTCTTTACAAAGATGGACAAAGGAAAAACACAAGATGATACTTCATTTGAAACTTAATTTCAAGTTAATTTAGTAAAGTTTTAACATGCTAAAGTTTTAGCATGTTTTTCAACATGCTAAAAAGTATCAGCATGTTGAAAAATATGTCAGTCTCTACTCTCCTAGTACCTTCAAAGAAAACCTAAGAGCCAAAAAATGTCTGGAAAGAATACATTAACTTATTATGATAGGCTCAGATTACTAATTATTCCAATAAGATATAGTCAAATATCTTTTCAGGCATGGCTAATTAAATTAAAAACACTCACTTTATAGAAAATTATGAAATGATAATTTAACTTCTGATAGCAAGTCATTTCTAAAGCGACAGTAGATACATTCATTATACCTTAAAATACTATCCATAAATTTCAACTCAGAGAAATCTTTTCCCAATGCATTTTCTCTTTAGCTATGAATGTATTATCTTGCCACAGCTACATAATGACATACAATCATTCTGTGGCAAATTCCTTTAAGCAGGACCTAAATTGACATTAATATAGCAGGAAACTAAAGACTAGCTTCAATACTCAAATTTCCTGTTTATGTGGCAATTTGCATTACATTTATTTGTAAAGTGGGTGTGGTTGGCATGCTGAGAAATTACCTTTATTTTTAAAGATCCTTAAAGATGACCGATATTTATTTTACCCCTTAGTCTCCCTGAAAACATTTTACAAACGATTCTTGCTGAAACTCTTTCCAAATTAACCCCCACATTTGTGGATGAGTGAGAAGAAATACACTATGGCATGATGACTAATTATGTTCACTATGTAACTATGTAAACTAAAATTAAGTTTAGTTTAAATAATTTAAAATTTACATTAATAGTAAATTTTAAGCTTGCATTTAATATCAAATGAAACCACAATGGAGGGGGTAAGGGTAATCTGTGAAATAGCTCAAATTTAAATGTGTCAGCCACAGCAAAAACAAATTAAAATAAAGTCCAAATCCAGAAAATATTTTCTATTGAAAAAGCAACTTTTATTATAATTCTATGGATTCCAGGAGTCACAGGAAGAGAAAAGGCTCTCAGATATACAAGCCTTGGACCTTACTGGATTCAGAGAAATGGCCAGTGTCATCATCAAAGTGAGAGGTAGCTAGTGCTGACTGCTGTCCAACTCCATCTTGGAGGCAGGTGCTGCACCCAGCAGGCTCACTGATGTAAATCATATCCAAAGCAAGGTGTGCCAAATCAGCAATGGTCATCATAGCCCGTGTTCCTACTGGATCTAAAGAAACTCTCACCTCTGCAAACAGGAAAATACACCATCTTAAGAGAAATTTCAAGTTTGAACCAATGATTATTATGTTACTTGTAAATATTTCTCTCTTTTCTGAGTCCAGTGTGGCTAGAGAGCAGTCCAGTTCCTGAGTAGTGTCTGGGTTTGAGAAAATGAAAGAAAGAGACAGACACAGAGATAGAAGAAAAAAGCTGGGGCCAGATGGGACAGCTGTCCTCTGATGGAGAAACAGTGATCCAGAGCCTATACAACGTGTGTATTTTATACAGCAAAACCCAGGAAGTTTTACTAAAGGTCAAGGCAGAGGAAGTTATGTGCATTCTTGGGTGGGCCCACATTGTATTCATTCCTGATGCTTGGTTGGATTTAGATAATGAAACCCACCCCCTGGCACTTGGCTGAAGGTCAAGCTGACAACACTCCTGCCCCTGGCAAGGTGTATTTCAACCACCTGGCTCTGCCAACACCACTGGATTCAGCTGACAATAATTAAAGAAATGCTCATGTGCCTTCCTAGGTGCTCTCTACAGTTACTATATCAATGCCACATGATTTTAATTGTGTCTTTACATTATATTTTAATATCTGGAAGTGAAAGGCTTTCTAATTCTTCCTCCTTTTCTTTACACCCCTGTTTCTCCTCCAGTTTCTTCTTTCAGTAGAATTCTAGGCTATTTTTGCCTGCTTTGTTATTCCACACCTACTTTTTAAAAATAAAGTTAACTGGTTGTTATTGATTTTTTGTTTTTTTAATTTTATTTTTAAATTACAGTTTGTATTCAATATTATCATGTACTAGTTTCAAGTGTACAACATAGAGGTGAGACAATCTTATACTTTACAAAGTGTTCCCCCATATTGTATCTACTTTAGAGACATTGTACTAAGTACATTTTCTATAAGTCTTGCTTCTAATAGAGTAACATTTATTAAAAAATAAAATTATAAACAACAGGTATCTTTAAGTCATTTCCATTCAGAAATATAGTAAGCCTTTCCAACTTTTAAAGCTTCATCCTGCTATACAGATTTATGGTTTTCTTTATAGAAGCTCTGAAAGTTCTTACAGTTTTTTAATGCTACTGCAAATGTTGTCTTTCCTTTTCATCTTTTTAATTGGTAACTGCTGGTATTTAGAAGGTGAAAGATGTTTTCATATTTTCCAGGTAAGACTGTATCAAGGAGAGGAACACCAAGATGGCGGCATAAGTGAACACCTATTGTTCTGCCCCGCGCAACGATTTAAGAACTACAACATAACAGCAGAACAGACAGCACCCAGAATCGCCAGAAAGCTGGCTGAATGAAAACTCCACTAATAAGAGTAAAGGTGGGATGGTGAGACTCAAGAGTGGCGGGAGCGCAGCCTTTCAGACAGAAACAGGTTAGGAGCCGCCCTGGTCGCGTGTGCGCGGGCTGGGGCTGGAGCAGCAACCCGGCCGGATTTCTCCAATGGAGAAGGGCGGAGACACGGACTCCCCAGTGCCAGGTGAGGTCCGAAGCCCGGGGGACGCACCCTGGAAGCAGGGCGCGGCAGAGGCTTTAAGGCGGCGAAAAGAAGTTTCCCTGCAAGGGTCGCGCAAACCCGCGACTTGCCCCCTGGAAACTTGTCTCCTGGTTCCTGGAACCATCTATTCTACAGCCCTGGGCTAGACTTTTGGTGTGCAGGCACATTTGGGGAAAGGCAGAGTTGCCTGGCAAGGGGAAGAGACTAGTGGCTTTCTCTTGGAGGTGTCTGCAGCCATTCCCATCCAACAGAGACCTGCGCGCACGCGCAAACACCGCATAGGACGCAGCTGACGCTGACGCAGCCTGCGCAGCTCAGAGACTCCGCCCATCCAACCTGCACACAGTCTCCCTTCACAGCCAATTGGCCTGGAGGTCAAACCCTCCTAAGGCTAACAACAACAAGCTGGGTTTAAATTCAAAAATCCTGAATACAACCCATAAAGGATTGCAGTAAGAGCACCCACCTCAGGTAACTGGGGAGGCTGAGCCACTGTCCCTTTGAGGATATCCACCACATAAAGCAGCCACCATGCAGAGACATGGAAAGAAATCAGGTGTGAAAGAAATGGAGGAGAAAAGACGACAAGACATAGAGTTCAAAACCACGGTTATAAAGCTTTTCAAGAGGCTCCTACAAAAGGCTGATCAACTTAATGAGAATTACAAGGAAATAAACAAGACCAACCAGGAAATGAATGAGAATTACAAGGAAATGAATGAGAACCTCAAGCAAATGAATGAGACCCTCAAGGAAATGAACAAGGCCTCTGACGATACGAACCAGACCCTCACGGATGAAAAAAAGGACCAACTAGAAATCAAACTTACACAGACTGAAATAAAAAATATTACACAAAGTCCTAAAAGCAGTCCAGAGGGCCACAAGAACCAAGTCAAAAATTTGAAATACAAAGAAGCAAAATCCACTCAGCTGGAAAAGCAAGAAACAAAAAGAATTCAGATAATTGAAGATAGCGTAAGGGGCCTCTGGGACAACCTCAAGCATGCCAACATCCGAATTATTGGGGTGCCAGAAAAAGAGAGAGAGCAAGTTAATGAAAACCTACTTGAAGAAATAGTGACTGAAAACTTCCCCCACCTGGTGAAAGAAACTGACTTAAAAGCCCAAGAAGTACACAGAACCCCAAAATATAGGAATCTAAAGAGGACCACACCAAGACATATCATAATTAAAATGCCAAGAGCAAAAGATAAAGAGAGAATATTAAAAGCAGCAAGAGAAAAACAGTTGGTTACCTACAGGGGAGCACCCATACAATTGTCAGCGGATTTCTCAACAGAAAAGATGCAGGCCAGACGGGAGTGGCAAGAAATATTCAAAATAATGAAGAGCAAGAATCTACAACCAAGATTACTCTATCCAGCAAAGCTATCATTCAGAATTGAGGATCAGATAAAGTGCTTCGCAGATAAGAAAAAGCTAAAGGAGTTCATCACCACCAAACCAGTATTATATGAAATGCTGAAAGATATTCTTTAAGAAGAGGAAAAAGAAAAAGGTAAAAATATAAATTATGAACAACAAATACACATCTATCAACAAATGAACATAAAAATCAAGTGAATTGATAGGCTGATGAACAAGATAAACTGGTGAATATAACAGAAACATGGACACAGAGAGGGAATGGACTTACAATTCTTGGGGAGAAAAGGGTTGTGGGAAGTACAGCAAGAGATTGGACAAAAATCTTGCAACAATGGAAGAGGACAGTGGGGAGGGGGAGGTGAGGGTGGAGGGTGGGGTAGGTACAGGGTGGAGGGGAGATATAGGGGGACAAAAAAGGGGAAACAATGTAATTAATAAACTGAACAATAAAGAAAAAATGTAAAAAAAATAAAGAAAGAAAGAAAGACAGAAAGAAAGGATTGAAAAAAAAGACTATATCAAGCTTATTAAACTCTAAACTCATTAAAACTCATTCTATGGGTTGTTCACGTATCTCATGGGTTTACTAGGCAGATAATATCATTTGCAAATAATGATTATATTGTCACTATAACTTGTGACATGAACAATGAACAGATTCTTCTAAGTTATTTCCAGGATAAATTCAAATCAATAATCTATTATTAATTGTAAAAATCTATTACTTTCTGATAACACAATACTATAAATAATGGTATTATCTAAATTCAATTTATTCCAGAAATGGTTTTTGATACCTGTGTGGTAAATAGGAGTTACACCCCAAACAGGGTACAGATGTCATGCTTAAAACTGATCTCTGTTAAATATGTTAGAAGAATGGATTGATGTTTCTTTTTTAATGTCTTTAGAGAAATAAGATAACACTACTCCAAGTGAACAAAATATCATAAAAATAAACCCCATCCCCCAAAAGTACAGTGTGACATACGGGCAGAATTATTTCTAAACAGAGTATTTTTCAATATTTTCTAAGAGCTTTCAGCTGCTCTTAAGGAACTCTCAACCTGCTGCTTTGGAGAATTAAGATAAAGTTAGTGATGACTGTAACTTTCTTTTAAGCAATTTTCTTCCTTGTCACAGCCACTTACGAGGCAGAACATAACAGCTCAATCAAATCTTATTATGCCAGATTTAGTTCAAACCTTTATGAGATGCACCGAGAAAAACTTGTTACTTTCTGAAGAAAACCTTTTTATAAATTGCTCTTTTGTGGACTAGAAATAAACTAGATACTGTAGGTGCCTTTTCATGTGTCCTGAAGTTCTGCCAGAGATCCAGAGCAGTGGCCATGAGCCTGCTGCTCATCACATACTAATGAGCCATGAGAATGTGGCAAAACCTGGTGCCCTTAGGTGCAGCCCCAGAATTTCCAGGGTGTGGTTTAAGGAACTGGAAGCTGTCCTTTGTATCCCACCAGTCTCAAGGGTCACGGTGCAATTGGCCCAGGCAAGTGCAGTACTTCTCCAACCTAAAACAGGAAATCGAAATTAAGGTCTGAAATAAGAAAATACATGTCTGTCCTCATTCAAGCTACTTCTGAGTTCTTACTCAACTGTGGACATGAAGATAATACCTACTTTGGTAGGTTATTCTTAGAATTAGAAGTAATATATACAAAATATCTA
This sequence comes from Antrozous pallidus, assembly GCA_027563665.1. Taxonomy (NCBI): domain Eukaryota; kingdom Metazoa; phylum Chordata; class Mammalia; order Chiroptera; family Vespertilionidae; genus Antrozous; species Antrozous pallidus. The sequence continues at coordinate 39,430,400 of CM050515.1, forward strand.
TTTTATAGAGTTTAGGCTCAAAGCAACCATCAATACATGATGGTCATCATTATTATTTCTGAATTGAGATTTTGATTAAAGTTCATCTCTGAATAATTAACCACTCTATTTGTTTGACAGGCTGAAGGTTTCACCAAGAAGAATAGTCATACACACTGGGCATTAAAAGAAAAATAAAAGGTCTGAATATATGTGACTAACACTTTTTAGATCATAATATGTCTTCATTCATTGGACACAGAAAAGTGTCACTAAGGTTATTCTTGAGAAACATTTGAAGTAAGATTAGGAGAAAAGCCTTGTTTTAACACTGTGCATCCCTCGAAGGTGGCTCTGTGGTTCAATGGGATGATAGGCTGTGGTGCTTGTCCTGAAAGAGGATTGTCAATGTGTCCATAAAGTTGAAAATGAATTTGCTCTTCACCATCTCAGAGAGTAAAGACACAGGATTTTTGGCTCCTAACAGTTCCTAGATCACATTTTTTTTCTGCAAATCATGCCCTATAATTGGACATGAATTATATGAGACTTTTTTTACAAAGCATCTGCTTTCTTTTTCTGTTGAGATATCTACTAGATCTTGTTCCAAAACACACACACACACACACACACACACACACACACACACACACCCCACACAGAGGATAATAAAGGCCCTTAACTCTTGATTTTCATAAAAATCCTGTGAATTTTTTTCACTATTGGAAAAAGTAAACCTATGAACTGCCCAATGTATATAGATGCCAAATATAGAGCGGTGGTGAGTAAAAACTTTTTTCCCCCTTCTCCTTTCCTGGGATGTGTAAATTCCTTAATAGACACTTTGTTGAACTTTTATCACAACTAAAAATTCCTCAGTATTAAAGCTCAGTGAAAAGAAATCTCAGTGCCTGGAAGACAAGGCGATCAAACCATGTGACAGTCCCATATGCAACTCCAAATCTGTCCTCATAACTGTCTGTAAAGCTCACAAAAGAGTCACACATGTAGCTATTGGAAGAATGTCTTACACAATTTGGCACACAACTTCTAAGATTAGCAGCTGAAGAGGGAGAGGAGGAAGAGAACATAATAGATTAACTCACATACATCCACTATCTTTCTAAATTGTTTGGAATGTTAAAAACATTGTTATGACCAATCTATATATACAACCTAAAATTTGAAAGAGAAATGCAAAGCATGTTGTGGTTAAAATAACAAATGGATTTAAAAAACAACACTATGAAATGTATGTCACTGAGCAAGGGAGTCCAGCCAGCTCCCAAGTGGCATGTTAACGTGATGAAAAGCGAATCCAGGATGCTGTGAATCAAAGAGGCAGGGGTCTATTTTTAAAGAGGCCTGTGTCTCCCCAGCCTCTGTGCCAAGGATAGTTTTTCTGGAGAAGTCCAGTATCCCAAATAGGTAAGCTTCCAAATGTTCCAGGAGAAACCTACCCAACATGGGACTGCCTCCCTCCCTTCAGCTCTCCATACATCATCCATGTTAATCAGCAGACAAACAGAAGAGCTGCTCAACTAGTTCACTTCCCCTATTCATGAACAGATTGTTTGAGACATAATATGAATACTAATTAATGATAAAATATCTGTGAGTGTTTTGAAATATAGACGAAGATAGCACTTTTAGAAAGGTGCCCAGATAGGCCTTATGCAACAAGCCCCATGGATCATATGAAGGGTCAGGGTGCAAATCAGAGATTTGAAAGCAAAATTGGCAGAGTTTTTGGCTTCAATTCAGTGGGAAACTGTGGATGACTTTTTTTTTTTTTAAGTGGTGGGGGATGACTTTCTTTTTAACCTTTTTCCTCTGTTAAATTAGAAGAGTTTAAAATAAAAACTCTCTGCACAGACAAATGGAGAGAAAAACAGTCTGAATCTGTTGGCGGTCTACTTGAGGAGATGGAAAAATGAGGCTCCAGCATGCTTGATCCTGGATTATGGTATGTGCTCTGCAGCTAAAGGAATGAAAACAGGTTGGGTCAGACCCAGTGCTGAGAGCCCAAGGCTGACTCAGGCTTTCAGATGCAAGGGTTGGGAAAAACACTGAAAAGAATATGATCCCTCTTCCATTCAATTCTCCTTTTATAAATAGTTTGCTTAGTCTAAGAGAAGTGGACCCATAAAGATATGGGAAATATAAATTTATGTTAAAGGAAAAAGCATATTATTAAATTTTATTATGCATACAATTAAAATCCCTTTTTTTTAGTAAGAGCCCAACCATGGCCATAACATGTTACCTCCCCTTCTTACCTTCTCAAACTGAATATGCTACTTTCTCCTGAAAACCATTATAACATGCCCCATCTGGTGTCAGAAACTTGTCCTTTAACACACTAGTCTGATCTTGATATTGAACATGTATGCTTATGTAGTTTTTTATAATTTTTGGACTTCAGCAATTGCAATTTATTCTAACGCCAAAGAAAAGAGAAGAGGGTTATCCAAAATTAAACATAACAAAACTGACATCTGATCTTAGAATTGCTTTTGAATTGATTTTAACAATGGATGAATAAAGTATTAAAGAAATTCATTTGTCTTACTCAAAGAAATAAAAACATGTGATGAAAACCTGAATTGGAAAAGAACTAATGTTGGCCACAGTTTGTCTTTCATGTTCAGCTAGTCCTTATTTGCCTGAGGATTAGACCTGGGATTCCTACACTTTTCTGGAATTAGAGGATTCTTTCCAAGACTGATTCAAGGTTTCTGTGTTCCAAACCTTTGGGGGGCGTAACAAATGATTTTTTTTATTTCAAGGTATTTCTTTGCATTCAACTAAATCTAGAAGAGAGATGTCAACAATTTATAATTATCAAATGAGATGCTGGTAACAGTAGTGCCTAATATGACAGTAAATTAAGCACATATAATAAAAAAGTTGCATATTAAAGATAATTTATTGTGGATATTAATTTGTGATACCACACATTCTTATCTTTGTTTACATTTATTCATATTTCTCTTTATATCTATTCATCTTTCCCCCACCTCTCCAATACACCTGTTGTTAGTGTTTGAAAGCTACAGCAAGACTTTTCCTAAATACTTAGGAAAAAAGAGATATGAGAATGACTTCTAAGTCAACTGGAAAAATACCCACAATGTCCTGGGGCAGGTTTTCCTTCTGATTGGTTATTGGGATCAACTTGACACCTTGACTTGAGACTTACTAGTAATATTTCATTCTGGGTCTTGCTTTCCCAAAGCCATCTCACCTGGAATTTCTCATCTGAATACACACACAAAAAAGATTACAAAGTGTTTATAGCCTAAACTGTTCATTTTGGTAGAAAAACTTTATTAATAGCAATAGCTAACATTACTGAGCCACTATGATGCACCATTACTGTGCTTGGCATCTTATCTGCTTAATCCCATTTGATCTTTACATATCCATTGGTAGTTATGTCTATCTTAAAGATTAATACTCTTAAACTTGGAAATTAAATAATTCACTCAATATTACACAGGTAGTACATGGTAGACTGACATTTAAATGTAAGGTTGCATCAGGAAAGGAACCAAGATGGCGGCATAGGTAAACACCTATCTTGTTGCCCCACACAACAATTCAAAAACTACAACCTAACAACAGAACAAACATCATCCAGAATCACCGGAAAGCTGGCTGAGTGAAAATTCCACAAATAAATGTAAAGGTGGGACACTGAGACTCAAAAGAGCGGTGGAGTGCAGCCTTGAAGATTTGCGCAGAGCCAGAGATTTGGAGCTGTGGGTATGTGCAGGCTGTAGGGTGGGCAGCAACAATCCCAGCTGGATTTCTCCAATGGGGAGGGCAGAGACGCCCCACTGCACAGATTCCCCCCCCCAGTGCCAGGCGAGGCCCGAGATCCGGGGTACACACGCTAAAAGTCAGGCGCGACAGAGCTCTCTGAGTCTGAGGAGAGTGCTTGTTGGAACAGCTGTTTGCGCGTAAAGTGCGCTACAGCACAGATGCGCGACTTGCTCCCTCGTTACCAAGACCACCGGACAGCTTTGTTTTACAACCCTGGGCAAGACTTTGAGTGTGCAGACTCATTTGGAGAGCGGCAGCGTTGTCTGGCAATGGCGGGGAGACCAGCTGTGGCTTTCTCTTGGAGGTGCCTGCAGCCATTACCACCCAACACAGAGACCCATGCACTGCATAGGGTGTAGCTGATGCTGATGCTACATGCTCAGCCCAGAGTCTCTGCCCATCCAACCTGAACAGTTTCCCTGCATAGCCAATTGGCCTGGAGGTCAAATCCTCCTAGGGCTAACAACAACAAGCTGGGCTTAAATTAAAAAATACTGTACAATCCATAAAGGATTGTAGTAAGAGTATCCATCTCAGGTAACTGGTGAGGCTGAGCCACTGTCCCTTAGAGGATATCTACCTCATAAAGCTAATCGACCAACTCAGGAAAGAAGCCACCATGCAGAGACATGGAAAGAAATCAGGTTTGAAAGAAATGGAGGAAAAAAGACAAGATGACTAGACATAGAGTTCAAAACCACTGTTATAAGGCTTTTCAAGAAGCTCCTAGAAAAGGCCAATGAACTTAATGAGAACTACGAGGAAATGAACAAGACCTACGACGAAATAAACAAGATCAATGAGGAAATGAAGAACACCTACGAGGAAATGAATGAGACCCTCAAGGATATGAAAAAAGACCAACTAGAAATCAAGCATACACTGACTGAAATAAAAAATATTACACAAAGTCCTAAAAGCAGTCCAGAGGGCCGCAAGAACCAAGTCAAAGATTTGAATTACAAAGAAGGAAAATCCACTCGGCTAGAAAAGCAAGAAACAAAAAGAATTCAGATAATTGAAGATAGTGTAAGGGGCCTCTGAGACAACCTCAAGCATGCCAACATCTGAATTATAGGGGGGCCAGAAAACTAGAGAGAGCAAGACAATGAAAACCTATTTGAAGAAATAGTGACTGAAAACTTCCCCCACCTGGTGAAAGAAACTGACTTAAAAGCCCAAGAAGAACACAGAACCCCAAAATATAGGAATCTAAAGAGGACCACACCAAGACACATCATAATTAAAATGCCAAGAGCAAAAGATAGAGAGAGAATATTAAAAGCAACAAGAGAAAAACAATTAGTTACCTATAAGGGAGCACCCATATGATTGTCAGCGGATTTCTCAACAGAAACGATGCAGGCCAGACGGGAGTGGCAAGAAATATTCAAAGTGATGAATAGCAAGAATCTACAACCAAGAATACTCTATCCAGCAAAGCTATCATTCAGAATTGAAGATCAGATAAAGTGCTTCGCAGATAAGAAAAAGCTAAAGGAGTTCATCACCACCAAACCAATATTATATGAAATGCTGAAAGATATTCTTTAAGAAGAGGAAGAAGAAAAAGATAAAAATAAAAATTATGAACAACAAATACACATCTATCAACAAATGAATCTAAAAATCAAGTGAATTAAAAATCTGATGAACAGGATAAACTGGTGAATATAACAGAATCATGGACATAGAGAGGGAATAGACTGACAATTCTTGGGGAGAAAAGGGGTGTGGGAAGTGCAGCAAGAGACTGGACAAAAATCTTGCAACAATGGGAGAGGACAGTGGGGAGGGGAGGGGAGGGCAGAAAGTGGGATGGGTACAGGGTGGAGAGGAGCTATAGGGGGATAAAAAAGGGGAATAATGTAATTAATAAACTGAACAATAAAGATAAAAAAATAAAAATAAATAAATGTAAGGTTGTATCGTGTCAAAACCCATGCAGTCTCAACTACAAAATCATATTACCTTTAATTTCTACTGTCATTTTCCTAACCTTTGGCTCTATTGATTATCCAGTCCCTAATCCAACATTGGATATGAAATATCCTATCTAATAAAAGAGTAATTTGCAAATTAACCATCACTCTACTATGCCAACAAGCCATGCCCACTAGCCAATCAGAAGTGAACATGCAAATTAACCCCAACCAAGATGGCTGTGGCCACTGAGAGCAGGAGGGAGCCTTGGGTTTCCCTGGCAATGGAGGAAGCCAAACTTTCTGCATACCCTGGCCAGCCCAGGCCTCCACTTAAGGCTACAAAGTCTCAACTATAGGAGATAAATGAACCCCAACAGAAATGGGTGTAGCCATGGAGGGAGCAGAAGGCATGGCTCTGCTCTAGGCTATAAAGTTTCAGTTGTAGAAGATAAATAAATCCCAGATACCAGGGTCTCCACTTGGGTCACCAAGAGGGCATGGCCGGCCTGAAAACCACCACAGGTCTTTTGCTTATGCCACCCCATGCCCCAAGGGAACCCCCACCCTGATCTGGAACACTCTTCAGGGCAAACCAGCTGGCCCCCACCCGTGCACCAGACATCTATCCTATCTAATAAAAGAGTAATATTCAGATTGACCATCACTCAAACACACAAGATGGCTGCCCCCATGTGGTCAAAAATCCTGCCCCCATGTGGATACAAGATGGCCACCACAGATGGCTAGCAAGGGAGAGCAATTGGGAGGGACCAGGCCTGCAAGGGAGGGCAGTTAGGGATGATCAAGCCTGAAGGGAAGGGCAGTTAGGGTTGACTAGGCCAGCAGAGAAGGGAAGTTGGGGGCAAACAGGCAGGCAGGGGAGCAGTTAGACATAATCAGGCTGTCAGATAAGTCGTTAGGGGGTAAGCAGGCTAGCAGGCAGAAGCAGTTAGGGGCAATCAGAAAGGCATGCAGGCAAGCAGTTGGGAGCCAGTAGTCCTGGATTGTGAGAGGGATGTCCGACTGCCCGTTTAGGCCCAACTCATGGAGATCAGGCCTAAATGGGCAGTTGGACATCCCCCGAGGGGTCCCAGATTGGAGAGCGTGCAGGCTGAGCTGAGGGACATGGCCCCCTGAATTTCATGCACCAGGCTTCTAGTTTCTATATAATACCTAATCGAGTTTCAGAATAATGTTTAATAGATTGTCCAAAGTTTTAAAAGTGATGTAAACTTACTATCAAATGAAGCCATGATGGAATAAGTGGAATAAGATGGTAGGAAAGAATCAGATTGTGTGGTAGATAGAGCTCAGTCTTTGGAGCCAGGAAGTCCTGGATTATGTGTCTTTTAGATAACTTATCCTGGGAAACCATTTTTCTTATCTGTAAAATGATAATTAGTATATCTATATTATGTGGGTACTTAAGAGGATGGCAGATAATGTATATGGAGTGCTCAGTACTTAGTAAACAATACACAACTGCTAATCTAATGTTGAATTGCAGGAAAATCATACAATCCCACAAGCAAAGCAAATGTTTTGATAATACATGGGTCTGTTTTCTATATATAATTGGTAGCTTAATTATTCAAGAATTATAATAATTTCTTTCCTTTGACTTGGACTCTCACTCTGTCTTCATATTAAATGCCATTGGGTTAGTCACCTGGATTAATTATAATTTACTGCTCCTTATAATTGTCTGAGAAAATATTAATAATTTAATGCTAGTGAAGAGTTTGATTTAATGAGTTCTTAAATCATAACAAATTATCATTCTATCAAGGTTTACATTTATAAGTGAATTATGGTCACTTATTTATTCAGTAAACTTTTACTGAATGTCTTTATGTGCCCAGCACTAAATGTTTGCTGGGGATACCATATGAATATATATCACTCTATTTTAAAAGGGTCAAAGTCTAGTGGGAAGACAGTCATGCCAACAGAGGGCCATCGAATCACTTTGAAGACCAGTAAAAAGGTATTACAACAGTTTAATCAAGAGACAATAAGTAGCTGACCTGAGGCAGTGGCAATGAGTTGAAGTGCAGAGTACTTCTGTCCATTGATGATATTCACTAACTAGAACTGATGGAATATAATGCTTGATAGGATGCATATTTGGAGAGGGCAAAGGAAAGAATCTAGGCTGAAAGTTCGTTGTCTAATTTGAGCTAGACATACAAATTGTAAAAGTGATGTGCTAAACAAAAATATTTTTTCCTTAAAATCTAGCACATGGAATCATCTGTAATATTTAAATCAATATAATGGAAGGGATAATGATATTCAATATAAGTAGAATAGATAAAATGAAAAAATTAAAAGCTCACAAATACAACTAGTCACATCACCATCATATAAATTGGATGTAATAATATATGCTGATGCAAATCACTGAGACAGAAATTTTAGATTATTGGTCCATGGAATAATTTTGCATTTTCATTTCACTTTTGTTCTATGGCAAATATCCAATATCCCAAGTCAACAGCATTTAGTATTTAAAAGCATACCGATGTCTTCATTAGAGTGAGACTCAAATATGATTCTAACCGTCAGTATTGAGACTGATGCCCCAGAGGCATTTCAGCACCTGTGTGCCCAGCTTGTTCCAACTTGCTGCAGTCACTTAGCAGGAGAAAAGTCTAGATTACAAAAAGATATAGTCATTGGATTGGTCTGCTCTTTAAAAAGCTATTTGGAGTTTCAATTGCAAGCTGCTTGCTGAACAAAAATCCTCAGACACAATCAACCACAGGATTTCAACCAGACTCAAGTATTTCACAAAGAAATGATACATCATTTGTCCAAAGAGAATGAAACACCTGTTCCTAAGAGTGATTCAAGTCAATAAGTAATAAACTAAATCTTTGTTATAAATGCTTTCTGGTCTCTGAATGACTGTTGCCCTTTTGGAGGGCAAAGTGCACAAAAGATTCAGCGACCTTGTGACTTGGCAGTCAAATAATTACCATTATGTTCAGTCAATGTAAATGAGCATGGCTGACAATGGAATAATTGCCTGCCTCTGGTCAGCCAAGTGTACTTTTGACCTTAATGAGAACCTAGTCAATTAATACTTAAGGCAATAAAGACCTCTTGCTGATAAATTAGACAGAACTCATCTTTTCCCAACAATATTAGAACTGCAAAATGGCAAACTTTTAATTTAGATAATATTCTCTTCTTAGCACCCTCTTTTTTAGCTAACATGGTGAAATTGAACTGTGAAATCTGAAATATTTGATTCAACTATTTGTGTTTAAAAGACTTTTAAAAACAAACAATAATCCAGACACTAAAATGATAGTTTCTAGTGTACATTTGAATTATGTACTAATCAACTGAAGATGGTTATAGACTTAAAACACACACACTTGTTTTTTTAAAACTAAAAGAGTCCATATTGAAATTCTAGATAAATTAATGAAATTTGGTGGAATTATTTTTCAATTTGGGTCTCTTTTCTGGAACTACTAAGATGGTAGTAGCTAGCATTCCAGAGACATAGAGTTTTCTTTTTAATTAAAAATAAACATGCGACTATTGGCTCTCATGAAGATATGGAAATGCTTTTAAAAGAAAAAGTTCTTTAAAGCAGAAATTGTCATTTTTTAAAAATATACATATTTTAAAATTGATTTCAGAGAGGAAGGGAGAGGGAGAGAGAGAGAAATTTCAATGATGAAAGAGGATCATTAATAGGCTGCCTCCTGCATGCCCCACACTGGGGATTGAGCCTGCAGCCTAGGCATGTGCCCTGATCAGGAATAGAATGGTGACCTCTTGGTTCATAGGTCAATGCCCAACCACTGAGCTACATTGGCAGGGCAGAAATTGTCACTTTTAAGTAATAAAGTAGAGTCTTCTGTAACTTGATTGATATAAAGCAGCATCTCTTTATGTGCTCTGCAGGCTAGGTAAACAGGCTCTATGCTGAAATTAGGCTATAATTTGTAGGAACATCCAGAATTTCTTTCTGTTTACAACACATATCTGACAACAAAAGAGCACATTTATTATTTCAGATTAAAATTTATCATTGGACACAATGACTAAAATTACAATTCCTTTCCTTCAACATTTTTCTCCTTTGTGAATGTTTTCCTGTTTAAATCTTGCAACTCCTTTGACTCAGATGATACATTTGAAAATGTATGCAATTGATATAGGAGAGGAAATACAGTTCTTTTTTTTCTTTTTTAAAAATTCTTTTTAATATATATTTTATTGATTTTTTTACAGAGAGGAAGGAAGAGGGATAGAGAGTTAGAAACATCAATGAGAGAGAAACATCCATCAGTTGCCTCCTGCACACCCCCTACTGGGTATGTGCCTGCAACCAAGGTACATGCCCTTGACAGGAATAGAACCTGGGACCCTTGGGTCTGCAGGCTGACACTCTATCCACTGAGCCAAACTGTATAGGGCGAGAGATACAGTTCTTTTAAAAAATACTTAAAAAGCAATAGCTGTGTATCTGCAATAATTGTTTCATGAAGCTTTTAATACTGATAAATATGCAAGTAAGTTATCCCGTTTTTAAGACACTATTTTTGCACAATGTATGACTGAAAACAGAACAAATATTTTGCATAGTTAGATTTATAATGAAAAATATACACCATTCGAAACTGGAGTTATTATCAAATTATAGCAAGTAATAAATGTTTTGGGTTAATAAGTAAAACAAAGTCCAGGGCAGTAGTTATGTAGATTCTGCTCCAAATTTGCTTGAGGCAAAACCAGTGTGTTTGAATTCCTTGGTAAATGTGCTTTGTTTGCTACTCAGAGCCTACACCAAGGCAGACAAGTTCCCCATTGTCTTTTTCGGTGAGGATGTTTCCTTAGCCCATCCTCTCACAGAGAATAAAGCCTCTCCAGGGTGCTGGTTTATAGAGAGGTCTCAGATCCAACCTCCATGTAGCTCCCAAGTGCCCTTTTCTCTCCTGAGTGACCATCCAAACACAAGCATTTGAGTCACCATGCAAGTAATTCCCATCATTTCAGCTTCTGCTTTATCATTTGTTTCCTTAGTGTGTGTGTGTGTGTGTGTGTGTGTGTGTTTACCTTCTGAGCTTAGTCACAAAATTTTGATATTTTAGTCTGTCTGTTTTTTATCCTTTAAAAAAAAACACAAAAAAACCCCCAACATTTCTTAATTGTATGTTTTGGGATATTTCTCAGACTACCTATGGTTGTAAGAAATTCAGGATGTCAATGTAGTTAAATGTAGATTTCAGATAAATAAAAAATACTCTTTTAGGGTAAGTATATCCCAAATATTGTATAGGCCATACTTACATTAAAAGATTATTCATTGTTAATCTAAAATCTAAATTCAACTGAGCATTCTGTATACAGATTTGCTGTATCTGGCAGTTCTAGAATTGAGTCCATCATATTGTTGGAATTGAAAGTCTGGGCTATATTTTAAGTATGACTTTGAGAAGTCAGACATGGGTAATGCATTTATTGGGTCACTACACATTAGAGAATGTAAATTTTTCTCATATACATCAATTTTTCTGATGCACATAATTTTAACCTGAGAATTTTATAGACAACTAGAGACCTGGTGCATAAACTTTGTGCACTGGGGCAGGGGTGTCCCTCAGCCCAGCCTTCACCCTCTCCAATCTGGGACTCCTTGAAGGGTGTCTGACTACCCATTTAGGCCCAATCATGGACATCCCTCTTATAATCCAGGACTGCTGGCTTCTAACTATTCACCTACCTGCCTGTCTGATTGCCCATAACTGCTTCTGCCTGCCACACTGATCACACCCTAACCACTCCCCTGCCAGTCTGATCAATGCCTAACAGGTCCAAATGCCTGCCTGCCCAATTGCCCCCAACTGACCTTCTCTGCTGACCTGGTCACCCCTAAATTCCCTTCTCTGCTGACCTGATCACCCTTAACTGCCCTCCCCTGCAAGCCATCTTGTGGCAATCATCTTGTGTCCACATGGGGGCAACCATCTTTGACCCCCATGGGGCAGCCATCTTATGTGTTGGAGTGTTGGTCAATTTACATATTACTCTTTTATTAGTTAGGATGTTCCATTGTCTTTGCAACTGTAATTTTTAAAAAAAAATTAAGACTCTCTCCCATTTTTAAATGATCATCACCTTTCTAAAAGCTTTCTTTACTTTTACAGCTTAATAACTTAAAAAATATATCTTGATAATGCTCATTCCTTATAAGCATCTTCTAAAACAAATTAAACCTTTTATTTTTTAATATATATTTTTATTTATTTCAGAGGAAGGGAGAGAGAGATAGAAACATCAATCATTAGAGAGAATCATCAATCAGTTGTCTCCTACACACCCCACACTAGGAATCAGGACCACAACCCTAGGCATGTGCCCTGACTGGAATCGAATCAGAACCTCCTGGTTAAGTTGATACTCAATCACTGAGCCATGCTGGCTGGGTGAACCTTTTTGATTTATAGATTCAGGGTTATTGTTTTTCTACCCCTGGATAATTTTCTTGGAATTTTTGTGGGTTTCATTAGTCTGCTCCCTTGCTCCCTCCGCACAGAAATAACCATGTATGAGCTTCCTTTTCTTCACATATACTTTGGTATTCTTAAGTGTTTGACTTTATATGACTTCCGATTTTTGTGTGATTTTTCATAATCCTGTGTGGGTTTACTACATTGCTGTGTTTCTTTAAAAAAAACAAAAAAACAAAAAAACACAAAACGTTACTGTTGATTACAGCTGTCCCCCATTTTCCCTCCCATTACCCCTTCCTTCTGGTTCCTGCCCCACCCTAGGACTTCACCACCTTATTGTCTGTGTCCTTAGGTAATGCATATATATAGATTAGATATTTAGTTAATCTCTTCCCACCACACCCCTTCCCTCTGAGATTTGTCAGACAAGCTGCCTTGCCTCTGATTCTATTTTACTCATCAGTTTATCTTATTCATTAGATTTTTTGTTTATTTATACTTATTTTTAGATTAAATCATTGATAGATATGTATTTATTGTCATTTTATTGTTCATATTTTTGTCTTCTCCTCCTCTTTCTTCTCCTTCTTCTTAAAAAATACCCTTCAAACATTTCACATAATACTGATTTGGTGGTGATGAACTCCTTTAACTTTTTCTTATCTGTGAAGCTCTTTATCTGACCTTCAATTCTACTTATTTATTTAAAAATATTTTTATTGATTTCAAATATGAAGGGAGAGGGAGAGAGAGAGAAACATCAGTGATGAGAAAGAATCATTGATTGGCTGCCTCCTGCATGACCCCTACTAGGGATCAAACTCACAACCCAGGAATGTGCCCTTGACTGGAATTGAACCCAAGACTCTTGAGTCCACGTCTGATGCTCTATCCACTGTGCAAATTGGCTAGAGCTGACCTTTCATTATAAATGATAGCTTTGCTGGGTAGAGTAATCTTGGATGCAGGACCTTGCTATTCATCACATTGAATGTTTCTTACCACTCCCTTCTGGCCTGCAAAGCTTCTGTTGAGAAATCAGCTGACAGTCATATGGGCACTCCTTTGTAGGTAACTAACTGCTTTTCTCTTGTTGCTTTTAAGATTCTCTTTGTCTTTAACTTTTGGCATCTTAATTATGATGTGTCTGGGTGTGAGCTTCTTTGGATTCCTCTTGTTTGGGACTCAGTGAGCTTCCTAAACTTGTAAGTCTCTTTCTTTAACCAGGTGGGGGAAGTTTCCTGTCATTATCTTTTCAATTAGGTTTTCAATATCTTGCTTTCTCTCTCCTTTTTCTGGCTCTCCCATAATGTGAATGTTGGTATGCTTGAAGTTGTCCCAGAGGCTCCTTATACTATGTTCATATTTTTGGATTCTTTTATTCTTTTTGCTCTTCTGATTGGGTGTTTTTTACTTCCTCGTATTCTAAATAATTGATTTGATTACTGGAATCTTCTACTGTTGAATCCCTGTAAATTATTCTTTATTTCAGTTGGTGTATGCTTAATTTCTGACTGTTCTTTTTTTTATGTCTTTGAAATACTAAGATTCTTGAAAGTCTCACTAAGTTCCTTTAAGATCTCATTAAGTCCTTTGAAGCTCTCATTAAGATCCTTTAGCAACCTTTTAACCATTGTTTTGAATTCTGTATCTAGTAGTTTGCTTGCTTCCATTTTATTCATTTGTGTTATGTTTCTTTGTCTCACAATTTTGGCTGCTTCCCTGTGTTTAAATATTAGATAGAGTTGCTATGTGTCCTGGAATTGGTAAAGTGGCCTGTGTAGGAGATGTCCTATAGGACCCTGTGGCTCAGTCTCCACAGTTAGTTGAGCTGGACCCTCTAGTTGCACCTCTGTGGGGGCTTTGTGCACAGTATTGCTGTATTTGAGCCTTGATTGTTATTGGCATCACTGGGAGGAGTTAACATCCAGGATAACAGGCTGTAAGAACCAGCTCTGACTACAGTGGAAGAGCTGCTGTGCAGGAGATACCCCTATGAAACAGAACTTGCTTCAGTGGGGCTTTGGTACTCATTGAGTCTGACCCTTGAGTGTGTTGCTTGTAGATGTGTAGAGTTGTAATCTGGTATGGTCTAAAGCTGTCTACCAAGTGCACTGGTTCTGTGGCCTCCAGACAGGTACAAAGTTAGCCACTTCCTGAGACCACCCAGCAGGAGCTACAGAGAGATCTGCAGATGGCTGCTACTTGTATTGGGCTTGGAAATGCCCAGAGGAGGCTCATCTGTGAGGCAAGGCAGGCTGGTGCTAGTGCCAGATCTTGGGCCTCTTATTGATAAGTTTGGGCCATGTTGATGCCAGCTGCTGCTTGTTTGAGAGATTTTAGAAAAGTCTGAAGCCTAAGTGGGAACAGACTACTCATATGGAAAAGCCATTGCAAACAGCTTGGGTGGGGTTGCAAATTGGATGAGACAGGGTCTCAGGGAATCACCAGGGTGGAGCGGATAGTGTGGGCCACACTGATGGAAACTCAGATATGGCTACCAATCAACTCTGCAATGGGGGAGGTCCTAGCACACTAACAATGACCCTTTGAGCACCACTGTCTGGGAGAAAGCTAACCCTGAGTTCTTGCCCTGATGCCCAATAATCCAGTTCTTCCATGTATATGCCTGCTCCCCCTGCCAAAGCAATCTCTGGTGCTGTCATGAAGAGGAAGCAGAACTGTGTAAGTTTGTTCACTGGCCCTTAAAGAAGAACTACCTGGGTCTCCAGCAGCCTTCAATTCTGGCACTTAGCCATAATCACCACTGGTTTTTATAGCCCAAAGTTATGAGGATTTCTCTTCCCAGATCTGGAACCCTGTGTTGGGGCTCTAGTATGGGGCTGGGACTCCTTGCTTCTCACTGGAGGCCTGCACAGTGGAGATATCCCTCCCAATTAAAAAACAAACAAAAACAAAACAAAAACAAAACACACCACCCCACATGTGGGTCTTGGGCCAGCCCATTCTCCACCTCTTCCTCTACCAGTCTTGATGTACTTTCTTGACTTTTCTAATTATAGGACTTCCATTCAGTCAGATTTTAGGTGGTTCTGAATGATAATTGTTTTGTATCTTAGTTGTAATTGTAATGTGTTTGTGGGGGATAGCAAGTACTGGAATTTACCTATGCCACCATCTTGATTCTCTCTTTCCATTGCTGTGTTTTTTCTTTGCTATTTTTAATACATTAATTTTTTTCTTGTGTTATTTTTCTCTTGATTTCTTTCTTTTGTCCTACCAGCTTTTTTTTTTCACTTATTCCTTTCTTATCTAATATTTAGGCTATTATTTCATAAAGTTAAAGTTATTTTCAATTTTTTTGAGTGTGCAAAGCAGTTGCAAAATTTTTATACCATATTTTTTAAGTGCACTTCTAAAGTCTTCCTTCTGTCTGAATTCTGTATGTTGTATTGTTTTTGCTTCCTTTTTTCTTTTTTCTTTTTGGTGGAAACAAAATTTATTTGATGGTTTTCATTTCTGAATAGGGCTATTCTATCCAAACCATCCTTATCCTAAAATACTGCAGGGGTATTCCCCCTGCTTTTCCTTTTTGAATTAGAGGCCTGATGCACAAAGATTTGTGCAAGAATGAGCCTTTCTTCCCCTAGCTGCTGGCACTGCCTTCGTCTAGTCCAAACCGCCTTTTCACTCAGGCCCAGAGCCATCTTTCCACCTTCCCATGCTACCCAGAGGCCCAGAGCACCTTGGGTGGTGTGGAACGATGCAAGCATCCTGCCCTGCCCCTGGCTGCTTGGCATCTGCATATGCAAATTAACCCACTATATTTGTTGGGTTAATTTGCATATCCACTCCTGATTGGCTGGTGGGTGTCATGTCAATTAGCATCTTACTCTTTTATTAGTATAGATACCTGGGAACTTAGTAGACTCTTTCAGAACATATGCAGTGGACATATGCCAATGTTTATTATTATTTGTTTTGTGTCTCAGATATCATATTAGAGGGAATGGGAAAAAGGAATTTTGTTTTGAAGCACCTCCTTCATTTTCCTCATACATCAGTAGAGTTTAGAGGTAGGTAAGTATTCTGGACTTCACTTTGTTTTCCTATGTTAGCAGAACCCAGATATTTTCCTGTGTGGTCTGTATTGGTTTGACAGCACATTTTTTCCTGCCTTTTTTTATTTTGTTGGCTGCTGTTTGTTGTTCTTGATCAAGCTAATCACTACATATAGATTATCCCCCACCTCTCTCCTTCCCTTCTGAGCCACCAACCTCAGTGGCTCTTCATGTCTGGCTCCAAGTCATTGTTGAAACAGTAAGAGACATGTATGTCTAAAGGAATCAACACATATCTACCTGTCCTATTTTAACTCTAAATTTATCAAATTTCTGATATAATTGGGAGGATATCAGTTGTTTTTAAACAACTTTATTCGTATATTACTACTCTCTAAAAGAGGAATTTTGAGCAGATTCCTACCATCTTATTCCAATTTGACTTAAATTGTGCTACATTTGGATAACACATTTGATCCTTCCCTAGTTGTAGCATTGATCATATGTTTTTGGTGTTTCTTTTGTTAACTTTTAGTAATTTCTACAAAAAAAAAACCCACAACATTGTGAAACTACCCTTATGTTGCCTGTCTTCCTTCCTCTAATTGCTCATTATATATATATATATTTATTCTTGGGAAAGTAATTTTACTTTTTTAGATCTCAACTTGTAAAATGAGGGAGTAGACAAGTGACTTATGGTGTCCTGTCTATTGTCATGATGACATGAATCAATAGAGTATGGTTATTGTTTTTTCACTATAATGTCAATACACAAAAAGCTGAACAAAAAATCTGGCACTCTGTACCTTGCCTAGTACATAGGCAGATATTAACTTACTCTATAGTTAGTATTCCTATTTATGACGTCAAATTCCCTTGCCTCAAAATTGACCTTAGATATGTGCACAAACAGTTCATCTGCAGTAACAGGAGGAAGGCAGATGTAGATAAAATATTAAGTTGTACAGGAAATTTTCCTCTGATTGCTTTTTATTAGCTCTGTGCATTAAGGTCATCATCTGAGAGTCAAAAGATAGGAGGAATTGTTCCTCTCTGAGTTTGGGCTTAGCTTGTAGTGATATGGCTGAATAAACCAAGAAGGCTGGAATTATCAGTACATATAGGACCCACTCCAGCACAAGACCCCTCAGGAAAATGGTGATGAAAGTTGAAATTAGCCAGTATTCCAAGTACACTTGCTCCTTCTGTAGCAAAACCAAGAGAAAGAGACAAGTTGTGGGGATCTGGCACTGTGATTCTTGCATAAAAACAGGAGCTGGTGGTGCTGGACTTACAATACCACTTCCGGCCTCACAGTAAAGTCTGCCTTCAGAAGTCTGAAAGAATTAAAGGGCCAGTAGAAGCTCCATAATTTGAAACATTGCTAGCCTATAACAAATGGGTTAATTTATGTAACAAAAAAGGGAGGAACTGTTTAAGGTCTGGGCTGAAAGAAAAACTTGTGAATTAGTCATTAAGGAGTGTCAGAGAATGAATGGATTAGAGAATATGTAGTAAAATTGCTGGATTGGCACAAAGTGCTCAGTTAGGATAAAAGGTCAGAGATTTAAAGTAAACCAATCACCATGACTGTGGTTTTCTTTGTGAACTAAACTTTAGCCATGTTTAGATGCCCAGGTACAGGAAAAGAGTGGGCAATGAAATGGATTTAGCTAAGGTTGGGATTTTAATGAAGTGAGTGTAATGGAGGTAGGGAGAAAGGGAAAAGGAAGATGAAAGCGAATGCATGCATGCATGCATGCATGCAGTGATTATAATGATGGGCTATTATATCTACTTAAAAAAAGAAAAAATAGAAAGAAAGGAAGAAAGAAAGAAAGAAAGGAAGGAAGGAAGGAAGGAAGGAAGGAAGGAAGGAAGGAAGGAAGGAAGGAAGGAAGGAGGGAAGGAAGTAGGGAAGGAGGGAAGGAGGAAAGGAGGGAAGGAAGGAAGGAAGATAGCAGAGAGCTAAAAGAGGAGGACAAGAGGGGACTAAGAAGCATTAAGAGATAATAG
Organism: Antrozous pallidus; assembly: GCA_027563665.1. Lineage (NCBI taxonomy): Eukaryota > Metazoa > Chordata > Mammalia > Chiroptera > Vespertilionidae > Antrozous > Antrozous pallidus. Next base: position 39,448,649 of record CM050515.1, read on the forward strand.
AATTAATGACTATGGTTCCCAGTGCCCAGTAGAATCAGAGTACCACAGGGAGTAAACTGGAAAGATAGATGGCAATCAGAGAGGGAAAATGCTTGAAATGGTATTATGGAGTTCTTATTAGTAAACTGAAAAGGCTCATTGTATGACCATGAGATTTAGTGTCTGTGGATGCAGAAGAGTGGCAGGTATTGGAATGATTACTTTGCCTACTTTGGAAGGATACTGTAATTGCTAAGAATTGACCTAAAACAATGAAGTTAAATATGTAAGGAATAAGGGGAAACTTTTGAATAAGAAGTTTTGAAACATTTTTTCCTATCAGATTTGCAAAGATGAAAACTATGTATAGGTTCTAATATTGGCCAAGTGTGAGAAGAGTATGAAACAGCATTTCCATGAGTAGTTAGGTAATATTTACCTTTATTCTCATACTTTCACTCAGCAATTTTATTATAGAAACTAGAGGCCTGGTACATGACATTTGTGCAGGGGAGCAGAGGGTTTCCTCAGCCCAGCCTACACTCTCTCCCAATCCGAGACCTAAACTGGCAGTTGGACATCACTCTTGCCATCCGGGACCACTGGCTCTTAACTGCTCATCTGCCTTCCTGCCTGATCACTCCTAACCACTCTGTCTGCCTGCCTGATTGCATCTAATTGCCTCTGCCTTGGCCCCCACTATCATGGCTTCACCCAGAAGGATGTCCAGAATGATGTCCAGAAGGTTGTTCAGCTGTCTGGTCTAATTAGCATATTATGTTTTTATTATTATAGATAATAATAAGAAAAAACATGGGCCTTTAGGGTTAGACTCAAGTTAAATTCCAGTTTTTTTTTCTACTTTCAAACTTGTGATCTTGGACCACCTAATTAATATCCTTCTAAGTCTTATTTTGACTATGTTAAAAATTAGATTAAAATATCTTCTATAGCATGTGATTATAAGGACCAGATGAGTTAATGTAATGGAAAACACGAGATTTATATCTAGCTTTCAATAAATGATAGCTATTATTATTATTGTTAGTGGTAGAAAACTCATGAGATTAGAAAATTACTTATGGGTTGAATGCCACTCTTCATCCATAGTGATGTTAATCAAACTGGGATGGTTGGTAAAGATTTATGAATTGTTCACATGGCCTTAGATTCAGTTGGCTTCTTTGTAATCATCCTTAAAATTCAAATAAATAGTCATTTTTCAGTGCATCTACACGTATAGTACTGTTTAGACTCAAACAGAATTCAAGATTCTTGTCCTCAAATAGTTTCCAAGCAAGTGGAGTAACAGGTGAGCCAATAGCAAACTATACAGTAGTATAAGATGAAGTATAATAAGAGCTTAGGCATTTAAAGAAATTAATACCTGGAGAATATTATGTTAAGTGAAATAAGCCAGTCAAAGAAAGACCAGTAGGACATGATTTCACTCACATGTGGAATCTAAGGAACAAAAAAATTGATAAACAAAATAGATCCAGAGACATAGAATCAAGGAACAGACTGAGAAATCTCAGAGGAAAGGCAGGAGTTGGTGAGTGGGAAGAGACCAACCAAAGAACTTGTATGCATATGTATATGCATAACCCAAGGACACAGACAATAGTGCAGTGAAGGCCTGGGGTGAGGGTGGGTGCTAGGTAAAAGCCGTAAATGGGGATAAAAGAGGACATCTGTAATACTTCCAATGATAAAGATAAATTTTAAAAATAAAGAAATTATTATTCTCTGTTTTGAGTGATAAAGGTGGGAGATGAAGGAAAGCAGCAACTACTACCATTTTAATTGTGATGTTAACACAGATAAAAAGGGATTTTTTGGTAATGCAACTAACCCTGGGCAGAGATTACATTCAAACACTATCTGTTCAAGCCCCAAATTGATGCTTTCAACTTTGACACTAAACACTATACACTATCTTAGATGCGATCCTATATAGTAAAAGGCTAATATGCAAATAGTCCAAATGGCGGAACAACCAAACAACTGGTCGCTATGACATGCGTTGACCACCAGGAGGCACATGCAGAACATGGTGGGTTTTGCCAGCTAGCAGCAGAGCTCAGAACATGGGCATCAGCCATGGTAGGATGGTGAAGCAGATGAGCTGGGATGCCAGACCAAGTCAGGGTGCTGGTCCTTGTCATTGGGGTGAGCCTCTGGAGGTTACTGAAAATTCTTTGTTCCTGCCTGCCGTGGTCCTACCCTGTGCTTGCACCTGCTGCTAGCGCTGGCCCTGTTCGCACCCACTGCCAGTGCCAGAGTTGCTGCTCACACCCGCTGCTGGCGCCTGAGCTGCCACTCACACCTGCTGCCAGTAATGGCCCCACTCACAACCGCCACCAGTGCTGGCCCTGCTCACACCTACTGCGGCACCCAGCACCAGTCCTGATTGCTTGGCGCTTGTCAGTGGGTGCAAGCTGTGGCTGCTGGCTCCGATTGCCCCTGAGGGCTTCTCCCCCCCCCCCCCCGCCCCGCCCCAATTCCTGAGGGCAATTAGGGTAGCAGCTACTGCTCACACCCGCTGCTGGCGCTGGCCCCAATCACTCCACGCTGTGAGTGAGTGTAAGCAGGACCGGCATCATCAGTGCATGGGAGCAGTGGTGAGAGCGGGGCTACTGGCAGACAAGGGACCAGGGGCCACAGTTGGAGGGGCAGAGCAGGGATGATGGGCCAAGACCTGCCCCTGTGCCTACTGCAGCCTCATAGCCCACAGTTCCTTTCAAGGTGCATGAATTCTGCACTGGGTCCCTAGTAGTTTTTTTTTATATTTATGTAATGACTAATACTTGTTTTCTTGGATTGCAATAGATACACTTACTAGTAATTATTGTTTGGCTGCTTGAGTTTTTGTTTACAATTCCACTTGATGGTAATCCTTTCATAGAATTTTTACCAGTTTTCTTGATTTGAAAAGCTGGTGCAGAAAAAGTGACCATAAGCAGCAAATGAAGTGATCCTGTTAGAGCTGAGGCAAGAATTACTTCCTGCTTACAAAATCATGTTATTGACAGTAGCTGCCTTTCCTTGCTAGTGGGCAATATTTTATGGTATTTCATTATGTTTCTTGCTTTAATTAACTACACAAATGGTACACCATCTTCATGAGCAAATACTACTGAGAACTGAGCCACTTGGGGAATGAATGCCCAGTTCTGCACCTCAGGAATGAAATTGTTTTAGACAAACTTTTTGGTATTTCTTTAACCCCTTAGAAATTCAGAAATGAAAAATGTTGCCTAAACAATTTTGTCATTTAATCACTTTCTATTTTGCATCATAATCCTATATAATAAAAGGCTAATATGCAAATTGACCATATGGTGGAACGATCGGTTGCTATGATGCACACTGACCACCAGGGGGCAGATGCTCAAGGCAGGAACTGCCCCCTGGTGGTTAGTGCGCTACCACTACTCAGCCAAGCTCATGGCTGGTGAGTGCAGCAGTGGCAGGAGCCTCTCCCATCTTTGGACATCTCCCGAAGGTTTCTGGACTGTGAGAGGGACCCCCTGAGTGCACGAATTTCATGCACCAGGCCTCTAGTTATTTATAAACTAATTTTATTTGCCTTACCAATGGATAAGCCAGGTTAAGGCAGCAGCTGAAGTTGTATCTTGCACATGAGCAATAATTATTGTATGAATGATTCATAAAACTGAAATATTTTCAGGGAATGTTTATATGTTTAATGCTTAAGAAAAGCAGCAGTATTAGGTTATAATTCAATATGATAATGAAAGCTTTGAAGAATAAAGGCTTTTTAGCTTTCAAGGTCCTTTGAAAGCAGAAGCTATATACAAATGGCAATTTTTTAATGCTCAGATATCCAAATAATGTTTAACTAATGTTTTGAATCAATATAAAATAAGAATGGTTCATAATGCAATCCATTTTTTTTTTTTAAATTCCAAACTAGAGCCTTTCTATGGTACTTTGCCCCCTTCCCAGTTTTTCCTCTTTTCCAGGACCTGGAAGAGTCCCTGGAATGACCTCATTAAATGCTGTGCTTTCTCTACAGCACTTTGGTGTGAAATCTTTTTCTCCTTCTGAAAGCTGGAGGGAGCTTCACAAATGATTGATTAGTGAGGTGTCCCCTGGACACACTGGTGCAAACACCATGCAACCGCTGATTGATGGGCTCGCTTTCTCACGAACACATTCATTTTCTCTTCTCTAACTCACACAATTTATTCATCCCATGATGCATTTATGCATCCATTATCACTGTCTTTCAATTTTTAAGCAGGTGAAAAGATGAAAACTTAAAGCTTATAGATTATAAGGCTTATAAGGCAGGCCTATCTTAAATAAAATAACCGAACATCCCAAGTATGCAGAAGATTTCTTTTACTCTGATCAATTACATATTGAAAATAACTTTGAAAGTGTGAAAGAAGATAGCGTGGAGTAAGCCTACTGACACCTATCTTTTTGGGTCGAGTCAGCTATGAACACCTGGGCTAATATGGGGATAAGGAGACCAAAATTCTAGTTAGGGTTCTATCATTACTTGCAAGTTTGAGAAAGACAAATTTCTTGGACTTCAGCTTTCTTATGTGTAAAATCTGAGGGCTGAACCACATGGCTTTGAAGCCTACTACTAGCTACAGCGCCTGTGAGTCCCTAACTGCCTCTTAAGGGTCTGAACACCTTGAAGAAATCTGACACTCAGGAGAAGGTCAGAACAAAGTCAATTTTGGGAGGTATGCTAATCATGATTAGTGTAAATTAAATATGAAAAATCTGCCCACTCAGGAAAAATATGGGCAATTTAAAAATTAAAAGAATCTATCATATGCCAAGGTTCTATAAAAACAGAAAAAAAATCTCTGATTCATATAAAGTTTAGGAGCAAACATTAATCTTATCACTATTTCTGGATCATTGCTTTCAGTGGCTTAAGAAAGGGAAATTGGGATGCAAAAGAGAAACTTAGTGTAAGAATAGGGCTCCCTTCAGTTTTACAAAGGAAAGAAAGCCTTGTCTGATGGCAGGGAAGAGTTATTTTTATCCTCCAGGAAGACTGATTTCCATGCTTATTTATCATCACTTCAGTGAACTGCAGGAGAGCATTTTCAAATCAACCAAATCAACACATTTTAATTTTTCATGAAATTGTGAATTTGAAATGTCTTAACAGCCTCCCACAATAAAATAATTTACAGTGTTTTCTGTAAAAAAAAAAAAAAAGGAAGAAAGGAAGGAAAGAAGGAAGGAAGGAGGGAGGGAGGGAGGGAGGGAGGGAGGGAGGGAGGGAGGGAGGGAGGGAGGGAGGAGGGAGGGAGGGAAGGAAGGCGGAAGGGAGGGAGGGAGGGGAGGAAGGAAGGAAGGAAGGAAGGAAGGAAGGAAGGAAGGAAAAACACAGAAGAAGGCTTAAGGGAAAGGGTCCAGGTCTGAGAGGCAAGTTTCATTAGCTTGTTAAAACATACCGGAGAACATTTATTCCTTAATCCATTATATGCAGATAATATTTGTTGAGCACTTGATTGTCAGGCACAATCTCTGTTAATTTTGTTTATCCATATATCCTTACTGGAGGATATGTAGATGATAATGTGTATATTGTGATATCAGTTATCATACCCCACCCATCTCCCTGCCTGTGTCTCCTTTTTTAATAGTATTTTTCTTGAGTGTTCTGCCTGCCTTTTACTGAGCATTGGGATTAGTGCCAGACTGCAGTAAGCAATTTGTTCATCCTTGGAGAGCCCATTTGCACTACCCCATGATACGGGCATTTAAATGATTTTATTCGTTCACCTGTGTTGAACATTAAGAGGGTAAATTTTCAGCCCAGGGATTTGGCTTTAAAACTCCAATTGATGTTAATGAGAATTGGTAATGAGCCCCTTCTTCTTAATTAGTGGCACCATACCTGTGACTGTAGGAGGCATGGCTTAGACATGGGGAGCTTAACGAGGTGATAACAAGGAGAAAATGTTTAAGCCTGGATTTTGGCCTGGTCCATACTTTACTATGCAAACCTACTTTAGGACCTGATGTTTTAAAGTAAATTTATTACCTAGCTTTTATGGCTGTATAGACCTACCTTACGAACAATCTGTCTTTCCTATGAAAAATACTCTTGTTCCGTAGAAAAGAATGATGCAGAAAACGCTCATTCAAAAGAGCAGGAATATGATCAGATTTTCTCTCCTTGTTTATGCAGAGCACATCTAAGGATCAACAAACTGCCTTGCTGTTCTATTGCCTCAATTAAGGAACACCACAGTTTATCAACCTCATTCCACACCAAGGGGCAGCATGCCTTCCTTTAGGTAAATTGGGCCTCTAAATATCATCCAGGACCTTACAGGGAGGAGTTCAGGAAATAAGAGTCTGACTTCTCTAGCATCTTTCCTTGAATATTATATGATCATTTTGGTATGTAGATAAAAGCACAAGGTTTGATCTGACATATTCTATCTACTTGAACTATTTCTTACTGCCACAGCACAGGACCCAATGCAGGAAGAATAAAATGATCACAGAATAACGACATTTTCACTGTACCTAGCAAAGAATATAAAAGTTGGATTACTGATTTTGTTTAAAGGATGTGCTGTAATTTCATACACCAACAGAGTGGAGCACAAATCCTGGCCTGCCAGCTTTCGTTACTGGAACTCACTTTCCTGCCACCAAGTAACTTCTACCAAGTCACAAAATAAAACTGGAGATATATATATATATATATATATATATATATATATATATATATATATATAATTGCTTCTTTACAGAGAGGAAGGGAGAGGGATAGAAAGTTAGAAACACATATCAGCTGCCTCTTGCACACCTCCTACTGGGAATGTGCCCACAACCAAGGTACATGTCCTTGACCGGAATCAAACCTGGGACCTTTCAGTCCACAGGCTAACACTCTATCTAGCCACTGAGCCAAACAGGTTAGGGCAAAACTGGAATTTTTAACTTCCTGAATAGGAATCTCTTAGCCCTGAGTAATTAATAGGAACTACAAGACTGTAGAAGACCCGTAATTGGAATAGGAGGGGAAATGCCTGAATACAGGTCTGTTATAATTTCTCTGGTTTGCAATTATTCCCATGCCAAAGATATAGTAACATGCATGCAATTTCTAAATCTCTACTGTATCTTTTTGCCCACTTGACATACTGATTTTGATTCTTCCTATTGGTTTCACTGTGCTAGTTTAAAAATAGTAAAAATAAAAGTAAAAAAAAATGTACATAAAGACAAGAAATACCGAAAACCAGGTAAAAGGCGAAAGTGGCCAGATTTTATTGCTGCATACACCATTTGCTTCTGCCTTCACCCAAAGAGCAAAAGCCAAAAACTGGTTTAACCATCCAACAGTGAGATTTTTCTGATTTTAAAGGGAAAATGTGTGGATGACATTATAAAATCACATTAGGAATTCCTGTGTAACCAAAGGTATATGCTATACAACTGACAAACTATCTCAAACTTACTTAATTGGCAAGAGTTTTGTAGCACAAACAATATATACCAAGGAAATTAGAATTTTACTCAATCTAATCAATAATGATTATATAATTAAAGGGCAAGTGATACTTAAAATTTTTATGCATTATAGTTTTTCTTCCTTGTTCTAATAATATCTCTAATGAAACAGTCTAACACATCAGAATTAATGATAATTAAAGATTAAGAGTTTATAGGACTGGAGGAAACTATAGAATTACATTACAAAATCCCAGATCTTTGAAATATTTTGTAATTCTCAAGGAAGAAGTGGTCTATCTGGCTGAGCAAATTAGAATGTACATCGTTTATTGAACAACACAATGGCTCATGTACTTTCAGGGACTGGTGTCCCTGCACTTGTCTCTTGAGAAAGTAGTGTGTTATGAAACATATTTATTCCTGTGGATGTAATTATTCCACAACTTGGAGAAAACTTGGCATATTACAAGGAATTAGGAAAGATTTGTGATTAGAGAAAACTGACTACAGTGAAAATATTGAGTGTTTAGATTAAAACAGGTTTAGGAATGAGAGCTTTTCATGGTTACATTCCCCTTTCAAAGCATAATTTCCTATCTCCCTCCAAAATATGAAATATTTAAAGAGTTACATGGTATAAATCTAAATTCCTGGGTGTAACAAAGGCATAGATAAATTATTTCACGTAAAAGTCTTTATGGTGGAATTAATAATTATTTAAAACTTTCAAAAAGCCTTCCATAGTCTTTCTAAAATTTTTTATTTATTGATGTTTTAGAACGAGAGAAGGGAGAGACAGAGAGAAAGGAAGGAAGAAAAAAAGAAAGGGAAAAGAAGAAAGAAAGAAAGAAAGAAAGAAAGAAAGAAAGAAAGAAAGAAAGAAAGAAGAAAGGAAGGAAGGAAGGAAGGAAGGAAGGAAGGGAGAAAGGAAGGAAGGAAGGAAGGGAGAAAGGAAGGAAGGAAGGAAGGAAGGAAGGAAGGAAGGAAGGAAGGAAGAAAGAAAGAAAGAAAGAAAGAAAGAAAGAAAGAAAGAAAGAAAGAAAGAAAGAAAGAAAGAAAATCTGTATGTAACACTTTGTGAGCAGGCAGATATGGTGCTAATTCTTCACTTTGATTTTAAACTTTGTATATGTAATTTCACATTTAATTTTTAAATGTACATTCCTATATACTTCCAGTGATTACTTAGTGAGTTAGTCACTTTTGATATGTGTTATCCATAGTTTTCATGAGTTGTACCAAGCAATCTACACATATGTTCAATTAGTCTCCCTTGAGAAGAAGGTCATTGTGATAAAACTGATGTCAGGCTGTGGAAGTTTCTTTTTGAAAAACCCAGTGTCTCTATTTATAAAACTAAATTGAATAATCATTTACACAACTTCCCAAACTAATCATAACAATCTTGATTTCTCCATTTTTCTATTCCTCCTCCTCTATCTAATCAGTCAATGGATTCTTATCAATTCTATCTCAGCAATGTCTCTTTATGTCCTTTCCAATCCTATTGCCACTGCCTCAGTTCACAACCTTACCATGTTTCCATGCCTCCTTCTCTCTTGTCCATCCAGCTCCAGTTATCAAGTTTCTTTTTCTTCCTTTCATTCTCATGCATAGAAATTATTTGCTTGCTTTGTTGTCTGCAGGATAAAACTCAAACACAAAGTCTTCGATACTTTAGCTCAATCTACCCTACCAGGGTGCCAGGTGCCCTTGCCATTTGTAAGACTAGTGTACCTTTATTCCCTAGAAATGACGTCCCTCTCACAGAAAGGAAAACTGATTGCTCTGGAATTTCTGTATTCTTCCTCAGGTATTTTCCCAGTCACCCAGTTGTTAGCTAGCTCCTAAGCAGACAGAACCTTCCAGGCTCCTTGAGTTGGCAGTAGTCTTCACTGCTAGCACTCTCATAGAGCATCAGTTCTTATCTCTGTAACTGCCCATTTTGTTTTGTAACGTATCATCTTACATGTCTGCATTCCTTTATTTCTACTTTTTTCTATTGACTCATAAAGTTTTGCACACAGTTTACTACATATGTACATCAAGTATTCAAAGCAAATAAAACCTTGATACTCCTTTCATTCAGATATAGCACAAACAATATTACTATTAAAAATAATACCAATAGCAAATAGTTAAATAATACAATGTGACTGATACTGTTCTAAATATTTTCCATATAGTAGTTCATTTAATTCTCAAGCCAGTAATGCTATTATAACATTTATAAAAAAGGAAATTAAACTATAAAGAAATCAAATAATTTGCCCAAGGCTATTCAGGCATCTCCCAAATTTCTATGAAAGATGTCCAGTGGTTTTTATTTTTCATTTATTTATTTATTTTTAAATGTATTTTTTATTGATTTCAGAGAGGAAGGAAGAGAAAGAGAGAGACTGAAACCTTAATGATGAGAATCATTGATTGACTGCCTCCTGCGCCCCCGACCCCGGCACACAAAACCCTTGGGGATGGAGCCCGAAACCTGGGCTGGTGCCCCTGAGCAGAAGACCTTTCCACCCATAAGCTGATGCTCTATCCGCAGAAGCAAAACATCTAAGGCACAGCAATAAAGATTTCATAAAATATAAATAATAAAAGTATTACTGGTCTTTGTGGGAAAGAAATTTTTCTTACTTCCCCCCTTCTGGATCCTCATGATTCCAGAGAATCCCTTTTCAAGTGAACCCACGGGCCTCAATGTTTTCAGAGCCATGCCCTCACCATTGCTTTTGACTACAATAGGTGTCTGACCAAAAGTCATCCAGACTGGCCCTACTCAATCCCACCCCCAGCTCACCCCATGCCCAAATCTCACCAGGACTGAAAGGCCTCCTGGGTGCCCTATGAGGGCTGACCGCCACCTCTTCATTCTCAGCTCCTAGAAACTTGCAGTTTTTCATCCAAAATCTTAGGTTCCGGCGTCTCCTATACCCGACCTAAGTCCTGTCCAGTTGTTTTTAAAGAACCATATACATAAACAAATAAACACAGGTTTTGTGTTTAAATTATTTTTGGAAGTCCTGGGTTAAATAGACATAAAAAATTCATTGTTGCAGTACTTTGCAGCATCTTGACTCTGTCTAGTATTGTGACACATGAAACTCCACAAAGGGTGCCCGTACCCTGATTCTCTAGACACAGAACCTTTTTGGTGGCCAAGCATTGTGTGGAGCTAAGAATCCATGAAACACTTTCAAAAACACTGCTGAAAGGTTACTTAAGATGACACAACAAAATCTGTTATCAGTTAACACTTGCAGCCTCTTCCCTTTCCTCTTCTCCCCAGGCCTGAGGTGGGTCCTCAGTTCCATGGTCCTGCCCAAGGGCAGAGGGAAACAGTCAAAAGCAGGAGTTAACTTCCTGTCTTTCTTCTCCTCTTTGGATTTACAGATACTTTAATTACATATTAAAAATGCTCTTTATCATTTTTACTGGTTGCGTATAGTTCTTAATTGTAAACTATAATATAAAGGTTTTTATGTTATAGCTAGAAGACTTCACCAACTTTCAATATCTGGATGAGAGATGTACATTACAATTGTATCAACCTTCAACTGAGCCTCTCTGTGTTTCTAAGGCAGCAGTGGGATGTGTACAGTTAGGTATCACGGAGATCTGGGTCTGAGCCAATTAGCTGTGAGGGTTTTCTATATACCTCAGTTTCCTTATCTGTGCATTAAGGATGTTTGCATAACAATCTCTCAAGTACCATTTAATTCTAAAGTTCAAATACATTCAAATTGATCCTCCAAATTCACCAAAGCATAGAACAGAAAAAAATATATTAACTAAATACCTAGACTACATTGGTGGGAGCTTTTTTATTTGTTTGTTTGTTGTTTTTTCCCCATATTATAAAGAAACTCTGCCAATGAAATTAAACAGAAATTGTGGGTTGTGGAAAGCATCATCAAGAGAAGTGAAAAACAGGAGGTAAAAGGAATAAAATTTTTACTGCTTCCTGGGTAAAGACAATTTTTTAGGCTGGAGAAATGGCAGATTCTTATATGCTGGTGTACAGGAACCATATGAATAAAACATGGTTGTGCAAATGAACTCGCAACCTTCTTCCAAAGCACCATCCGGGAATAATACGTTTAATGTCTCATCAACTTCCCCAGAAAAGAGAGAGCAAACCTGTGCACACAGACAAAATAACCATAACGAAAACCAAGGTAGAAATAAATCTGCTATCGGGACTAGAGTTGGTCGACATTTGAAGGTTTTCAAAACTCTAGGTAATATGCTAGTCACTTAAAAATATCCCCACATTTCTGCTTTCTCCCATCATGCTATGCCTTAAGATTCATCTGTCAACTCTGATGTATCTTTTTAAGTACCCCCTCCAAGCCTAAAAATCCAGACCACAGAAGAGCCCTCTTTGCTTTGAAACCATCTGATCAATCCATAGATCATTTACCTGCAAAGATTATTTGGTGAAGCTAAAGCGGCACTTCAACCAGCAGCATCTGAGGGCTGGGGCGGCAGTACGTCAACAACAAATTGTCATTGGCATTCCATTTATGAACCTTCACACAGCGTCAGATCTTTTCCATGGGAAACCAGATCGGGTCAGACTCAGAGCTGAATATTTCTTAACAAGCTAACCATCAAAAGAATTTACGTTTTGAGTAAAAAGGCTATCATTTGTTGATTTGAATATCAAAGGGATCCACCGCAAACTCCCAGTCTAGAAAAACCTCCCTAAGCTACACTAGACAGGTGTTTAATAATCTATTATTAAGGCACTATTTTAGGTTACTCAGAATTATAAAAAATAGCTGTAACCGTGAAGCTGCAAATGGGACTGCACAAAGAAATGAATGCTATTAACATACTATTAACAATTCAAAAGAATGAGTTGACATACCAATCAAACTTGTTAATTGACTGTCAATGGCCCGTCCCTGAATATACAACATGACTGCATTATAGATTTCAAATGCTGACAGGAAGACAGTTCCATTTGCATTAACTTCATGAACTGATCAACAACCAAACTGCCACATACATTTATAATGGGAAGCTGAATCATTTCAATATTCATGGAGCTCTGTAATTGTAAATTAGGTACTGGCAAACAATACACTACTGTACATATTCTAAAATATCCTAAATTTCATGGACCTACTTTCGTTTTGATTTTTAAAGACACAAAGTTTCATCTTGAAGTGATCATTACTTTGCTTTATGGTTTGTGCCTTAAGCAAAATGTATTTGCAGCTCAATTTGCAACTATGGTTTACAGTTGCACTCTAGCTGCATCAATGGTCTAGAAAATATGAGGTACAGAAGGTGAAACAAACATGTTCTTGCCTTACTTGGGATTTTTAAAAATAGAAATATGAAACAAGATGGTATCATACTTCCTTAGGGGACAGATAAATAAATGATGCATTATGACAAGATATTTAGCAAATAAACATTAACGTAATGAAAAGAAGGTTATATGTATTAGTGCTGCACTGGAGCTTGCTCAAAATCTACTTAAACAGACCTGCTGTTCTGAAAACCATACTTCAGAATCTTCAATCATCCATCACTTTGGGAATCAATAGAGTGAAAGTGAAGATAAGTGAGGGTTAAAGATTATGCCCAACAGAAGGCTTCATGAGCAATGATCTGAAATTCAACAATTTTGAACATAGAAAGATTCCTTTCATGCTTCTTATGACCCCTTAAAGAAATCATACTAATTTTTTTTTAAAAAAAAAAGCTTTTCACCCCCACAAGTAAATGTTACTTTTGTCTCATATTTTTCTATGATCATTATCTAGGCATCCCTTTCTAGCCACTAGAAGCTGCTCAACTTTGTGGAACAATCCTGGAGAATTTGAATGTGTCCTCAATATTTTGAATGTGCCAATTTACTTTCATTAAGCTTCAGTAAAAATTGTATCAAATTTTTTGTTGGTTTTTCAAATCATTGCCTACTGCTAAACAACTAATCAAATGAGTGTATAGTTCACTGGAGGTACTCCTAAATAATTTTATTGTTATCCTTAGATAATTACTCATCCTGTCAGGATTTTTTTTAAAAAAATCTTCATCCAACTAAGCAATAATATATACCATATAAAAGTATGTAATACACATACACAAGAGATATATCACACATATAAGTACATTTATATATTGTATATAAAACATATAATGTATATTTAAATTTAATTGTATTTGTACATATAGATGCATTAATATAAATAAATATGCATGTATGTATACACACATAATATATATTTATTTATTATTATTATTATTTTAATATATTTTATTGATTTTTCACAGAGAGGAAGAGAGAGGGATAGAAAGTCAGAAACATCAATGAGAGAGAAACATCGATCAGCTGCCTCTTGCACACTCCCTATTGGGGATGTGCCCACAGCCACGGTACATACCCTTGACCGGAATCGAACATGGGACATTTCAGTCCACAGGCCGACGCTCTATCCACTGAGCTAAACTGGCTTCGGCATAATATATATTTAATAAACTTTTTATTTTACAATAATTTAACAGAAATTATTTACAGAAAAATAGATTTACAGAAAAGTTGCACAGAGAGTACAGAGTTCTCTCGTAACCCACCTTCAGTTTTTCGTGTTGTTAACGTCTTATATTATCAGGGAACATTTGTCACAACAAGTTGACCAATGCTGATGATAGATATGTTGCTGTTAAATAAAGCCCATATGTTATTTGTATTTCCTTAGTTTCACCTTTTGTCCTTTCTCTGTTGCAGGATGCCATCAGGTCCTATTTTATATTTAGTCATCACATCTCCTTAGGCTACTTTGACTGTGACAGTTTCTCAGACTGTCCTTGTTTTTAATGATCTTGACAGTTTTGAGTAGTACTCATCAGGTATTTTATAAATTGTTCTTTGGTTTTGGTTTGTTTGATGTTAGGCTGGGGTTATGGAATTTTGGGAGGAAGGTCACAGAAGTCCTGTTCTCATAAGTAATATATTTTTTATCTTTGAAGCTTTTCAGGATACTCAATGTGCTTAAACTATAATATTTTGTTTATTTAAAAACTAGAAATTCATGCGGCGGGTGGGGGGGTGGGAAGGGGGGAGGGGAAGTGTACCTCAGTCCAGCCTGCACCCTCTTGCAATCGGGGACCCCTTGGGGGATGTCTGACTGCCAGTTTAGGCCCACGGGATTGGGCCTAAACTGGCAGTTGGACATCCCTCTCGCAATCCAGGACTGCTGGCTCCTAACCACTCACCTGCCTTCCTGCCTGATCGCTCCTAACTGCCTCTGCCTCAGCCCCTGCTGCTGCTGTTGCTTCGTTGGGAAGGACATCCAGAATGACATCCTAAAGGTCATTCGGCATATTACGCTTTTATTATTATAGATAAAAGGTAAGTTACTTAAATCATGAGTACTAATCTACAAAAGAGACTGTGTGGATATACAGAAAGATGCTCCATTCCTAATTCGTAGTGTAGTAGATGTCCATATCCATATTCACTGTAGGATTTAGCCCTATCTGGGCATATCTGCAGCACTGGTAGTCTGGGACCACCACAGATTCATTTACAAGAGAGGGGTGTCAGGAGGCTGTAGATGGGAGCAGAACACACATGTCCTGCCCTAAACAAAAAGAGAGAAGTTTACAACTTTGGTTTAGGGCAAATGGGCCAGCTTATTTGTGTGTGTATGTGTGTGTGTATTGTGTTTGTTGTGTTTGTGTGTTTGTGTGTGTGTGTGTGTGTGTGTGTGTGTGTGTACGTGTGTGTTGGGGAGAGGGACAAATGGGGATACGGTGATTTTGACCTCATCATTTCTAAATTTAAGGGCAAAAATGTGCTAAGAGAGCATAAAGAAAAATTAAAAATAATCTGTTCATAGACATTAGAAGCCAAGATGCCAGCTACTTGGCACTAATTAGAATGTCAGTGTTTGGCAATGATACAGGAGTGTTGGAGACTTGGGGAAAGATTGAGTACCATTAGTATAAAATTTAGTGCCCTTATTTAATGTCAGTAATGATATGCGTAGTTATCACTCCTTAAAGATGACATAAGTATAGCAGATGAGGAAAGGAGAAGATAAATAGAAGTTCCATAAATAGCCATGAGTACTAGTTTTTCATGTGTTTGTAAGTTATTTCTTAGGAACATGTAACACTTTGAGTAAAAGATGATAGGGTTGGATTTTTCTGAGAGAGTAGAGGATCTAGTCAGAGATGTACCACATTAGACAGTTGCTTATCTATACCTGAAAAACATATTAGAGCAAAAAGTCCCTGTAAGGTCTGTAACATTTTCTGAGTTTCCATAAATATGAAATGGAATCCAATGTACTTCAAAGGATTGTTGCAAGACTTTGTAGATGTGGAAGTGATTCAGAAAGTAGAACACCTTCTTAAGTAGTCTCTTTGGGTTATATGCAACTCAGATTGAAGAAATGAGTATTTATGTAAAAACACAGGGGACTGTAGGAAACAGAAGTTTGGGAAAATGCTTCTGAGTACTAGAACTAAATTCTTGTTTTGGATTGAAGTTGGTTATAAGAATCTCAGGAACATTGTTCAGCAATCTTTATTCTAGTGTTCAAGCAATATAACGGTAAGATTTTGATCTCAGCTTTTTGGGGGGCATGTGCTTTCTCACTTCTCTTATAATTACAATGCATGAACAATTTAAATATAATATCTTTAGAACATAAATGCAAGCAACAAAGGGAGCCCCATCAAATAACTACTTGATCCATCATTCCATAGAACTTGTCTACCTGTTAGGTTCTGGTTTTCTCATGGACTATACTTCACCTGTCCTATGGAACATGATGGTCCCTCCTACTTTACAACACCTTTCTGTGCGTCCTTTTTTACTTATCAGCCTGATACTAGCCTAAACCATATAGTTTTGGGAAGGATGTTATTCTTGTTGCATTTCAGTTTGTGCCAAGCTATTTGATAAGGCCACTGTATACTGATGGGAGGATGCCCTTGAGCCTTTCTTGGACAAAAGTCATTGATGGTGTGAGAGGTGGGAGTGGTAGGCATACCCTGCACATAGGAGCAGCCTGGAACTGTTTTCCGGGACAATTATATCAGAAAGAAATGCTGGACACGGCAGCCTCCCAAATGGTCAAGACCAGTGTAAGACATGAAAAAAGACACTTTGCGATATTTGTTGGCCATATAAATTCTAAACCACTCTTCAATTTGCTCCTCAGAAAATCATAGAATTTTGGAATTGAAAAGAATATTAGAAATCTTCTGGTCTCAATCTTTCATTTCATAATTTCTCATTATGTAAATATATAATGGAGTCCATAATTATATAATATGAAATTTTTCATTATATAAATTTCACTTCATAGTTTTAGAGAGAAAACTTAAATCTGGGTTAATGAAAGATCACAAGGCTCTTTAGAACAGAGCTAGACTTAGAGCTCAGTGTCTTTTCTTCTATCTTGTGCTGTCTCAGGAAGCTAAAAGGTATGCTAATGTAGCACTGAACCTTTACCAAGATAAAAACTCAGTTTTCTTTGAGACATGCTCACTTTTCTACCCCCCACCTCCAATACTCAGCCATTTATCTTTTATATGGTCTCATAAGGACTACTTTGTTTTCACTAGTTGGTGATATACACCCCTATACTTTCTTTAGCTTCTAATTCCTTTCTTCTTTCCTTATATGTTTACTGACCTTCGTACTCAATATTCTTCTTCTCCTTAAGTTTCCTCCTATATGACTACCCCTCCCTCCCTTTCTACTCTTTAATTCTATTAGGTGTGTTCTAATTCCTATCACATTTTTGTTTTTGTTTTTTTCAAAATATATTTTATTGATTTTTCACAGAGAGGAAGGGAGAGAGACAGAAAGTCAGAAACATTGATGAGAGAGAAACATCAATGAGTTGCCTCTTGCACACCCCCTACTGGGCATGTACCTGCAACCAAGGCACATGCCCTTGACCGGAATCAGACCCAGGACCTTTCAGTCTGTAGGCCGACGCTCTATCCACTGAGCCAAACTGGTCTCGGCCCTATCACATTTTTGTAAAGGCAAATTAAAGCTGACATTTTTGCTTCACTTCTCTAAAACCCATATGAGACTGGGCAGCATGGCTCAGTGATTGAGCATCAACTTATGAACCAGGAGGTCATGGTTCAATTGTTGGTGAGGGTACATGTTCAGGTGGAGGGCTCATCCCTGGTGGGGGTATGCAGGAGGCATTCAGTCAATGATTCTCTCTCATCATTGATGTTTCTATCTCTTTCTCTCTCTCCCTTCCTCTCTGAATCAATAAAAATATGTTTAAAACAAAACAAAAAGCCATATGGAATAACTAAAAGACAATTATTGTCTTAACTGTAAATTATTCAAAGTGAAGATTTTGCTATAAATATAATCATGACCATGCATGTCCACTACATGTCCCATGAGGAGAATGAATCTTTGACACATACCCTATCATATAGAAAAAAAGCTATATTCCTGTAATTAATGATAATATTTATTCACAAGTTAAATAGAACAGATAATAAAGTTTCAATTATAAAGCCCAGTTTCACAGGACTGACATCTGAAACATGCTCTATAGTGCCCTTTTGTCTTTGCTACCAGGAAGACAATAAATAGAAAAAGGCAGGGAGGGAGTTACCACACTCAAACTCATGGATAACACCAAGAAGGGACAGCAAGTCAACTAGTCCACAGGGAAGAGACATAAGGACTACATGAACCAATTAATTATGAACACTCAAAAATCCAAGCAGGGATAACTGCTTAACCTCAATAACCTTTGAGAGAATTACTATTTTAGAATAAAATAATTAATGTGCTTTAGGAACAAGTAAAATCTATAGTATATTCTTTTTAACATGAAAGGTAAAAATAATATATATTTTAGAAAAATTTCTTTCAAAAGATTTAAATGACATAAATAATTTGAATATTTCATTTATAGAGTATTTTTTTTACTTGTGAATTTAGAATAAATGAAGTATTTTGTACAATGATTCCTCAAAATTCACTAATTGCAATGAAAATCAGATATTACTTTTCACTTACTTTATCTGGTTCCTTCTTTTTCTCTTTCCTATCTCAAGGGGAGAGTTCCTTTACAATGACTGCATTATCTTCTGGTTTTTATTTTTTAGCCTCTGACCTTAGGCAATCCATTTCAGAAAGGCTTTCAATTCCTTCAGAGGACCCATTTCTTTGTTTCCGGTGCCCTGGGCCTAAGGACATCAATATGATCTGCAGAGGATTCCAGCAAGATTGTTACTTAGTCATATTCATTAATTTTTCTGGAAGAACCTTAAGTCATTTCTTTCACTTTATGTATTTTCTATATAACATTTTAACACCTACTCATCCTTATTGTTATTCATGTCTTGATTATTGATTTATGACAAGAAATTCCCAGAAGTCAAAGCCCACAATATATTAAATCATTTCCTCTTGGAAATCATTTCTGCATACCTCAATCCTTCTTGCCCCATCTCCTACCCAGATGACTTAGTTATTTTTTTTTCTTCAATGGGATGCCCCAAATACATTCCTTATGCAGTTTCACTAGGTTTTTATGGAGATTATATCCTTCCCGATGCAGCACGGCCACACGGCATGCCTCCAAGCACAGTGCACACAATCACACTGCTCTCTTTGCTCTCATGCAGAACTAGAAACATCCAGCTCATCTGAAATCCAATATTATCTAGAGGTCTTTGTTGGTTTTAAGGGTTTTTTCCTCCCCTCTTCCTCTTGAAGATATTTTAGCTCAAGTTGAACTTAATTCTCTTCATGACAATTGTTTCTCATGTTAACTATCTTTTGAAGATGCCATCACATAATTTCTCCGTATTTCACAGTTCCACCTTGATCACTAATATATTCACAAATATTGATTTGATTTCTCCAAATTATTAGACATAAATATTACATATATAATGGAAGAGCTTAGATAAACTAAATGTCTCAGGATGAGTAGACATGTCAATCTGGGAAATTAGTGGAAAAAGATAATGTCTTTAAATTACAGGGGGGGAAAAGAGAAAAATTTAAGTTAAAGTGACCCAGAACGTGGATTAAAATAGTTTTAACTGAATTTATGTCAATGAAGGAGAAGTGAATACCATGTACACTTAAAAGGTGATATGGGGTTGCATTATGAAAACTACTGGATAGGGCCCTTGCATTTTCTCTGTGTTCACTATCCTGGGAGTTTTGTGTAATACAACTAATGAATGTATTACAAAGATTCTCTGTGATAACTGAAGATTCTATAATAGTCAATCCTAATATATAAAACCTCAGGGTCCATAACGACCGAAGGCTCAACCAAAATGCCAGGCTGGGCTCGCAGCAGGCTCCAGCAGGTGGGTACTGGTGAGCTGGCTGAACTGCTGACCTCTGGAAGGAGGGGGGTAGAGGTGAGTCTGATCAGCAGCTATGCGCAGTCTTCTGGGCCTCCCTCTCTCTCTGAGAGATAAGCAGTTCAGCCCACTTGCCAGCAGCCTGGGGTGGCTATTGATCAGTCTTACCTCTCTGATCAGGCCTGTTGATAGGCCCAGAGATGCTGACTGGCATAGAAACTGACCAATCAGAACCTAATCTGGGTGAACTGTGAAGGTAGAACCTAAGGTGGGGGCTGAGGAGGGGTTTTAAGGTCAATAGCTGTTTGGTGTAAAGTGTAAGAAAGCTGTTCAATTTTGTAATGACTTGTTTGGCAGTATAGTGCATATAGCGGGCTATCAGTCCAGATATAGGGATTACATATTTTTGTCTGCCACGAGCATCTCCCCTGCCCCCATTTAAGCAATCCTATCCTATATAATCTATCTATACTAATAAGAGGGTAATATGCTAATTAGACCAGGTCAACCAGCCATCTTCCAGATGTCTGACTTCCTTCTGCACAAAACAATGGTGGTGGGGACCAAGGCAGAGACAGTTAGGAGCAAGATCAGGTTGGCAAGGGAGGGCAATTAGGGACGGTCAGATAGGCAGAGGCAGTTAGAGGTGATCAGGCAGGCAGACAGAGAAGTTAGGGGTGATCAGACAGGCAGACAGAGGGGTTAGGGGCAATCAGGCAGGCAGGAAGAGGCAGTTAGGGGTGATCAGGCAGGCAGGCATAGGGGTTAGGGGCAATCAGGCAGGCAGGCAGAGGCAATTAGGGGTGATCAGGCAGGCAGGAAGGTGAGCAGTTAGGAGCCAGCAGTCCCAGATTGCGAGAGGGATGTCTGACTGCTGGTTTAGGCCTGATCCCTGTGGCAGTCAGACATTCCCCAAGGGGTCCCCAATTGGAAAGGGTGTAGGTTGGGCTGAGGGAATTCACCCCTCTTCTCCCCCATGGAAAAATTTCATGCACTGGGCCACCAGTACATTTATACACTTGTATGATTTTTTCTGTTTCATTAAATATTTAGATATATTAGAGCTCCTTAAAGTTTCCTGTTTGAGAAGTGATAGCAAAATTTTTCATGTAATCTTCAAAGTGCTTCAAAAATAACATATTTCATAAAATTTCTAATTCTAATAATGACTTAGAATATACTTATTCCACATTTATAAAAATAACAAATATTTTCTAAGTGATTTTTAAAGAAATATTAATGCATAGCTTTTTAAAAATATATTTTTTATTGATTTCAGAAAGGAAGGGAGAGAGAAATAGCAACATTAGTGATGAAAGAGATCATTGATCAGCTGTCTTTCACATGACCCTCTGGGGATTGAGCCTGCAATCTGGGCAGATGCCCTTGACTGGAATCAAACCCAGGACCTTTCAGTCCACAGGCTGATGCTCTATGCACAGAGCCAAACCAGCTAGGGCAATGCACAGCTTTTATGCAAGATTTTCTTTACTTCCTAATTATATAAATATCTTTTTTTTCTTGTCAGACTTTGTAGAGAGGTATTTACCAAGATGCCTTCCAGAAATATGGCTCTAGATTATTCTCATGTTTACATGTCTTAAAGTGGAAAATTAAGCCCTGGCCTGAGTGACTTGGTTGGAGTAGTCCTGTACACTGAAAGGTTGCAGGTTCGATTTTGGGTTAGGACACATGCCCAAGTTGCTGGGAGGCAACCAATCGATGTTTCTCTCTATTCTTTCTTCCCCTCCTCTCTAAAATAAATGAATAAATAAATAAATAGGTAGATAAATATCAATTTAATAAAATTGAAAAATTAAGAGAACCATGCAAAAATTTCCCCTTGTTTACAAGTAATTATGAAATTTAAATTTTACCTAATATAAGGAATATGTCTTTAAAATATTTGAGTCAGGTAATTTTCCCTTGATGTGAATAATTAAGTGCCTAAAGTAAGATTTCTATTGGATATGATAAAAACAAACAAACAAACAAACAAACACATGAAAACTTTGTAATGAAGAGAGACATCTCAATGGATTTGGAATTATTACTTTTGATAACTAAGAGAGATACTTTATTCACTAGTTTGTCACACCAAATGATAATAATACTCTATCTACATATCATATTTCATTTAGAGATCTCAAATACTTTATAAACATCTCATTAATCTTCACAAACCCCCAGGAGGACTATGGTACCTAAGAATATTACAGCTATAAATTAACTCAAGAATGATCCTTCTATATTATCTCTAAATTCATGAGAATAATAACAAGAAAATATTCTAAATGTGACACAACAATTTAATAATCTTTTTTCTAGTCCATGCTGACTTCTCACACATATGTCTCAAACTTCATTTTAAAATTCAGGATAAAAGAAAGAACATAAATACTAAAATAAGTATTTCTTAAATATCATAGGAACACAATATATTTCAAGAATTTATACAATGTGTTTTTCAAATGCTTTATCAAAAACAAAGAACAAAGTTTTGTTTGTTTTCTTTATACTATCTGTTGATTAAAAATTAGATTCCATTTGGCATTCATTTCACCTACAATTTCCTTTTTTCTACTACAGGCAATGCCATACTTTTCCTTAGTTGTTTTCAAAGCTTTGTTCAAAATAACATTTAAACTTTCTTCTTTAACCTGACCTAACACTTTAGCATCTCTTCTATGTTATCCTGTGGCCATATATAAGCCATAATATACTGTCTTTGATCCTTAAACCTCTTAATACCATCGTAATTAGTTGGTTATTAATAATAGGAGCAAAGAGGGAAGCCTGACATTACAGGCACGTTGTTTGGGCAGCTTCACCAGGAAGCTGCAACTTTGTACTCTCCAGGAACCACCAGCCTATTTCCTGCAAACACTGGGGGGAAAGGATCCAATAAAGGGAAGATAGATGTATACCCAGTAAAGGTGGGGTGATATAGGGAGCAAAGATCATTGGCCAAATGGGTGGAGCCACTGTAAGCCCACAAAAAATTGTGAATACATAATCCAATAAACAAAGTAATTTTCTTTTTGTGCTCGACTCTTGTTATGCTTTGCTCTCAGCTCTTGGTTTCCTTGCTTTTGTCCATGTTTCCTCTGTAGCCACGTGGCCCTGTGGAGCCCATATGTAATGGACTGATGGACTGCAGCAGGGAACACAAATTAAGCTGGTCTGATGCTGGATTGGACACTGCTCCAACATGGAAAAGAAACTCTGCACACTGACCCTTGTTTTAGCTCTACTGAAGCCCCAGCTACACTTCTATGGATGGACAAAAGGAAACTGGACTTTGGAAACTCAGAGATACAAATATACAGAAATAAAGCTTTCTACAGTATCGTATTCTATCATGTAAATTTCACAAAATTATTTTTCTTGGGCTATCACAAGAAATCTACTCCCACTAGCAACCAGAGAAGATGAGGATCTCTCCCTTCCATTGACACTCTCTTCTACAAGTGTTGTTTGGAAAACCAGTAGCTTCTGCATTTCCCAATCAGGTTGCTAAACTTACCCTCAGACTCAGTGATGGGAACTGAGTAATAGCCATGTAGAATAGCCTTTCAGTGAAACCAAAGCACAATACGTATATTCACTTGTGCATTCACTGAGAACACAGAGATAAATAGGACATGGACAAGACTAATGCAATACCCAATACCATGTCAATACAGAATGTGTGCAAGTTGTTCTGGGAGCAAAAGGCAGAGTGCCTACCTCTGTTGGGGGTCAGGGAAGATTTCCTTGATGAGGCATTTGGCCTCTATACGCTGATTATCAGCAAAAAATAAAAAATAAAAAATAAAACAGTACTTGGAGAATCCTCCTAGACATTCAGAAATAACTAAATGAAAGTATATTATACTCCAATGTTCATAATTATCATTGAAATAAATAATTATGCCCTTCTGGGTTGGGTCATATTGTCTGTAGTCCACACAGAGAATAATAAGTTATCACGGCTACTAGAAAAATACCCAAATATAAACTTCAGGCTTAGTGATTAGAAAACACAAAGTAACATTTTTTTTACTACAAACATAGTAAGATAACTTTAAATGTAGAATTTAATGAGAATCAAGTAAGATCTTAAAATGAGAAAGAAAAAGTACAATGCAAATGTAAGAAACCATTACTATAAAAAGGAATAAACTTTTAACCCAGTCATAGAAAGCAAAACAACAACAAAAAAACCCCTTCCTTTTGATAATTCTTAAATTAAATTACACTTTTCAGAATATTTCTATTTTCCCTGAAGCCTCTACAATCTTCCACATGATGCTTGAGTATAGCCATACTGAAGTGACATTATCTAGGCATTTCTTCAAAGAGAGGAGTAAGATCTGACAGATATCTTTGCACGGGTGTGGAAGGTGTGTGTGTGTGTGTGTGTGTGTGTGTGTGTGTGTGTGTGTGTGTGTGTGAAGAAGGCATAGAAAGAAAAGGTCTGGTGGGAATCTTAACATTACTCTTTTCATCTGTAAGGCAGTGCCTTTGTTACATGGGTGACAATAGCTTCTAAAGGTGTTAGTACCCAGCAAGACTCTATCTCTGTCTTGTAAAACAATTACATAGCTCTTACTTTTGGATTGAGATTTATCTGTTATTATTAAAAACATATACACTTATCCCCATCATGCATTACAGTTCAGTTTGGAAATACTAATTTTTTCTACTTGACAGGTAAAATATGGAACCAATCCAAAAATAACAACAAAAAAGTTAATTCAACAAGTTAAAACAAAAACAACATAGTTTCTCTTTATATTGCAGTTATATGATGATGGGGCATCATCAGTATTTTGTAGTAACATTGAAGTGTGACTCACTTGATCCGACAAAATATCTAATTATCTTGTTAATGTGAAGAGTGTAGATAGCTACTTCTATTGTTATACAATTTTACTTATAATTCCAAATGGTTGACTCTGAATATGAGTACTTCAGGACCCATGTAAACAATATATTTTTACAAAAATATGTATAATATAGAAAGATCTAGTCCCAAGGTAAGTTTTATATAAGAAGCAATCTGAAAGGACTTTAATATGTCATGAAAGGCATGGGCTACTATTTAGTGGTGCTTGGCAACTGTACCACCCTTATAGTTATGGAAATAGCCAATAGAGATGCTTATTATAGTCTGTGGATGTTGACATTCCAAATATGATGCTTACAGGTCAACAAATTTTGAAATAGACAGAGTGTGGAATAGGCAATCATACTATAGATAGGAGAGCTATAGCAATAGGAGGGAAAAACAAAAGCCTGGCCAGATTATGTATTAAATCAGCTTGACTGAATTTTATTGGCTTTGTATGTAGATCTAATAAAATACAGTAAAATATGAGATATGGCTACAAATCAACTTTTATTTTTGGCAAAACAGGAATTAACTTGTATTTTAGTTCTGAACTAGTTGGAATGTGCACTTTTGATTAATTAATATTAATTTGATACTGTATCAGTCAGAATCCATTCTGATTGGTCAGTGCCTGATCAATAATGACTGCTAAATATTTTGAATATTATTCTTTGTCGGTATCAAATATATAAATGTGGCAGACCAGGATATATACTTTCATTATGATTTTATTTAACAGTAGTTTATACATATAACTTAAGAATAAAAAAGATACTATTTCATCAACTAATAATCCTTGATAATGGTTCTCTATTGTCCGTTCTAGCTCTATGTTTCTATAATGTAATAGGTACTATACTAGGAGTATTGCAGTTTATGCACTCAAGGAGTTTACTAAGATACATAAAATAATTAGAACACAATTAAGTGTCAAACTTGGTAGAAGTAATTATAAAATCCATAGATATTCAGAGAAATTTATAAGCAATAGTGGATTTCAATAAAGAGGCCAATCATAAATTGGTCTTGAAAGAATGTGAAGATTTGGATAAATGAAAGATGAGCTGAAGGAAACATTACAATCCAGGAAGTAGAATTGTGCAGGAGTAGATAAAGTTCAATGAAAAACAGAAAACTAAGAGCAGTGAAGAATAAGGCTGCCAGTATTTTTGCCTCCAGAGCCTGTAGTGAAGGATTTGCAGGGAAGGCTAACAATATGATTGGGTGAGATGCACTGACCCAGACTGAGCCAAAGGGTCACACACAGAGCTAGATGCTCTTTCTTGCTCTTCTACTCTTCAAACAAGCTCTGTGGCAGAACTAGGGCCTTCTTGGGTCAGCTAGCTCCCTTTCTCTGTTGCTGCTTTCTCACCCATCAGGTTGAGGGATAAGCCTTCTTAGGGCAGGTCTTTATTTTTAGCTGGTTATTGCCTGACTCCCTCCCTATCTGTCTCTCTATCTGTCTTGCCCAATCCAAGAGCATTTAGCTTCCCAGGAGTAATTATTATTTTCAGTTTGGTGATTTGTTTATGGCATATCTGGTCTTTGCAAGAAGATGATTTCTAAGTGTGCATCAGTTTTCTAGAATAATCAAAAGGTTTCAGAAACCCTGCTAATATGTAACTCATATTTTCATTTGCCATTGCTCTTTGTGTGTATTCATCTCCCTGAGAACTTCATGAGGACAGCAGGTAAATGGTAGGACAGTATATAGGAACTCCTGGGTCTCATAACTCAATGCTCTAATAGGATCTGGATGGAACCAATACAATCTAATCGAAGCCAG
Organism: Antrozous pallidus; assembly: GCA_027563665.1. NCBI lineage: Eukaryota > Metazoa > Chordata > Mammalia > Chiroptera > Vespertilionidae > Antrozous > Antrozous pallidus. Next base: position 39,475,108 of record CM050515.1, read on the forward strand.
ACAAAATAAGATGAACTTGATGTAGTATATGAAAGGAAACTGAAGGATTTGAACAGTAGAGGATGATAATAGTGTTGTAGTCATATTTGTAGGAAGAATTAGGAAGGAGATAGAAATAAGTACACCAGATAGTAGACAACTGCATTAATCCAGATAAAAGGTGTTAAGAATGGCAATGGTAGGAAAGATGATGAAAAGCAGATCTGAGAGGCTTATTAAAGAAAAAATGGCAGGACTTGGTGACAAATTTGATACCGAGGTGAAGATATTCAAAGGTGATTCAAGAGCTCCTATTATGGGAGCCTGGAAGGTTGCTGATTTTACAGCACCAAAGAGAACACTGGGAAAGGAGTCTTTATTATTTTTATTTTTTTTTCAAGAGGGATGAAGAAAAAAACTTAGCAAAGGAAAGGGGATTTCAGGATATATTCATTTCCATTTTTAAAAAAACATAAGATTGAACGTGAGGAAGCCATACATGAAGACATGCCATAGAACTGCAAGGACAGGCTAATTAACAGAAGATATACAAAATAAATAAACAGTCTAAAAAAGCACAGAGGGCCAGAAATTGTGAATAACCACTGTTAGGGCACATGAGGAGAAAAATATAGAAAAAATGTGGTTGGCTAGTTGGAGTCAGAAGGGGCCATTAGGTAAAGAAGAACAACATAATATTAAAATAAATAACATTAAATAGGTTACATGTATTTATCAACATAAATACTACGTTTTTGATTATATAAATCTCTGAGCAAACAATTATATAGGTGGACCATTTAAAATAACTCCTCAATATCAATCCCCAAATCCTTTGCTGCTATTCAGACTCATTCCCTGTATCCTATAAAAGCAGAAAGCACATTGTAAAGACCATCTAAATAAAATCCTTTCATATGTTTGGATACTATTGATTGTTTTCAAAGTCATTCTTTAAGACTTATATTCCTCTTTTCACTGCTATTCTATGAACCCTCCAAATTTATTAGCTATTGATTGTGCCTAGGGTAAAATATCTGACTATAGGGTCTGTCTAAGGATTAGGGAGTACTTAATGCAACCCCTGGAATCATTGAATACAATGAAATGTTTAAACTTAATTAGGGGTTTTAGTTGGTAAGAATAAGCTCATCTCACATAATTTCAGGACCTCATTTTTTTTATTTCTCCTCTTCCCCACATTATTAAGGTTGTGCTTTAAACTTTTAAAAATATTAACCGAAATACAAGATGCAATCCATGTATCTGGAATTGCTGTCTATTAGCAACCAAAAGAATGGTATTTATTGGTATTCACGGTATTCATTCATGGTATTCATTGTGGAAATGAAAGTACTAGCTCTACTCCGAGTCTGTGCTGAGTGGATGTGAAAGTATCATTCGGAGAAGCAGATAATACAGTTATGACTATTTTTCAATAGTGATTTCCACAGTTTTTGGACTTGAGGCATTTGGTTCACAATAATGGAAGCCTTGTCTACTTTACTTCATTAAAGCCATCTAGGAAAAGTCTAAGTTATGTCTCCATGCCCTCTGATATCCTACAGTACTAAATGCTTCTTCAGAATGCTTTTTGTATGTGTAGGGAACGGCTGAGAAGGATCCAGTCTAGTACATGTTTTTATTATGGTTATATTTCCTTCATTAAGAAATTGGGATACAAAGATAATGTTGTTGAGCTTCCAACACAGAAACAAATACTTAGATATGTTCTCATTAAATTCTCAAAGCAGTTCTATGACATTAGGATCATTTCCATTTCATAGCTCAGTAAACAGACTCAGCGAAGTTTCATAACTGTAAAATGGCAGAGGTGGGAGTTGAAGCCAAGACTCTCTTCTTAAAAACCCCTTAGGCATCAGTCTAATCAGATAGGAGGAGCTAAGCGAAGGTAGGGTCTGAAGGGCCTATGGCACCACTGGCAGCCACACATAAGCTTTGAAGGGACCAAAGTTTTGTCATTGGGATATTGATTTTAAACTCGTCATTTGGAAACAAAAGATTCAGAACTTTGCCCCTTCCCTGTTCAGAGAGATTCAGATGGAAAAGCCTCCTCCAGGAAAGAAATCTAAGTATGTTCACCTTAGCCTAATTTATGCTACATATGGTAGGTAGAAAAGTGCCAAGCAGGGGCCTGGTAGCTAGATCACCCCCAGTGTACCAATGAAGCAAGAACTTACCTGCCATGTATGTTCTACTCTATCAACTACCTGTAAATTGCCTCTGAAATCCCATCACTCTCCTTTGTCCAAAATTAATTAATTATACACACACACACACACACACACACACACACACACACACACCAACGTTGCCTGTTTTGGGAATTTTTACCCTCATGTGAATTCCTTGTGCACACATGTTAAAATTTGATTTTTCTCCTGTTAATCTGTCTCTGTTAATTTGATTATTAGCCCAGCTAGAAAAAAAATAGAGATGGAGGAAAAGTATTATTTTTAGCCCCTAGAGTTTCCACACAAAATGGTTAGTTCAGCCAAACTTCTTTCACACTAGGAAAGGAACTCTCATTCCCACAAAGCTACCATGCTGCCAAAACCACAGACAGTTACTTTAGGAATAAAGGGATTCAAATAGAGGTCAATTGAGTTACACAATCAAACCAATAAGCATTACCCATCCTCATTTCCCCTCCCAATGTAACACCTCTCCTTCCACAATTTGAAGAAAAATAGGAAAAATATATATCCTTTGCAAACATTTCCTTAGGCAAGAAGATAAAACCAACATTTAATGAAAATTCCTCAATAATTACACTTGCTTTAAAGGAAAGCATCTGAATCAAGGAGCCCTTTCAGGGGAGAACAGCAGTAAGATAAGACATGTGGGCTCAAGGAGAGCGCACTTTAACCATTGTGCCATTCGTTATAACAACACAGAGATGCAAAGTGCAACCAGTTAGAGAAATACATAGTGAGGATTTGTCCATTTCTTCAATCAAGGTTGTCAGGCTCTATGTGAGGCAAAAGCTGCTTCACATTTGTATTCGAATTTTCTTGCTGAGATGTAGGGGATGAGGACTGAGAGATTTGTAATGTGGAAACTTACATGGACTGAAGAAGTAGAGGGAGCTGTGTTATGAGACAAAGTAAACCAGAGAGAAGTAGAGAGGATAGAGGAGTCCTGTGGGCTTCCTGAGGGGTAGTTCAGCTCAGTGTTCAAGAGTACTAACTCTAGCTGCATCCAGACAGCTGTGTTTAAATTTGGTTTTATCATTTATAAGTTATGTGACCTTGGGAAGGTTACATAACCTTTTCCTGCTTTTTGCTCCCCATCTATGAAATGGCTGTAAAAGGGAACCAACTTTACAGGATCCTTGTGAGCATCAAATGACTTAATATATATAAAGTGCTTATAATGAGGCCTGGTATCTAGGAAGTATGATGCTATCGATTGACTTTCATTCTCCCCAATTTTTCATTTATTGAGGCCTACCCCCCAATGTGACTATATTTGGAATTAAGGAGTTTAATAGATAATTAAGGTTAAATGAGGTCATCTGGGTGGAGTGCTAGTCTGATAGGACTGGTGGCCTTTTAGGAAGATAAAGGTTTCTCTTCAAGTGCATGCCCTGAGGAAAGGCTGTGTGAGGACATAGTAGGAAAGCAGCTGTCTGCAAGCCAGGATGAGGAACTTCACCAGAGACCACCTTGGCTGGAACATGATCTTGGACTTTCCAGCTTCCAGAACCACAAGACATAAATTTCTGCTATTTAAGCCACCAGCCTATAGGATTTTCTTACAGCAGCCTGAGCAGACAAATACACATCAATCTTTCCATCATGATTATTCTGATCTTAGTTCCTGGTTCTAGTTCTAGTTCTAGTTCTAGTTCTAGTTCTAGTTCTAGTTCTAGTTCCTAGAAACTTTCTGAGGACTCGTCAGTTCCTATCTTGAAGTTCTAGGACATGGTGCAGCATCATCCTATATTTCTTACTGTTTGCTTAAATAACTGAAGTAGGCTTTTGTAATAGATAACCAAAGAGTCTTACCAATAAGTGACATAGGAAATTGACAAAAGTCATTGTAGCCCGAGGCTAGGATAAAAGTATCATGCAAGAGATGGGATTTAAGCTGGAACTTAAAAAGGCAAGACTTTTAAAAGGTAGAGAGAAAATGCCCTGATAACTGAGACCATAACATAGTGCTGTGTGTGTGATGCATATCACAAACGTACATATCAGCCTAAGTGGCAATAATATAAATATGAAATTAGAGTTATTCTGTATTAATTTTACATAGCTATGGAGACTATCAATGTAGCTTAAAATATTGAATGAAGGTAAAACATTCAAATTTAAATATCCATATCCTTTAATAAAACCTAAAGCACTTCTAGATAGGTAGGGCAAAAATAATTTTTATCTCTTTTTTTTATGTTCAGTGAGGATGCAAATCCTATGAATTCTCTAAATTTTATTCATAATACTCATAACAAAGAATCAGTTTTTAAAAGTTCAAGTTCTCTCAGACATTATAGAAAATTTGTTGGCTCTTCTAGGTCTCTGTCAGACAGATAATTCTATGCCTTCTACTTATAAATGTTTTGTCAAGTGTAATATTAAAATAGACACATAATTGCCTATATATCCATAGTAGTACTTCATTTACAATTCTGAGTGAACCATCCTATAAAAATCAAAGGACATCTAAAGTCATGCTCCTTTAAGCAAACTGTTGTTCACCAGATCTCAAGGGTGAATTTCATCCCTATATTCTTCTAAAATTATAAAGATAATCAGCCCAATCTAAAAAAAATTATCGGGTATATTTCCTCAAGTAGCTTGTGAAATTAAAGACCCAAGGAAGACATTGCCTGAAGACTGTGATTTAAATATTGTCATTTAAATATGCATTGACATATTTTGACCCAAAGTAATCTTTTTTTAATTCAGAAAACATGTGCTAATAAAACATTTTTTTAGTGTTACTTAAAATGCCTGGGAGGAGACTTGCCTTTTGACCTGAGCAGGTGGCTAGAAGGCAGGGAATTCATTTTCTTTTCTATGGCTTTAACAAAGTCATGATCTCTCGATATTCATTCCTCTTTCCAAAAAATTAGCCTACTGTTCAGGTGTCATCCCATTTAGCAATGTATTTATGGATTCCCAGCCTGGATAGGAAAAACATTCATTCATTTGTTTATTTCTAAAAGATATATTGACTATCTTATATGTGTCAGGAAAAGATTCTAGGCAAAGAATCTCAGAGCCACTACAGGAAGAATGTGCTGTGGAGACATCCAGTGTATATATCTCAGGTGGCTGTCAACATTTTAATCCCCTCTGGCCAATGTTTTCTCATATGCAACAAATTGGGTTTTTATTGTTTGTTTGCTTGTTTTTACTTAAGTTCATTCCCTTGTACAATGTCTTCAATTAATAAAACAACATTGGCATTATTCTCATGCAGATACTTTATGATTTAGACAACATAGCGATATTCAAGAGCATAATAATATTCAACTCATCTAAGACAATCTCAAAGTTTTCTGTTCTCTCCTCATTAAAAAAAAAAAAATCCACAATATTCCAGATCTATACTTGCTTTTGTTACTCCAAGGCAGGATTCAGTTTCTGCACATAGATTTTAAAGGACCTTAGCCTTCACTTTTTTATTGTGTTTTTTTCTTTCCCAAACTTGATAAATAATGTCTTATTAGAACCTGGGCTTGAAGTCAGATAGAACTAAGGTTCATACCCTCATCCTACCAGGTGATGGATGTGTGTTTCCAGACAAGTTACACTTCTCTGGAGCTCAGTTTCCATACCTAAAAATGGTCATAATATCATCTAAAAGAATGACTGTGAGGATTAAATCATACATGCTTAGCTTAGTGTGAGGAATATACTGAATCTCCATGGCTTTGCCCTTGGCCCCCAACCAGTTTTTTTTTTTTTTTTAATTAGGTCTGAACTCACTTGCGGTTAAGAATCATCTAGTTATTCGGTAGAGCAAAGCACCTTCACTTACTATTCTCACTTGCATTCTGGGTGTTCTCTCTTAGTAGGGGAATGTCATCTTTTTCCTGGCCCTCGACTCTATCACATTAGCTCCCTTGCCTGGTCAGAAGCAAGCTTTATGTGTCTTTCTGTTATCAGGCCTCCCCACTTCTCTTGGTGCCACTAAGTGACTCATGACTCATATGATTCTTCCAACTCCAGGAAAGATCCTATAAAATCCCATTATCAATATCAAAGCACTCTCAACCTAAAGTCAAAACAATGGCACCATTTCTAGCAAGATTGATGATTAATCTTTATTCATTGGGCAGATAGTGTGCACATACACACAGAGTCTAAGATGAGTTTTAAGTGCCTTGGGAAGCTAGTTGTAACATCCTAATCCTATATAATAAAAGGGTAATATGCAAATAGACAAAATGGCAGAATGACCAGAAAGCCTGGAGCCCCTTACCCCACCAGGCCCCGCCCTTTAGTGACCTTCCTCACCCAGATCTGGGGTGAAGTTTGGAAGGCAAACCACTCAGAGTGGTCCCTTACCCCAGCCTGCCCTGCCTCCAATGGACTCCATCAGGGTGGGCCAGCTAGACCCCATCAGTGCATGAATTCATGCACCAGGCCTCTAGTTTAAGAGATATGCCATAGCAATGTAAATTCATTGGGGGTAAGAACTGTTCCATTGGTGATTCTTCTGGCTCTCTACAAATTCTCTTCATCATTTAAGATGTTTTATTCTTCATCAAGCATAAGTTTTAAAATCCATTCATTTTAATTCAATTGCAAAGGTCCAACAGGACACAAGGATACTATTTCTCTTATGACACCATTTTGTTCTATCAACAGGGAAGCTTTCCATTTTGAGTATGACTTCATCATCTTCCACAGTCAGACTAGTGGCTCTTTTCTCTTCTGTCATCTATTCTCACTCATAAAGTGCCGTACACTTTCAGAAACATTGAGAGCTTTAAATGACATCCCATCTTAATAAGTGTACAGTATAATCTTATCACATATTTATAAGTAATATAGTTCCCATTTGATATATGCAAGAAGAAACTGCCAGAATCACCTGTGAGGAATAAAATTACTATGTGTGTGAAGGAAATGAAGTGATGCTTTTCCCCCTAAGGTAAAATGACTATTACTTGGCTAATTTCTAATACTGAAATTCTCCAAGGAACCTTGTCTACAGCATGGACTAATTGACTTCCAAACTTTCCTGGGCAATAAAAATGATGGTTTAAAAATTAATGACAAGGAAAAAAGTGAGAGAACTCATTTTACTTATTTATTTTATAACGTTGGAAATATTTTATAATATAAATAATAATTATAACATAAATTATTGTATGGCAGGCTAATGGATTACCTACTTTTGTTGAGGGAGTAGGGATGATGATTCTGGAAAAGTAAGAATGGATGAGGGAAGAAACACTTTTCCCCCATAGTCCTAGTAAAAGAACTTCAGGCTTATATGGCAAGTTTGAACTAGAAATAAGTACATTACTGCTGTATGAAAAGAATCAAACCTATGAGAGATATAAAAGAAAATTTAATGGGTGAACCTTCAAAAATTATGTGTAATGAGGAGTATTAGAGACATCTACATTGGTGGGGGAAAAGAAAATTGTCTTTAAAATAGGTATATTATATTCTTTGCCTTGATTTCTTTTGAGTTTTTTCTTATTTCAACAACTTTTCAAAGAATTTATAGTAACCAAGTACTTTTTCTTAAAAATAATAACTTTCAAATGAAAAATTTCAATAAATATTAAGTGATTACTTAATCTGCTTCCTTTATATTTAGAAATACATTCTTAGCATTAAAGTCCATAACTAACATTCACATTTATTCAAGGAAGTTACCTGTCTGCCCTGAAATATCTATAATAGATTTCTTTAGTTCACATTCTTGTTAAAGCCATATTGTCTCTATGGCATTCTTGTTTGACTCAATCAATCATCACTTAATCTTTTCTTTCTTGAGACTACTTCACATTGCCATAGAGGATCCTAAAGAACAACTCTACAATCATGAAATTAATTGTAGCAGCTATAGGCAAAATGGAAAAAGCATCCAAACAGTATTAATAATTCTTGAGGCAGCAAGTTTGTTAAAGAACACAGGCTAATAAAAAAACAATGGAAGACAAGTATAGTTTGCTTCAAAGTCACCTGTACTGGGCAAAAAAAATTATTACTTTATTCTTAAATAAATTGGCAATTTGAGTTTCATCACAGTGTTGGTAGACAAAGAACCACAAATTAGACAACCTTCTGTTAACACAGAGTACCAAGTACTCTGACAATGCAATGAATTTTCCAGGCAAGCACCAAGAATTGCATCTGGTTCAGATGTGATGATAGCACGTTAATAAGCTAATTCCTTTAGTTACCTCTTCATTTTCTAAGGTTCATTCGCAGAATGGCAATGCCATTAACTCTGGATGAGGTGCTTTGCCCAATAAATAATTCTTGATTAAATCCGCTGATTGGGCCTTCTCTGCTCACTTCATTTGTCCCTATGGGAACTGAACTCTCACATAGTATCCTTCAGAGGACAGAAATGGGACTATAAACAGGAGGAGATATAATGACTGAGTGAACAAATGATTGAAGAAACAGTTCATGAGATATCAAGAGTTAAACTGGATTGTTTGGTTTGTGGTCATTAGATAGAGTAACAGAATAATAAAGCTTAAAGGCACTGGGAAAATTGATTTCCTACATTACTCTGTTTACTCAATTTATAAAACTTAGTATAAAAAAGTACAATTTAAGCTTTTATTTTATTAAATATTTTTGAGAGATGGGTGGTGAGATGTATTTTTAAAAGTTTTCTTATCACCTATCATAATTTTCTGCAAAGAAAGTTAATAAAATTTTTGTTTGTTGGCTGGTTATTTTCTGTCATGAAGTGACTTTGCCGTTCAGGAGAAAATGCTAATAAAGTTTTAACCAAGGCAAATTATCTGGCACTGCAAGCACATTTTCTGTGAGGAAAGAAATTTCACAGAAGCAACAGGTGACTATTTTTTCCCAACAGTAGTATTCATTAAAAAAAAAGACAATGGAAGAAATAGTTAAAATATGGCATAGACGGTAAAAATGGAGTCTATAATCCCAGCTCTCAATGCAACAAATATCACACAGGGTACCCACTAACAGCCACAATGTGTTAGAACCTCGCTCTTTTTATGAGTCGAGAAATGATATATTAGAAAAATAATGTTTATAAAAAACTTAGTTTTTGACAATTGGCACCATAAAGCAGTTATTATCTCTGATTAGTAAAACAGTTTGTTTTAAAGCAATCAGTTTGAAGAATACAGACAGGAGGGCAAGTTTAAAAACATATGAGGTTTATGTAGAGGGCTATTATTTTACAAACAACAAATGATTTAAAATGGTCTGAACTAACAATTATTTGGAGTCACTTTCATGTTATGGAACTCAATAAATAATACTTTTTTAAAACTTCACACGGTTTTTCCTGATCTACTTGTAATTGTTGGGCCATTATTAGTTTCATGTGTATCATGTTTCCAGATACTGGGTGTTGAAAGATTTATTCACGTTGAGCTGTGCCCTAAGGTAATTTTAGTTTTCATAAAACCTAATTCCACAATTATAATCATCTGAGAAAATGAGTATTATTCCTATCTAACACTGTAGGGAAGAAGACACATTTTTATTATAAGCTGGATCCTCACAAATAATTTTTTTCATTTTCCTTAAACTACCCTACTTAAAATTTTTTCCTATTAGACCCTCAACCCACAAATGTTCAACTGTCATGAAAGATCAGTGTTACTGAACTGCCAGCATTTATCTTTTGTTTGAAATGTATAAAGAAAGACAAATGAAGGAGACGTTGCAAAATATCTTTGTGAAATAGAAGCACATATTGAAATGATAAATAACATAACCTGCAAACACTAGCTATGATGGTTCTTGGATAAAGAAACTCCCCAAACCAAAGACAATGGCACCGCTGCCAGGTGCTCCATAAATAAAGCCTGGACTGTTCCCGACACCGGACCTTTCATTCCTGCAATGCTGTGCTAAGTGAGCGCGCCCTCCTTGCCTGTTCAGACAGGCACGCTCCGTGCCCATTTCCAGAAATGCTGCTGCAGAGACGTAACACTGTCATGTTCGTTTTGTCAACCACATGCCGATTAGCCTTTCCTGCCTCCCATATGGGAACATTATCAAGGTCAGAAGCAATCTCTCAGAGAACCTTTTCTACCGTAAGCTGCATTTGATCATTTCTGTAAGGGCTCCCATAAATAAACTTTGCAGAGACAGACATGTATTTCCCAAGAGTTGACTCTTAGACCATGGAAAAACGAAAGCCTTACCGAAAGGCTTTGGGAATTTAAAACCAAAAGGAGAATGAAGTCATCCACTCTAAGTATTTTTATTTTCTCAAATGCAATATTTGAGGGTGGCATATGCGATTCTTTGAGTTGCTTCTGGGCTCCTACTTTCTATACCTTCCTAACCTATTCCCATTTTTTAATTTTATTTTGACAAATTATTTATGAAGCATTTGCAACTGATGCACATATCACAAAATTATTTCTGCCAAGCTTCCTCTGTGACCTGCCCGTGGGACATGACATGCTCCAAGACGTGTCGCTCTATCAACCCGCATTTTTCCAGGACAATGCAAATTATGACAAATTCCATCATCCTGCATTATGTGCTTCATGCTAATCTCACTAATTCTGAAGAGTCAGAGGGCTTGCTGTTCTGCTGACGGGCATGCTGGCTGATTGAAGGATAGGAAAACAACATTTGCCATCCCCTTCTCCCCATCCGGCTGCGGCCACCCAGCCCCACTGCTGCCAGGGAACTGCTCTTGCTTTGTGATTTCCAGACCAGCACTATCTTTACACCAACTGAGCTGTCTGCCAGGAAGCTACACACCACCAGTCAAGGTAGTTTTCAAACCCAGAAAATAAATGGCGATGTGGTGGTAAAATGACACAAGGACGTACTATTTTTACTGACTGTTGGATATTCATATGCTTTCTCAGTTATTTAAAAGGAAGAGTTAAGGTCAAACAATATCATTTGTATGATAAAAGCATTTCTAGATCTCAGTGCTTTCAATGGGAAGTATTTAGCTGCTGGATTACTGCAAGTGGACACCTGAGAAGCATTAGGGGTGAGACAGCTAACCTAGAGGACAATCCCTCTCTGGCTCAGAAGGTGGCAGTATGACTACATGAAAGAAGGCTGAAGTCTCCTTGCTAGTCCACAGCCACATTGCTGAAATAAATATGTTTAATTCCCAAAGAAGCATATATTTTATCTGGTGGCGTAATTTACTTATAACATTAAAACTCAAACATGGAGCAATTTGTAGCAATAACCATGATTATGCTGTTAGTGGCCCAAATGTCACTGTCTAGATTAGGCTAAATGATACCAAGCACCGAAGAGCCTCTATGATTTATTTTTTATGATCACGGATAGAACTTGCATGCTTAAAAGGCTCACCAGAAAACTGCCTTCAATAAATAAAAAAGGATGAAAAGATTGAGAGAATTTTGTGATATTATTTGGAGATGTGGTGGTAAAAAATTGTCACGGGAATGAGGTAAATTTTCTATCTCAGAGACACTCCCCCATCTCCTAAAAAAAAAAAAAAAAAGTAAATATTTGGAGCTTTCCTAATGTCATGCTTTAGATTGTAAAATATTTTGCTGTAAGCCAACAACTCACCTGAAACTATAAAACTTAAAATGTATCTAAACTTTTTTGTCCTGTATGAGTGTCTTCTGAAATTGTCAGAAATATTTTTAAATACATACAACACATTAAGACTGATTATTTTAACTAATTCTAAAAAATGCAATAAATATTAACTGTTAATATGTATTAGGAGTTAAAAAATACTATTTAAACCTTTAATAATTTACCTTTGGGGAATTCTTGTCTAATCTGTACTTCTACCTGAAAACTATGTAATATTATAGACCTTGTTTGGTCTATTATTGCACATCAAAATGAAATTGTGATGCATAATCAAGAAAAAAAAAAGAATGTAAACCATACTATCTGAAGTTGAAAAAGGATTTGACACTAAACACAGATTTTACTAGTTACTAAAATAAGGGCAAATTAAGTCAGCATTTACATCATCTGTGCTTTAACAGAATGTTGCATAATTGACTTACTGTTTTAGTGAGTCCTTATATAAGCTTCATAAGTACACAGCACAAATTAACATCGAATATTGCCAAGAAGAGACAAGATCTTTAGCTTTCTGCTCTCCTCCCTGCAAGACCCAGGCCCTCCGAGGAATAAGAGTGTGAGCGTGGCTTCAGCAAAGGCACTGGGCACACCCCGTGCGTGCTGTGGCTTGTTGACATGAACCAGGGCAGGCAGACACCAATAATACATGAAGTGTGGTTCAGAGGCAATTAGGATCAGTTGTCAAGGCCAGGCCATTAATGAAAGAACATGTCAGAGAGCTGGAGACTTCAATGGTTAAGGGCAAGAAGGCGATTTAGTGTGACAGATCGAGTCCTTCCAATGTCCTCAGTGGTACATGCTAATACCAGCCTTAACAACCTTTTGTGGCAGTGTATAATGCGACTAACATGGACTTTGATTCAGGAAAATGACTGCTGCCACTGTGAGTCTGTTTCATTCGAATAGCAGTAAAAGCATTGCTACAAATAATTATCCACTTCCGTCCCTCCCTCCTCCACTTAATGCATCCACCCTTTGTGCATGCCAGAGTGTTTGTCACTAGAAGGTTAGGGCTTTTTCACTTTTGCTTTATGTGATACCTTTCCTCCCTCTCTCCCTCCCTCCCTCCCTCCCTCCTCTCTCTCTCTCTCTCTCTCTCTCTCTCTCTCTCTCTCTCTCTCTCTCTCTCTCTCATTATACCAACTAATTAATTACAACAGATTTTAGAAGGCAAAATAAATAGACTCACCCCACTTTCATGTAGTTAATTAACATTAAATTTCCCAGCACAAGTCCTCAGTGGTGTTTCTCTGAAAGAGACATTGTCCACCATGCCAGTCACTTGGAGGCAATAAGGGAAGTTGCTTACCAAGGCTCCAAAATCTTGAGAAGAAAATTAACCTAATTCTCAAAGAATCATTACAGAAACTCACGTCACTGCCATTTTTTATTTGTTCTTACAATTTGATAGTAATTTAGAGTAAAACCCTACATGCCATAACCTGACAATCAATAATAAGTAGGAAAAATATGTTAAACACTGGTTAGCAATTCAGGTAAACAATAAACAAGGTATTTCAACACAGCTCAGACTATATATTTTTATGTTAGGATAAAATTCCAGAGTATAACACTCTTAAGTTGTTTTAAATGCATAAACCCTATAATTTGTTAATATTTGGCTCTTCTTTTATATTTTTTGCTTATTTGGATAAGATATCCTTGTGAAGGGAAAATGGACTTAGAGGTAAAAAGCATACATTTTCTTATAATCTCTTAATGTTCACACCCCCTCCCTATGTTCCAGGATTTACTTCCAGCATCTCAGCTACAAAAGATGATGTTATGAAACCTTAGGGCTTAAGGCAGAGAGCTCAGCCTTGTCTGCTTAGGAATGACAAGACAGATGTGAAGAAAGGTGTTTGGATAGAGATTAATGTGAATCATGTTGTCATGGTTCTTATGATATATACATTTTTTTCTGAGTCTTATTTTTGCTTCTCTTCTGAGATAGTTTTAGTTCCTTTCTTTCCTATCTCATATACCACTGTTTTTTCTTTCTTTAAAAAAAAAATCCCCTCTGCCCCCCATATAGCTATTATCACTCCTTTTTCTTGATATTTGATTCATTATCAGCTTTTTGCTTCTTCATAGAAACATGGTTTTTTCTTTCTCAGGAAAGTTTTCAGAACTGAGCCCTAAAACGAGTACTAGTGTTAACAGAATTATCAATATAAACATATAAATTTTCATGCAATTCAAAAACTCATTTTTTGTAAATACCTGGCATGTTATTAAGCTATTATTACATTAAAAATATACTATAAAGGCAAATTGTCTATCTGGTCCTATCCGATAGTGAATATATCCCTTTTTAGAGAGAAGTTCAATGGACCAATGATCAACTCTTGGTCGGCCTTAAGATATTTAGCTTAAGAACAGCCCTCCAAGTCTGGGTCTCTGTTGTAGTTAATTAACATTAAAGTTCCCAGTATCTTGATAGAAGAGGGGTTGACACCTGTTTTTCCCCCTGAACTGTCAAGGACTAATATGATAATGGAACTGGTTCAACTGCTGATGGGATTGGTTTTTACTCTTTTTCTTTAAAAAAAAAAAATATTTATTTATTTATTTATTTATTTATTTATTTATTCATTTAAATTTAATAAATCTTTATTGTTCAGATTATTACAATTGTTCCTCTTCCTCCCTCCTCCCCCCCATAGCTCCTCTCTACCGGGTCTCCACCTCACCCTCTGTACTTACCCCCTCTCCCCACACTGTCTTTAACCATAGGTGTACAATTTTTGTCCAGTCTCTTCCTGCACCCTCCACACCCCTTTCCCAGGAGAATTGTCAGTCCACTCCCTTTCTATACCCCTGATTCTATTATAGTCACCAATTTATTCTGTTCATCAAATTTTTTATTCACTTCATTTTTAGATTCATTTGTTGATAGATATATATTTATTTTTCATAATTTTTATCTTTACCTTTTTCTTCTTCCTCTTCTTAAAGAATACCTTTAAGCAGTTCATATAATACTGGTTTGGTGGTGATGAACTCCTTTAGCTTTTTCTTATCTATAAAGCTCTTTATCTGACCTTCAATTCTTAATGATAGCTTTGCTGGGTAGAGTAATCTTAGTTGTAGGTTCTTGCTGTTCATCACTTTGAAAATTTCTTGCCACTCCCATCTGGCCTGCATAGTTTCTGTTGAGAAATCAACTGACAATCGTATGGGTGCTTCCTTCTAAGTAACTAACTGTTTTTCTCTTGCTGCTTTTAATATTCTCTCTTTGTCTTTTGCTCTTGACATTTTAATTATGATGTGTCTTCATGTGGTCCTCTTTGGATTCCTTTGGTTTGGTGTTATGTGCAATTCCTGGACTTGTAAGTCTATTTCTTTCACCAGATGGGGGAAGTTTTCTGTCATTATTTCTTCAAATATGTTTTCAGTATCTTGGTTTCTCTCTTCTTCTAGCACTCCCATAATTCAGATGTTGGTATGCTTGAGGTTGTCCCAGAGGCTCCTTACACTATCTTCATATTTTTTGGCTTCTTTTTTTCTTTTGCTTTTCCGTTTGAGTGTTTTTTGCTTCTTTGTATTTCAAATCTTTAACTTGATTCTTGTGGATCCTCTAGTCTGCTGTTAGGTCTCTGTATAATTTTTTTTTCAGTCAGTGTATGCTTAATTTCTAATTGGTACTTTTTTTCATATCCTTGAGGGTCTCGCTAAATTTATTGGCCTTTTCTAGGAAATTCTCGAAAAATCTTATAACCGTGGTTTTGAACTCTATACCCAATTGTTTGCTTTCCTCCAACTCTTTAATTTGTGATCTGTTTCTTTGTCTCCACATTTTGGCTGCTTCCCTGATTTGATCTTTGAACCTGTGTTCATTATTATGGTTATCACTCTAGTGTGGCTTTGTATGCTAGGTGTCCTATAGGGCCCAGTGGCTCACTCTCCCCAGGTACCTGAGGTGGACACTCTTGCTGCACCCCTTTGTGACAGTGTACACAATCTTGTAGTTAAGCCTTGGTGTTGGTTTCACTGGGAGGAAATGACCTCCAGGCCGATTGGCTGTGAGGATCAGCTGTGTCTACATTGGGAGAACTTCTGTGTTGGAAGAATACTTATAAGACAAAACTTGAAAAAGCCTCTGTGCTCAGCGTGGAAGGGGTGGAGTCTCAGGGCAGAGCAGACAGCATTGGTTTTCCATCACCCCTGCCCTAATAGGCCCCGGTGTCTTAGTGTCCTGTGGTAATCCCTGCAAGCACCTCTGAGAGGAAGCTGTCCTCAAGTTTTGCTTGCTGCCAGATAGTCCAGTTTCTCCCTGACTGAGTCTGGGTCCCCAGAGTCTCCTTAGTACTAGAGTTCAGTGCAGTCAGGAGCTTTTGTCTTCCTCCCACTTGAGAAAGCCAGCCACTTACTCAGTTGCACACCCTCTCCATGTGCATGCCTTGATACCTCTGCCTTCCACAGTTCCTCTGAGACTCAGTGTGCTTTTCTCTTTCCTTACAGTCCAGTTTCAGCCCATATGAGTCTGAGTCCCCAGAGTCTCGCCTGGAACTGGAGTTCAGTGCAATCAGGAGCTTTTGTCTCCCTCCTGGTTGAGAAAACCAACTGCACACTCAATTGCCAGTCCTCTCCATGCACACACGTGTGACTCAGTACCTCTGCCTTCTGCAGCTCCTCTGAGTCTCAGTGTGCTTTTCTCTTTCCTTCTAGTTGTAGAATTTTCACTCAGCCAGCATTCCTGTGATTCTGGATAATTTCTGTTTTTGTCTTTTTGTTGTAGTTTTGAAATTGTTGTGCGAGGCAGCAGTTTAGGTGTTTACCCATACCACCATCTTGGTGTCTCCGCCTTTTATTTTTCTTAGGTTTCTAGCCATCAGAAATAGATCTACTGGGCCAAACATCAATAGCACAAAGTTAGTGATGATACTACAATTGGTATGAAAATTATTTCGTATTTATTAATTTGAACGATAAAAAAATTCAAATCTATCAAAAGGAAATGCTGAGAATCTTCCTATTAAACAAAAAGTAGTGTTCGAAGGAAGCAACTTTGGGGGATAGCCTTTGAAACTGTGACCAGTCTCTTTCCTTCTTTGTTTGAAAACCTGGCATTTGTCATCTGTCATAATGTGTTTACTTTGAGTATAACATTTTAAAGATATTATTTTGTCTTCTAAAAATTACTAGAAGGTTTGTTTTCCTTCATGAGCATAATTATATCTGAATTCTTCAATCAGCACCTCATATTTTAATAATATGTTGCCATTTGGATGCAGCTGTAACCATAATAATGAACACAGGTTCAAAGATCACTAGATATATAGTTGGCAGGAACCATTAGCAAGAAATATTCTACGCCATAGAGATCACACATTAAAAATAAAACTAAAATTCACTATAGAATTTGCTATTCTGACTAAGGCATCTTTCTGTGTAATTAACATAAATCTCTTACAAAACATGCTAGTTTTAATAACAAATAGGGACATTTTACAGGAAGAATAAAGAAGAGAATACAAATAAAATTATAATATGAATAATTTAGTTATCTCCTTCTCATATCTCATAATGACATTGTATAGCTATAATGGACTTAAACCAGAACTATTTTCCTTAAAAAATAGGCTTATCTTCTTTTCCTAGATGCTATTGAAATTCATATCATCACTTCCACACAAAAACACATAATTAATCCTAATTGTTTCCAACATTCTGAAGAGGAGAAATGGAATCCATGTTTTCTCTCTTTTATGTGTGTTAAGCCTTTCTGTCCTTAAGGTCACCGTTTAGTAAATTACTTCCTCCAAAATGCTAGCCATTGGCCTCTTGTCCTGAAGGACTTAGTGAGTGCAGTTGCAAGAGGTGAGTCACTGATTTTCTTTGTGGCTGAAAGAAGAAACTTGGTGACTGCTCAGAGGTGTCCTTCTCTGCCATTGAATGATGATCCAGAGAGGGGGAGAAAAATCACTTCTCACACGCAGGTGTTAGCTAGACAAATGAAGAGGATGCACTGTAAATGTAATGGAGGGATTGGGTGTGAAAGGAAAGTAATGGTGCTCCTTACCTGTACAAAATTAAAATGGAAACAGAATGAAATCTCTCCCAGACGTGACTCTTCAACTTGTTATGACTTTTGTTCAAGATGACCTAATTCTGTATTACTGTCTTATAGTATTTGTCTTGGGTGACTTTAGTAGTGTAAGGGAAGAACGCAGTTCTCATGAAACTGTTGGTATTCTAACTTCTAGACTCCAGGTCCTATTCAGTCGGGAGAGAACCCCACATTCCAGCTAGTTAAGTCATTTCCCAAGTAACTGTTTTTGGCATGGCCACAGTGCCCAGTTTCCTGAATTTACTTTAAATATGGCCAGTTGCTTCCCTGCTCCAAAATTTTGCAATGCTACTTCTATCCTCTTCTCCTCTCATCCTCCTCACCCCACCCCACCACACCACAAAGGCATCTTTTCTCTCTTAGATGAATCTTGCTCCCTCAGACACAGAACTGTAATGATTATTATTTCCTTAGTCAGGACTGGGTTCTTACAGGAGTTCCCCTTGAAGTTGCCTCCATATTCCCATTATTCCCTCTAACTTCCATATTACTACAACCTTTAATAGGTCTTTGTTTTCTCATATCAGGTTCACGGTATTATGTACTTAAGAATAGCTGGTCATGTCCATAAAGGATTGAGGCTCACTGATTATAGCAAGATGTCCTCCTTGCAAATTCAACACTGTCTCCTGTTAGTTCTCTGTAGCTCCCTTTGTACCTTACCAATGGAGTTATCAGCATCTGCTAGTTCTTATTTCATCAAGTCATTCAAATTATCATTGCTGTGCATCTACTAGGTAGGACCTGGGCTGGTGTGTCCTCTCTAGTTTCTTATAATCAATGGCCTCATAGAAGCACAAACCACCACCAGAATGTACCAACACTTCCTTACCTGATTGTCAAGTACCTATCACCTTGACACTGCATTCATTCATGGACTAAATCAGCATCCATTTCACTGTCTTCCATATGCCATTATTCTTGTCATCCTTGGACAATCCATCTAACCCTGGGACTCACAGGTGTCTGAATCTACCTCAATGATTCACTCCCATAGTCATTAGAGCAGTGCTTTAAAACTGCAAATTTTGGTCTTTTTGTAATCATAAAAATCACCGAGGTTTTATTTGATTTAATAAGTTGTAACCAGGTTTGTTTGTTTTTTTAGTAACAGAATAGATTTTAAAATATTAGTTTATGATATGAAGTAAACATTGTTTCATATCATATTTCAGTTACATATCAGATATGAATGGGCATATCAAATTGTTTTGAAAATCATATTACTGTCCAAAAAATTTGATAAACGTGAGCCAACTTTGTCATCATCAATAACTACATTACTTCCAAAATCTGGATTTTAACCATCCCATTTGCTAACTACCACTTTCTAATTTTAGAGCCTACTTGTTCTAGTTTTCTCCCTATAAACTTTTTAATCTCATTTTGACTTCAAATCAATAACTCCACGACCTTTTACTCTCCTCCACCTCCCCCTTCCCATGTTTGCTGTTGTAGAGCATGCCTAGGCTCACATCCCTCCTGAGCTGGCTCAGTTTCCGGGTTCTATTGCTTTAATCAGACCTTAAACTTTGTTGCCCCTTGTTACTCTGTTTTATTTTCTTGTCAAAGCTACACTTGACTCCCCAATGACTTTGTGCCAACTGTTCAAGCTACTGAATGTCACTAGAGAAAAACACAACTGGGAAGACAAATTATCACATTAAATTTATGATCACAAAATTCAAGCAGGCTTTCAATGCTGCTCAAACCTATTGCATTACCCTACTATTTTAATTTTCTCCTTTTCCTGGCAGCCATCTTATACCTCATCTTCCCCAGGCTGATGACCTAGCTTTTTATTTCACTTCCCTAGTACCAAATCTACAAACGGAGGAGCCCATACACTGCACCTTGCCTTGAATCACAGTAGAACATTCCTGCTCCTATTTAAGGTTACACTCCATTAAAGGTCCTTATCCTTCTTGCCAACACAAACTTGAATTTACTATTTCGCTGTCCTGTGTGCTCAGTTTTATCCTCTATGTGGATTATACCCACTAACATAAAAATATGCTCTAGTAACTTTCACCTAAAAAACAATAATCACTTCACTCCAATTTGCAATTGCCCTACCTCTTTCCCCCTGTATAGCAGAATTCCTTGAAAGTGTAGTCTGTACTCACTGTCTCTTCTCCCATGTGTACCAATAGCTAACAGATTTTTATCTTCACTAGTCTGTTGGTCTTGGTCTTGTCTAGGATCTCAACAACCTCCAGTTTGCCAGATCCAGACGTCAGTTCCCTGTCCTCTTCTTGCTCTGTTCCGAGCACCATTTGTTCATTCCCTTGGTCATTAGAGCTGTGTTTTCAAACTGCAAATTTTGGTCTTTTAGTAATCATAAAAACCACTGAGTTTTGATTTGAATTATGAGCTATAACCAGTTTTTTTTATTTTTAGTAACTTAGAATAGATTTTAAAACATCAGTTTATCACATTAAGTTAGATAAACATTGTTTCATGAAAAATTATTTCAAATTCTTTTATTTTTTTTCCCTTCTTTTATTTTATTCTTCACTTCCTCATTCTTTACGTACTTTCTTCACTTCAGAGATAGCACCTTTTCTTGGCTTTGTTTTTATCTCTAACAGGTAGAGATTCACAAAAGGGGATTAACTGAGTTTATTAAGAGTATTGCAGGACTTGATCCCTCGCCTCTTCACTTGTCCTCATTTTCCCTATAAGTGACTTTATTTAGTTCCTAGATTTGAATCCCATTTATGAGCTATGACTTTCAATTTTATATCTGCAGTTCTGACCTTCCCCTTGCGTTCCAGTCTCATATAACCACCTGCTTGCTTGCTATAGCCACTTGATGTCTACCATACCTGCTAAGTTTAACCTGCTGCAGCCAACATAAAAATGAACTTCCCCCATTTACACCCCAACCACCACCAAACCTTCTCTTTCTCTACTCTTTCCCATCTCACTTTGTGTGACTCCCATTCATTATTTGGTTAAGTCAAATATTTAGCCTTCATTCTTAATTCCTACTTTTCTTTTACTCAACATTAGCAACCTCTATTAGCTCCATCTCTAGAATATGTGTCAAATCATCGCCTTTTCTTTATTTCCTATCACCACCTATTATCTCTGCAACCTTGTTGCTATTTTCTTTCTTACTATGCTCCTCTCACCCTAGTTCCTTTCTGCCTCTTTTCCCAGATCTTCACATAGCTAATCCTTGGGGGAGAAGAAAGACTCTCTAATCTAAAAGTTGATACCTCTTCTAATTAGTCTCTATTTCTGTGTCTTAATTTATTTTCCTCATAGTACATAGCAGAATCTTAAATTACTCTATTTGTTTGCTATTTAGTGTCTACTTTTTCACGGAAATACAAACTCTGTAATGGCAGGGTATTATGTTCAGTGCCTAGAATGAGGTTAAATGAATGAATGGAAGCTAAAATTTATGTGAAAGTGGTAAAGGTAGTTGTGGAGAAGGAATAAAGAAGTCAGTGTAATAAAATATGCCCCTTTAAGAAAATATCGTATATCACATGATCTCACTCATATGTGGGATATACATAAACTGATGAACAAAAATAGATCCAGAGACAAAGAAACACTGAACAGACCATCCAACCTCAGAGAGAAGGTGAGAGCAGGGGTGGGGGGAAGAGATCAACGAAAGGATTTATAAGCATGCTTATTAGCATAACCAATGGACATGGACACTGGTGGTGGGGCTTGTCCTGGGGGGTGGGAGTGGTAGTGGGAGGTTAATTGGGTAAGAGGAGATATATGTAATACTTTAAACAATGAAAAGAAAGAAAGAAAGAAAGAAAGAAAGAAAGAAAGAAAGAAAGAAAGAAAGAAAGAAAGAAAGAAAGAAAGAAAGAAAATGAAAATACTGCACTGGCTAGAAAGGCAGAGCTGATAAACCAGTGAGAAAGCTTCTACAGCAGTGTGGATACATGATAATGGGAGCTTGTATTGTAGGGGCAGAGATGATGAGAAGTGAATGGGTTCCAGAGACATTTACAAAGCATATAATCTGATATCCTGTCACACTTGGGTATGAAAAATGAGGGTAAGGGAAAGGGAGATTCGAAGGATGTCACCCTGGTTTTGTGTTCTTGCATCACTGACTTAGGGACAGTGGGAGAGGCCAAGGTTTAAAGGACAAATCCTGAATTGCGGTATTAGCATGCCAATTTGATTTTTCTGGACACATTTATGAAGAGATGACAAAACGGCAGATCTAAAAGTCTGGACTTCTGAGGAATTATCTACACCAAAAGTATAAATTTGTGAGTCATTTGTACATACGTAGGTGATGACTGAAATCATATGTACAGATGAGATTACCTAGTAAAAAATTACAGCATGAAGAGGAGAAGGCAAGAGAAGTGGGGGGGTGGTAACATGAGTATTGTAAAATCCTGGAGAAGGATGGAGGTAGCTTAGACATGACTGCAAGCGTGGGGATGAAAAGCAGGAGGATTCTGACTAGGTCCTAGGAATAGGTGTGGCAGAATTTGTTGATGCATATAGTGGATGAAAGAGGGAACATGGAAAATCCCTAGGTTGGGGGTTAAGCAACTGGATGAATATGATTTTTCTTGTGATGTGGAAGACTGAAGAAGAAATGAGTCTGGGAGATGAGGTAGAAATGAGGTCAAGCTACAGCTGCTTACTTCTCCTCACATGGTAAGTCTAGATGTTATTCACATAATTCTGGTGACTCTTTCCATTTGTGGACTAAAGAATGTCCTTGAGCATGATCTCCTGTGTCCTATAAGGTCAAAGACTGGATCCTGTACTTTATTCATTGACATTACCTGCTTCATGGAATACTAGTAAGATAATTCAACAACATATTCTATCACCGTCCATTCAGGGTATGAGAAAAACCATCCACTTTCCAAAGTGTTAGAATTAAATAATCACAATGGGATTGTTCAAGATAATTTCTTGACCTGATTCACAACTAAATGGTGTTGTTTCCATTTTTTTAAAAGAAGAATATGTCAATAACTAAGGACTTTTCTGAATTAAAAACTTAAGTTATACTAATCCTTTCAGATAGTACCATGTAGTTCTAAAGAAATTTTAAATTAAATGTATTACTAAAACTTTCTTCCAATATTCATTTGGCCACATAATTTAATAAGTGATCATACACTTCATCATCATCCATGCCAGTACATTTTTTTAAGAGTGAAATGAGATATTGATTATTACTGGGACTGTCCAAGCATTTAGGGACCTATGATCGCTCTTTTTTTTTTTTTTTTTTTTTTTAAAGAAAATGAGGTATCATGTCTCACCAGGAAATAATTTGGTTTCATTTAGCTAAATCAGGTGGTAAAATATGAAGAATAAATGAAAGGAAAAGAAATAATTCTGCATCTACTTAATGTTCTTTCTCTTTGTTTTTTATTTGTCTGATTTAAATACATAATAACTAACTAAGTTTTTAAAGTTAGTATGTTTCCATACCTGTGAATTAAATTTGTGGTACAAATCCAGATAAGATTCTCATTTCATTATATCAACCAGAGTCATATATAGTGCTTCAAAATATAAAAGGATGCTACATCTTAAAGAAAAATTAAACTGATTTAAAATATATATAAAGATTAAAAAAATAAATTCCAACACCTATTTTAGTGAGTGCATAGAATACATACATTAACAGGTTTGTTAAATATTGGGTGTCTCCCTAAAATCCACACACACTTTGAATAATTAGAAAGGCAGTGTTTATTAAAATACATTTTATTTTCAAAATTGAGCTATCAGCTGCCAAAGTGTATACACACTTTTTGGGGCACCCTATATATGTATACAAAGGAAATATTGTTTGCATGTAGAATAAGACTTTCATGTCTAAGCTAAATCAAGCTGAATATCAAATCTTTAGTAATCAAAGGGAAAAGGTCCCCATAATGTAAATATATACTTGGGGATGTTTATTTTCTCATTTCATTTTCATTTTCAGAATATGCTGTATTTTCTGTGTAGCCCATTTTTCACCTGCCCAATTACTGGCAATATTTTTCTACTATCAAAAATGATCATTTGTTTCTTTATTGTAGTAGATAAAACATCCTTTCATTGTTTCAGCTCACAAGCTGTGCAGATCCTACCACTGCTCTTGCCTCCAGCACTTCACATTATTGGCGTATTATTTCATGCATGCCCTACTCTTTTATCAATTGCTTTTGAAGTAATGTTAATAGACTAGAAAATTGAGACATTTATGAAGTATAGGCAGTGTTTATGAAAAAATCCATAAAATATGACACAGGCAAGACAAGATAAAAGCAGCATTTTAATAGATTATGGCAAAGAGATCCTGTCAGAGTTGACAACTGACTCCTTCGAGATCACTAATTTTTATGGGATTAATTCTGGGGTATAAAAAATGAAGTTAAATGTCCTAATTAATCTGAAAATAGCACACTCACAATTAAACCTTGTGGACCCTTCTTGGATTGGGGCTGCAATGATTTTTGAAAAGTAATTATCTCATATTTATAATGAAGAAGGTTTTTCTTTTCTCCTTTTCTTTACCTCATGGCATTTCAGCTAAAAATCTACCTAGATTCCAACCTGAATAGCAGTTTCTAATGCACAATTCAGTTCAGAGCTTTGTGTGGAGCCACATGCATACAACTGGTGAGCTGTACACTTACAAATGGTTTATATTAAAAAAACGAAATTTAGAGAAATGATACAGGAGTGAGGTGGTGGGTGGAAACCTAGATTTTCTGCATATTTGAGCGACTGTTCTTTGTTCCACAACTTCTAGTACCAGACAGGTACCGAATTCCCTTTTGTGACTGAGGTGATACCTTGCAATGTCCTGTCTCCTATATAGGCTTACAAAGCACATTAGTAGGAATTAGAAAATTCCTACACTTTTTCATTATGTGTTTTTAATAATAAAAACTTGTTGCTATAGTAAAGTATTCCATCAGCTTTGGTGAAAAAAAAATTATTCAAGTCAGTTAGCACTGAAGTGAAAAAAAAAAAAGGAAGGTTGAGACTTCATTTTTCATTTGGCTATTCTGTTTTTTGGCAAAATAAAAACATAGTCATCTTTTTTTCCATGAGAAAGTCTGATTTTTCTTCCTTGAATTCCATGAGAGAGTAGGATTGTGAAAGATAATCTTGTTTGCATTTTTTTTCATTTATTGTCCATGGCTCTGGCAATAGATAAGCTGTGACTTTATTCTCGAAGATAAAACTAGAACAAAATGGTAAGCTACTACCATATTTGAGAGAAAGATCTTCTAAATTGCCATTACTTAGCAAAGTAGTATCAATATTAAGAAAGTAGATATTGACATTCTCAAGCTATAACAATGTTGTTTTCTTTTTTTAAATTCTTTTTATTTAAAAAAATCTTTGTTGTTTAATTACAAGTGTTCCTCTTTTTTTCCCCCCATAGCTCCCCTCCATCTGACCCCCCCCCCCTCCATACCCTTACCCCCTGCCACTCTCTTCATCCATAGGTGTAAAATCCTTGTCCAATCTCTTCCCGGACCCCTCACACCCTCTTCCCCCTGAGAATTGTTAGTCCACTTCCTTTCTACATTCCTGATTTTATTATACTCATCAGTCCATTCTGTTCATCACATTTTTCATTCACTTGATTTTTAGATTCACTTGTTGGTAGGCATATATTTGTTGTCATTTTGTTGTTCATAGTTTCTATCTTTACCTTTTCTTCTTCTTCCTCTTCAGCATTTCATATAATACTGGTTTGGTGGTGATGAACTCCTTTAGCTTTTTTTGTGTGTCTGTGAAGCTCTTTATCTGACCTTCAATTCTGAATGATAGCTTTGCTGGGTAGAGTAATCTTGGTTGTAGGTTCTTGCTGTTCATCACTTTGAATATTTCTTGCCACTCCCATCTGGCCTGCATAGTTTCTGTTGAGAAATCAGCTGACAGTCAAATGGGTATTCCCTTGTAGGTAACCAACTGTTTTTCTCTTGCTGTTTTTAATATTCTCTCTTTATCTTTTGCCCTTGGAATTTTAATTATGATGTGTCTTGGTGTGGTCCTCTTTGGATTCCTCTTGTTTGGTGTTATGTGCAATTCCTGGACTTGTAAGTCTATATCTCTCACCAAGTAGGGAAAGTTTTCTGTGATTATTTCTTCTAATAGGTTTTCAATATTTTGCTCTCTCTCTTCTTCTGGCATCCCAATAATTCTGATGTTGGTACACTTAAAGTTGTCCCAGAGGCTCCTTACACTATCTTCACATTTTTGGATTCATTTTTCTTTTTGTTTTTCGGGTTGCGTGCTTTTTGTCTCCTTATATGTCAGATCTTGGGTTTGATTCTTGGGGTCCTTTGATCTACCATTGAATTTCTGTATATTCTTTACTTCAGACAGTGCATGCTTAATTTCTGACTGGTCCTTTTCCATTTTCTTCGCATTCTCATTCTCACTTAGCTCCTCGAAGGTCTCTTCAAGTTTCTCGGCAGTAACCTTATAAATGTGGTCCTAAATTCTATGTCCAATAGTCTGCTTTCCTCCATTTCTTTCATTTGTGACATGTTTCTTTGACTCCACATTTTGCTGCTTCCCTGTGTTGATGGAATGGGAAAACTGCTGTGCTGGAGACACGCCTATGGGGCCAGACTTGCTTCAGTGGGGCTTTGGTGCTCACCGAGTCTGCCTCTTGAATGTGTCACTTATGGATGTGAGTAGTTGAATTCTGATATCGTCTCACACTGAACTCTAGATACACTAGCTTCTGGATCTCCAATGGGGTGCAGGTCAGTTAGTGTCTGAGGCGATCCAGCAGGAGCTACAGGGAGGTCTGCAGATTTATCCTGGTCTGACCAGAGCTGCAGTTTAGGTTAAGCTGCGAAAGCACAGGCCATTTATATGCAAATGCTGCTGCACACAGTTTAGGCGGGTTTACAGATTGGGTGGGGCAGGGTCTCAGGGAGTCACTAGGCTGGAGCGTGACAAACAGCGATGGCTACCACTCAGTCGTTTCTGCATCTTCGTGTTTCCAAGTCCCCCATGTCCTGCGTCCCTGCGCAGTGAACAATGATTGCTGTGGGCACCTCTGCAAGGGAGCCACCCTCACTTTCCCACCTGATGGCAGACCGTCCAGCTTCTCCCTGTAAGAGTCTGGGTCACCAGCGTCTCCCTCAGATTTTCAGCGCTTGTGCACGTCCCAATGCTCCTCTCTCCTTCGTCTAGTGCAGAACTTCCACTCGGCCAGCTTTCCTGTGGTTCTGGATGATAGATTTTTTGTCTTTAGTTGCAGTTTTGAAATTGTTGTGTGAGGCAGCAGTTTAGGTGTTTACCTATGCCACCATCTTGGCTTCCCTCCTCGAGGGGAAAATGTTTTAACAGAATCCTCTTCCCTTTATCAAATATCTGGGGCCACAGAAGCGGTTTTGGCACACGATCTGGAGACCCATATTTGTCACAAGAACACAAGCATCCCAGAAAAAAAAATTCCACAGTGTTGTTTTCTGGTTGTAATAAGGCCTTATTAAAAATGGCTTAAGTATTTTGACAGGACTGATCAGTTGATGTGGTTAACATGATTAAGTGACTTGTTTATTTGATGCCTAACTGATGGATGTATTTCACATCAGAGGAATCTTAACAGGCTGACCAGAAACCTCTCACATTGCAAATGAGGAAACAGAATCCAGAGACACTAAGTCATTTGTTCAATATCATACACAAATTATGTTGCAGATTCCTGATTAGAACTCATTGATACTTCTGATTCCAAGTCCAAGATCCTTTTCTAATAAAATTACTTTATCCTATTTTATCAAACTATAGTTCAGTCAAAATCTTGGGTGCAGTCAATTTAAGACTTTAGCACATCCTCTGATGGAACATTCTTCAACAGGTAAAACATTTAAGAACAGAAAGGCCCAGTTTTATAAACACACTTGCAAAGAGAAGTCCTAAGTTGACAGAAAGAGAAAATAATAAATGGCACCTTTTTCAACTCTAAACTCTCTAATACCCAGAAAATACCTTAAAGCCCTTGCCTTGGGTAAAAAATATTTGAAATGCCAAATCCGGTTATCAATTCATCTCTGTGCATGTCGGGAAGGATTACTACAGTTAAGTATACTCTAAGCCTGTTCATACCCAGCATTACTTCTCAAGTTCCAATAAGAGTGTCTATTTTTATTTTTATTTTTCAAGTGACACTAACCTGAGAAGAAAGAAAGAAAAAAAAGTATGTTAAAGCTATTCTTCAAGGCTCATCTCCATGATGGTTTTTAAAAGAGGAAGCAAGCTGTAGCTAAATTAGTTTCACTCTCACATTCTCTGAATACAAATAACAAGTGAACGTGATGTACTTAGTCTGATAATCAAATGTGAAATTCTGCTTATTTATACATTTACTGTGTCCTAGAATTCAGGCTACTGGTCACAGAGGAGCACTTTTAATATTGTTGTCACATCTTCATATAAGAACAAAAGGGGAAGTTGCCTTGTATGCCTGGTGATTGCAGTAAGGAATTTTCACATGGCCAACCCATGCACCTAGTAATGCTGCAGAGGTATGCATAAGGGTTTATATTAAACATTAATAATATTTGTTGAATAAATAAACTTGGATGCCTCTGAGCCAGGTAGTATGTGGTTGATTCCAATATATATGATGGGTACTGCATTCTAAATATCTTCAAAGGGTACACAGTGACTCTTTCCTAGGGTATGTCATGTCTACAAATAATTATCAGTAGCATTTCTTAAATTCACAAGTATTCAATGTGATGGAATAGGAAACAATGACCCCAAAGAACACAGAACTATTTTTCATGACTTGAATGGCAACATACTCTGCAACATTATTATTTTCCAAACCTCATTTGTTTTCAGTCATGGTTATTCCCATGACTCAAGCCACCTAGGTTTTAAATTTTAGATGAGTCCATTTTACATTCAATTACCACATCAGAAGGTTTGTAACTGACTTGAGGTCTACTTGCCATAAAACTACCTGTGTTACAGCTTGAGGAATTTTGATGCAGGCGTAGAGAAAATGATAGATTCTTTGTTATTGGGTTTAGATCATTAAAAAAAATACTAAAGATCACACATCAACTGAATCCTATGCATATTTCTAAGAACTCTCAGCTACATTTTATTTTTCAATTTTTATTTAAAAATCCTATTCTTTTTTGCAGCCATCAACCAGAAGACAAAGTAACATTAAAATAGAAATAGAAAATTAGCATGATGGAAAAGAAACTCACCTATAGTCTGACCTCAAGGGTCAACATGGTAAATCAAGTTTTGTAATTTTTTTAATGGTTATTCTTGAGTTAGGTAATGGTATTGTTGGAACAGTAAGCCTTTAACATCTGTGCACTTTGGATCACCTTAAGCCAGCTGGTTCCTCTCAAAATGGTTCATCTTTTGTTCTTACTATGTTTTGACCTGGGCCCCTAGCCTTAAGACAGCTCTGTGCTCTCTGCAGCCAGGATATCCTCTTCAAGACTGTCAGACAATGTTAAGTGATTGATGTGCTACCTGGTGCTCTGGTATTTTTCCCTTTAGTAAGTCTTCAGTAAATCTACAGTTCATTCTGTAAGAATGCTAATTTGATCTACTCTTACTTAGCTTTGTGCACATTTTTCCTGTGACTTTTTTTGGGTTGAGCTTGAAGCTTATAACACAGCATGTTTCTAAAATAATTTTTTACAATATTACATCTAAATAAAACATATTTAAGAAACAAAACAAGCAGTGAACTCAGTTGATTCTGG
This sequence comes from Antrozous pallidus, assembly GCA_027563665.1. Taxonomy (NCBI): domain Eukaryota; kingdom Metazoa; phylum Chordata; class Mammalia; order Chiroptera; family Vespertilionidae; genus Antrozous; species Antrozous pallidus. The sequence goes on from CM050515.1 coordinate 39,504,651, forward strand.
TCCCTCCAGAACTGAGCCATATGCCCATCCATTCTGCACACCTGTAGCACGATTCTTGGGCCCACTGAAAACAAGGCAGCATTTAGCCACTTGCTTTTTACTCCTTTCCCCCTAATATTCTTTACTACGCTTGCTCTTGTTTGGATGCTGCTCTAGTTCTTCCCTCTTGGTCAGAGGCAAGCAAGCATTCCTGGCTCTCCTATATCTGAAGGCCATTTCAGGTTCTGCTCCCATCTCACAGAAGCTGGGCTCTGAGTCACAGTCTTCTGTCAGTCAGAGCCCAAGCCAGGCAGAGGCTGGCCCTTGCAGGCTGTCAAGCTAGTTCCTTGCTGTGGAGATGTTTTCACATAAAGGTAGATGTCCATCAACCTCAGGCTATCAGTTCCAAACCTCTTGCCTTAAAACATATTGTACTGAGAGGGCTAAAAAGGGCTAATTCCAATATAACCCTGATATTTGGAAGCTAGTGATCTGAATCCAACCCAGCAAGCTCAGTGCACATTCCTGATAACCTATAATTAAGTCCCTCTCTCCTTCCCAGATACTGGTCTTACTGAACCTGTTACTGTGAACAATGTACTGTCCCAGAGGGAGGGTTATTGACCTGGTGCTAGGCCAGACCATCACATATGACCTGGAGATCCCCAACACCTGGGGGCCTTCTTGCAAGGCCTGAGAAAAGGACCGGAAGCATAATCCATGTTTGTGGGACAAAGACCACAGGGAGGGAGATATAAAGGAAAGCCCCATGCATGTCCCTTCACTCAGATTTGGAAGGCTGTTCCCTGAGTCCACTGGTGAATTAAACAGTGTCTCCTTCCTTTTTTTTCCCTCAGAAGTGTCTTTGGTTTTCTTTGGTCTTCTATAACAAATTGTGTTTCCCAACAATCCCATGATTGATTGCACTCTGTGGGCCTTACATGACCTCTCATTATGAGGTTTAGGCCTGTTTCTGGCTTCAACCTTTTGCTTTCATTCTTGATCATATTTGGGATTTCCTTCTTTACCCACCTCAGTAATCTGCCAGGCCATTATGGTTCCCAGAACCCTATAACTACCTCAACATAGTCAGTCCCCTGTAGGGAGCACATTCAATATGTCCAACTGACTATAAAAGTAAGATCCAGCTACAGAAGCAAGACCTGGATATCCTCTGAAGGATACCACTGGGTCAACTAACAAAATCAGAACACACAAAAAAAGATTAGAAATACATATCATCTTCAAATTTACTTGTATATAAGATAATTTTATTTTTAGCAAAAAATACATACTGAAGTTAATTAGTAAAAGGCCATGTATACACACACATAGACATATATATAATATAGACATTGAATATATGTACACATACACACCTATGCAAAGAGAGAGAGGGAGAGAGAGCAAGTGAGCACACTCAAGTCTGATAAAGTAAATGGGGCAAAATATCAACAACAGGTGAATCTTGGTACATGAGTATTCTATGTACTATTCTTGTTCTTTTTTAAAAATAGATTTTTATTGATTTCAGAGAGAAAGGGAGAGGGAGAGAGAGATAGAAACATCAATGATGAGAGAGAATCACTGATCGGCTGCCTCCTACATGCCCACACTGGGGATCAAGACCACAATCCAGGCATATGCTGACTGAGAATTAAACCAGACCTCTTGGTTCATAGGTCAATGCTCAATCACTGAGCCATACTGGCCGGGCCATATTATCTTTATTTTTGCAATTTTTTGTGAGTTTGAAATAGCTATAAAATAAAACTATAAAGAAACAAAAATGGTGCTTTAGAATGCCAAAAGTTTCTCCCATGCCATGCCAGAATACAGGCAGTTATAGTGTGCGTGGGGGTGAGGAAGACTTGAGACAGGCAGGAGAATTTGTGCAGTAGACAGAAATCTCTTAATTTAAGTGTCTTATGGTCAGAAAGAAAAAGAAAAAGAATATACTTGGATAATCCATAATTGGAAAGGCAATTCCTCTAGAGATGAGAATATATACATATGTCCAGAGAAGACGATAAACATTTAGGAGTTGAAATATTTGCATTTCATGAAGATGTGTAAAAAATGACTTTGTGTATTAATGTCTATCTTATTTGTATTTATGTATACTAAATGTAATAAATGTAACTTGAATATAACAATAGGAGGATCAGCATTATGGATGGAGTTAATATGTGCTTATCTGAAATTTAACACATAAAGAGTTACTTCCAAAATAAACAAGCTAAAAGTGAGAATGGACATTCAAAGTACATTATTGTGTTACTGGAACATCTGGTGCTAACACTGTCAAGTTTACATATGTTCTCAAATACTTATTTATGTAACAATCAAATGCTAAGCATTCCAGCTGCACTTGTAAACTTTTTATGAACTGCAGTCATATGCACAAGCTCAACTAAATATACTTGACAGAGGGAGGAGCGTGAGGAAACTATTAACTCTCAAAACTGACATTTGATTGCAGTCAGCCTTCTGGCAGTGTAATGAACCAGTGTTTGGTCTGAGAGCCCGAGCTACTGGCTCATGTGAGAATCATTTCACTCTAGTAGGTAGAATCAGAAATATCTAATCAGTGGGTCAAAATTATGGCTTGGCAACTACCTATTTTGAACATAATACGCATGAAAGAAAATCTTACACAGATTTAAAAAAATAGAGCAAAGAACCTGATGATGTGAAGTAATTAAGAAAAAAAGTATTTGATACTAAAGTGAAAATTGTTTTGTTCAACATATCCTAGACCCATCATGGGTAGTCTGACTGATTGTGGCAATGCATAAATTAGAGAGATAACAGAAAAAGAGGAGGTGCTTTAATGTGGTTACCATCCAATATTACTCGTAAGGAAACCTAGTTGTCTGAATACTGTCTCCTTAGCCATTTTCCCTACATCTCACAATTGGTTCTGTAGTGTCACCTTTGAAAATAGCAATCTTTCTGCTCTTTAAAAACAATCCACAAAAATATAATTTAAGATAATTACAAAAAATTTTTGTCTTCAAAGTATCAGAGGGATTTGTATAATGTAAAGATAGTTTTTCAAATCATTACCAAATAGAGAGCCTTCTTCCTGATGATTATCCAAGCTTAGCAATTTATGTCAAATGCTTTGGGACAAGAAAGCAGAAATTAAAAAAGGCAGGAATGGCATTTAGATCTGCTTTAAGTACAGCTATCTGAAATGTTCTCTTGTTTTGACTTATTCCAGAAGGAAAACTTGAAACAATGAGTAAATTAGTATAAGTTACAAAGAGGCATATTTTAGCTCCACATAAGGATTTTTAAAATAGAGTTGTCCAACAGAATGGATTGTTTTAGGAAACGATGAGCTCCTTTGCTAAAGATATCCAAATTGGGGCCGGATGAGCATATGCCCAGGATGCTGCAGGAAACATTTCTGCACTGTGTGGGAGGTGAGCCAACAGAAGATGATGTCTTAGGTTCCTTCCAGCACTAAGTTTTATAATCTTAGGACGATTCCAAAGATGACTAACTACTTTAATGATACAAATTCTGAGGCCTTGGTAAGAAAATGAAAAAGAACGAAAACAACAACAAACTCATTTTACTTGGTTTCTAAGGAAAGCAGACTATATAAAGTCATTTTATTTAGAATGCTAAGATAAGGAAAGTTACAACATTCTAAACGTATATGCTTTATGATGCATGCAATTATTTTATGAAATTTAGTATAAACAATAAAGCATGAGTTTCCAAAAGATAAATGAACTAGAGAATAAGAAATCATTTTCTGAATTACTAAATTACACAAAATGGGAGGATAACAGCAGAAAGTTAGTAAAGAAGTGAGCATGGTTTTCATCAGTCTCACAGCCCAATAGAAACAAAAACTAAAGTTTAGAAACTTGAAAGAGAGAGAGAGAGAGAGAGAGAGAGAGAGAGAGAGAGAGAGAGATAAAGCCCCAGGATCATAATTAGGAACCCAGGTGTCTACATTCTAGAAAAGAGGAGAAAGTGAGGTAGATTGAGCATTATCCAGTCTGCAAGTGAGTCCCAGAATTAGGATAAAGTAATCTATAAATACTCTGTTGGCCAACAAGAGCCACAGAGAAAGATAACATTATCTAGTCACTACAGTTTAGCAAACACAATATTTGGCATTAATAAAAAAAATACACAGGAATGACACAAAACAGGACAAGAGAGAAAACCAAATCAATATGTGACCTATTTATTGAAATTATCAGATTGGACAAAATGAGTTGTAATTAATAGGTTAAAAAAATATGAAATGAAGAATATATTGGTTCTAGACAGCAAAGATATATAATGAAAAATCAAACAGAAATTCTTGGAGTAAAAAAATAATAATTGAGATTAAGAATGCAATAGGTAGGTTAAATAGAATATTAGAAGCTGAAGAGAGAATAAGTGATCTGGAAGAAATAACAGGAAGTATTTGGGCTGAAATTTGATAAAAGAGATGAAAATAATTGTGCTGCATAAGGCAGAGATGACAGGAAATCAAGGCTGCCTGCTCAGCCTGGAGACTCCACCCATCCAACCTGAGCACAGCTGATCCTCACAGCCAATTGGCCTAGAGGTCAAACCCTCCTAGTGCTAACAACAATAATCTAGGCTTAACTTCAACAAGACTGTGCGACCCATAAAGGGTTGCACCAAGAGTATCCACCTCAGGTAACTGGGGATGCTGAGCCACTGTCCCCTAGAGGACATCTACCACACAAAGCTAATTGACCAACTCAGGGAAACAGCCAAAATGCAAAGATATGGAAAGAAATCACATGTGAAAAAAATGGAGAAAAAAACAACAACTGGACATAGAGTTCAAAACCACAGTTACAGGTTTTTCAAGAGGCTCCTAGAAAAGGCCAAAGAACTTAATGAGACCTTAGAGGATATTAACAAGACCCTAAGGAACATGAAAAAGGACCAACTAGAAATTAAGCATACACTGACTAAAATAAAAAATAGTATACAAAGACCTAAAAGCAGTCTAGAGAACTGCAAGAATCAAGTCAAAGTTTTGAAATACGAAGAAGCAAAATCCACTCAGCTAGAAAAGCAAGAAGCAAAAAGAATCCAAAAAATTGAAGATAGGGTAAGGAGCCTCTGGGACAACCTCAAGCATACCAACATCTGAATTATAGGGGTGCCAGAAAGAGAGAGAGAGCAAGAAAATGAAAACCTGTTTGAAGAAATAGTGATCAAAAACTTCCCCCACCTGGTGAAAGAAATTGACTTAAAAGTCCAAGAAGTGCACAGAACCCCAAACTAAAGGAATTCAAAGAGGACCACACAAAGGCACATCATAATTAAAAAGCCAAGAGCAAAAGACAAAGAGAGAATATTAAAAGCAGCAAGGGAAAAACAGTTACCTATAAGAAAGCACACATAGGATAATCAGCTGATTTCTCAACAGAAACTATGCAGGCCAGACAGGAGTGGCAAGAAATATTCAAAGTGATGAATAGTAAGAATCTACAACCAAGATTATTCTATCCAGCAAAATTATCATTCAGAATTGAAGGTCAGATAAAGTGCTTCACATATAAGAAAAAGCTAAAGGAGTTCATCACAGCCAAACCAATATTATATGAAACTAGAGGCCCAGTGTATGAAATTTATGCACAGGGTAGAGGGTTGTCCCTCAGCTCAGCCTGCACCTGCTCCAATCTGGGACCCCTCGAGGGATGTCTGACTGCCCGTTTAGGCCTGACCCCAGTAGGACTGAGCTTAAATGGGCAGTCAGACATCCTTCTCTCAATCCAGGACTGCTGGCTCCAAACTGCTCGCCTGCCTGCCTTCCCGATTGCCCCTAACCACTTCTGCCTGCCAGCCTGATCACCCCCTAACCACTTCCCAGCCTGCCTAAATGATGTCTAACTGCTCCCCTGACAGCCTGATCATCCCCTAACCACTACCCAGCCAGCCTAATTGATGTCTAACTGTTGCCCTGCCAACCTGTTTGCCCCCAACTCCCCTCCTCTGCCAGCCTGGTCACCCCTAACTGCCACTCCCTGCAGGTTTGATTGCACCCAACTGCCCTCCCTTGCAGGTCTGGAACCTCCAAACGGCCCTCTCCTGCTAGCTATCTTGTGGTGGCCATCTTGTGTCCACATGGGGGCAGGATCTTTGACCACATGGGAATAGCCCTCTTGTGTGTTGGACTGATGGTATTACTCTTTTATTAGATAGGACAGAGGCCTGGTGCATGGGTGCGGACCGGCTGGTTTTCCCTGAGGGGTGTCCTGGATCAGGGTGGGGGTTCCCTTGGGGTCCAGGGTGGCCTGGGCAAGGGGCTGTTATGGTTTGCAGGTTAGCCACATCCCCCATCTACCCAAGCCCAGGCCCTGGGATCTGGGATTAATTTATGTTCTACAATTGAAACTTTGTACCCTGGAGCAGAGCCAAGCCTTCTGCTTGCTCCATGGTGACAGCCATTTCTATTTGAAACTTTGTAGCTTAGAGTGGAAGCCTAGGTGCTAGGGTTGCAGAAGCTATGCTTCCTCCATCGCCCTGGAAACCCTAGCCTCTTCTCTCTCCAGCTCCCTATCTGCTGACATTTCTGTTCAGATTATGTATCTTTTATGATTGAAACTTTGTAGCATTGATTGGAAACCTAGGCTGGCAAAGGCAGGTGGAAAGCTTGGCTTCCTCTGTTGCTGGGAAAACCCAAGCCTCCCTCCTGCTCTCAGTGGCTGCAGCCATCTTGGTTGGGATTTATTTGCATAATTTGCTCCTGATTTGCTATTGCGGGTGGTTGTGGGCATGGCTTGATCAGAGGTATGGTCAATTTGCATATTACTCTTTTATTAAATAGGATGCTGAAAGGTATTCTTTAAGAAGAGTAAGAAGAAAAAGGTAAAAATAAAATTATGAACAACAAATACACATCAAATGAATTAAAAATCTGATGAACAGGATAAACTGGCAAATATAACAGAGTCATGGGCATAGAGAGGGAATGGACTGACAATTCTTGGGGAGAAAAGGGGTATGGGAGGTGCAGCAAGAAACTGGACAAAAATCATACACCTATAGAAGAGGACAATGGGGGGAAGGTAAGGTCAGAGGGTGGGATGGGTACCGGGTAGAGCTGAGCTATAGGGGGAAAGGGGGAAACATTGTAATTAATTAACTGAACAATAAAGATTAAAATAAACTTTAAAAATAAAAATAAAAATAATAAAATATGGGCATGTTTTAAAGAAAAAAAAAGAAGTTTTCACTGAAGAAACTGACCAAGAAATTATTTTTAAACATTTAAAAATTTACTATAAATTTACTATAAAATTTTATAAAATAAAATTACATTTATTCTGAGTTAATTAGCAAAAATATGCATAACATGTTTTTTATTAAGTTTTTTAATGTGAAATAATGTATAAAACAAAAAAGCTGAAATTTACCAATCTTGATAGACTATAAAATCCAATGCTAACAGATGCCCAATGAGAAATTCTGGGAACATGCAAAATCTCTTTGTGATGAGAGAATCCATCATCAACCTTTATGTTACTGTGGTGGACAAGGAAATCTATAGAGAAAAGCACCTCTTCTGAGAATATAGTCTCTTCACATACAAATAAGCCAATTGAAAGGAACAAGGCAAAACAAACAAACCCTTCCCTCCTCCTCCCCCTGCAACCACCAAAACAGGGTAATCATTACTCTGGTTCAAGATAACTGAGAGAACCTCAACCATCATTTCTCGTCCTCCAAGGTGACAGCAGAAATATAAATCTATAATTATATCTGTAGTCATGCTGCAAAGTTAGAGGGGTGCTACCAGCATACAAAAATAGGAAATAATTTCTGAAGGGTATAAAGCAAGGTTGAGAAAGAATTGCAACAAAGTTGAGAATTTACAAACCCAAAAAGGAAAAGGACATTGCATGTAAAAAAATGTTATACTTTTCACTTCTTAGGATTTTACATGGTGTTATGTGAAAATTACACTAGTTAAACTTCCAGTTTACTAAACAGATCTTTAGCCTATTGCTTCTTCTATTCAGCCTGAGTGATTTTTTTTAAAAAATCACTAGTCTTTCATTTTCAGAACAATTAAAAAAAAAAAAAAGCTATTATCCACCTGAATGTCACTAAAGATCTTATCTAATAAAGAGAGACTATGCTAATTGACCCTCATGCCATCACAAAGATGGCAGTCCCGACAGCTAATAAGGAGGAAACATGCTAATTGCCTGCAACACCCTCAAAGATGGTGGCATCCACAGTCAACAAGGAATATGCTAATTTACTGCCATGCTCTCAAAGATGGCCATGTCCACAGCCACAAGATGACGGCACCCAGTCCCCTCAGCCCAACTGGAGTGGCAGGTCAACGGCAAGGCCAGGCCTGCCCCCAGGCGGACCCAGCCACTCTGCACCCCTGCCTCCAGAGTCCCCCTAGTCCCCTCAGCCTCCTAGCTGCCCAGGGCTAGCTCGAGGTGCAGGCAAGACTCAGATGGAGGCTGCCCAGTCCCCTAGGACTGCTCAAGGCACAGGTAACCAGGGTCAGCTGAGGCTTGCACTGCCAGCAGTGGCAGCAGCAAAGGTGTGATGGGGACATCACCTTCCCCTGATTACTAGGTGGCCCCCATCACGTCTCCTGACCCTGACGGCTCCCAGACTCTGAGAGGGGGCAGGCCAAGCTGAGGCACCCCCCCTTCCAGTGCATGAATTTTCATGCACTGGTCCTCTAATATTAAATAAAATAATTTTTAAATTTTCTATTTCCCTAATTAATTTTGTTTCCACAAAAGGTAACATTGTTTCATTTGTTAACTTTGATGCCTCTTTGTACTTGTGTTGGTTATTCTAGAACAGTAGTCGGCAAACTCATTAGTCAACAGAGCCAAACAGCAACAGTACAACAATTAAAATTTCTTTAAACTTAAATTTCTTCAAAATAGACTCGCCCAGGCCATGGTATTTTGTGGAAGAGCCATACTCAAGGGGCCAAAGAGCTGCATGTGGCTCGTGAGCCACAGTTTGCCAACCACTGTTCTAGAATGTTTGGTTCTTGGTTATCTATTTTTATATATAAGCAAGTATCTTGATTATTGAGTATAGTTACTGGAGTGTATTTCAAGTGACAGTGTTCACCTGGCTCTAAGAGGGACGATAATTATATGATTCTGGCCACAGTGTCAAGCTGGCTGTGTACACAGCATGTTTTTTGGGTGGGCAACATCCTTGTCTTTTGGCTTATTACTCAGGGATACCATATGTCATCAAAATCTCCTAGAAGATGTTCTGATTATATTTGGTTTTCCAAATTTGTGATACAGTCAGTTACTTGGAGAGCAGGGCATTGGTGTGATTGTTCTACCATCCTGTAATTAACTAACCATCCAGACATACACAGCCTATTCCTTTCAATTCTCTGCAGCCTTTAATCTTGGGCTTAGCTATAGGTTCCTTTGCATTGGAGGATCTTTTCCATCTCTGTGGCACTGCAGGCCTTTTGGGGATATGCCATCAATCTTAACCTATTAAATTTGTAGCTCCCAGAAATTTGCACTTTCGATGGTACTCTTCCCTGCTTTTTAAAGTTGCTATGGATTTATTATTTATTACTGTTTTATAGTTCTTCTGTCATTTCAATGGAGTTTTGGTAGAAAAGAAAGATAAAATCTGCCAATATATTCAGCCAACTCTCTTGAACCGGTATATAAATTTCTATATAATTTCATTGGAATTATCTGAGTAACTAAACAAATGGAACCTGATAGCACCTCCTAGTTTACTGAAATGGGAACTATCCATCTTAATTACAACTCTCCAGTAATGTTCATTGAAGTCATTCAGGTTCTGCTTTAACTTTGCTTCAGCATAAGAACCCCTCCCCAACTCTTTTCCTCATTCTTCTCCAATCTTTGTCCTGTGGGCTCCTTTCTTTTCCTACTACAGATAATAAATCATCTCTATCTTCAACATATCTCCTCCATTTCACCTCCATCCTACCCTTCACAGCCATCTTATTAACTCCTACCATGAGATAGCAATTAACATTGCCAAACACTCTCTGCTAAGGAGTGATCTTACTGTATACAACTTAGAGTTCCATAATCCTACTGTGTACAACTCTTCTATATGGAGGTAGCAAGACAGTGGAGTGAGGAATACTAATGCCAAAGATAGAGAAGAGTCATAGAAATTGATCAGAGATGGGAAGAAGGAATGGAAAACAATGCTGTGGTCTTCCCAAGGCAAAACTTACACTGTCTGGCCAGATTATTATGATCTCTGAATGCATAAAAATCTGGCCACTCAGTGCATGTGTGTGTGTGTGTGTGTGTGTGTGTGTGTGTGTGTGTGTATATATATATATATATATATATATATATATATATATAGAGAGAGAGAGAGAGAGAGAGAGAGAGAGAGAGAGGTCTGGTGCATGAATTTGTGCATGTGTGGGTTCAGGCCAACCTGGCCGGGGGAGGGGACTTGGGCAGTTGGCCGGCCTGCCTGCTGGTCAAACTCCTGGTCGAGGGAACAATGTGCATATTAATCTTTTATTATATAGGATATACACTGAGTGGCCAGATTATTATGTGTTCAGAGATCATAATAATCTGGCCACTCAGTGTATGTTCTTTTCTTAGTCTTCATCTGTAGCAGTGAATACTGCTGAACCTTGATTCACACTCTGAAGGTACCTGCTCTAGAATTCCATGGTCTTGTCTGAACTTTGTCCTTTTCATACGATTTGGCTTATTCCTTCCTACTCTAAGGGAGTCATATAGTGGGAGAGAATTCTAAAATAAAAGGATAATTTATAAGGGTATCAAATATATATATTTGTTTTGTTTTAAAAAAGAGAACAACTTTCCTAAACCAACTGGGCAGTATGGTGGGGGTGGGGGGCAGTCCTACAAAAGGGGTCTAAGAACCTCGCCTTGGGAACAAAGAACAAACACAATACAAAAAAATAACAATGCGCCCAAATGGGGCAGGAGTCGGCAGAGAACAGATTGTCCTCATCTTCAAACTGGCTTTTTATTTGGTCTTTTTTTTTCTTTCCATTTCATTCTTTTGTTGTTGTTATTGTTTTAACACCTGTGCAATTAAACTGTACCATCTCCAACCAGAGCCTGCCACAGCTAGGCACATACTCCCTACAAGGATTGTTTGGAAACATGGCAATTGGTATTAAAGTAAGAATAAGAGTAGGAAAGACAATTCCACACAGAGAATGGGCATAGGGAAGCAATCCAAGCTCCCCTCATCTCTCCCGTATCAAAGATTTTTTTTTAAGTTTATTGAAATTCACCATAACTTGAAAGAAAAGATGGAAAACAAGAGAAGGTCTGAGAAAACTGGCTGAAAGCAATACAAAGTGAAAAGTGGAACTAGCCAGTTGATGGGGAATAAGGAAGCAACAACACTGGGTTTGAGAGGCACTGGTGTGTGAGGGTAGTTATAATCTTCATGTTGCCTACACAGTGCAATGGCTGGCAGATGGCAGGTGCTTGTATTCTTAAGTGAACAGCACTGGAACAGCATTTTGGATCTCATCTGCCTATGGGAAAGTGCTTCTCATATGCTGGGTCACTGTCATCCACTAGTTCTGTAGGCAGATGGGGCAGGCGGCTTATGGCTTGGTGCTGCTCACTGGCCACCTGGAATAGACCAAGGCAGAGATCTTGGAGAAAGTATCAATTTTAGTGTCAGAGTATTCTGACCATCCCTTTACCTAATGCATATTAAGTATCAAAACATTTTCTTAGTACTAAATCATTTTCTGTTATCTACTTGTGATGGGTGTTGGGCTGTTTTATAGAATTATTTTTATATCAAAATGAGTCAAGAAAAATGTATTTTTGCTTTGTTTCTTTTAAAAATTTATATATATATATCTCCTTAGTATAGTGTTCTGCATAAAGATTCAATAAATATCTATTTCTAGAAAACTTCCTATAAAATTTTTCTGTTCCACTGAAATGTTCTTTAGGCAAATAAAATCATTTTATGTTCTTCTTTCACTTTTTATTTTTTAAATTCTCTATTGTTGAAAGTATTACATATGTCCCTTTTCTCCCCATTGTCTTCTCCCAGCCTGCCCCCACCGCCCAGCCCTGGCCTTCACCCCCCTCCCACCATTGTCTGTGTTCATTGATTATGCTTATATACACACAAGTTCTTTGGTTGATCTCTTATCCCCTTGCCTCCCATCCTCCCCTGCATTCCCTCTGAGGTTTGATAGTCTGTTCAATGATTCTGTGTCTCTGGCTCTGTTTTTATTCATCAGTTTATGCTGTTCATTATATTCCACAAATGAGTGAGATCATGTGATATTTAGCTTTCTCTGAGTGGCTTATTTTGTTTAGCATAATGCTTTCCAGGTCCATCCATGCTGTTGCAAATGGTAAAATTTCTTTCTTTTTTACAGTAGTGTAGTATTCCATTTTGTAGATGTACCACTTTTTTTAACCCATCAGCTGATGGGTACTTATGCTGCTTGAAAATCTTAGAAATTGTAAATTGTGCTGCTATGAACATAGAAATGCATATGTTTTTTTCTGATTGGTGTTTCTGATTTCTTGGGATATATTCCTTGGAGTGAGATGCTGGATCAAGTGGGAATTCCATTTTTAATTTTTTGAGGAAACTCCATACAGTCTGCATTCCCAGTGTATGAGTGTTGTGCAAGAGGGTTCCTATTTCTCCACATCTTCACCAGAACTTGTGCTGTGTTGATTTGTTGATGATAGCCATTCTGATAGTTGTGAGATGGCATCTCATTGTCATTTTGATTTGCATCTCTCAGATGGTTAGTGACTTTGAGCATGTTTTCATATGTCCCTTGGTCTTCTGTATGTCCACTTTTGAGAAGTGTCAATTTTAGGTCCTTTAACAATTTTTGATTGGATTATCTTCCTTTTGTTAAGTTGTATGAATTCTCTATAAATTTTTAAAATTAAACCCTTATTTGATGTCTCATTGGCAAATAGGTTCTTCCATGCAGTGGGATTTCTTGTTATTTTGTTGGTTTCTTTTGCTGTGCAGAAGCTTTTTATTTTGATGTAGTCTCATTTGTTTATTTTCCCCTTAGTTTCCATTGTCCTAGGAGCTGTGTCAGTAAAAATTGCTACAAGCTATAGCTGATATTTTGCTGCCTATGTATTCTTCTAAGATTTTTATGGTTTCCCATCTTATGTTTAAGTCTCTTATCCATTTTGAGTTTATTTTTGTGTATGGTGTAAGTTGGTAGTCAAGTTTCATTTTTTTTGCAAGTATCTGTCCAATTTTACCAGCACCATATATTGAGGAGGCTGTCTTGACTCCATTGTATGCTCTTCTCTCCTTTGTCAAATATCAATTGAGCATATTGGTTTGGGTCAATTTCTGGGTTCTCTGTCCTATTCCATTGGTCTATGTGTCTGTTTTTTGCCCAAGTACTAGGCAGTTTTGAGAATAGTAGCTTTGTAATGTAGCTTGATATCTGGTATTGTGATCTTGCCAACTTTATTCTTTTTTGCTCAGGATTGCTTTGATTATCCAGAGTCATCTTTATTCATATAAATTTTTGAGGAGTTTGTTCTAGGTCTGTGAAATATGCCATTGGTATTTTAATGGAGATCGCATTGAATCTATAGATTTCTTTGGGTAATATGGACATTTTAATGATGTTGTTTCCACAGATCCATAAACACAGTATATTCTTCCACTTGTTTATATCTTCCTCTCTCTCTTTTTTCAATGTCCTGTAGTTTTCTGAGTTCAGGTCTTTTACTTCCTTAGTTAAGTTTATTCCTAGATATCTTAATTTTTTGTTGTTGCAATGGTAATGGGATTTTTTAAGTTTCTCTTTCTGTGAGTTCATTATTGGTGTATAAAAATGCCATAGATTTCTGGGTGTTAATTTTGTATCCTGCTATATTGCTGAATTCATTTATTAAATCTAGTAGTTTTTTTTATGGAGTCTTTAAGGTTTTCTATGTACAACATCATGTCATCAGTATCTAATAACAGTTTTACTTCTTCTTTCCCAATTTAGATGTCTTTTATTTCTTGTTGTCTGATTGATATGGCTAGCACTTCCAGTGCTATGTGGAACAGGAGTGGTGAGAGTGGGCATCCTTGTCTTGTTCCTGTTCTTAGGGAAATGGTTTTAGTTTTGCCCATCGAGTATGATGTTGGTGGTAGGTTTGTCATATAAGGCTTCTAGTATGTTGAGGTATGATCTCTTTATTCTCACTTTGCTGAGAGTTTTTATCAAAAAGGGGTGTTGGATTTTGTCAAATGCTTTTTCTGCATCAATTGATATGCTCATGTGATTTTTGCCTCTCAATTTGTATATATGATGTATCGCATTTATTGATTTGTGGATATTGTACCAGCCTTGCATCCCCGGAATAAATTCCACTTGGTCATGGGATGTACTGTTGGATCTGATTTACTAGAATTTGGTTGAGGATTTTAGCATCTATGTTCATCAGGGATATTGGCCTGTAATTCTCTTTCATTGTGTTGTCTTTATCTGGTTTTGGTATTACGATAATGGTGGCTTTATAGAAAGAGCTTGGAAGTGCTCCTTCCTCATGAATTTTTTGGAATAGTCTGAGGAGGGTAGATTTGGTTTTAGTTTTTCTTTGAATGTTTGGTAAAACTCCCCTGTAAAGCTGTCGGCCCAGGGCTTTTGTTTGCTGCAAGTTTTTTGATTACTGCTTCAATTTCCGCAGTAGTTATCAGCCTATTCAGATTATTTTATTTTTGCTGATTGAGTTTTGAAAGATTGAATTTTTCTAGGAATACTAGTATGTCCACTTCATCTAGGTTGTCCAGGAATATAGTTGTTCATAGTACTTTATTACAATCCTGTGTAGTTCTGTGGGGTCGGTTGTTACTTCACCTCTTTCATTTCTGATTTTATTTACTTGGGTCCTCTGTCTTTGCTTCTTGGTGAGCCTGGCTAGAGGTTCATCAATCTTGTTTATCCTTTCAAAGAACCAGCTCTTGTTTCTATTGATTTTTTGTTGTTGTTTCTATGTCATTTATTTCCACTCTGAGCTTTATTATTATCTTTACTTTTTAATTTGAAGATTATATATTTATCATTAATTGGAAAAGATAATTAAATCCTAGTAAGTATTCTTAGTTAGTCTCGTATAAACAAAACAAAATATCTGGTGTTTGGCTAAGTGAGATTATGTGTGAAACTATTAGTTTAAGGATAAGGAAAACAAGGTCAAACTCGACCATGTGAAAAGGACCACACACGGAGGTACAAAGGTGAGCTGAAGGAGTAAGACAAAGAATGCTCTTGTTCCACAAAGATTCCTTCTTCACCTCACTGCCAGAGCCACTCTCTAATATTAATTTTCCCTTTAGAGCCCAGAATCTCTTTACTTCTCAGACCTTTATTTCTCCAAACTCTAGAAAATAATGAGATAAGCCTTCATGAAACCTAGAAACAAAGAGGATATATAACATTATAATACTTTCAATAATAAATATTAAAAATAAAAAAACAAAATCATCAACATCAAACATGTCATCACAAAAAGTTTTATTTAGAAAATGTAGTTGAAATGAAACTAAGAAAAACAAGAAGCCAGAACTGCATCTGAGGAGGCTAAATATTAACAATAAAACAAAAAAGAACAGTAAAATTCTTGAACTTAATCCTGGGATGACCATTGACTTCATAGATCTTAATTGTTAGGAAACTTGAAATAAAGAATCTCCCTCTAAGGGTGTTCAAAATAGAATTAATAATTTCAGACAAAGAATGCCTAGAAGATAACTAAGAAGCTAATTATGAATACAGAAGATAAAATAAATAGAAAAATAGATGCACAAATGAGTGGAACAACAAATCAATGTTTTCCTCTCTCTCAAATCAATAAATAAAATTAATATTATTTTATTCTTACACATTGATATGATAACTAATTTGCCTAGTTCCACCAAAAGCCATTCTTGTGATGCCAGATTCATTTCTTGGGGGTGCAGGGGCACTGAATTCACTTATTCAACTTTCTTAAAGTACTAACAAAATGAATTAAAATTATTCTGAAGTGATATACCTTGACATGCATGTTAATACTTGAAAGATAACCAAAGATAAAAGGTTAAGGTGAAATCCCTAAGCAAATTTAAAGATTTAGTATTAAAATATTTTAAAAATCCATTTATAAAGAACATCTTGCTTTAAGAATTATGAAATATTTGGCTATTGGAAAGATTTTTTTATCTTTATTGTTCAGTTTATTAATTATATTGTTTCCTCTTTTTTCCCCCCGATAGCTCCCCTCCACCAGGTACCCATCCCATCCTCCGCCCTCACCCCCCTCCACTGTCCTCTCCCATAGTTGCATGATTTTGGTCCAATCTCTTGCTGCACTTCCCACACCCCTTTTCTTCCCCAAGAATTGTCAGTCCATTCCCTCACTTTGTCCATGATTCTGTTATATTCACCAGTTTATCCTGTTCATCAGCTTATTAATTCACTTGATTTTTATGTTCATTTGTTGATAGATGTGTATTTGTTGTTCATAATTTATATTTTTACCTTTTCTTCTTCCTCTTTTTAAAGAATATCTTTCAGCATTTCATATAATATTGGTTTGGTGGTGATAAAGTCCTTTAGCTTTTTCTTATCTGCGAAGCACTTTATCTGACCTTCAATTCCGAATGATAGCTTTGCTGGATAGAGTAATCTTGGTTGTAGATTCTTGCTATTCATCACTTTGAATATTTCTTGCCACTCCCATCTGGCCTGCATCATTTCTGTTGAGAAATCTGCTGACAATCGTATGGGTACTCCCTTATAGGTAACTGTTTTTCTCTTGCTGCTTTTAATCTTCTCTCTTTATCTTTTGCTCTTGGCATTTTAATTATGATGTGTCTTGGTGTGGTCCTCTTTAGATTCCTATATTTTGGGGTTCTGTGCACTTCTTGGGTTTTTATGTCAATTTCTTTCACCAGGTGGGGATGTTTTCTGTCACTATTTCTTCAAGTAGGTTTTCATTATCTTGTTCTCTCTTTTTTTCTGGCACTCCAATAATTCTGATGTTGGTATGCTTGAGGTTGTCCCAGAGGCCCCTTACACTATCTTCAATTTTTTGGATTCTTTTGGCTTCTTGCTTTTCTGGCTGAGTGGATTTTGCTTCTTTGTATTTCAAGTCTTTGACTTGGTTCTTGCGGTCATCTGGACTGCTTTTAGGTCTTTGTATAATATTTTTTATTTCAGTCAGTGTATGATTAATTTCTAGTTGGTCCTTTTTCATATCCTCATAGGTGTTGTTAAGGTCTCATTAAGTTCATTGGCCTTTTCTAGGAGCTTCTTGAAAAACCTTATTACTGTGGTTTTGAACTCTATGTCTAGTCGTCTTTTTTCCTCCATTTCTTTACAGCTGATTTCTTTCCATTTCTCTGCATTGTGGCTGCTTTCCTGAGTTGGTCCATTAGCTGTGTGTGGTAGATGTCCTCTAAGAGACAGTGGCTCAGCCTCCCCAGTTACCTGAGGTGGATACTCTTAATGCAATCCTTTATGGGTTGTACAGTATTGTTGAAGTTAAGCCCAGCTTATTGTTGTTAGCCCTAGGAGGGTTTGACCTCCAGGCCAATTGGCTGTGAATATAAACTGTGTTTAGGTTGGATGGGCGGAGTCTCCCGGCTGAGCATGCAGCGTCAGCTTCAGCTATGCCCTATGTGGCATGTGGGTCTCTGTGTTGGGTGGTAATGGCTGCAGGCAGCTCCAAGAGAAAGCCACCCCTGGTCTTTACCCATTGCCAGACAACTCTGCCTCTCCCCAAATGAGTCTGCATATCCAAAGTCTCGCCCAGGGTTGTAAAACAAAGCAGTCCGGTGGTCTCCCAAATGAGGGAGCAAGTCACGCATCTACTCTGTGTGGTCACGCACTTTAAGCACAAACTGCTGTTCCAAGTGTATGCACACTCTCCTCAAACTCACAGACTTCTGCCATGCCCGGGTTTTAGCTTGCCTTTCCTGGACCTGGGACCTCCCGTGAAACTGGGGAATCAGTGCAGTGGATGCCTCCGCCCTCCCTGTTGGAGAAAACACCAGCCGGGTTTGCTGTAGCCCGCCCCTCACCACTCGCGCGCACAAGGTTCTGAACCTCTCTCTGCGCGTATCTTCAAGGCTGCGCACCACTGCTCCTCTGAGTCACAGTGTCCTATCTTTACTTTTATCTGTGGAATTTTCACTCAGCCAGCTTTCTGGTGATTCTGGATGATGTTTCTCTTGTTGTTAAGTTGTAGTTTTGGAATTGTTGTGTGGGGCAGCAAAATAGGTGTTTACCTATGCCGCCATCTTGGTTCCTCTCTATTGGAAAGATTTTGAGTTTATTTTTTTTGTATATTTCAAAGAAAAATAGACTGTTATTTCTGAATTAAAGTAAAATTCTGATGAAGATTATAGATTTACCTAGATGTGCTCTTGCCATTCCTTTCTGTTTAGTGAACCTTTGATAAATATGACACTCAATAGCATTTATACTAAAAGATGGAGGTTACTGCTAAGAGGCAAAGTGTTTAAATCTTCCATGTTAAAGTCGTTCTAACAATTTCTCTCTGTCTAAAATTAATAAAAGGAATTAGAATCTTTTATCACATCTATAGTTTAAATACTGTCTGATAGCTTAAGAGAGATCTTGAATTGGAATTCATGTGTTATACAAAATGTATCTACTTTTGAGACTTAAGGTTCTCAACCAGAGCTATTTACTCCCTGAAGATAATGAGCATGTTATAAGTGTGTTCTGTCCTACTTGCAGGTAATGCCTGGCTGGTTTCTCTGCTACCAGCAAACACTTGGGGGTGCAGCTGCTTCTACTCCTGATGCTCTGGGGCACTATGTCTTTACCCTGCCATACTGGGATATTGCAAGTCTTGCTTACCTGCAGCTACTAACAAATGGTAGTAGATAAGAGGTGAGCTGAAAGCTCCACTATTCTATATAATAAAAGCCTAATATGCTAAGTGTCTGGTTGTCTGGTTGGCCATTCAACCAATCAAAGTGCTAAAGCCACTCAACTGCTTGCTATGATGTGCACTGGCCACTGGGGGGAGGGGGGTGGTTTAGACAGTGGAGTCGACCAGCCGTTATTATGTACACAACCACCAGGGGGCAGACACTCTGACCAGTAGGTTAGCTTGCTGCTGGGGTCTGGCTGATGAGGACTGAGTGAGAGGGGCCAGACATGCCCTGGAGCCCTCCTGTGGTCTCTCCCCGGCCCTGATTATGCACCGGTGGGGTCCCTTGGCCTGGCCTGGGCCCTCTAGCAATCTGGGCTGAGCCCCACCCCTGCCCCATTCCCCTCCATGCATGAATTTTGTGCACTGGGTTTCTAGTCATCTATAACTTCCCAGAAGTTGAAGGTCTTTCAACAATGAATGTTGAAAGAGAGAATTCAGTAGCCCCTAAAATAAATAGATGTGTGGCCAATCTTTTTTTTCTGAGCAAGCTTATACTACGTTAGTGTGCTCTGGGAGCATGAAGATATACTCTATTGCTTTTTCATTCTTTGAAGATTTTCCTTCACATTAATTTATTGGACCATCTAAGTTCATGATACTTTAATGCCAAATGTTTTAAAGTGAGGGATTTCCACCTAGCAACATAGTTTTTCATCCTAGAAATTAATTCATAGGAGAAATGTTATTTACTCATGCATATGGTAACTGCGCATCCCCAAAATGATTCAAGACAACCACTTGTGAACATTTACCTTGCCAGTAACTTTGTTAGAATCACACTAACTTTATAAACAAGAGATAATTGACCATGATTCTCAGAGTTTAGAAGACTCTATTTCAACCTACACTTAAAAAGAAAAATCTGGGTTATGGGTATTTGGCTGTGCTTTTTACCATTTTTTATGTCTTAAATAGTTCATAAATTTCAATAATAATAAAAAGCTATACCTCACTATGTTGGTAAAAATAAAAGACATTAATAGTAGCCAGTTTGAGCAAGCTTTGGCAAATGTATTAGGATGCTAGAATGCTCATGCACACTTTAGAAGGTCTGTAAATTGTTCAAACTTTTAAAATAATAATTTAACAAGATGTCCATATTTGAAATGTGAAAGATAAAATAATACAGCTTTGGAAGCTAACATGGTTTTCCTGACCTTGAAATAGGGAAGATTTTTCTTAAATGAGACACAGAAAGCGTTAATCTTAAAAGACAACGAACAAATTGTTCACTAAAGGACACCATTAAGAAAGTGAAAAGGAAAGCTATAGTATAAAAGATCATATTTCAACACACATATCTGATAAAGTGCTCACATCTGGAATAGCAAAAGAACTCTGACCAATTAGTTAAAAACTTTAATGGGTAATCCTATAGGAGGACATATAATACAAACAGGCACTTTACAAAAGAGGATGTCCAAATGGCTAGAAAACATGCTCAGAGAACTGAAATACAAAAAGATACCTCCGTTTACTCAGTAGAATGGCAAATACTACAAAGACTGATAGTACAAAGTGTTGGTGAGGCTAGGAAGCACTTGGAACTCTAATATACTGCTGGTGCAAGTGCCTATTGTTTCAACTGCTTTACAAAAACAATTCCACACAATAAAAATGTGTACATATTTAAACCAAAGATCCTTATTATTGCATGAAATAAAGTGAGAGAAATCAGGCAAAACAGAATACATAAGAACAAATTTCAAATATTTTTATATATGGAGAGATAATTGGGTGAAGGGTGGTTGGCTTAGGAAAGCAGGAGGGAAAAGTGGTTGGGGAGGGCACAAAGCTCAGGGAGGTCTTTCCAATGTTTTCTGTCTAGACAGGACAGCAGTTACACAGGTGAGAAAACTTTGTAAAAATTCATCAATCTGTATATTCTATTCGTGCTGTTTCCTATGTGCTAATTCTTCAACATGAAGGTAAGAAAAAGAGAGAGTATCCATGCCAATAGCATAAAGTTCCTGAAAGAGATTCTCTCAATATAATTGTATTCACCCAGAAGTGACACTTCTTCCTGCTTCTCAATGTGCTCTGCTACCATCTCCTAGTAAATTTCATGTTACACCTGTGTTATTTAAGATCTCTCACTACCATTTCTGCATTACTGAACATCTCTTTTTCCTTGGAGTGGTGGAATGTAACTCTGAGAGCATCAAAGCATCATTTTGCATGGGGCTTTTAATCTGCATAATTTGTCTTTTTAGACCAAGGATTATTTCTTTTATTTTAAGAAATAATCTCTCTTCCATCACCTACAGTATTTATGATCATATTATTAACTTGTTCCTTTGTTTTGAACTATATTATATACTTCTAAACATCATGTTAATCTCAGGTTACATGTAATTGATCAAAGGAATCCAAATACTCTTCTGAATGAATTTATCAATGTCTTTAGAAACATCTGTATTTTCACTGAATTTATAAAGTTTTCACTCAAATAGCATTTAAGCATAGTGAAGGATAAAGGAAAAATAATTTAGACAATGCTCTGAATTGACTTTGAGAAAAACTTTAAACTCTTCTTTAAATCTTACATAGTACACACATAAAGTTATTAAATTGGCTTTTTAAAAAGTTAAGATCAAGTTCTGATTATGGCATTTAAAAATATTTTATTTAAAGATGGTGTTATAAGGGTTTAACATGCTTTAGATGTGTCATTTTCCAATGAATGCGTTTAAATCAGCTTTCTTAAAGAGGATTTTTAAAAATGTCTGGCTTTAAACATTTTTGGGGTTTTGTTTCAATGAACATATTTATGGGAAAACAGCCAAGAAAAATGTGCCATTTGGGAAGGAGGGGAAAACATTTTGTTTCCTTTTTTTCTTGGGATATTTCTGTTTACAAAGGGAATGTAGGTTGCCATCAAACTTCCAAATCGGAACAGTAGAGGTGACTTTGTCGGCATTGCTTTGTTCCTAACGTCAGTAACTTTCCAAAACAGTGCAGTTGCCACATGACTTCTATAGTTACTAGGACATTTAGACATTTGAACAAAGGCCTTAAGCTGTATCACTTCATTTTACTGTATTATTCACCCAAGGTGAGTTTTATAAGTAAGGATTAATGGTGTAAAGTTAGTCCACTGTCGAGCTTCTTTAACAACACTGAGAAATTATTTGCACAGCCACTAATTAAAAACAAAATGCAGCACCAGAATCCATCTAGTATTTGCTTTGCTTCAGCACTGCAGAACCATTGTTGTGAGGATGTCAATGGAAATAATTTATTTCAATCCTCACCCCTGAGGATGTGTTCTTACTGATTTTTTAGAGAGAGAGGTCAAGGGGAGAGGGGAGAGAGAGAGAGAGAGAGAGAGAGAGAGAGAGAGAGAGAGAGAGATCAATTGCTCGCCCCCCACTTGTGCAAACCCCCCCACCGGGGGGGGGGGGGGAATAAAACCAGCAATCTATGTATGTGCCCAGATCAAGAATCTAACTGGCAACCTGGCAACATTTTGGTGTATGGAGTGATGTTCCAAACAACTGACCTGGCCAGGACAGAAATGATTTATTTTATAACATGACAAATTTTCACACTTATGCTTCTCGCTTAAAATTTCATAGCTAAATAGCTAGAGAAAAGTACATTTATTTTATCTAATCCTTCAGTAACAGACTTATAATATAGGTGAATCACTGACCCATGGGGAGGTCATATAGCATAGAGGTTAAAACCAGAAACTTAAGATCCAGTGTGCTTATGGGCACCCCACCAATTGCCTACTCATGTAACCTTGGCCTAGTTCATTTCAAGGAACCTCAGTTTCATTATGTGTGAAATGAGAATGACAACAGTACCTAATTACAGACTTATGAAGATAAATGAGTTAAAACAGAGACTATCATATAGTAAATATTAAATAAAATTTAGATAACTCCTCACTCTTTTTTAAAAATATATATTTTATTGATTTTTTACAGAGCGGAAGGGAGAGGGATAGAAAGTTAGAAACATCGATGAGAGAGACATCGATCAGCTGCCTCTTGCACGCCCCCACCAGGGATGCGCCCGCAGCCAAGGTACATGCCCTTGCCAGAATCAAACCCGGGACCCTTCAGTCCGCAGTCCGACGCTCTATCCACTGAGCCAAACCAGTCTTGGTGATAACTCCTTACTCTTAATAGTGAGGAGATAATAGAAAATGTTTGAAGATGTTACATATAAGTGTATCACATAGTTATGTCATTTTCCAAAAGAACTATAAGTAGAAACTAATAATCATAACAGCAAGAAGAATAAGAGAAAAATAGATCCCTATTTTTCCTTAAACCCAATAAAAATAGGATAAAGAATCTAATAAAAATAGGCCCATACATTAGTTAAATACAGAACTATTCTGTATTCTCAATGCATTCTAGCAGTTCCCTTTATGAATCTGAACATTTCTTATCCTGTCTTCCTAAGACTGAACATACACATACCATCATGAAGCTGAAGAATATGTAAACCCCAAAAAGAAACATAAAGGGCACCAAATGAAACAAATTCCTATATTTTTCATATTGTTGTAAATTTGCATTGGGTTATATAAAAATTCCTCAGCTTCAACTTCCAGTTCACTAAGGTGATATTTAGATCTGTTCTTTCTATTATTTATCCCAATATTAAGATTTTGTTTTATTTAACCTGATAAATGAATCACTTTTCCAGCAGCCTTTCAGCTACATCTTCCCTCATTTATCAAATACTAATGATAGCAGATTTCTTTTGCTTCTCATATGAACTCACATTCTCCAAAGGTTAAATTTTTTGTGTGTGTTGAATGTGATGCCTGCTTCCTGAACCTATGTTGATTTTCCTAAAATTCTTGGTTATCAGTTTATTTTGATGAATAAGAATCTAGATTCCTAGTTATTGCTAGCTGTACTATATGTCCTCAGTGCAAGTGACAACATTTTCCTTCTTGGTTTGAGAAGAGGCTCTGGCTGTCTGAGCTCTGTATGTCCCCAGCTCAGTTCATGTAGGTCACTGATCTTTTGGATGCACTCACTCCTCTAGTAAAGCCACCCA
Source organism: Antrozous pallidus (assembly GCA_027563665.1). NCBI lineage: Eukaryota > Metazoa > Chordata > Mammalia > Chiroptera > Vespertilionidae > Antrozous > Antrozous pallidus. Next base: position 39,528,611 of record CM050515.1, read on the forward strand.
AGCCTACTTCTTTGGCATCAGATCCACCTCTGAGAATCTCTCCATCAGAGTGAGAGTCCCAAACTTGTGGCTTCTCCTGGGTTTAGATGGCAGATTAGGCTGCTTTGAGAGCAAGGTGCTGATGGAATTCTTTTTACCACCTGGAATTAAATAACTCCCAGCCAGCCAGAATCTATCTTTCCCAGTTTGCCACTGCCTTTAATCTTCAGTTTACAAATGTCATGCTTTACATATTGCTTAAATTTCAAGGTAAATTAAATAAGCAAATAGAAACCCTTAACAAGAAGTGTATACATTGTTCATGAATTAGAAATCTTAATATTGCAGAAATGTCGATTCTGCCCTTGTGTTTATACTTAATGTTTTCCTAATCTAAATTCAAACATTATTTTTGGTTGAAATTGACATACTGATTCTAAAGTGTTCAAAGAAATGCAAAGGGCTAAGAAGAGCTGATACAGTTTTGACCAAAAAGCTGGAGGATTTATTCTACTAGATATCAAGAAAATACTTAGAAACTACTATAATTTAGAAAGTGTGGTTCTTGAAAAAAGATGGACAAATCAACCAACAGAAAAGAAAAAAAAAAGAATTTGCAAACAAGGACACAGTTCCATTAATTTTTAATTTATGAGAAGGCAACACAGCAGAGCACTGAAACAACTGTCATTTCAATCAGTGGTGATAGTTTAATGTTATATCCTTATGAAAAACATAAAATCTGAATCTTAGATTACACCATACACAAAAATCAATTCTGGAGAGACTATAGATCTAAATGTGAAAGGCAAACAATAAAGCTTCTAGAACTTAAAAAAAATTATTTATGGCCTTGGGCTTGAGAATATTCTCTTAAATAGGACATTCAATATATTAACTATAAAGGAAAAAATGATAAATTGAACTACACTAAATTAGCAAATTCTGTTCAAGAAAGACACCATTAAGGGAGTGATATGGCAAGATACAGACTGAGAAAAGATTTTTGCAGCAGATATATTTGACAAAGGTCTCATGTAAATCAATAAAGAACTCATATAAATCAATAAAAGAACAGATAGCTCAATACAAATCTAGACAAGACACTTAAACAGGCATTTTATTTAAAAAAAGATTATAAAAATGGCCAATAAAATATAAGAAGACATTCAATCTCATTAGCAATTAAAGAAATGTAAATTAAAACCACCATAAGATACCACAACATACCAACTAGAATAGACAAAATGGAAAAGGCCAACAATACCAAGTGTTGACAAGAATGTGGAGCAAAAACAATACATTGCCAGTGGAAGTGGAAATCTAAACAGCTATAGACAGCTGTTGGTATCTTCTAAGATTAAACATGTATAAATTTACTCTACCTCTCACTTTACTTTTTTATTGTGTGTCCTCTGTAAACACTGATTTTTTTTCATATCGATGCATAAAAATGTAACATTATGTTTTAGGCATTTAATTCAGATATTTAATAGCTTAAACATTTCATTCTTAGTCTTAAAAACAGGCAAAAAACTGGTTCCTATTTGTCAAATACAAAATATAACCATCTGTTGCAGCTAACAATAAAGCTTCCAGAAATTATGTGCATGGTAATACTAAACTTTATACATAACTTCTAAATCATGTTTTATTTTTAATTGTTTTTAAATGAGGAAAGTGATCTTATAATTTTTTTTGCATTCAATAAATACTTATTAAGTATCTTCAGAGTGCCAGAATCTTTACTACCCCCTCTCTAGCCTACATTCTAACTGAGGACCATAGAGAGTGAGCAAAGCAAAACAAGTAGAATATATCCATGTTAGATAGGGATGAGTGTTAACAAGACATTTAAGACAAGACAGCAGTAGACAAAGTATTACAGTGGTTGCGTGGCATTTATACATGAGTGGCCACAGCAGGCCTCCCTGAGAAGATGATATGGCCTCAGGTGAAGCATGCCAATATCTGGGAGAAGAATGTTCCAGGCAGGCTAAATTCCAAGTTGCAAAGGCCGAGTAAAATGTCCTTAATTTCTGTATAAGGAAGCTGCCTTAATCATTCTAATCTTGTCTTCTGGTTAACCCCCCCCCCCCTTTTTTTTGTACTGCAATTCCAGATGTTGCAAGTTTTGAAGCATTATACATTTTAGTTCGTACTTAGCAGCTATGATCTAGTTGCTTTGTAAAAGTTTTTTTTTAACTGATTTATTGCAATCAAATATAATCTACCCCAAAAGTCCTGACTCAAGTCTCTAGAGAAGGCTCTATAAACAGTGTTGAGTCACTGAACTGAAAGTCAGGGTCCCATCTCTTATGCTCACTTGATGACAGACTTTAGTCTCTATCTTTTCAGACCTTAGTTTCCTCATTTATGAAATGAGGTGAGTTGATTCGGAGGTTTAAGTCCATGTTTTGTTAGATTAAAAGGTATTTTGAGTAACTTTAAACTGAGGTGGATGCACTCTCTAGGTTAACTCTCTATTTTGCCATAATTAATATAAAAATTTACTACTTTATACCAGCATACCACTTCCCTTCTTAGTTATCTGCATCACTCCTGACCAAACCACTTTTATGGAGCCTCCCAGCAATCAGAGCATGATGCTGAGACTCTGCCCTATTTATTTAAACTCTCTCACAACTTAGAAGACTGCCCTCATTCATTCATCTTCGCTGTAACATGAACCATCAAAATTTCCACTCACTGGGATGAAAATAGGGAAACATACTCATGAGAAATAATAATGAGCTCCCTATTTCCTCCTTGTGAAAAGGTAAAGACTGTCATATCTGGACAGAAATATACCTGGGACAGTTTGCAAGCAGGTGCCTTTTATGTAACAGGTAAGGTGTCTGGAAAAGTCTTCATGGAATAAAAGCCTAATTTCTGAACAGTTTACAGAGCTTATTTTTTTCCTGCCAAACAGCAACAGCAGCGACAACAAAACTCAAACCCTCCATCTTAATTCTTTAATAAAATTGAATATACGGTTGCCAGGAGATTCTATGTAGGCTCTTTGAAGGTAGGACCTATTCCTTAGTTGTTTTTGTATCTCAATGACAATACCACACACATAATCCATACTCAATACATGCTTGTAGGTTGACTTACGGTAATACTTTTCTTCTGTCACTATTTTTAATTCCTCTGTAGCATCATACTCTCTCCTGCTTTTAGATCTCAAAGTAATATTTATTGCCTCCGAAAGGCAGTAATTTTCTCCTTCTTTCTCATATCTCCACCTGATAACTTCGTAGACACCTGGAATAAAAAAAAAAAAAAAGAAAAAAAAAGAAAAAATAAAGAAACCTAGGTTAGGTGCATTCTTCTCTCTCTCTTAAATTTATATTGCATAATTATGGTCATTATTTTCATTAGCGTCTAAATCTTGTGAGTGCAGAAAATAAGCCTATTCCATCCCTTGCAGTAAACGCAGAATCCAGAACAGCCTTGATACAGAATAGGTACTAGAGTGTGTTTGCTAAATCCGTGTTCTAGAAAGAAGAAATCCTCGGATGCAGCTGGCCAGAGAGGAAAGTTGGCAAAGAGGTGATAAGAAGCAACAAAGACTCAACAGTATTTATCAAGAAAGATAAAAACAACTTTAAAAAAGTCACTTGAAAATAGTTACAAAATAATTGCTGAAAAATTAAACTGAAGAATCCATATGGGTCATAATCCTCAGCATTGTTTTTTAAAAATTATTATTCTATGAATCATTCCAAATAGATAGGAACAAAATGCCATTAGTTCAAGCAGACGTATTTCTTTCAGACTCAGCAAAAGGCATTAGAAAATATAAATTAATGGTTATAAAGGAGCACTTACACATGGCAAATACAGCATCAGATGATGACAATATACAATGGCTATATTCACACTCATAATGTATTGATTTCAAAGACTATAATGCACAAATGCTGTCTGGTAGTATTTGTTACTTTATAAAATATAAAGAAATAGAGTTGTGAAGGATGCCAGGAGGGTCAAGTTAAAAAAAATTAATACAAGGCATATGCAATCTCCGTAAATGACTTACTACATTAAGACCTAATATTGTTTAAATTGAGTTGCAAAAGTTTAAATTCCTAAAGTTATATTTCTAAATTCCTCAGGCAAAATTTATCTTGCTGGGGGGTTATTAAATCAATTAACCTTGCAAAGGGAAGGTTAAAGGACTTCTGTAGGCTGCATTCTCACAGCAGAGAGAGAACAGGCAGCAGCCGAGTGAACTGCTGGGAGGGTTCAGGAAAGGCTCGCGCTAGCAGATGATCAGCTCTGCTCTTGCTAAAATTTGGCAAAGAAATACACTGTGGTTTCTTCAGATGACAGCATCATAATTCATTGAGCTCTCCCCTACCTTTTCACAAAAAGGCCAAAACCCCACAGGAAATGTGAGCACTGACATTTTCTACCCAGGATCACAAACTGACTCTTTGGCCAGAAATTGAAAACAATATAGCTAAAACAGTAAATATGCCGTGATGTGTTGAAAGAAATAGGCTGCTGGACTGGCCAGTGACACAATTCATCATTTCTCTTTTAACTTCTAATGGAGAGAAAGGTAAAAAAATAAAATAAAATAAATATATTTGGATTGGCAGACATCCATACAAGTACAATGAAAACCAAATAATGTTAAAGAATCCCTTTGCATTAATTTACAGATTATGATCCCAAAGATTTACCCTGAACCCTGTCCCTTTAATGGCGAGTTTGATTACACATTGCTAGCTGATTTCCGGGCTGTTAAAAGCTAGTTTAAGAGCCATCTAGAAGGCATGATTTCTTTTCTTTTCACAAAATGCTAAAGCTTCTTTATCATTCTGTATTCACTCATGAACTCAGCTGCACAAGCCAAACGTAAAGATTTTATGGGGCCATCTATCACTGGAATTCGTGAACAGGAATACAAGTCTCCTCATGCAGACACAAAGGCACATTTCCATTTTTATGAATGAAAAGGAGCCTTGCATAAACATTCTTTATTTAAAGTTTTAAATGAAGGAAGCTGCAAAACAAAATGGGGGCATTTTGTTTTATATGTCAATATCTTGTAAGAGTGGCAAAGTAAGGAATCTGGCTCCCACGATTCCCAAGGCAGCAATATCTCCTTTGCATTAAGTACATAAATGAGATTTATGGCCACTGACCTAATCTTAGATGCCAAAACGTACAGCAGGAACAGCTTTCTGAAAAACTTAATTTAAAATTATGGTGTTAACAAAAGCACTTTAGGAAGCAGCTAAGACCCCCAGCACACATGCACACAGGCATCTGAGAGCCAGGGCTGCAGACTGGAGCAATGGCTATTTGCATAAAGCTTAGAAGGCAATTCAGAGATCATTCACATCTATAGGTTTCACTGTTTCTCCCTACCACCTTGAAGTTTATGAATTTCTAAATAAATACCTTTCCTCAGAAGTTGATTTCCATCACTAATGGTCATTTAACACCAGATACTCAAGTTTGGGTTTTGGGGAGGCTTAGAATAAAGAATTAAATAAACACACTAGTTCATTTTATGACATTTAAATCAGTTTCCTTACTAAGTACTATGTACATTAGCACCTTGGAGAGGAAAAAAGGTTGAGGAGCTATACTTATAATACTTTCTTCTTTGAATGAGAGAAAGGAGCTAGAATGCTACTAATCCACTGGTAACCATTTGGAGAGTTTCCTGAGCACTCTTGAGTTTTGACCTTAAAAAAGAAAGGAAGAGGGTGGGGGTGGGGGCAGTAGGGGGGATAAGATCACATATGCAATACCTTAATCAATAATAAAAAAAAAAGTTTAGAAGGCTAAAAAAAAAAAAAAAGAAAAAAACAGAAAAGAAAGAAAACAGTACATGAAACCTATAATGACAGATGCCAAATCAACACTTTCCTTAAATAGTCCCATAAAACAGAGATTCTGGAAAGAATAACATCCTGTAGAACAAAATGTCAAGTTAAAGAAACACATTATTTCCTTTCTTATTGGATTTTTAACAAGTGAACTATGCACAGTTAGAGGAGGTGAAGATATAGCAACAAATGATTTCAAAAGCATTTGCTCTTAAGTACAGATTTGAAACACTAAAGTGTATATTGCAGGTATACAGAAATATAGAATCCCTGCAATGGGTAAATCATGCAAATTTGTAATAAGTAACAAGACTACAAGTATTTTGAAATTGAAATGCAGGATTAAAATGAATACCAGGTTCTCTCAGTTATCTGATCATTCAATTCTAAATTTCCGTCTTAGTTTAATTTAGGTTGACCCCCCAAACAGGGTCTAGAATAAGAACTTGGGTGTAGGTCATCTATCTGGGAGGAGAATCCCAGGAAGCAGAGTGAGGAGCCATGGGGAGTAAGACAGGAAGCAAAAGCCAGTTATGCTACTGAGTTGGTTAATGGTCTGGGCAACCAAGGATCAATTCTCCTGGGGATTCTCAGAGGAGCTCTGTAGAATGTGCCTCAGAATTGCTCATCTGAAGGATGTCAGAATGGTGCATTTATTCACAGTATCCTGTCTCCCATTAGTTGAGGGTTGCTGCAGGTGGTAGTAACACCCTCACCCTTGCAGGCTTCCCTGGCACAAGGCTGAGTAAGCTTCCTTGGCTTCAGAGAAAGTCCCGAGGCAGGAAAATGGAGCAATGCACAGCTGAGTTTGTTAGAACTTTGTCAGTGTGCCCAGAACGGTTCAGCAGGCACTGGTGCAGCTGGGATCAGAGGTGGGACGACAGCGGGGGATTAACGCATGGAAACCTCGTGCCTCAGATGCCAGGCCACTACAAACATTACCACTACATTACTTTGAATGAGTTCACAGCTTGGAAATTACTAGTAGTACTAGTTAAATTCTTCATAAATCTAAAGTTTTTACATTTAAAAATACATTATTATTCCTAAGTTTAAAAAACATAACCGAAAACAATCTAATTTATAAAAATGTGTTCACATAACCAATCCAATTTTCTTTCCAATTAACATTTTTTGATAAGTGAGTATGTGTGTACTTCCAGAAGATTAATGTTTAGATTAAGAAAGCAAATAAATTTAAAGTAAAAGGAAAAAAGAGAAGCAATCAATGATAAGAAAAAGAAAAACTATCATCTATATAGGTATTCATGACAACTAATTTTCACACTGTTTCTGCACTACATTATACATTACTTAAATAAAAAATAATATAATTTGATCTGTTCTATAATTTTTTTAATAAAGAACAATCTGGTTTGGATTAATTTCACATTTTTCAACTGGTTATTTTGTCATCATGAACAAACACATTGTCTTAATTGTATTTTTAAAAAGGCCATATATCATTGTGGTTACAATTGCTCAGGCCTTGGGGTCAGATGCCTATGTTTGAATTCCCACGCTAAAACTTCTCAGAGGTGCAAAATGGAGAAAATGACAGTACATACTAACATATTCAGTAATTGATACTTTAGCTCAAATTATATAATATATATGAAGCCCTCAGAGAAGTATCAACCTCACAACTGCTCAGTAACATTAGTGATCATTATTAATGTTGTTAACATTCTGCAAAAATTAGATTAAAAAGTCATAATAGCAAGTTTGTAAATATGTGTGTTCTCATATGCAATAGTGCAGCAAAGCAATGAAGGAGAAAAAGAGCATATAACTGAGTAAAATAAAAATTCAGTTTTGTACAAGGGATTTCCAGATGGGAGATGAAGTTTATTTGGGGGTTACAGCAAGGATGTTATCTTTATTACAGTTCGCCTCACATGAGTAACTACCTACAAACAACTTGTCTGAGGATGCCAAATGCTAAGAAGAAAGATTAGTGAGCAGAATAAAAAATGATGAATCAGGAAGCTAAAAAGAAAAAAGAAAGAAAGAAAGAAAGACCAGCTGAAATTGGAAAATAAGGGCATTTACATTTGCTCAAGATAATACTTAAAAAAATGCAAGAAGTTTATCCATCAATAGGAAAACTCAACATCTGAGAAAGACAAAATAATGGTGGCACAATTGATCAATGACCAAAAGTGTTACACTGTAATAGCAAAAAGTTAGGTTATGAATTGATCAAAGAAAAGGAAAAAAATACATATAGATATTAAATGCAGAAGAGACAAAGTGAAAAAGCATCATTTAAAAATTTTTTAAATTAAAATTCCAATAGGAAAATATAGCAGTTATGCAGTAGCATAGAAAGTCATGTTAGCTCCATTAAAAATATAATAATACTATAATAATAAAACTAATACAATTAACTAATGTAGGACAAAGTATATCTATAGTAATAAAAGGATAATATGCTAATTAGACCAGACATCATTCTGGACTTCCTTCTGGACGAAGCCAAGGCTGGAGGGAAGCCCAGGTCCTGGGTGCCAAAGGGAAGCCAGTGCCGAAAGCCAGGGCAAGGAGGTGTCCTTTTGCACAAATTTTGTGCATCAGGCCTCTAGTGAATTAATAAACTTAAAGTACTGGGCATATCTGTAATAAACCAAATATGCGGTCAATCTGGGTTATATTTATTGCGTGTTAGTACAGTGGATCTAAATTACTGTAGGGATCTAATGAACATCAAATAGGGCATAGATGCCTTTTTAAAATTTCTTAAAGTTCTCTAATTTTGAACTTTAAAGAGAAATGGAGGAGGATACTTATTTGAAATGCTATAATTTCAGCTCTAAAAGAAACAATATTGAAAAAGATGAAAATTATCTTAGGTTATCATAAAGAACAATTTTAATCTATTAATTCTAATGAACTATTGAATTTGTGTGTTTTTTTGAAATTTTTACTATTTTGTTTTTTATTGTTTTAAAAACATTTTATTGTTGAAAGTACTACATAGGTTCTCCTTTGTTACCCATTATCCTCTTCCTCCCCTAGGCCATCACTACCCCATTTTTGTGTCAACAGGTCATGCATATATGCATACAAGTTCATTGGATGATCTCTTCTCACCCACCCTCCTCTGCCTTCCCTCTGAGGTTCAACAGTCTGTTCATGGTTCTATGACTCTGGGTCTATTTTTGATAACCAATTTATTTGGTTCCTTAGATTCCAAATATGAGGGAGATCATGTAATACTTACCTTTCTCTGACTGGCTTATTGTACTCAGCATATTACTCTCTAAGTCCATTCATGCTGTTGCAAATGGTAAGAGTTCTTTCTTTTTTATTGCTGCACTAGAGGCCTGGTGCATGAATTCATGGTCTAGCTGGCCTGTTCTGATTGGGGCCAATTGGGGCTGAGCTGACTGGGGGGAGGGGCCACAAGAGGTTGGCTCCTGGCCCTGACCCCGATCGGGGCCCAATTGGGGACAGGCCAGCCAGGTGAGGGAGAGGGGACTGCTGGAGGTTAGTAGGCTGGGGGTGAGGGGGCTGACAGGGGTGGGGCTTGCCAGGAGGAGGGGACACAGGCAGTTGGCGGGCAGGCCCTGCCCCCAATCAGAATGGGGGACCAACTGGGGCCCCAGTGCATGCCAAAGCAACTGCTCATTCAGCATTCTAGCCATTTGGCTTTTATATATACAGATAGTATTCCATTGTATAAATATACCATAATTTTTAATCCACTCATCTGCTGATGGGCATTTAGACTGTTTCCAATTCTTAGCTATTGTAAATTGTGCTGCTATGAACATAGGGGTGCATATATACAACCTGATGAGTGTTTCAGATTTCTTAGGATATAGTTCTAGAAATGGGATGATTAGGTCAAATGGGAGTTCAACTTTTAATTTCTTGAAGAAAATCCTTACTTTTATCCACAGAGCTGCACAAGTCTGCATTTCCACCAGCTGTATACTAGGGTTTCCCCTTTTTCACAACCTTACCAACACTTGTCATTTATTGATGATAGCCATTATGATAGGTGTGAGGTGATCTCATTGTCATTTAACATCAAGTTTTCTAAACTATGAACATGGGCTGTTTTTTCATTAGTATCTCAATATTTTTTTTCAGCAATATTTTGTAGTTCTCAGTATATAAGTATTTTATTTCCTTGGTTAGGTTTATTCCTAAATATTTGATTTTTTTCCAAGGCTATTATAAATGGGACTGTTTTTTTTAATTTTCTTTCAGATAGGTTTTCAAGTGTACAGAAATGCAACTCAATTTTGTGCATTTGTTTTGTATAATGAAACTCTGCTAAATTTGTTCATTAGTTCTAATATTGTGTGTGTGTAATCCTTAAAGTTTTCTGCATAGAAGATCATGTTATGTCCAATAAAAAATTTATGTACTTCTTCCTTACTTATTTGAATGCCTTTTATTTCTTCTTCTTGTCTAATTGCTTTGACTAGGACTTCTAGTACTGTGTTAAAGAGAAGCAGTGAAATAGGGCATCTTTCAATTGTTCCTAATCTTAGGGGGAAAGCTGTCAGTTTTTCACCATTGAGTATAATAATAGCTATGGGCTTTCACTTATGGTTTTATCATGTTAAGTTCATTTCCTTCTATTCTTAGTTTGTCGAGTGTTTTCACCATGCAAGCATGTTGAATTTTGTCAAATACCTTTTCTACATCAATTGAGAAAAATCATGTGGTTTTTGTCCTTCATTTTGTTATGTAGTATGCTATGTTAGTTTTCATATGCTGAACCATAATTGCATTCCATGAATAAATCTCAGTTGGTCCTGGTGTATAATTCTTTTAATGTGTTGTTTAGTTCTGTTTGCGTATATTTTGGGAAAGTCTTTATTTTTCCTTCCTTTACCTTTTGCATGCTTAAAATTTACATAAATAAAATGTTGGTATAAAACAAAAATGATTTTAAGAAATTTTCAAATACTAAAAAAAAAAAAAAAAAGAATAGTACTAGCAGACCCACATCAAAAGATAATAAAAGGATATTAAGTCTTAACATGAACACTATTAACTAGAGTTAAATAATTATTTATTTCTTGAGAATATTACAGTGAAATGAACAAACCAGAAATACACTATCAATGAGATTTGATAAATACATTATTATCATCCTAAAAGTTTCCTCATTTTCTTTTTTGAAGAATAGTTTTGCTAGGTATAGAATTCTAGCATGACAGTTATTTTCATAAAGCACTACCAAAGATGTGGTTCTGGCTTATTTTTTTTTTCTTCCTCTTGAAAAATTAGGTTTCATTTTAATAGTTGCTTCTTTGAAATTAGCCTCTAACATACTTCAGCTGTTTTGGGTTACCTTTGCCTTTTGTTTCCAGAAGTTTTATTAGCATATGCCTAAATATGGTTCTCTTTTTACTTGTGGTTTATAAGACTTCTTGAATTTGATATCTTGGTATGTTTAATCAATTTTGTAATGTTCACAGCCAATATCTTTTCAAATATTGCACTAAATATCCCATTACCCCTCTCCTCTCTTTTTGATATCTAATTACATGTATTTTACTAGTAAGCTTTTTCCACTGTTTCTATTTCCTTCACTTACAATGTATACTTTCTATCTTTGTTTTTTCCCCATGTTTCATTCTGAATATTTCTTTTGGCCTATCTTCCAATTCACTGAATAACAATCTACAGGTTTCTGGCAAAAGCCTTACCCCTTCCACACCTTATTCCAAACACCACAGTTCGCCACTACTATCTGCCATATGAACAAAAGGACTACTCTTATTACTCTCTGGGGTTTATATCTATCATCATTGAAACTCAGGATTCTCAGTGCGTCCTTATTCCATAAAATCCAAACCCACTTCTATGGCCAGGGAGGCAACTTTCCCACTTTCTCCTTTATTTCATATGTTTGATTAATTTCTGTCTCATTCCATAAAATAAAAGCCCCATGAAGAAAATAATTTTTGGATATTTAAGTCATTATTGAATCCCCATTGTGTGAACAGTGTCAGACATGTAGATGTAGGCACTGAACAAATATGTTAAATGAATAAGTAGTATGCCATTTCTCTTTTACATAAAAAAATCACCCAAGTAGAAGTTTATAAAAACACCAATCAGAAACTTTAGTGTTTTTTAAACAACAATAATGATAGGCTGCATGTGAGAACATAACAACAACAAAATAAAAAATTTAAATATTAAAGAAAAAAAGGTAAATATTAGAGTTTGAAAGCAGAGAAGGAAATCAGTTAACTAGGCCATTTTGTTATCCTTTCCCAAACTAATAAGTCTGTCACATGTTTTGAGTTCTAAAACACTCTTCCACTATCTGGTTTGAGTCCTGTCTTGCTGACACAGTGGTACATTGTTGCTACTTCTGAATCCATGCATTTGGGACAGGAATTAGTCAAGAAGCTATTTAAATTTAGGTGAATCTTATGCTTTGTTTATTAATCTGCTCCACTGACCTTTTAGCAGCAGTAATTTAGTGCTACCAAAGGCCCAAATCCACCTGAACCCCAAGGTACATCATTGAGGTTTATGGAATTAGGTTGTAAAGCCTGATAAATGTTTGCTCCCTCTTACCAAACCAGTGTTCTCTCTTTAGCCTGAGGGCAAACATGGGGAGCAGGTGGATGGGGTTAGGATATTGTGCTAAACCAAGTATTGGTAAATAATTCATCCTGTATCTTCTTCCTTTGTCTCTTCTGTAAGAAAATGCTGAGGTGGGCAAAAGTAGGTTTATAGTTATTCATGTGGAAAATAATACAAGTATTAATAAATAATAATACAATACAAGAATAAACTCTGTGTTTCGTGTATGAATGCCTGTAAACCTACTTTCGCTCACCCCTGTATTTCTCAGGTGGCATGAAGACAGTGGCAGCATATCTCCATGGAGGGAGGGGATCTTCAAATTTAAACTTGATGCTAAGAACGGTGAGTGCAAATTTCTGTGTACAACATATTCAAGACATGCCATTGGAATACTTTTAGTCATCATATATATGCTTTTTTCACTTACTTCTAAGGGTTCCTAGTATGTCTCCTTCTACCTAGACTGCTAAAATGTTGTAGAATAACATTTAAATAGTTATCACTGGAACACACTACACCACCCCCTCACCTAGTTTTCTGAATCAAATATTTTCAAGTTCAAAACTATATGCCCATTGTATGAAGTAAAAAATTATAAAAATTAAACTTTTCTGCATTTTCCCATTCATGCCCGCTTCCCCCAGAGAAACCAATGTTATCAGTCTGATTATATGCCCATCTCTTACTATGATCTTTCAAGTATAACTAAATATATAAGCTCCCTGCCTCCACCAGTATTTTTTAGAAAAACAGGATCATATCCTACACATTACTTTTCACCTTGAATCAATATTATGGCCATAACTTCAGTCCAGATTAGCCAAGCCAGTGATATGTGTCACCCTAACCCTAACCCTAACCCTAACCCTAACCCTAACCCCAACCCTAACCTGGACTAATGATTACCTGCAATAACTTTATAGTTACACTGTAATTTGTCCATATTTATAGTGAATTACATATAGGCCTGTTCTTTTAAGCAGAGTAGGTGCTCACATGTATTTGTTGACAAGAAAAATAAAAGCACAGAGATAGTTTAATGTTATAATTTATTTCAGTATATTTGATATTTCTGAAATAAAGCAAAATAAAGTGAAAGAGCCAATGGGCTAAGCGAATATGGTGCTTTTAAGTTATAACTTCAAAGAATGTAAGCTTTTATAAACATACTAGTAGCCCATCGCGTGGCATTGCGCGCAGTAGGATGCCTGCTGCTTCTGCGGGAGCCAGTGAGAACCGCAGTGTGCTGCCGGGAGCCGCACGGCTTCCACGGGATGTGGAAGCAAGCTGATCACGCCCATGGGAGCCAGGAGAGAGCCAGGAGGGAGCCACACGGATTCCACAGGAGGTGAGAGGAACCTGTGCTGCATCTGCAGGAGGCAGGCCTGCTGTCTCCTCTCCAGGACTGCGCTAGCCCCGGAGTCTGTGGGCAGGCCCTCCTGTCCGTGTCCGCCTCGCTCCAGCTCGCTGGCCCCTGTATCTGTCTCAATACAGTTAGGGTCCCCTCCACTCCAAGCCTCACCTGAGCACGCAACCTCCTCCTGTCTGGTAGTGGCCGATTGCGGAGTCCTGGCCTAATTTGCATCTTTCCTCTTGATATAGATAGATAACATGTAATTATCCCATATAATTATTTCAGATAAAAACAAAATTAAGTGCTAAGTGATAGTAGAATACATTAGTAAAATTGGGGCTAAATTTCTGTGAACTTTGTCTCTTTATAAATGCAATGGCTATGCCAATAATTAATTTGAAATATTGTTTCCCATAAAGCTGTTTGAAAAATCTAAAACAACTACTATATAAAGAAGAAAAAGCTTCTGAATAGTTAAAAGTAAGTCTTGATTCTTCTGTAAAGGTTATGCATTTTAATATGATCTTTTGGCTGATTTATGTAAAGCTTTGTATTTTTCATTTTCTCAAGCCTGTCATTGTTGTGATGTATGGTATATTTTAACATCAAGTTTGCCATGAGCAATAAAGTTAGGGCCTCAAAAGAAATTTTAATATATCTCCCCATTTTTACCCGAAGCTTACCATTTTACAGTCATTTTGTTTGGGATACCATGTTTAGTTGATATTCTTGACACACTCACATAAATAATTTAAAATGTTAAGTTAAGGAAAAATTTAAATAGGTTAAAAATTTAAGAGTTATCATATACAAAGTGAAAATCTTAATTATAATAAATTTGCACTAAAAACCCCTCTAAAGGTTGTATTTTACATTTCAGTGTGTTTAAGACATTTTTATCCAACAACAAAGATAAAAGAAGAATGACTTTCATTAAATGGTATGCAACATGAAATGAAAGCACACATCTATAAAATTCTGTGGGAAGAAAAAAGGAAGTATGAAAATAATCAGTTAAATTCAAAAATTCTCATTGCAGAATAGATATTACAAAGAGTATGAAGATGAAAAAAGAACAATCCTCAATAAAATGTATAACCTAGTTGACACAATAAGTCCTTAAACAACTATAACATAAAGCTGAGTAAGCTATCCGTCACAAGCACAGAAGAAAGCGCGTTAGGGCAGGCCTGCCGGTGTGGCTAAATGTATAAGAATATTTGAATTCAATCCTGCATCCTGGGCAGGATGTAAACAGTTAAAAAATGGAAGAAGGAAAGAAGACAAGAAGAAAGAATATGCTAAGGCAAGGCAGGAGAAAAGCAGAAGGCATTGTAAGAGAGTATCCAGTGCTTCCATATTATTGGAGTAAATGACACATGTAGGCCAGTCTTGAGAGCAAGACTGAAAAAAAGATGTTATGGCAACATATCAGATGGTTCTCCATTCATGGCTAAGCATCTTCTTTATTTAGAAAACAGCATAACACTGTTATGGATTTTTATGCAGAAAGGAAAATAAACATGGCACTGGACTTTGGGTAATTATGATGTGTCAGCATAGGTTCATCAACTGTAACACATGTACTGCTCTTGTGGGGGATGTTGATTATGGGGAGACTATGGTTGTGTAGGGGCAGGGTGTATATGGGAACTGTACATTCCGCTCACTTTTGCTGTGTATTTGAAACTGCTCTAAAAAATAAAGTATATATTTTTTAAAAGCTGCCTAAGATCAGCTCAGGTAATACTGAAAAATTGCTTTTAAAAAATCAGTTATAAAATAAACAATAAGAGTTAATGATAGGCTTCTTAATTGTCCCAATAATGTTGAAACAATGACTACACTGAGAGCAAAAATGATTTAGCACTTTGGTGACATCCAATGGATTAAATTTGATTAGCTAAGTGATTGCCTTTTCATCCTTTTTCAAATGCTACTGCACCATGATATTATTAGCAGACATAAGAGCAGGACAAAGACAGAGGAAAACAAACCATTGTGATAAAAGTTAAAAATGTCACAGAAGTGAGGGTGGTATATGAAGCAAAGGTTAAAAAAAAAGGAAAAAGAAAAAGAAAGGCACATATCCTGTAGAGTATAGAGGACATGAAAAGGATGTGTTCACAAAAAGTCAGGGTGAATCCTGAATAACTTGACAATATAATGAACATGGCATCCACATTTCCCCATTTAATCAATGGTTCCATTAATTTTTTCTGAAGATAAAAATGCAATGAGGAAAAGCCGGACATAATAATTGAGAAAATGCTATGTAATTTTTTTTTTCATATGGAATGGCAGCTTAGTAAACAGTAGTCAAAAGTGCTTTTTAAGAATTGTGTATATAATTAGATGTTCTGTAGATGTCAGGCCCTGGGGACACCTAAAAGAAAAAAAGAAAATGCACCATACTTAGTCAGTGTCAGTAAAGATCCCACGTTAAAGAAGTAACATTCTTTTATGAAAGAGGGAAGATGGGACTGTGAAAGGCAATGAAATACCAACACAAGGTGAATAACTAGCTACTTAGGTAGAGCAGAACATATAACAGCCAACATGTCTAAGCAAGAATTCAGTGGTTTTGATTTCTGTGTGAGCACATGGCAGCCAATTTAACAGAGACCGATCGTGAGGTGCTTCTTTCAGTGGGTCTGAAGGATGTTTTGATAGTACAGCTTCATTCTCTTGGTGGTTGCTGGATTTTTAGCAAAAGGTCACCAATAGTCATCTTCTGGCCCAATTCAATGATCTATTTCCAAACCTGTTTATCCTAACTTTTCTGGAAAAATGGCACCAATAACTATTGTCTACTTTTGGAAACTTTCATGCTGAGATTTCTGGGGTTACAATTTTTCCTGTCTCTTGCCAATTCCCATTACCCCTTCTGATTCTTCATATTCCTTATTATATAGACAATTGTGGGCATGTCTCAAGGCTTGGTGATAGAATGCTGAAGATGCAGAAGGCCTTTTCCAATCCTTTACATCTCAAGAAGCAGAACTTTTACAAAGGGTCTAATCCAGGTCTTTACCCTTTCTACTTCTTTAAGTTGCCATCCTTCTGTATCTTGACAATGTATTTAAAAATAAACTCCTGCCCTACCTGGTGTGGCTTAGTTGGTGGAAGTGTCATCTCAGGTACCAAAAGGTGACAGGTTCAATTCCAGGTCAAGGTACATACCCAGGTTGTGGGTTTGATCCAGATCGGGGCATGTGTGGGAGACAACTCACTTTCCATCTTTTACTTGCACTTCTATTTCCTTAGATGTTTGGAAAGCTTTTATTTCCCCCTTTCTTCATTAAACTTTGCATGATAAAAATCCAGTTCTTCCTCAAACCTTTCCCCTAAGTGTTATGCACAACTACCTAATTCTTATTTTACTAGAAAATTTAATATTTGGTGATACACTGTCTTGTCTTCTCCTTGATTAACATATATGTGATTCTCTTTTTAAACTCTTCAGAAATGTAATATCTTACATCTAGGCCTTAATTGTGCTTAATATAGAGCTCTTAAAACTATGAACATTTGCAAAATTCTTAGTTATTGACACGTCTAAAAAAGTCACTAATGATAAAATAGTTTTTTATCTTTTCATCTGTTGTTATAGTACATATATCATAATTGCCAATGCACATATCATAATTGTCCCTTGAAATCACTGGGAATCTCAGGTTTACTTGCCTTGTCCTCCAAGTGCAATTCTAAAAAGCGTAGGTAAGCCACAGGTGCAAATGCATCAGCTGAATGTATAACTACTTCTGATGAATCTCTGAAATACAAAATTTTATAATGCATTTATTTACTACATAAATTGTGTCAAATCACTCCTGCTAATAATGACTAGAAGAGACCAAAAAATAATTTTGCATTTATTTCCACTAGTATACAATACTTAGTAATTAACATCTATTTTTAATAACCCAATATTTAATTGAGAAAAGGGTCAAGAATACTAAACTTTCAAGAAAAATAAAAAAGCTTTTTATCTTTATGAGGACACACAGTTCAACTTTCAGGTTTACTCAATGCTCTCTGAACAATTTTGAGACTTAAAACTGTTATTCAATTTTATTTTCAAAAATTTGCTTGGTATGGGCTAACCATCAAATAATAGTGCTTTATATTCATTATTCTTTTCATTATCATGAGGTAATACATTCAGTGTTTCACACAACATCTCAATTATCCTTCACAAAAGCAGCACTGGTGATGATTTTAAGCTCTAGATGAACTCTTCACACTGCAATATGATTGCTATTAAAAGTGATTGCCTGACATAGTAATTACCACATTCAGGTAAAATGGTATGAACTGCTTGCTGGCACCATATGGATACATGTAAATTAACTCAACTTTCATCAAAGATACCCTGTGAAGCACATATGAATAACTAAGATTATGCGTGAAGTTCTAATAACTAATTATTTTTATTGTTATTTATTAATAAAGAAAGTGTTTTGCATTTTAGCTAAAATTTAAAAATAGAAATTCCTCATATTTCTTAAATGCCTCAGGCACTAGTTCCTCTGTTTATATTAACACATTGTTAGCATTTTACCAATTGTAGTAAAGCAAAATAAATGATTACTTTATTTGACTTCAACTAATGTAAGATTTTTTTGAATCAACTTGTGAAATGCAAAGTTATTTAGTGGCAATAGAAGACACCTCAAAATATTTGGCTCCAAAATACTAAATTTTTGTGGGCAAAATCTGTTTACTTTCCCCTTGAAAGGTCAGAGATAGAGAAAAAAATGTTTTATGAAAATACAAAAGTCAACTACCATTCATAAACCCATAGTATCAAATATGCATCTTGTTAGTGTTTAAGAAAATAAAAATGAAAAGGACTTCTATAATATTAAAAAGAAACTTCTAATAGAAATAGAATCAGTTAAGAGTCAGAATACTATCAGGACTTCATGTCTCCATCAACTGGAAGTTGCCTCCAGGTATCCTGTGCAGTAGGAGAAGGAGAAAATAAAGAGAAGGCCCTCTTGCTTTCTACCACCTGTTCTTCCGGCCTTACCGCTCTTGGTTTGTTAGCCCTACTTGTGCCATTTCTCCATTTACTCCAGGGTGGCTAGTGCTGGCCCTTTTCTTGGCTTATCAATCAGATTCAAATTCCAAATCCTGTGTATAATCTCACTCACTCTAAATTTCAATCCCTCTGTTCTTGATAGCAGCCTTGGAAACTGACCCTGAGCCGTAATTATGCCTAATCAAAGCCGCTTGGTTTTGATATCCTTGCTAATTGAATGCACCAAAACTATAATTAACTCAACCAACGCTGTTAGGAGAAAGAGTTTCAGCCCTTTCCTTCTCATCCAAGTTATCCCCACTGGAAATGAAGATTGATAACAAATAGCTCAATTGATGCAACTACTCTATTCTGAATTAATATTATCCACAGAAAATATGTAACAGTGTAATCATTAAACAAGAGGAATATGATTTTTCTGTATTCCAAAAAATCCATAATTTCCAATTGACCAAAATAATTTCACTCACTTATACAAAGCCAGAGTCAATTGGGAAGGAACTAGATCTCAAATGAACAATTTTTAGTTCCAAACAGAATAATGCTACTATTGCTCTTTTCTCTTTCATATACTATCTGAAACCCAGCTTTCCAGGATCTCTGATCTGGATTTCTTAAAAAAAAAAAAAAGCACAGAATCTGCTGGAATACCCTCAGAGTAACCCAGAAAATTAATACCACTTACGCCACAACAAAAATGTTTTCCAGTTGGCCTCCCACCTCCCCTTTCCCTAATAATAGAATTAACAAGTGTGCTCAATACCTTCACTACAGCTAAACTTCTCTGTAGCCACAAGCTGGCCATGTTCCCTTTTACTGATGTGGGGCCGCAGAATGAGGTCTCAGCCTCTGTTCTCTGATGCCATGCTCCCAAGATGTGAGGTCAGGCTCTACCCCCTCACTTCAAAACAAACAAACAAACAAACAAACAAACAAACAAACAAACACTGATATCTGTTGAGACTCAGCATGATCTTGATTCCTACCTCTCCTCTAAAAAGACAACCGCACACTGATATTTTCTGTGGACACACACCCTTACAGGCACTCCAATGCTATTTATGTGAGGCTGCACTGGCATCCTCAGCAGTGCTGTTTTATCCTGCTCCTCCTTTGCTAATGCACTGATAGCCCTTTCAACAATACATCCACTACATTATAATCATGACTTTGTGTATTCATCTTCCTTTTGTTCATCTTTGCCTGCCTGCTCTCCACCTCATCTCTTCCACTGGCTCAGTATACTGGTACTCATCAGACATTTGTTAAATAAAATAAATGTACAGTTAAACTTTATTAAGTATCTTCACACTTACATACTATCTATTGAAACTATCACAAACCTACTAGTATACTGGGTTTTCAAGTACTTGTCCTTACAAAAATACATACTTTGTGCTATACACATACCACATGCATAACAGGTGTAACACATATATATCATAACACCATATAGTATCTCTAGCATAATAAAAATAAAGCTTCACAGATCTAAAAACTTAAATACAAGAAAAATAGCTCATTAAATTTAAATAAATTCCAGGTGATAAATAATAGATGTGAGTGAGCAGTAAGGAAAATACTTGATGTATCATCACTGCTAAATGTCACATTATTATGCTCTGTGCTCAGTTGTGTATTGAGAAGAAGAGTAGATAGGGAGAATTTGGCCCTTCTTTTCTTCCTCCCTTCCTCCCTTCCTCCCTTCCTCCTTTCCTTTCTTCCAATTATCTCATCCATCCATCCATCCATCCATCCCATATGTACTATCTATCTTTATAGCAGTAGCATAATAATATTGATAATTCAAATGAAAATATGTGGCTGTACGAAATACTGACATTAAAACCATGTGTTCATTAACAAAGGGAAGAAAATGATCATTTTTATTAATATTAGGATTTTAGTTCTTCTGATATTGCTACACGTACATATTTGAAATAAGAAATAATAAGAGAGGAGGTTATTTATTTGCGTTCCTACAATTTTCCACTTCTCTTAAAGGTGAGGCTACAATTCTTTACATAAAAGCTCCTTAGAAAGTCATTTATTAATTGACAATAAAAAGTGAATTGTAAAATGTTCTAGTTAGAATTTTTAAGATTGTTATACCAATCTTTCCTATAAGATTTTAAAAACATTAACTGTAATTTGAAGCAAAAAATTTCCCTAAAATTATCATTATACAAAAAAGAGTCAACTGGTGACTAAAAGTCCCCCCAAAAATTCCTGATTATAATCAAGTTATTTTTGCATGTAAACTTTTAATTTTTCTTCTAATAGGTGACTTTCCCCATTTTATAAAAAAAATTGAATCAGACATTTGAAATGGGATTAATAATCAATTAGTTGTATGCTAATCACATTACATCAAATATAATAGGAAAATTTGTTAAATTTGTCCCAAAAGTGAATTCTGAAGTACAGGATCCAATATTCTTAATGGTCAATTGTTAACAAATAGTTACAGGACTAAACTTAAATCTTTTAATTATGTCATATAAAATTATCTCTAAATAAAATAAATTTCATTTACATATGGTTTTAGAGTATGCAATGCATTTTCACTTACAGCATCACATTTACCAATAGCTATGATAGGACATTTTCTATTTTATAGAGGAGTAAAGGTTTTATATGTAGCAGATGACATTCTTTTTCTTTTGAAACTAGGATATATCCCAACCTAAAACACTAGTTATAACCTAAAATTGGAATACATAAAAATAAGTAAAATAGGGAGGAGCCAAGATGGCGGCATAGGTATTCACCTATACTGCTGCCTTGCACAACAATTTCAAAACTACAACTAAAAGACAAAACGGACATCATCCAGAATCACCAGAAAACTGGCCAAGTGGAAATTCTACAACTAGAAGGAGAGATAAAAGGACACTGAGACTCAGAGGAGATGCGGAACGCAGAGGTGCAGAGATGCAGTGACAGAGGAGGGGAGATGCGGAGATGCACGTGAGTGGAAAGGGCAGGTGGCTGAATACCTGGCTGGTTTTCTCCAGCAGGGCAGGAGACAAAGGCTCCCCACTGTGCTGAACTCCAGTTTTGGGTGAGTCTTGGGAAACCCAGACTCATACGGGGTGAAACTGGACTATCAGGAGGAAGCACACTGAGGCTCGGGAGTGCAGAGGTGTGGGAGCTCGCAGAGAGGGCACACAGCTAAGCGCGTGGCTGGCTCGCTGGCTTAGGAGGAAAACAAAACCTCCCAACTGCAATGTACTCCAGTTCCGGGTGAAACTTTGGAAATCCAGACTCATTCAGGGAGAAACTGGACTGTCTGGCAGCAGGCAAAACTTGAGGGCAGCTTTCTCTCAGATGTGCATGCAGCCAATGCCGTGGGACACGGAGAGCCAGGTGCTGTTTACAAGGCCAGGATGACAGGAAACCAAGGCTAACTGCTCAGCCCTGAGACTCTGCCCCATCTAAGCTGAGCACAGAAGCTCTCCCAGTATAGACACAGCTGATCTTCACAGACAATAAGCCTGGAGGTCAACCCCTCCCACTGACACCAAAAACAATCTAGGCTTAACTACAACAAGACAGTGCAGCCCATAAAGGGGTGTATCAAGAGAATCCACCTCGGGTAACTGGGGAGGCTGAGCCACTGTCCTCTAGATGACTCCTACCAAACAATACTACTTGACCAACTCAGGGAAAGATAAAAATGTGGAGACAAGGAAAAAAATCACAATTGAAAGAAATGGAGGAAAACAAATGAATGGACATAGAGTTCAAATCTATGGTTATAAGGTTTTTCAAGAATTTCCTAGAAAAGGCCAATAAATTTAATAAGACCCTCCAGGATATGAAAAAGGACCAACTAGAAATTAAGCATACACTGGCTGAAATAAAAAATATTATACAGAAACCTAACAGCAGACTAGAGGACCACAAGAATCAAGTCAAAGATTTGAATTACAAAGAAGCAAAAAACACTCAGCCAGAAAAAAAAAAAATTGAAGATAGTGTAAGGAGCCTCTGGGACAACTTCAAGTGTACCAACATCTGAATTATGGGGGTACCAGAAAAAGGGAGAGAAAGATACTGATAACCTATTTGAAAAAATAGTGATCAAAAACTTCCCCCACCTGGTGAAAGAAATAGACCTAAAAGTCCAGGAAGCACACAGAAAACCAAACAAAAAGAATCCAACGAGGACCACACTAAGACACATCATAATTAAAATGCCAAGAGCAAAAGACAAAGAGGGAATATTAAAAGGAGCAAGAAAAAAACAGTTACCTACAAGGGAGCACCCATACAATTGTCAGCTGTTTTCACAACAGAAACTATGCAGGTCAGATGGGAGTGGCAAGAAATATTCAAAGTGATGAATAGCAAGAATCTACAATCAAGATTACTCTACCCAGAAAAGCTAGTATTCAGAATTGAAGGTCAGATAAAGAGCTTCACAGATAAGAAAAAGCTAAAGGAGCTCATCACCACCAAACCAGTATTATATGAACTGCTGAAAGATATTCTTCAAGAAGATGAAGAAGAAGAAAAAGGTAAAGATAAAAATTATGAACAACAAATACATGTCTTTCATAAGTGAATCTACAAATCAAGTGAATTAAAAATCTGATGAACAGAATAAACTGGTGAATATAGTAGAATCAGGGACATAGAAAGGGTGTGGATTGACAATTCTTGGGCGGAAGGGGTGTCAGAGGTGCAGGAAGAGCCTGGACAAAACTTGTACACCTATGGATGAAGACAGTGTGGGGGAGGGAAGGCCAGAGGGTGGGGTGGGAACCGGGTAGAGAGGAGGAGCTATGGGGGGAAAAAAGAGGAACAATTGTAATAATCTGAACAATAAAGATTTATTAAATTAAAAAAGTAAGTAAAATAGGATATATAAAAATAAACAATAGTAAATGACAATTTAATTCAATGAAATTTTGCTAGTGCCAACTATGTGTTGCGATGTTGTGAGTTCAAGTATGAGGACCAATACTAAAGCAATGGCAGCCAAAGCCTTGCAAAATGGAAGGATTAAGCAAAGTAAGGAAAAATGGGAAGGCAATCTAGAAAAAAGAATCAAGTAAGAGATTAAAAATGGTGGCAGAGTGAATAGATGCTTGTATGAACATATTTCCAGGAAAACCTGGAATTGCAACTAGGTAAAATACAGAAAAATTTCCTAAATAACCAACAAAAACTTGCAGGAGAGAACCTGAGGACTGAAAGTGGAGGCCGCATAGAGACTGGTAGGAGGGGCAGAGGCATGAAAGGGCTGGCCAGGCATCCACAGACAACTCTGAAATCTAATCCTTGAGCTGCCCCCGCCTCCCCGTCCCCAGCAGAAAGCACCAAAACTGAGAAGAGTATCTGCATAACATCTAGCTGTGAAAAGCAGTGGGATGCTGTCTGCCAGGGAGTGGCAACTGAAAATTGAGGCACCTTCTTAAAGGGCCAATGCACAAAATTTCCTGTGGAGCCACCCACCTTGTGCTCCAGCAAAGGGAGGGTGAAGTGGACTGGTACTGTGAGAGCAGAACCCAGGACTGGGGACTTGGGGGACAGAGCTCAGACACCCCAAGTTTTCTGGGCTGAGTCATTCTCTCACCCAGCAAAAGACATCTTTCCCATATAGACATTTGCCTTGCCTGGGGGGAAGGCAGTCAACACACCATATTGGAAAACACCTTGCCCTGAGGCCACTTAAGAGATTAAAAATAACAATTAGCCTCCAGGCAGAAGCAACTGTCCCACCCTATTGATAAAAACTCCTATCACATCTGAGGAGGATTGCCTGGGGCAGGGGGCAATTCTACCAGTCTGTAGGCAGAGGTGGTCTCTGGTGGTTTTGAGTCTTTGCCTGATGTTAGTCAGAAACAATTTTAACACTGTCCTGCACTAGAGATTGAGAGGTGTAGAGGATCTACCTAATATATAGACAGCTAAAATGAGGACAGAAAGAGACAACCCCCAAATGAAAGATCTAGAAAATTTTCCAGAAGAGCTAAATGAAGCAAATATAAGAAATTTATCTGAAACAGAGCTCAAAGTAATGATGGTAAAGATGCTCAAAAGCATGAAAAAAAGATATAGTAACTATGAAGAAAGAACAGTCTGAGATAAAGAATGACATAACACAAATAAAGAACACAATGGAAGTAATACACTGAAGATTAGGGGAAGCTGAAGATCAAAACAACCAATTAGAAGACAGACTTGAAAATATTACTCAACTCCAAGACCATGTGGATTCCTGCAACAGTGAGGAACTGACGGGTCTGTTCCAGCAACGAGGACAGTCCAGAGATGGGGGACGCTGATGACACCTTGCCATGCTAGCAGTCGGCAGCTGTGCATGGCTGCAGGCGGCCCAGGACCATACCAGAGAGGATGGATCTTGCATTGCCACGATGTGTCCACCATCTGGATACCATTGCTGACATGTACACATGAAGAACTATTTGACATTGAAACTGGGACTCAGAACAGTTAGACATTGAAACTGGGACTCAGAACAGTTGGACATTGAAACTGACACTCAAACATTTTTTGTTCTTATACATTTGTTTCTAGTATGCAGAGGCAGGATATTTTTTGAAGAAAAGAAACAGGGGGGAGTGATTGATATAGAGGCAGGGAGGCATTGAACAGGCTGTCAAGCTACAGGGGGAAGGCTGGGGCGGATGGGAGGCGGATGCTGGGGGAGATCAACCGAAGGACTTGTATGCATGCATATGAGCATAACAATGAATGAAAGACACTGGCACGGGGAGGGGAGCAGGTGTTGACATGTGCTGGGGGGTAAGGGAGGCTGGGAGGAAGATATTGGGGGGGGGGAAAAGAAAAACATATGTACTACTATTAAATAAAAGTTATATTGTAAATTAAAAATAAATAAATAAATAAATAAATAAAAAGAATCCTAAGTCTAAAAAAAGAAAAGAAAATATTACTCAGAGAACCAAAAGGAAAAACAGAACAAACAAACAAAAAGAACAGCTTAAGGGAGCTGTGGGACAATGTGAAACCTAATAATATTATAATAGCAGGTGTGCCAGAACAGACAGAAAGAGAGAAAGGAATGGAAAAAGTGTTTGAAGAAATAATGGCGCACAACTTCCCTAATCTGATAAAGGAAAAAATCACACAAGTTCCGGAGGCACAGAGAATCCCAAGCAAAAAGAACTCAAACAAGCCCACACCCAGACACATCATAATTAAAATGCCAAAAATTAAAGACAAAGTGAACCTTAAAGGCAGCAAGAGAAAAGAAAACTTACTTACAAGGAGTTCCCATAAGGCTGACACCTGCTTTCTCATAAAAAACTCTATGTAATGGGTGCTCCTGCATTGGCTGCATGTATGTTTACCAGAGTTATATCCTCTTATATCGATCCCTTTAGTATTATGAAGAGGCCTTCCTTATCTCTTGCTATGGCATTGGAGGTCTATTTTGTCAGATATTCATCAGAAAATCTATAGGCCAGAAGGGAATAGCACGTAGTATTCAAAGAAATAGAGAGCAAGGATCTAAGGCCAAGATTACTATTTCTATCATTCAAAATAGACAGTCAAATAAAGAGCTTTCCAGACAAAAAAAGGTTACAGAGTACATTACCACCAAGCCAGCATTACAAGAAAGGCAAAAGGGACTGCTGTAATGAGAAGAAACAGAGAGAAACCTAGCCATACAGAATTAAAATGGCAATAAATAAGCACCTATCAATAATAACCCTAAATGTAAAAGGAATCAAGTAAGAAAGTGATGAAACTGAGGTGAGGCAGAGCCTATGAAGAGAAAAGCAAAGGAGATGCTTAAGCATTAGAATCAGATGACGAATTTCCTGATAAATAAGGAAGAATAAAAGGACAGCTTTCCGCGCTACCCAGGGAGAGCTCCATATGGCATTGCTCTCGCTTCCCACGTAACTTTAAAGAGAAACTTTTCACAATGTCCGGAGCCCTTGATGTCCTGCAGATGAAGGAGGAGGATGTCCTCAAATTCCCTGCAGCAGGAACCCACTTAGGTGGCACCAACCTTAACTTCCAAATGGAACAGAACATCTGCAAAAGGAAAAGTGATGGCATCTACATCATCGATCTGAAGAGAACCTGGGAGAAGCTTCTGCTGGCAGCTCGTGCTATTGCTGCCATCGAAAACTCAGCTGACGTCAATGTCATATCATCCAGAAATACTGGCCAGTGAGCTGTGCTGAAGTTTGCTGCTGCCACTGGAGCCACTCCTATTGCCGGCCGCTTCCCTCCTGGAACCTTCACCAACCAGATCCAGGCAACCTTCCGGGAGCCAAGGCTTCTGGTGGTTACTGATCCCTGGGCTGACCACCAGCCTCTCACAGAGGTGTCTTATGTTAACCTGCCCACCATCGCTCTGTGTTACACAGACTCTCCTCTGCGCTACGTGGACATTGTCATTCCTTGCAACAACGAGGGGGCTCACTCAATGGGTCTGATGTGGTGGATGCTGGCCTGGAAAGTACTACACATGCGGGGCACCATCTCCCGTGAACACCCGTGGGATGTCATGCCTGATCTGTACTTCTACAGAGATCCTGAAGAGATTGAAAAGGAAGAGCAGGCCGCTGCTGAGAAGGCTGTGACCAAGGAGGAATTTCAGGGTGAATGGACTGCTCCTGCTCCTGAGTTCACTGCTGCTCAGCCTGAGGTTGCAGACTGGTCTGAAGGCGTGCAGGTGCCCTCTGTACCCATTCAGCAGTTTCCTACTGAAGACTGGAGTGCTCAGCCTGCCACTGAAGACTGGTCTGCAGCCCCCACTGCTCAGGCTACCGAATGAGTAACAACAACCACTGAGTGGTCCTAAGCTGTTACACAAATTCAGAACGAAAATAAGGTTGATGCTTTCCAGACAAAAAAAAGGCTACAGAGTTTCTAAAAGTTTCTAAAAGTCATAAAAAAAAAGAAAGAATAAAAGGACAGCATTTGTGCTCGTGTTCAGGCACACAGCCGTATGTTAGCTCTTATAAGATATCCTTACAGGAAGAACTCCCACAGAGCAACCCCCTCACCCTACCCCCCGAAGTTGCCTCCGTAACTGATCATTCAGGTGAACTGAATGGCTTATTACGGCACTAGAGGTTTCTAAGACATCTCTCTCTTTAATAGCATGATTAAGTCCCCTCATGCTAGTGTGTCAGCCTGGTTCAGGTTTCCTTGTTTACAAAAGAAGGTTGAGAAAAAGACGTATCTGTCAGGTCTAAAGCACTATGCCAAATGTAACTTCTGCTTATGCAGTACACAGAAGCACATGGCTTATAAGTCTAGGTTGACCATAAAGTCTTCTGGGTGCTATATAGGACCTCAACTTGCCAAGTAAATAGGAAAAGCACTATTCTTTGGCATTTTTTCTCCTATCATGTTTTTTTCTTTTTCTTTTCTAATTTAGTTAGGATCATAATAATAATATACTGCAAGTTTCCAATTATACTATTCCTAGAGGCCTGGTGCACTAAATTTGTGCATGGGAGGGGGTGTCCCTCAGCCCATCCTGCACCCTCTCCAATCTGGGACCCCTCGAGGGATGTCTGACTGCTGGCTCCCAACTGCTTGCCTGCCTGCCTTCCTGATTGCCCCTAGCTGCATCTGCCTGCCAGCCTGGTCACCCCCTAACCACTCCCCTGCCAGCCTGATTAATGCATAACTGCTCCCCTGCCAGCCTGATTGCCACTAGCTGCCCTCCCCTGAAGGCTTGGTCATCCCTAACTGCCCTTCCCTGCAGGCCTGGGTCTCCCCAAACTGCCTTTCTCTGCAGGCCTGGTTGCCCCCAACTTCCCTCCTCTGCCAGCTTAATTGCCCTCCCCTGCAGGCTTTATTGCCCCCAACTGCCCTCCCTTGCAGGCCTGGTCCCTCCCAAATGCCTTTCGCTGCTGGCCTGATTGCCCACAATTGCCCTCCCCTGCAGGCCTAAATCCTCCCAACTACCCTCCTTTTAGGCCAGCTTGTGGCAGCCATCTTGTGGCAGCCATCTTGTGTTCACATGGTGGCAGCCATCTTTAACCACATGGGGCGGCCATCTTGTATGTTGGAATGACAGTCAATTTGCATATTACTCTTTTATTAGTTAGAATTTCACCTTAGCATGCAAATTTTTTCTTGAATAACCAGAGTATTATTTCATAGAAATAACATCTAATGTACAGTTCATTCATGAATTGTTTTGTGACCATCATAGTCTGAGAAATATCTTCTATTTATGAACTTACTCTCATTACTTGTACCCTTTACCACCTTGTATCATAATATATATGGGCTACCGGCACAGTGCATGAATTCGTGCACCAGTGGGGTCCCTCAGCCTGGCCTGTGCCCTCTCCCAATCCAGGACCCCTCAGGGCATGTCAGAGCTGGTTTTGGCCTAATTTGTGTAGGCCAGGCTAAGGGATCTCAGTCGTGCACAAATCAGAGCACCAGGTCTCTAGCATATAATATATTTAGTTAATCTCTTCCTGCCCTTCCTCTTCCCCCATTTCCTATGAAATTCATCAGCCTTTCCCATGTTTCAATGCCTGTGCATAGGCGTTTGCCCACTGATGGTCAGTATACATCATAGCTACCGGCAAATGGTCTAATGGTCGTTTAGGCCTTTATATATATAGATGTATCCTCCTCCCGCCTTTTCAGGCAGCAACTGTTTGAACGTCAATGGTGCCCAGAAAAAAGTTTTGGATATAATAGGTACTTGACAAATATTTGCCAAAGAAATTATATTGATGATTATTAATGGAAAAAAGTTAGAAAGCAGCAAGAGTGAGTGACTATTACACATAGTAATAAAAGTGTCTTGACCATGTTTCACGACATAAGTGTATTTTTTAGAAAATTCACCTAAAATTGTCATGGTTTTCTTAGAGCACTGCTTCTCTCAATATTACTCTGTACAAAGAAGTCACCTCTTACTGCTGAAAATATTGAAGCTGTCCATTCTATACAGAATTCTAATCTTTCATCAGATGATGTTTCTGAAATCAAGCATAATTCTGACAATCTTTTCCAAGAAGCAGAGGAGCTTAGGAAAAACAGATAAAGTGCTCTCTCAGCACATGAGAAAAACAACATAAATTAGAGTATAGGTAATAATGTAACAAACTGGAGAAAGTTCCTGTTTTTCGTTACACTAATTTTAACAATTTATGGCAAAGAAATCACACTACTGACCATAAACCAAATTCACTTAAAAAACAAAGTTTATTTGTAAAAATAACCCCAAATAATTGAAGAGAGATGTTTACTATTACCATTCTATGTTGTTAAAGTCAGAAAAAAGGAGAAAGAGGATGGAGTTAATGGAACCCACAGGCTACTGATGTGGTAGTTTATCAAATGTAGCTGTAATGAAAGATAAATAATACAGGCAATTCACACTTCATGAAAGAATAAAAGTGTCAGTGTGTAGGTACCAGTTTTACTGCAGGCCATAATCAGCAAGTAAACGAAAGTGCGGTGTCTAAAAAGTTTATAGCCTTCTATGAAGGCCTCGTCTTGTCAGTATTGATTTAGGTATTCAGACGACTTCACTGGTATTAAACAAATTGAGTGTTTGTGAACTTAAAGGACATGTTCTATTTCTCCCAACAAAAGTTGCCTCGGGCTTAATGTTAAGTTCTCCCATCACTTAAATTTAAAGAAAGGGAAGAAAATGCTGAAATGATATCTTACACAATTATTTTCTTCTTAAATAGAGGGCAATCCAAAGTGAACGTTTCATACTCTCCACCTTCTCCACAAACATGGACTCCATATTTCTTAGAAAGCTAAAAATAAAAATAAGAAAAAGAAGCAGTAAACTTAAAATTAGATGGCAATAATGCTCACTTACCATATTATTTTATCCTAAAAATATCCACACAATAAACTTTAAT
The DNA here is from genome assembly GCA_027563665.1 of Antrozous pallidus. Classification (NCBI taxonomy): domain Eukaryota; kingdom Metazoa; phylum Chordata; class Mammalia; order Chiroptera; family Vespertilionidae; genus Antrozous; species Antrozous pallidus. Next base: position 39,559,280 of record CM050515.1, read on the forward strand.
TCCAAAATAGATTGTAAGCTACAGAAAAATCATATTTTATACTTCTGCTTAAAACATGTACTTAAAGCTATTTGAAAAATGTTATCAAAAAGCATAGGATTTTTTAATAATTCCCAAACTCCTACAAAAAGTGAAAGCAACCTACTTTTTATGTGTAATGAGAAACCTTAAAGAATCCTATACATTTTAGGGATACACTTGCTTTAGATTTGAAAGGGAGGCTCAGAAAGACAGGCACTACGTCATTATGTAGTAAATGAGAATATATGCAGCCACAATGGTGCTTTCCTCCTACCCTTTGACCTATATTATGGAAGGGAAAAAATACGTGTGTTTAGAGCTTTTTTAGTGCCAGACCAGAGAAGCAATCTAAGGCCTTTCCTTGTGAACACAAGAATTCACAAACATGGTTATTATGCTTAAGGTTATTGGTAGCAGTAAAGTTCCAAGAGTACTGAGAGGGATGAAATTCTCAAGCTGCACACAAACTTTAGGAAGATCCATCTCCAAGAAAGGTTGGGATAGCTTACAATGTCACCCAATTAAACATGAAATTAAAAACATAAACAAGTAAACAAAGAAAAAACACACCTGTGATTTATATTAAATATAAGCTATATTATTCAAATGACCCTGATACTGACAGTAAAATAATCTGCTTGGCTGTCCACAGCTGGAGTCAGAGCTGGAGCATGCTCTCTAGCTGGGTCAGAATCTCCCTGTTCTTGTGTGGAGGCTTCATCACTAAGCTTCCATCTCCTTCATTCTGAATTACAGAGCTCTCCCTGCTTACCGCCTCTTTTAGCCCAAAGGAAGAGTGACAACACAGATGTTCTCTGTGACTGCCAGCAATGGGATCAAAGCCTACCTTTAGTTTTACCTGCATACTTATGCACTTACTTATTTGTTTATTCTTGTGGTTGTGCTATCATTCTGAATCCATCACATTTCAACTATTGACTGTGTTTTTAGGGACTTGACACATGAATCTACAAAAATTCTACTGTTCCCTCCAAGGATCTGTAATAATGTGAATGACACTGTAAAACCAAATGTAAGCAAAGAGAGGGAAAGGAAACTTCTGTAGAAGAACTCACAGGAGCAAAGTAGATAGATTTCACCATCAGCCGTAAAACAGAGAATCAGCAGGGAAAATTATGGAGGGTGGTTCTTATGGGATCAGATAACAGGAACATTAATTTTCCATGTAACCACTGTTAAGATAAGTTTTTTTTAAAAAAAAACCAAAACATTTTGAACAGATGTGAATGACATGGGACACTGCATGGTTTATAAGAATGTTTGGGAGTCTGAGCATGTAAAAAATAAATTCCTAATAAATGAGAATTACTTACATGGGTCTATTTTGTTCTGACACACTTATTTATATAGATAAATATTCCTATCTATAATAACTCAATTTGAGTGCTACTGATTATTGAACTGAAAGGTTAAGGGCATCATGCTTTTCCTTGTTCAATTTTCTATCACTTAAAAGATTGTAATAATTCTGTGAGAATTTCTAACTACATCATTTTTTTCCTTGTAAACCAGACTGATTTATCTGTTATTCATTGTAAAATTGGGAAAAAAAGGCAAATAAAATTGCACTTCACCTTCATCCTGTCCTCCCCTACCATCTAAAGAAAACTATGAGGTTCAAAAAATCCACTACAATTTCATTTTACAAATAATATGCTTTATAAAATAATTTCATGCTGCATATATTCATCCATAGCACTTACTGAAGAGGCACTTATTGAATACCTATAGGTTTGTCATTGTTTTAAGTGCTGGGGATAATAACAGGAGCAGACATAAATTATACATATAACAGCTTACTGTCTGGAAGTATAGAAAGAATGTCAAACAAGCAATTACAATAGAGGTAGTGGTAGCTTTGATGGATGCATGAGTGCCATGGAGTGTACAGCAGGAGACCTAACTAGAAGGAACTCAAAAGGTTTTTCAAAGTAAGTAAAACTTAAGCTGAAGCATAAGGAAATATTTAGAGGGAGTGAGGGAGGAAGAGAGGGAAAAAGAGAGAAGACAGGAGAGAAGGAAAACGGTTCCAGAAGGAGCAGTGTGTGTTAAGGCCCAGAGCACATGATGATTATTAGAAATTGAAATAAGTTGGCAAAGCTGGAGCAAAACTAGAAGAGTAATAGTAAGATAAGGCTGAAAAGAGGACTGATCTTATAGGGCTTCACAAGCCATGCTGAATCATTATCCTAAGGTCAATGAGAAGCCATGATAGGTTTTCAGCAGAAAACTGACCTGACTGCTATTGTCTTGAGAAAGATTCTGTTTGCACAGTGAAGATGGACTGGCGGGGAGTAAGTCAAGAAGCAGAGAGAAATGAGAAGCTGCTGGAGGAATCATGGCAGGAGGGTAAGATTTCCTGACCCTGGGAAGTAACAGTGAGGATGAAGTGGAGATGGCAGGTATTTTGAAAGACTTTTAGGAGATCTCAAGAATGATTAACTGAATAGAGGAATGAAAAAAAAGCTAAAAATAAATAAGGACAATTCCCAGCTTTCTGCACTGGGAAGCTGGATGAATGGCGGCTCTGCTTACTGATGTCTAAGCCTGAGAAGCAGTTTGGTGGGCGAGTCCTATCGCCTTACCTTTTACAAATTCTATGTGGCATGTGATACCATAGATGTCTCTAATCTCTGCGATTAATCTCCTCAGGCTTCCATGATACCAAATTTTCTAAGCGATTGTTATGCTTTTCTGACTCCTTTCCCTTCTTCTGCTTCTAAATTATAAATAACCCTCATAATTTTCTTTATAAGATGTTCTTCTCTCTTACTTCAGTCCCTCAGGTAGTTTGTGCATTCCATAGCTTCAAGCTATGTTTTACACTACTTTGCTGCTGCTATTACTAACACTATCATTACTAATTAAAGACTATTTGCTTTATACATTAAAGTGAAGTAAATTATCCTCAAAATGACATTTGAAAAAATATTTTTATTGATTTCAGAGAGGAAAGGAGAAGGAGAGAGAGAGACAGAAACATCAATGATGAGAGAAAATCATTTATCAGCTGCCTCTTGCACTGGGGATCAAGCCCACAACCCAGGCTTGTGCTCTGTCTGGGATTAGAACTGTGACCTCTTGGATCATAGGTCTACACTGAACCACTGAGTCATGCTGGCCAGGCCTCAAAATGACTTGTCCCATTAATAATAAATAAGCATCTAGGTTCTGAAATCAGATAGATTTAAAGAATAAATTTCAGTGCTGCTACTTCCCAGCTATGTGACTTTGGGAAAGTAACATATCCTCTAGTGATTTCTCATCTATAAAATGTAAACATCAATATATCAACAAATAAAAAGTGCTGGCAAGGATGGGAAGCAAAGGGAACCCTCATGCACTGTTACTGGGAATGCATAGTAGTGCAGGCACTGTGGGAAACAGCATGAATTTTCCTCAAAAAATTAAAAACATAACTACCTTTTGACCCAGCAACCTGAAATACTGAAACGCAAATTCTGAAGAACATATGCACCCCTATGCTTATCGCAGCATTATTGACAATAGCTAAGATCCGAAACAGTCTAAGTGCTCATCAGTAGAGAGTAGATAACAAAGCTGTGGTACATTTACACAATGGAATACTGATCAGTCATGAGAAAAAAAAAATCTTACCTTTTGCCACAACATGGATGGATTTAGAGATTATTATGATAAGTGAAATAAGTCAGTCAGAGAAAAGCAACTACTATGTACGTGGAATCTAACTACTATGTACGTGGAATCTAACTAACAAAATAAACTGATGAACACTGATAGCTGTCAGAGAGGAGGAGGGTTGGGAGGTTGGGGCACTAGATGAAAGAATGTGAAGGTATTAAGCAACACACACACACACACACATACATATTTATTTGTATACTAGAGGCTTAGTGCATGAAATTTATGCACGGGGGTGGGGGATGTCCCTTGCCTGCACCCTCTCCAATCTGGGACCCCTCAATGGATGTCCAACTGCCCGTTTAGGCCCGATCCTATTGGGATCGGGCCTATACGGGCAGTTGGACATCCTTCTCACAATCCAGAACTGCTGGCTCCAAACTGCTCACCTGACTGCCTCCCCTCTGATTGCCCCTAACTGCTTCTTTCTGCCAGCGTGATCACCTGCTAACCACTACCCTGCCAGCCTAACTGATGTCCAACTGCTCCCCTGCCAGCCTATTTGCCCCCAACTTCCCTCCTCTGCCGGCCTGGTCACCCCTAACTGCCCTCCTCTGCAGGCTTGATTGCCCCCAACTGCCCTCCCTTGCAGGCCTGGTCCTTCCCAACTGCCTTACCCTGCAGGCCTGATTGCCCACAATTGCCCTCCTTTGCAAGGCCTGGAACCTCCAACGGCCCTCCCCTGCTGGCCATCTTGTGGTGGCCATCTTGTGTCCACCTGGGGGCAGGATCTTTGACCACATGGAGGCAGCTCTCTTGTGTGTTGGACTGATGGTCAATCTGCAAATTACTCTTTTATTAGATAGGATAGAGGCCTGGTGCATGGGTGGGGGCCAGCTGGTTTGTCTTGAAGAGTGTCCAGATAGGGTGAGGGTTCCCTTGGGGTGAGGGGCGGCCTGGGCAAGGGGCCTGTGGAGGTTTGCAGGCCGGCCACGCCCCCGAGTGACCCAAGCGGAGGCCCTGGGATCTGGGATTAAAACAATTGAAACTTTGTAGCCTGGAGCAGAGCCAAGCCTTCTGCTTGCTCCTGTGGCAGCAGCCATTTCTGTTTGAAACATTGTAGCCTAGAGTGGAGGTCTAGGCCAGCAACAGCAGGCTGAGAGCTTGGCTTCCTCCATTGCAAGGGAAACCTAAGCCTCTGTTCTCTCCAGCTCAGGGGCTACTGCCATTTCTGTATCTTTTATAGTTGAAACTTTGTAACATTGAGTGGAGGCCTAGGCAGGCAGAAAGCTTACCTTGCTCTGTTGCCGGGGAATGCTCTCAGTGGCAGCAGCCATCTTGGTTGGGGTTTATTTGCATAATCTGCTCCTGATTGGCTGATGGGCATGGCTGTAGGTGAGGCTTATGGGTGTGATGAAGGTACAGTCAAATTTGCATATTACTCTTTTATTATATAGGATTACACATATAAAAGATACACAGATATAACAGTGTGGTGATAGCCAGAGGGAAAGTGGATGGGACTATGTGGAGCTGGGCAAAGTGGGGTTGGGCAATGGGGACAGAAAGAGACTTTGCTTGGGATGATGAGTCCATGATGCAGTGTAAAGATGATGTTTTGTTGAGTTGAACAATTGAAACCTGTATGATTTTGTGAACTAATGTTACCCCAATAAATTCAATAAAAAATTATAGCAACCTCATAGATTTGTTAAATGAGTAAGTAAAAATAATGTATAAAACACACTTAACATAGAATATGGTGCTTATTAAGCACTTCATAAATAGGCACACCCTGTAGTGAGGCACAGATTTGCATAATCTGCTCTTGGTTGGGGTTTATTTGCATAATATGCTCCTGATTGGCTGATGGGCGTGGCTATAGGTGTGGCTTATGGGTGTGATGAAGGTACAGTCAAATTTGCATATTACTCTTTTATTATTACTCACCACCCTGTAGTGAGGCACAGTGAAAGCAGCATTGCATAATTGGGTAAAAGCAGCACGTTTGGAAATAGTCGTTGGTTCATATCCTAGCTCTGTCACTTTCTCGCTGTGCATCAGATTGCTGATCTGTGAAATAGAGATGACACGGGACCTACCCATAGAAAAGCTTAATGTACTGGGCAGAGCATAAAAAATAACCAAGTACCTACTAATTTTATTTTCCCTTTTCCATAGCAGAGAACTACGTTGATTTGCAAAGGTTATGTAGCTTACAACTGAACAAAAGCAGAATTTAAATTTATGTCCTAACTCTTACAAAATGATGATAAATTACAAACCTTAAGTCTGTAGTCTGAACAGCTTAATTGTGCTCCAAGCTTATAGCTTTAAAACATATTCCTTTGGTTTATATTACCATTTAAAACTCAGTATGTTAAAAACAAAGTTTATCATGTTCTTTCTCATCCTGTTTTTCTATACAAAAATATGTGCTTCTAAACTCCCCAGTCATTATGCATGGAGTAATACTTGATTCTTTATTTCCCAGCTTTGGAAAATTGGTGCTAATTTCTTTTTCATTTTTCTGTCAAAATCTTTCTTTCAGTTGTGTTTTCCATCCCTACTATCAGGGACTCCACACTCTAAGTCCTCACATCTGTTTCCTAAATCAGCATCTTATACTCTTTCTCATTTCCAACTTCTTCTTCTCCAAATCCATAAATATTGCTGCCAGACTAAATTTTCTGAGACATATTTTAATAATATGAATCATTGTTGATAAGCCTTCTATATCTTGTTATTTCTTATGCCAATAGCTTCTGTAAACAATTTGACAAATCCGACTTTTTTCCCTACCATATTTGGTACCCCATCTGTTGTCACTGAAACAACTTTAGCGATATCAATGCTTAGATCACGGAATGTTTGTATAACAACCTTACATATTTTGCTTCCTGATGTACTTGTTGGCACTGATACTAACTTTATCAACTCTTTTCTCATTGTGAGACCATCAGAATATCAACCAATAATGAACAACTGAGCATGTGATGTAACATCAGTAGTTTCATCAAGAGAGATCGAAAAATATTTACAATTACTTATGTCTCTCTTTAATTGATGTTGTACATTTGTGTTCAGTCTCATTATTCGGTCTTTTATGATATTTCTACTGAGTGGTAACTCAGATATTCTCTTAATAATTGCATCTTTATTCTGCATATCATGAAATAGAACTGGTGCACATCTTAGGAGAGTTTCTTTAATAAATTCTCCCTCACTGAGTGCTTTTCTATGCTGAGCTCTGGAGTGAGCAATGCTCAAACTTGCAGATGTTAAATTTGTAGAGCCTTTTATAAATTTAAGGATGGAATTAGATTAGCTCTTATAAAGATGCAGCTGCCTGAAAATGTATTTCTTCCTTTCATTCTCACTTTTTTTCAAGAGCTGGGAATGATTAGTTTCAAAATGTCTAATTATATTCCACATTCTGCTTACTACCATTTCAGTACATAGAATGCAAAATGATCTGCCATTTTTTTTCCTATAATGCCATACATCTCAGTCCATGTCTCTTGAAAGGGTCAGCTATTGCTACTAACACTTCCTTTACTTAACCTTGTTTTTTTTATTTTTGGGGTTCTCCATCAGGGGGCAGTGACAGAAGATAGAATTATAGATAGCCTGTTAGCCCTGCAGGCAATTAGGGCTTAACTAGCCTAACTGACCACAAGATGGCACATGTAACTGTCGTTTAGGAAAGGGCATGGTTAATAAGCAGAATAGGGGTTAATAAGGATGCACAACAGTAATAGTGGTGAAATGGAATCTGCACTGTGCTGCAAAATGACATTCCTTATATAAATTAAGATGGCTGCCGCTATTTCTAATGGTAGCACAGGCCCTCGCCTCTCCCAGCTTCCCCCTCACTTATCTCAGTAATGATGGTCAATTAGAAATCCACCACACCCCAAAATAGTAGATTGGATGATGGTTGCTGTGGTTATGTGGTTGCTGGTAATGGCAATCACAGGGCCCCCAGAGATGCGTCCCCCACAGCATTCCGCTGCTCCCTGCTCTGCCAGCTGGAAGTGAGGTCAAAGATCCCCTAATAGCCTAACCGGACGTCCCAGTACTAGACACTCTGTGCCGGAGTTCTGTTGTTTTGTCCTACAGACCTCCGGCACAGAGTGTCTACACTATACTACAGCAAATGTTTCATCCTCGGCTACTGCACCTGGTCTTGCAGTAGCCGAGGATGAAACATCCTTCTCAGCATGCGGCCCCATACTTCTCTGTATGTGACTGCATGTGGCCACATCTCATCAAAAATGGCTACGCATGTCAGTGCTGACAAGCATGTCATAGGTTCGCCATCACGGCGAGGATCAACTCAATAGACACAGCAAAATAACTCCTTCCCATGAAACAACAGAGTGAGGAACTGTGGACACTGGATACCTGCAGAAGCGAAGGGAAATGAAAAGGGCACCAAAATAAGAAGGGTTTATTGGCAGTCTGTTTAACAAGCAGAGGTCCCTAGATCCCTTCCCTCTTGACTGGCAACTGCCTGTCTTCCACCGACTGGTTGAGAACTGCTGCTGTAGAGCCTAAGACCATTGGAAAACACAGATATTTACATTACGATTCATTAACAGAGCAAAGTTACAGTTATGAAGTAGCAACAAAAATAATTTTATGGTTGGGGATCACCACAACATAAGAAACTATTAAAGGGTCACGGCATTAAAAAGGTTGAGAACCACTGACCTAGCAGAACACTGGAGATTTCTTCTCTACAGTGGAATTGGCCTGAGAAAAATGAGACACAGCTGAGGGCAGAGGCACTACATTATACAAAAATAGAGGGATTCAGTTAATTTATGCATACAAGATTCTGAGAACTCTACCCATTTTCCCTGCTCAACTAAACAAACAAACACAAAACACAACAAAAACAAGCAGCAACATGCCTTCACTTTAATACCAGAGACTAGAGAATGAGTTCTTGGGAACCTCACCAACATTACTTCCTTATAGTGAAAATCAAGTCCCAAAACCCCATCAACACACTTTGTGCTTATTATAAAAATATTCGGCCCTACTCTTAAATATGAGCAGAACACCAAAAATTAGCAAAGACATCTCTAAATTGGAATCTAAGGACCAAAATAATGTAAAAAACAGACTAAGCAGGGGAGAAGGAAACTGAAAAACAAAACAAAATCCTCCCAGGAACAAAAAAGAGGATTTCATTATAGTAAGGGTAGAGTATTATAGATTAAAAATAAATTCAGAGAACAAAAACAGAGCTTTCAGAAATTAAAGATATGATATGAAAAAACTTAATTGAAGAGTTTGAAGATAAAATTAAGAAATTCTCCCAGAAAGGGCAAAAGTAAGTTAGATAAAAGTAGGAGAGAAAAGGAGACATCTAATTAATAGAAATAACATGAAGCAAAAACAGAGGAGCGATAAATACCACTGAAACAATTCAAGAAAATTTGCTAGAACTGAAATTTTCAAACTGAAAATTCTACCTATCCAAGCACAATGGATAAAAATGTAAGCACCCACGTCACAGCACATAAGACTTTATAATTCTAGAAGAAATAACTTATATATGCACACAGAAGAGATGGAGAGAGAAATAATTAATGTCACATATGAACAGTCAGCAATGATAATAACTTTGAGCTTCTGAACAGCCTACCAATCTGTCATAAGTAAAATAATACTATCAAGATCCAGAGGAAAATATTCAAAAATGGAATTTTATGACCTGCTAAACAATCAATCAAATGTGAGAAAAGGATATAGACATTTATACAATTGTACAGTGTTTCAAAAAATATATACCTCTTATGGACCCTGTCTTTAAAATTTTCTAGAGAATGTGCTTTACAAAGATAAAAATAAACAAAAAAAATAAATACAGTGGGTCCAGGAAACAAGAACTCCCACACCAAAGGAAGGGAAAAGGACCTCCAGAACTATGGTGAGAAGCTAGGATGACAGCCTTGTTAAGGTGTAGTAGGAAACTGGTCTGGATCACACCAAATTGGAAGGCAGGCCCTGGAAAGGCTTCTACAAGATGAGGAAACTAACAAAATACTTAATATGTATGAACATCTGGATAAGAAACAGAAAATTGGCAATGAATATAGTGTTGAATTAGTGACAAGTACATAGAGTACTAAATAAATGAAGAAAACAAGACAATAATTAGTACAAGGGGAAAAATAAAAAGTTATATAGGAAAGGTTTATTATTATTATTAGTTTATTACCTAACTCAGTTGTAAATGGGCTTTCATAATTATGGTAATGTAAACACCGACTATTGATCCAACTAGAATTGCAATATAACCATATGGGAAGATGGAAGGGGAGAATGAGTGCACGTATGTGATAAGGCAAAGGGAGTTCAGACAGCTAAATCTGCATATTCTAGAGTGGGAAGTCAAAAAATATGGCTAAAGTTGGGGGGGAGGAGGCTGAGGGGAATCATGAAGCACTAATATAAACATGTAATTTAGAGATATGGGGTAAATATCAAATGATCAACTTTAAGAGATAAAAAAAGTTTGATGGCTTAATGGGAGGAGGGAAAAATTAGGAAGGTTGTCTGCACCAAAATTTGAAGAACTATTTCAGAGTACGGACTTTGACAAACATTATAAAATATCACAAAAATGGGAATAATCTTAAACATTTAAAGACACAGCTCTTAACATTTAAAATTTGATGCAAGTTTTAAAATTTTATTTTATTTTTTAGCAGATAAAGAGGAGGAGAGACAGACAGATAGAGAGAAACATCAATGTGAGAAACATCAATCAGTTACTTTCTGAATGCGCCCGATAGTGGGTGGAATCCACAATCTGGGTATGTGCCATGACTGGAAATCAAACCTGCCACCTTTTAGTATATGGATGACACTTCAACCAACTGAGCCTCACTGGCCAGGGTGATACAACCTTTTAAATAAAATTCATCTCCTTTTTTGAACAAGGAGAAAATAATCCAAGGGGGGGCGGGGGAGAACACCAAATATAAACAGAATCCACTTTTCACTTATCAGGTGATTATTTTAGGAACTTGCAGAAGTTAAAGTTTAATCTAGTTAATTTAGATTAATAAATGTACAAGCTTTAAAGTTGTATTTTTGACCCAGAAATTAAATTCCTAGGAATTTATCTAAAGAAAATAGTAATTAGGAATAGACATAAAGATTTATTAGGACCCTCGCAAGTATGGCTAAGTTGATTGGAGCACCATCTCTTCATATCCATATTAGGTTATGAGACATTCTTTATCTGTATAGTGGTTCTCCATGTAAGGCTTACACCAAAAGGTAGCAGGTTAGATTCCCAGTCAGGGCATATAACCCAGGTTGCAGTGTTAATTCCTAGTTGGGGAATGTGCAGGAGGCAGCAGATCAATTTTTCTCTCTCTTGCTCTAAAAAAAAAAAAAAAAAAGAAAAAGTTTTACTAGGAAAGATGATAATCATTGAGTCATGAAATTATAATAATTTTTTTAAATATATTTTATTGATTTTTTACAGAGCAGAAGGGAGAGGGATAGAAAGTCAGAAACATCGATGAGAGAGAGACATCGATCAGCTGCCTCTTGTACGCCCCCCACTGGGGATGTGCCCGCAGCCAAGGTACATGCCCCTGACCGGAATCGAACCCGGGACCCTTCAGTCCGCAGGCCGAAGCTCTATCCACCAAGCCAAACCGGTCTCGGCGAAATTATAATAATTTTTAAATAAATAACATTATTTAAAATAATTTAAAAATAAATATTTCCAAGAAATAATTTGTTAAGTTTGTGATGGTATAGTCATATGAAGAATATGAATATGTTGGAATCTACACAGCCATTAATACATTTTCAGAGTAGAAAAATAAGCATTTTTTAACATTAGGGAAAAAAGACAAATTGTATGTATAGTTGAACCTAGTTATATAAATAAAACATGTACAAGTTTTTAACTCTGTGAACTGGAAGAACAAGGAACTCTCAGGAAAAAATCTATTATTGAATATACCAACATGTTAGCAGTTCATCGGGCAAAAGAACTATTTTTTTATTTGCTCCCCTACACTTCATCATATCTCAAATTTTCAACAACAGGCAAGTGTTTCTATGTTATTTTTTTAAATTGCCATTTATCTCTATTCCATATTCCATTTTTCTTTATCACAAGCAGTTAAAAATTTTTAATGTGTATCTTCTATTTATACCCCTGCAAATGTATTATTATTTTGTGTGCCTATAGTTTTAATTTATTTCAATGTTGATTTTATTCATTTAACATTTTGCTGTTGTATGCACATTAGATATATTTTTCTAACTGCAGACTTGTCTTTCATAAGGGGAACCTACCACATTTTAACTACTGACTCTTCCAGAAATAGACATTCACATTGCCTCCAACAACCCCAACACCATAAAAAATAACCCTGCAAAGACTAACTCACTTATGTCCTCTTATGGACTGACAGAATTACTACTTCCAGGAGGATATATATATTTAATCTAGGCATTGCAATATTGCCCTTCACAATAGTAGTAACAATCCGCATTCTTAGAGAAGTTGTATAAATCCCCACCTGCCAACAGTCGGCATTATCTATCTTTCTCATTTGTGCCAAACTAGTACTAAGTAACATCTCACTGTTGCTTTAACTTGTATTTCTCTGAATACTGAATCAGTTTGAGCATCTCTTCATATCCATATTAGGTTATGAGACATTCTTTATCTATATAGTGGTTCTCTATAGCCTTTGTCACTTTTCTGGTAGAATTGCTATCTTACATCTTGATATATACCAGTTAATAATTCCTTGAGAGTTTTAAATATTACTCTAATTGTAGTGTCTAACATTTTTTTCTATATATTTTACAGAGATGAAAAGTTTCAGAATTATATTCTTTAGTAATGGCAAATTTTACTTATAAGAGTAAATGTTGCTAACATTTATTGAACACTTAGAATGTGCCAGATACTGATCAAAGCACCTTATATATCATTCCATTGTTGTTACTTCCATTTTACACATGGGAAACTAACTAGATCAACATTTTAGGTAAGAAGTAGAATTGGTATTTGCACCTGGGCTCCTGGGTACAGAGGTAACTTATATCTGACCCCAAGGGGTCTGAATGAACTAGGAAAAGGACTCTTGCCTAAAGGTATTGCCTTCCATTCACCACTCCTACCACCAACTTCTGTGATTCTTACAATTAAATATTCATTTCTGCCATAGCAGAAGATTTGGAAACAGCCTAAATACCCATCACAGCAGATAAGGGTATTCAAAAACTGTGGTGCAGCTACACAATGGAATATTAGGCTGCTATAAAAAAGAAGGAACTCTTACCATTTGCAGCAGCATGGATGGAACTGGAGAGCATTATGCTAAGTGAAATAAGCAGGTCAGAGAAAGATAAATATCACATGATCTCACTCATTTGTGTAATATAATGAACAACATAAACTGATGAACAAAAATAGATCCAGAGACAAGAGAAGCATCGAATAGACTGACCAACCACAGAGGGAAGGCAGGTGAGTTGGGGTGGGGGGGATAAGAGATCAACCAAAGGATTTATATGCATGCATATAAGCATAACCTATGGACACAGACAGTAGGAGGGTGAGGGTATATGCTGGGGAATGGGGAGGCAATGGCGGGGAGAGGTCAATGGGAGAAAAAGAATATATATGTAATATTTTAAACAATAAAGAATTAAAAATATTCATTTTTGAAAGAAAAATAATTATAATATGCAAAATCCTCTTAAACAAAAAACATTAACTCTTAGACACACTGTAGCAAAGGGGTCATATATTAGCTAAATTGATTTACTATATTAAAAAGTCATGTTGACCCACATTACAGAAGAGACACATGAGACGTGGCTCAGGAGATCTGAGGCAGGTGAACAAAACCCTCACTAACCTTCTCTGTCACCCTGTACAAATCTATAGATTGTCTGTTTTCTCCTGCTCTTCTTTTGGGTTCCTTGCCCTTTTCAGGAGTGTTGAGTCAACAAAATGAAAAATAAATATGGAGTTGATCTTTTGTCACTTAATGAGGTTAATACCATTATTCACAAAGACAAGGAGATATAGGCATTCCTTAAAACCTGATTTGGCTTAGGCAATAATACAGAAGATAGAATCTAAGACAATAAATTAAAAAATATCCTCTATTTGCAGAAAGAAGACAGTGTTTGACTGATGATTCATTTGCTTTTATATTAAAACTAGGGGCCCAGTGCACAAAATTCGTATGCTGGGGGTGGGTGATCTCTCAGCCCAACCTGTCCCCTCACACATACTGGGAGCCCTCAGGGGATGTCCTACTGACCGCTCACCCCGACCTGCCCAAGGCCTAAAGCCTCTGGCCAAGGCACTCAGCTATCGCCCTGCAATGGGGCCCATGGCTGGCTCCACCCTGGCCCTGGCCTTAGCCCTGGCCAGCGTGCACCTGGCCCCTGGGGCCACACACATGCTGGCCACCTCAGCCCCGGCTTCCCCCATTTCCAGCCCCAGCAGCCAGCCATCACCCGGGGGCTGTGCACTCACTGGCTGGCTCTGCCCCAGCTCCTGATTGGCTAATGGGTGTGGCTTGTGGGCATGGCTTGTTCGGAGGTAGGGTCAATTTGCATATTACTGTTTTTATTAGATAGGATCATTGTTCTCCTTGTATATTAAATAATTGACTGAATTTCCTTTGTGAGTATATGCAAAAATGAAGGGGGAAAAAAGAGGGCAAAAAAAAAATTGGGTAGTTTGAATGAAAATCTTGGTTGTGTAAGATAACTGCTGTGAAAGAGGTGAGAAACAAATTGCTAACTAAAAATGTATTAAGCACTCACTTTATGGCGAGCTCATGGACACACAGATTAGAATATGAAGAAGCCAGAGAATCCTGTTTAAAATGTAAATTATCCATCAATATTTATTCATCTCTCTAGAGAAATTTTTGCCTTCCTGAAAAGATATTTGCCAAAACAAGCAAAAATAAGCTCAGCTAAGTTCTATGGTAAAATTTTTTCAAATATTACTTCTACTTTTTCCTCTCTCTTCTCCACTCCTGCGGTTCTAATTATATGTGTGATAAACTTCTCTCCCTTATGTCTGCTATAATCTTTTCCTGATTTTCCATCCTATATTCTCTTTGCTTCAGTCTGGATATTTTATATCACCAACTCTTTCAGTTCTTAACTATCTATACAACTGTATTAACTATACTGGTAAACCCATGTATTGTATTCTTAATTTCAGGCATTCTATTTTAAGTTCTAGAATTCAATTTGATTCTTTTATATAAATTCAAAATCTCCCTAAAATAGTTCATAGGCACTTTGAAGTCTAAATCTGATAAGTGGATTAAATGAATATCCTGAGACTCCTTCTATAAGTTTGTTTTGGTTATCTCATCGGGTCTTCTGATATAGTTGGTAATTAAAAAAGAATAAATTTACTGGCTTGGAAATTTTTGACTGCTTTTAGAAACTGTATGTGAAATCTTTTAGAGATAACCTGAGGCTTTGAAACACCTTATTATTCTCAGGAAAAAAATAGGCAGTAAGAGTAGGATCAGATTTCTTTAATTCAGTCTAGGATTGATAGGATTCAAAGTTGGATTTAAGTATTTGCAAGAACTGGACTGTTTCCAGTTTGCCTTAGTTTTTAGGATACAACCCATTTAAGAGTCCAACAGAAAACGTGCAGAGTTAGGTCCACTCTGCTTCGGTTTGCACTGAATTCCAATTTTTGTCTCCACAGCCTATTAAGTTAATGAAAGCCCTGCTCAGCTTCTCAGCTGAAGTTTCTCCTCAGCTTTTTGGCATCACTGCATTATATTTAATCAGAAAGTGCCTTAATGGGAAAGGAGACCATAGTCAGAGCTTTCATCCTCTCTGGAATTTTGACGATTCAAATTATCTCAGTTTTTATCATTCCTTAATGCCTTCCAATACTACTTTTGTTTTAATTTCATACAACTTTTCTAGTTGTTTGCAATGAGTTTGTCTGTTGCAAGTTATCTCATCAAAGCTGAAAATACCTATTAAATATCTATTAAAACATATCTGGTATATACTCTCTGACCCAGCATTTCCATTCTAGGATCTTATCCTATAGAAAAGCTCATACATGGCCCCAAATTATAGCTATAATAATGTTCATCTAGCATCATTTTTAATAGCAAAAGGCATAAAAGATACCAGTAAAGAATAAAGACCATCAATAAAAAACAGGGTTTTTTTTTTTTATTATTATCCACGTAACAGAACACAATGATGTTATGGAAACAAATCACCTGGGTTTTTTAAAAAATATATAGGGGGAGAGAGAGAAATAGAAACATCAGTGATGGGAGAGAATCACTGATCAGCCGCCTCTTACTGGGGATTTAGCCCAGAACCCAGGCATGTACCTCCCTGACCAGAACTGAACCAGGACCCTTCAGTCCACAGGATGACACTCTATCCACTGAGCCAAACCAGCTAGGGCTGGTTTTTTAATGTGTTAAAAATGGAAGATGAAAAATAATGTGCATATTATATTCCAATTTAGGTAAAAATGGATAAACACATGCATATATATTTACATATGCAAAAATGTTTTTGAAAAGATATATTAGAATACAAAAGAGTGGTGGATATGGAAAAGAACAGAAAAGGGGGGTCTTTGATTCAATGGAAGGTTCTTCATTATTTTATAGTGGTTGAATTCATTTTTTACATATTATATGCCTGGATTTTATAATAAACATGATTTAAGAGAAAAAGAAAATACAAGATAAGTGCTACACACTAGCAAAGAAGAAAATGGGAGTTCAAAGGAGGCTTACTTAAGCAAGAAAACATCACAGTATTAATTGTTAAGTTTAGACTTAAAGGGCAGATTGGCTTTAGTGAAGTGAAGGAGAGATAAAGCATGCAGAGAAGGGAAGTGGACCATGGAAATAGATGGGGATACCCACTCTAGGGAAACCATCAACAGCTCTAAATTGGTGAAGGACAGGATAGATGTAGAAGACTGGCTGTTTTACAAGTTTCATTTTCCCCAAAGACAGACTACGCCATGTTAAGGTGTTTACATTTTATTTTGAGGCAATGGGGAATGACTCACAGTTTAAAAGGAAAGTAATATGATCAGATTTGTATTTCAAATATATTATGATAGCAGTACTATGAACAATGCATTGACAAAAGGTAAGGCAGGTGGGAGATAAGATAAGCTATAAGATTGCTGCAATATAGTACTTGTCTTTCTCTACGTGGCTTATTTTACTTAGCATAATGCTCTCCAGGTCTATCCAGGCAGTGGCAAAGGATAAGATATCCTTCTTTATAAAGACTGAATAGCATTCCATTATATAAATGCACAACAGCTTTTTTACCCACTCATTTATACTGATGGACACTTGGGCTGCTTCCAAATTTTGGCTATTGTAAATAACGCTGCAAGTACCATATAATTTGACTCATATGTGGAATCTAATGAACAAAATAAACAAAATAACAACAGACTCATAAATAGAGAACAGACTTATAGTTGTCAGAGAGGAAAGAGGTTGTGAGCTGAGTATAAAAGGTAAAAGGATTAATTAAAGAAAAAAAATCCATAGATACATTCAACAGTAGGGTGATTACCCAAGGGAAAGAGGGGTATAGGGAGGTCTAAGAGGGAAAGGGGAGATAAGCAGTGATAGAAAGATACTTGATTTGAGGTGGTGAATACACAATACAATATAAAGATGATGCATTGTAGAATTGTATACCTGAACCTATATAATTTTATTAACCAATGTCACTTCAATACATTTGATAAAAAAGCAAAAAAAAAAAAAAAAGATTGCTGCAATAACCTAGGGCAGACCCTAATGCAGTGACAATAAGGATCAAAAGAAACAGATAATAAGATAGCAAGATGATAGAATTAAAAGAACTTGGAGCCTTATCCTATCTAATAAAAGAGTAATATGCAAATTGACTGTACCTCCGATCAAGCCATGCCCACAGCCACACCCACCAGCCAATCAAGAGCAAATTATGCAAATAAGGCCCAATCAAGATGGTTGCTGCTACTGAGAGCAGGAGGGAGGCTTGGGTTTCCCCGCCAACAGAGGAAGCCAAGCTTTCCGCCTGCCCTTGCCAGCCTAGGCCTCTACTCAATGCTACAAAGTTTCAATTATAGAAGATACATAGTCCCAACAGAAATGGTGGCTGCCATGGAGCTGGAGAGAGAAGAGGCTTAGGGTTGCCGGGGCGATGGAGGAAGCCAAACTTCTAAAGCCCTTGCCTAGGCCTCCATTCTAGGATACAAAGTTTCAAACAAAAATGGCTGTTGTCACAGAGCGAGCAGAAGGCTTGGCTCCACTCCAGGCTACAAAGTTTCAATTGTAGAACATAAATTAATCCCGGATCCCAGGGACTCTGCTTGGGTCGCTGGAGGGTGTGGCCGGCCTGCAAACATCCATAGGCCTCTTGCCCAGGCCGCCTCACACCCCAAGGGAACCCCCACCCTGATCCAGGGCACCCTTCAGGGAAAACCAGCTGGTCCCCACCCATGCACCAGGCCTCCGTCCTATCTAATAAAAGAGTAATATGCAGATTGACCATCACTTCAACACACAAGAGGGCTGCCCCCATGTGGTCAAAGATCCTGGTCCCATGTGCACACAAGATGGCCACCACAAGATGGCTAGCAGGGGAGGGCCATTGGGAGGTTCCAGGCCTGCAAGGGAGGGCAGTTGGGGACTATCAAGGCTGCAGGGGAAGGCAGTTAGGAGTGACCAGGCCAGCAGAGGAGGGAAGTTGGGGGCAAACAGGCTGGCAAGGGAGCAGTTAGACAACAATTAGGCTGGCAGGGTAGTGGTTAAGGGGTGATCAGGCTGGCAGGCAGAAGCAGTTAGGGGCAATCAGGGAGGCAGGCATGCAAACAGTTTGGAGCTAGCAGTCCTGGATTGTGAGAAGGATGTCCGACTGCCTGTTTAGTCCCGATCCTATTGGAATCAGGCCTAAACTGGCAGTCAGACATCCCTCGAGGGATCCCAATTGGAGAGGGTGCATGCTAGGCTGAGGGACACCTTCTCCCCCATGCATGAATTTCGTGCACTGGGTCTCTATATATAAAAGCCTAAGTGACCATTATGACTGGTCTCTATGATGATGCACTGACCAGGAGAGGGTAGACACTCAATGCAGGAGCTGCCTCCTGGTGGTCAGTGCACTCCCATATCCAACCTCCCACTTCCAGCCAACCTCATGTGGTCCCTCCCTCAGGGCCATCTGAGAGAGAGAGCCTTGATCAGCCACGATCACCAGCCATACTGAAGGACCCCAGCAGTGCATGAATTCATGCACCAGGCCTTTAGTTCATAAATAATGGAATATGTGAAATCATTTATGACAATTCACTTTTTTTGGCTTAGACAACTCAGTAGACAATGGGACCCCTCACTGCCAAGAAAGAAATGTTCAGTTTGCAGTCAATTTGAGGTGCTTGCATACATCTAAGACAGGAAGGTGCTAACACATGCCTAGAGTATATGAAGAAATGGAAGAACAGACTTAATTGGCATGAGAATAAAATTGGCAGTTGAAGTCCTGGGGATATTTAACATTACCACAGGAGAAAGGCTATGGATGGAACCACAATATATAAGGGGGTGAAATATACATGGTAAACTTCAAAAGTAAGCTAAGGAAGTACTCAAAAGGTTTTAGGAGTGAATGGCATCAGAGAAGGCAATGAATGACAGTTTCAAGAAGGTATACACTCTTTCAGAGAAGTCTAGAAAACAGGACCTCAAGAGTGTTGTTGATATTGAGGAATTAGAAGATGATATACTTGATCACTGTTTTATAACTTCTTAGTGCTTGTTCAGAGATGTGAACATAGATACAATGCTGGCCAAAAAGCAAATCGCCTTAGGAAGAGTCTAATCAGAAGGGCATGGAAAGTAACCATGCCCATTAGATAGGCTTAAATGAATACCCCCTTGTCTAGAAATCAAATATAATTTGTCATAATTATATAATTATTCCATTTTTATTTTAATCTTTACTATTTGCCTAGAACACATTAGGTCCTTAATTATGCTTAATGAAAGAAAGAATGAATTAACATCTTAGGAATTTCTAAGTATTTGGTACATATTGATAAACAACAAAATAATCGAATAGAAATAACTCAAAGAAAATGTGAAAGCCATAAAGTTAATGAAGAGTGTAACTGCCGACAGTTCACATCACTGCAATGGTATTAACAATGCTGGTGAATTAAGAGTATGGGAGGGAAAATGATAATATTAAAGGAGATCATATTCTTTCATAAAAATAGCGTGATTTTCTTTTTTCCATCATGATTGTGGAATAAAAAAACTCTAGTATTTATACTATCCTAGTTCATGAAACACTACCATACTATTCATAACATTTGCCCCCAAACTCTAGTAAAATACAGGGTGGGAAAAAGTAGGTTTATAGTTGTAGTACAAATAAGTAATACAATAATTAACAAATAATAATACAAAAATAAATTCTGTATTTTGCATGCTGACAACTAAAAACCTACTTTTACCCACCTCTTATAACACAGTTAATAGAAGAGTGAAAATAACTAGATCTTTCTTTAACGTTGAGAACACATTTTGGATTGACAACAATAAGGGCTAAGCAAATATAACTTGAAATCTTGGGAAACTTTACCACTCTGTAAATTAATTTTCTAATTGGTAAAAGAGAAGAGGTTAAATTAGATATTCTTTAAAGGGAAGTTTCTACTCACATATGTGATGAAAAAACATCTAATCACAGAGATTATCAGATACTTTAGAAGTGAAGAACTTTTTGTATAGCCTAACATGTCCATATCAATAAAAGTAAGTTTCTGATAGAACAATTTCTTTTTATATAAAGCTACAGCTTACTACTTTTACTTAGGGCTTAAGTCTTAGGCCAACAAGCTAGTAATCTATATATATAAAAGCCTAAGCGACCATTATAACCAAATGACCAGTCCACTAGTCGCTATGATGCACACTGACCACCAGGGGGCAGACGTTCAATGCAGGAGTTTCCCTCTGGTTGTCAGTGTACTCCCACAGTCAACCTCCCACAGCGGACCAACCTTCCATGATCCTTTCCCCCAGCCAGCCGGCCTGATCAGCCCTTTCCACCCCCCTTCCTAGCCAGCTAACCTCCTGTGGTCTCTATCCCCCCACCACTTGGCCAGCCCCCATTGGCCTGATCTAGGCCAGCCAGCCAACCTCCCAAGGTCCCTCCCCTCAGCTGGACTGGGCGAGATGGCCCCAATCGGCCCTGATAGCCAGCCAGGACAAGGGACTCCACTTATGCATGAATTTGTGCACCCAGCCTCTAGTAATTTCTATAATTTTAGACATTTTCATATCCATTAGAACTTTAAGGTTTTCATAAAAATGTATCATGAATATATCTGAGTTTTTCTAGATTAAATTTGATTTCATAATTTTAACAGCACTATTTTTTCACCCTTTAGATGACTACAGATGCTTACATTTTGAGAAACATGTAGTATAAATTCTTACCTCTAAGAGATGAGGCTCCATTTGATCCAGGGTTTTTCCAAGATGTTTATCTGGACTTAAACCTGCCAAGAAAGTTTAAATTTTTAAAATAAATGACTGAGTAAAAGTTTAAAGACACATCCTCTTCCCTCAACCCTTCCTCACTTGGAAACCAATATATGTGAATTTTAAATTGACCCTAAAATAAAATGTACTTTGCTAATATTTACTTTCTTATTCCCTTTTGGTAACTGTTTTTCTTGTTCCTAAAAAACATTTTCTTCCAATTCATTTCAATTGCATTGTGTCAACTACCAGATGCAGTTTCAATTTTTTTTCTTTATTTTTATTTTTTTTAGGAATTGTATGTAATTAGGACAAAAACAGGTATCATTTCAAAGATACAAAATTTTAATCCTTGATATTTTAATTTAATTTTTATTCCTCTTCTTTACTATTATTTATATTTTAAATTCTATTTATTAAATTGATTAGGGTAACATTGGTCAACATGAACATATAAGCTTCATGTGTGGATTTCTATGTTACAAGATCTGTATATTGCACCCTGTGCCCACTACTCAGAGTCAAATCTCCTCTAGTCACCTCGTATTAGGATCCCCTACTCTCCCCACCCCCTTCCCTCTGACAACCACCGCTCTGCTGTTTGTGTTGATAAGTTTCAGTTTTATATCCCACATGAATGAAAACATGGTTCTTAGCTTTTTCTGACTTATTACACTTAGCATGTTCTCAAGGTCATCCATGTTGTTGCAAATGAGCTATTTCATCCTTTCTTATGGCTGAGTAGTATTCCATTGTGTATATATACCACATCCTCTTCACAGGGCACTTTATCCAGTCCTCTATCCAGTGCACTTTAGTTATTTCCATGTTTTGATCACCGTGAATAATGCTACAATGAATTCAGGGGTGTATATATCTTTGCAAATTCATGATTTGGAATTTTTTAGGTATCTATCCAGGAGAGGGATTGCTGAGTAATATGGAAGCTCTATTCTTAATTTTTTGAGGAATTGCCAGACTGCTTTCCATAGTGGTTGTATCAGTCTGCATTCCCACCAGCAGTGAATGAGATTTCCCTCTTTTCCACAACCTCCCCAACACTTGTTATTGCTTGTTTTGTTGATTCTGGCCACTCTAACAGGTATATGATAGTATCTCATTGTAATTTTGACTTGCATTTCCTTAATTTCCAGTAAGGTTGAATATTTTTTCATACATCTATTGGCTGTTTGTATATCTTTTTGGGAGAGCTGTATTTTCAGTTTTTTGCCCACTTTTTGATTGGATTGTTTGTTTACAAGTTGTCTATAAATTTTTAATTTTATTTTTTAACTCATGGACAACTGATAATTTACTGATTCATACCTATTTTATCTAAACTTCAAATACCTTACTTACAGAATAAATAGAAAATAGAAGAGTGATAGACTGGTAGGCTTATCTAGTTAATTCACTTACATACATACACTAAAAGGCCAGGTGACTGACCGTACATCTGCCTGATTGGCTGGAACATATAACACACTGGCAATTTAAAAATAAACATTGACTCGCACATGCAATACATAGAAAGCTCTTGCTGGCACCAATGGCATGCATGTGTTTTTCAAAACTGAAGTATTAACAGTATCTGGGGAAGGAGAGGTTGTTCTGATTCCAAGAATTGATTTGTTCCCATATGACACTGGTCTCTCATTTAAATTAATTCTAAGATAGTTTCCTGTGATGCCAGCATTTGCAATGACTAATAATGAATCACAAGGACAAATTCTAGACAGAGTAGGAATATTTCTACCTGAACCCATTTTTGGACATGGTCAGTTCTATGTTGCTTTCTCTAGAGTTTGAAGAGCATGCGATATTAAAGTTGTACATACTTCATTACAAGGGAAATTAGTTAAGCACACTGAAAGTATTTTTACTCTTAATGTGGTATACAGGGAGATATTAGAATAAGTTTAATCAATTTATCAGTGATTGTTTTTTTCACTGTTGTTTTTAAATCATGTTTTTGTTTTTATATCATTTTATTATTGTTTATCTATCAATTTATATATTACTTTCATATACATTTTACTAATTTCTTTCATCAATTTATATATTACTTTCACATACATTTTACTAATTTTCTTTCATCTCTGATACTTCTATTATAGAGAAAGGGCAAATAGCAATATTAAAATATTTCCTCTAATTAATTCTCTTTTAATGTGCACGAATTTCGTGCCCTGGGCCACTAGTTTAATATAATGCATGAGTCCATGCACCGGGCTACTAGTAGCATTTAAACACAAATAGTTGTACCGTCAAATTAATATTTCACTTTGATGACCACTTCTGTGACAATGTATTTTCCAAGACAGAGACAACTCTGAAAAATCATTATGTATCTATCATGCACAGTCTCCTAAAGATGTTGAAGCAGTGGCTTTTGCAGTGGCAGCAGCCACCACTAATACAGGACAACCAGAGGGGAGGTGAGACTGGGAGCTCCCACCCCGCCCCCTACTGGAGATTGGGGCCTGCAATCCCTCCACAGCAGTGATACTGAGCCTTGGGTCTGGGCTCTGACCAGACGCATGCAGGGGGCCAGAAGAATGGACTCCCAATGCCCCGCCAATCCAGGGGCTCTACATCATATTTCCAGATTCACAGGATGGCTGACATTATGAAAGAGAAGTATAATCTTATCTTCTTTCACTATGGGGGTAGGTTTGGCAGATGGAGAAGCTGACTGGATTTTGATCTTGCCACATTCATAAGTTGCTGAAGTTTAAGAGATGCTTCTTGGTGATAGCAAAGATGTCGTCAGGCCACAACTGAGGTAGCAAACAGTGAAGAATCTCAATTTCCGACACCAGGAAAGATGAGTCAGTGCCAGGGGAAAGAAGTTTATCCAACCCAACCAAAGATTTGTATGAATAATTTTTTAAGTCCTGCAAGTCCTCATAGTCAGGATTTTGAAATCCTTCTTCTCTTTCTATGTCAAAAGCAAGCCTGAATCTAAACTTCAAAATGACTTGGAGAAGGGCAGTTCAGCTTTAAGCAAGCTCACTAAAGAATATCTCAAGGTGGGGGGAAAAAAAAGTTCCCAAGAAGAAAAGAATGTGAAAGAGTCACTCAGTACAGTCACAGACCCTTCTGTTACTGTTATGGCTGATTGGCTGAAGATTCGTGGACCTTTAAAGAGCTGAATCAAGGTTGGCGTGTTTTGAAACCCGGGTGCTAATGATTTATAAAGCCCCCCAAAATGGTCAATAGGTAGGAAAAGTCCTTCTGAATGCCTGTGAAATCATTGAGCATCCATCAAAAAAAAAGGACGGCTTTTGTTTCAAACTTTTTCATCCTTTGGAGCAGTCTATTTGGGCAGTAAAGGGTCCAAATGGTTAAGAAGTTGGATCCATAACTCAGTCCTTACCTAGCAGGATCATCTGAGCTACTTTGGGAGTCAGATGGAAGGTGCTGAATGGATGTCTTGGTGCCGGCTTTGAAATATCCTAATCTTCTTAAACATACAATGGCCAGGGAAGGAAAGGAACAAGAATTGAGCATTTCATCAGAGAGCACACATGTGACTTTGGATCATTTATTACGTGGTAAAAATCTCCACAGTGCCGACAACTTCTAGTTAAATGATAATGAAATTGAACAACAGCATTTTTAAATAATATATTTTATTGATTTTTTACAGAGAGGAAGGGAGAGGGAGAGTTAGAAACATCAATGAGTGAGAAACATCTATCAGCTGCTTCCTGCACACCTCCTACTGGGGATGTGCCCGCAACCAAAATACATGCCCTTGACCAGAATGGAACCTGGGACCTTTCGGTCTGCAGGCTGTCGCTCTATCGACTGAGCCAAATCGGTTAGGGCTGAACAGCAGCATTTTGAGGACCAAGATATTTATTCTGATAAATCCAATAAAGAAAATAACCAAGAGCCTGACAATAATGAGCCTGACAATGAGGTGATGGGGTAAAGTGAAGAAAGTGACACAGATACATCAGAAGGCAAGATGAGACATATATCGAACTTGAGCCTCCTGAGCCTTTAAAAGGAGACGGGGTCCTACACTGAGCAGAGCCATGAGGGACTCGGAGGGGAGGGGAGGTCCCTCAAATAGCAACTGTGTCTGAGCAAAACCAAAGCCTTCTCTGGGCACCGCTGAGACAAATCCATCCTGGCATGAACCTGTCCGACATTCATTCTGTCCTACTTTTTTTCTGAATAAACTTTTATATGACTACTGTCGTGCAGATTTACTACTGAGGCTGCTCTTGAAGAAAACCCTTATTTCTGTTTGAAGAAAGTTGTGAAATGGTATTTGTCAGGATTCTATAAAAGGCCAAAGGGATTGAAGAAACCTTATAATCATACACTTGGTGAGACTTTCAGTCATGTATGGATTCATTCAGATCAAACAGCAAAACATTTTATACTGCTGAACAGGTGTCCCACTACCACCTGCCTTTTATGTTAGTACTGCAATATTAGATGCAGAAGCACAATTAACTTTCTTGAATAGAGGTGAAGATTATGCAATAATAATGTCAAATGCTTACTATAAAGGAATTATTTATGCACAGTGACACAGGAGCTTGGTAGAACAGTCAATATTACATGTCAAAAAACTAGATACTGTGCAATACTTGAATTTAAACCAAAGCCATTACTAGGTAATAGTGAGTACCTTCGCTAATCAGATATTAGAGAAACTTAAATGGGAAAGGAAGTCTTAGCTACCCTTGAGGCTACTGGGATAGTGAAGTTTTTCAAATGACAAAAATACTGATAATTCAGAGGTTTTCTGGCACCTAACACTAGATCTTAAGCGACAAATATTAATAAGGCACATTGTAAAACTGGAAGAGCAGGGAGATTGAAGTAGTGAAATTCTGGCAGCCAGTCACTAGAGCCATAAATGCAAAAGACCAAACCTCCGCTACTCTACAAAAGTAAGTTTCAGAGGAATCTCAAAGACAATCTGCCAGAGATTGAAAAACAAAAATAAAGAGTGGACCTGCAAGTTACTTGAACTTGATAATACACTGGAGAATGGCATTACAAGTTTGCTGATACTTGACCATGGGACTCACTTAATGGGATGATTCAGCTAGAAAAAGATGATGCTAACCAGACCAAAATGCAACTTTGCACTCCATGGTTAATGTCCCAAAAATGAAAAATAAGCCAACCAGGCAACAGAAGAAAGTGGCAAAAGAGTATTTGTCCCCAGACCCTGATATTCAGGATTCATCTAGAAGTAAAGCCCAATCAGTAAAACCAACTACAAGAAAGAAAGGGATTGAATTGGGAGATAGTCAAAATTCCACTGAATCTATAAACACAGGAAGAAATTATGGCTCTTTGAAATAATTTAGTTTCAAACACACCTGCCCATGGATTATTTTCTGCAACAAAAAGACTACTGCATTGTTTTCCTTCCCATTTTGCTTCAAGTAATAATAAACTTCATGTTTAAATAGTTTTTAATAGTAGAATCAATGAATTTGAATAATCAGATTCAGCCTGAGACCAATGTTCGAGTTGGCTTGATCTTTATTAAAACATCACATAGAGATGTTAACCTTTCCCTGCCCAAGGTCATAATGTTAGTTTTTTATATTTTCTTTTCAGTTTTAAAAGGTTGCTATACACATTTCAGTCTTTAAGGCCAAGTAGAATTTACTTTTAGCCATCATATATAAAGTTATAACTCTCTGTTGTTTATGGAAAATAACTACTGTTTATGGAATCCCTTTCCTACTGAGGTACTGATATACATGCCTCCTTTGCTAAACAGAGTTGGTATTCATATGTAAGTCTATGTCACGTCACCTACAATTTACTTTACACTATTTCAGTATTACCAGTGTAATATACAAGTATCTCTTTAATCTACTAGACATGGTTAATTGGCCAGTTAACAGACTTTTTAAAGAACCCATAATTCCGAAGGCTACAACTTCTAGTTATCTTTATTTTAGACTAGAGGCCTGGTGCATGAAATTCATGCGTGGGTACAGTCCCTAGGCCTGCGATCGGGGCCATCTTCCCAGGCTGCCGACAGCCAGACCCACCACCCACTGTCACCCACCCTTGGTTGCCCATTCGCCATGGGGCGATTGGAGCTTGCCAGCCAGCTGGGGGAACAGGGGAGAGAGGGAACTGAGAGGTCAGCTGTTCTTGGCCACTCGCTGGCCCTATCCCTGCTATAGGTCGCTCTCTAGTGTGGGGTGACCAGCAAGGTGGGGGCCTTGGTCTGCTGCTGCCTGCATCGCCTCCACACAGCCCCGATTCCCTGTTCACCACTGGGCAATGGGAACCTGCCAGCCGGGGAAAGGGACCAAGAGATGGTCAGTGTACCTCATAGTGACTGGTCGAGTGGTTGTTCTGGTCATTCCGCCATTAGGGTCAATTTGCATATTACCCTTTTATTATAAAGGATAGGCAAGATAAAGTTTGCTAATTAACCTAAAGGCTGTTAGAAATTACTTTTCCTTGTGAAATTTATTTAAGAAAACAAATTATATAGTACTTACTGTGTACAACGCACTGTTTTAAGTGGTCTATAAATATTAACTAATTGAATTCTCAAAACAACTCAATAAGTAGGTACTATTATGGTCCTCATTTAACCCAGGAGAAAATCGAGGCATGGAGAAGTTCAGTGACTCTCTGAAGTCATCCACTACCAAAAAATAAAATCAGGATTCAAACCCAGGCAGTCTGGGTGTGGAGTCCAAGCTTTTAATACCATACTATGCTATTTTTCTATGCTGGGTTAAGGATGTCTCTATCTGTACATCACTTGTTAAGATTTGTTTATTGTTTTTATGATTATATTTGTTAAATATGGTTATTAGAGCATGAACAAATTTTATAAACACTTTGTCTATATCTACCAAGATGCATTCCCCAATATTTTCACCAATTCCAAATCTTATTAAATTTAAAACTTTTGTCATTCTCATAAAAATATCGGTATTTGTCATTAGTATTTTTATTTGTATATCTTTACTTTTGAATGATTGAGATTGAACATGTTTTTCAGACATTTATGGCCGGATTTATAATCTTTTTTTTAAATGTAAATTTATTGTTCATATTCTTTGACCATGTTTCTAATTGATTATCCATCCTTTTTAAATAATATTGAAATGCTTCTAAACCAAGGCCATTAGTCCTGTGCTTAACAACAGTGTTTTTCTTCCTAGGGTTTGTCATTTGTTTTATGAATTTTCTTATTGCAGAATACTTTATTGGTGATTGGTCTTTTATTGATAGATCTTGTCAGGTATTTAACAGTTTCAGAATTTCATCAAAGTGCCAGCTATTTGTATTGTTTACAATGTTTTCTCCCATTTTAATTTTAAAAATTGTATCCTTACTTTTATCATTTCCTTTCCTGTTTTGTGTTCAATAGCTCCTTTATTTAGGATTTCTTGAGTCATTTATATTTACTCATTTCTTATTTTTAAATAGAATTTAAATCCAAATTTAGCTGCAGGCCGAAGATGAGAAAAGTGGCACGTTTATTATCATCTAGTTTTCAATATTTTGTCATTATTACTGTCATGTAGGATTACTCTTGTTACAAAATATGTTTGTTTACTTTCACAATTTTGTGTTGTTTCCTAATTCGACTGCACTGTGATAAAGACTGTAGTCTTTATTGTGACAATTTTACAAAATTCAGTAAAGTTCCTTTGTGATTCAGAACATAGTTGAATTTTATGAATGTTCCATTTGTGCTTGAAAAATGTGTTCTTTATCTGTTAAAAGCAAGAATCTGTACCCAAGCATACAAAACCATAGTCACAATTTTTAATTCTGCATTTCAAACTTTCTATAGCCTTATTATAATTTGGTTTCAATAAGTCATCAGTTTCTAATAAAAGGTGGTAAAATCTTCCATTATGATTTTGGTTTTAATAATCTCTTATAATTCTGTCACCCACTGGTGAGAGCTATATTGACATGTGTATACACATTCATAATTTCTAAAACCCTTGTTGGGACTATTCCTTTTATCAAGAAGAAGTGACTGACCTTTCATATGTGATATTTATCTTAGAAGCTCGGTGCACAGATTCATGCACTGGTGGCTTCCCTCAGCCTGGCAGGTGCCCTCTCGCAATCCGGGATCCTTCAGGGGATGTCAGACTGCCAGTTTCGACCCAATCCCTGCAGGCCAGGACAAGTGACCCCACTAGTGCATGAATCCAGGCACCAGGCCTCTAATATGCATATAAGATCTTTGGTTAATCTCTTCCTGCCCTTCTCTCTCCCCTCTCCTCTCTGAGATTCATCAGCCTGTTCCATGCCTGTGTCTGTTCCCTGGTGGTCAGTGCACATCATAGGTACCAGTCCAATGGTCTAACAGTTGAGCGGTAGCTTAGGCTTTTAAATATATAGATTCTATTTGTCAGCATTACAACACCAGCTTCCCTTTGCTAATATCTTCCGATTATTTATTCTCAAATTTGTATTTGTTTTAGATTCTTATAAACTACATATAATTGGGTTTTTAAAAATGTATTCTATTATAAACACTACTCTAAAGAACTGAGATTAACTATTTTACATTATATGTCTGGACCTGTTTCTATCATCTTATTGTAGATTTTCTGTTATATTAAGTTTTGTATTTTTTTCTTTGCTAATTTCTGCCTCTAATTGGATTAAAAAGGATTTTTGTCTATTTTTTCTACTGATTAGGAAGCATATATTTCTACTCTTTCGGTAAACATTTGTAATTTTTAACAGACATTCAAAGCTACTGTGTTTTAGTCTAGATGTACTATCTAAAAATTTATGGCTCTGAGAATATAAATCTAAGTATTTATGTTTAGCACCCCTTTGACCAAGAGAAATGATTGTTTCACTAGACACTAAATAAGCTCCTCAATTTTAGTTGTTATTGTTGTGTTAAATTTTAGTTCCATCATTTTATGCAAGAAAAATTAAGGTTACCAATATATTTTACAATGTCTATGCTTTCCATTTTTATTAATTCCTCCTGGAATTGAGTCTATTTCTCATCTGAAGTCTATTTTTTAGTTTTCACTGAAAATCTGTGAGTGATAAACTCTCCTAGTTTTGTCATGTCTGATAATGTCCTATTTCACCCTCACCATTATGTAATAGTTTAGTTTTAAAATAATATACCTTCAAGCATTAGTTGTTCCTAATGAGATTTATGCTATTTTTATTGCACTTTCAATCACAAAACTTCTTTCTTTAAGCCTAGAATATTCTCAACTATTATATCTGCAAATACTATTTTTGTGTCCTTTTTTCTGATGCTGAAAGCTATCCATTGTCTAAATTATCATGAAAGTGCAAACAGGGAATCCAGAGGCTGATGGACCTTGAGCTTTGGCAAGGGCTAAAACTATGCATTGATTGTTCTGTCAAGACAATGGTGGCTCAAGCAATTTCCTGACCTAATAATCTCAAAGTAAACCTTTACTAATATTTATCGACCTTTAAGATAGTCTGTCTGCTACTGGATTGCCTGCCTACATGCAAGATATGTATCTAAAATTGAATAAAAAGCTAACAGGGTCTGGGCACCAGAGAGGCCCTTTCACTAGAGAGAGGTTCTCCACCTGGCACCCCATGATTTCCAACTGCACATTTCTTGTATAGTCTCTTCATTTGTACACGGCTTTTCTCCAGGTCCGGAACCCTAGCTGTACAGATTACAGCTTTCATATTCTTCAATTATTTTTTCCTGAAAAATCTAATATATAAATATTATAATTTCCCAATATCCTCCATATTTTTAAACTGCTCTTTCATTTTGTCTCCCTGTGTCCCTCTTCCTACTGGGTGAATTATTTTTTTTTCTACTTCACTCATTCCCTCTTAGCTCCTCTACAGTTTATTCTTTCCACTGAGATTTTTAAATGTTTCATTCCCCAAATTACTAATTAGTTATTTGAACATCACATGGTTGCTGTTTCTTTCTGGGTGATTTATTTTTCTAATTGATTGCTTTTTCTTTAGTGGGTATTATGTTTTTCTTTATCTCTTTGAGGTTCTCCCACATATGGGGCACTTTCAGTCTGTTTCCCCATAGGATTATGATCTCCCACCTATTTGCTTCCTGAAGCTTTGTATTATATCCGATAGCTCCAGTCCAGCTTACTATTGAATGTGTCTTTTCATTTCTAGTTCACAAAATTGCTTATGTTTTCCATCTTAACGATATCTTTCATACTCTTCCTTCAGATATTCATCTATTACTGTCATGGGTTTAGAGTGAGAATTTGGAAAACTCAAAGAATGAATATACAAGGCCAGTATAATTAATTGTCATTTTTTAGCCTCCCTTCCATTTAATTTCTTGATTCCCATATACATATGGGTTACACAACCCACACATATAACACTAAGCTTTCAGGCTCTTGGTTACACATCATTAACATCATTTTAAAACTCTTTCATGATTGAATCTAAGAATTTATTATTTGCATTCTTTACAAGGATCAAGGAGTAAATAAATGGCTGTCTAAAAACCATGAAAGGGAATTTAAGAGCATACACTGGAAGATCAAACTGATGATCTTACAATTTTTCTTGCAGTTTTTTAATTCATTGTAGAATCATCAAATCCCTGTTTTGAACTATTAAGGTAAGAAATAGCTGTTACATCTCATTTCAGAGACAGCTGCATTCCATGATGGATAAAGTAATTTGGCTTGCCATTAGATAAAGGAGTCAATAAAATATGTAAACTTAAACCACACTGGGCACAGTTTTTCCACATGAAACTGTGATCATCATACAAGTACACCTTTGTAAAAATGACAAGTCGCTGGCGACGTCATAACTGCCCAAATGACATGCATTTCAGATGGAGATCCCTAGCAATTCAAGCTATTGTCCTTGAAAAACCAATGGCCTGAAGCCACCCTGATCTGAGATATCTTCTAAATCAGTTGAAAATATCATACATGGGATGATTTCAGTCAGGGATGTGGTATGAAGATTTTTATTATATACTAGAGGCCCGATGCATGAAATTCATGCAGGGGAAGGAGGGCCCCTCAGCAGTTCTGTGCCCTCTCAAAATCTGGGGGCCCTTTGGGTCTAAACCGGCAGTTGGACATCCCTCTCACAATCTAGGACATCTCACTCCTAACCACTCGCCTGCTTGCTCCTTACTACTTGGCTCACCACTCCTTAGTGCTGCCGTGAGCCTGGCTTCTGGTTGAGCAGCCCTCCAGCTATGGGAGTGCATTAATCACCAGGGGGCAGCTCTTGTGTTGAGCATATGTTCCCTGGTGGTCAGTGCGTGTCATAGTGACTGGTTGTTCTGATCGTTCTGCCACAAGGGTCACTGGGCTTTCATTATATAGACTAGAGGCATGGTGCATGAAAATTCATATACTGTAGGGATGGTCCCTGAGCCCAGCCTGACCCTTTTCACAGTAAGGAGCCCTCAGGGGCAGGAGGCGACCAGGCAATCAGGAGAAGGTGATACTCCCAATACACCTTTGCTGCTGCCATTGCCAGCAGCACAAGCCTTGGCTGGCCCTGGTTACCTGAGCTTCAGGCAGCCCAGGTGGCTGGGTAGCTGCCATCTGTGGCTTACCTGTGCCTTGAGCCCACCCTGGGT
The DNA here is from genome assembly GCA_027563665.1 of Antrozous pallidus. Lineage (NCBI taxonomy): Eukaryota > Metazoa > Chordata > Mammalia > Chiroptera > Vespertilionidae > Antrozous > Antrozous pallidus. The sequence continues at coordinate 39,592,109 of CM050515.1, forward strand.
GACTGGGCAGCTGCCATCCAAGGTTTGCCTGTACCTTAGGCTGGCCCTGGGTGGCTGAGGGTGGGTCTGGCCATACTGTGTGCTTGCCGCCCCCACCCCCTAGCTGGGCTGAAAGGACTGTGGGGTTCTGGTGGCAGGTGCAAGGAGTGCCTAGACCCGCCTGAGGGTGGGTTCAACTGCACTGTGCGCCTGCTACCTCTCCTCCCCCTGGGGGTCTCCAGTGGGGCTGAGGGGACTGGGTGCTGCCATCTTGTGGCTATGGGCAGTGCCATCTTTGTGACAGCATGATGGTCAATTTGCCTATTCTCTATTTATTAGATAGTATGATTGTGTTTATATTAAAACCCTTTGAGAGACTGAGAAGTTTGTGAAAAAATCACAATGGTCCATGGCCTTTTCTAGTGCAATTCAACTTCAATTTATTCCTGTGCTTGAAAAAGATGGTTCATTTTTACATTTATTCAATTTAGGTGCCTCCTTTCTAGTGAAGCCTGGGTCATGAATGGACATAAACTGGGCTTTATCAAAACCTAACAGTCTGTTCACTTTACCTCCTGAATTAGTCAGCTATAGAATGTGAGTCTCAATGTATCTATCTTTCTTATGAAAATCTTTATTATTGAGGTAATTATATTTACTATTATTGAGATAAATATATGGTAAATATAAAGAAATGTAAATATTAATAAAGATAATTACAATCCATAGGATTCAGGATGATGTTATATTCAGAGTACATTTTAATTCAAATAAATAAAAGTTACTTTAAATTACCAACAAAATTTTCCCAAAAGTGCAGAAAAATTTTACTGTAAATCCTGACACCGACCTATTTAATCATATCTTATAGACATTCTTTGATGGAAACGGGGTGGGTGAATAAACCCAGAACAAGACCTAGGTACTGGATAACTCTGTGTAGAATTAAGAAATTAATTAAAAGGAAGAACCATAATTTGAAGAGCTGACATCTATTTTACTTTACTTGCATGTATCAATGGGAAGCAATTACAATTCAATTAAAATATTCAATTTTATTACTTTACTGACTGACCTTGAAGTTAATGCCTGTTTTATTTAATTGCATCATCTATGAATAAATGTTAGCCCTACGATGTTATGCCCCATTATTTTCAATGCATTTTTCAACTTCTCAACAGAATTATATCAGTTAATTTATTATCTACTGTCATGAAACCAAGTGGAGGTTTATTTCTTCAGGACATAATATGAGAGAAACATCACAAAATGTTTGATAATGCTATTTTTAACAGTCAAGTAAAATGAATTGTGTTCACATCTCAACTTCTATACCTTATACTTTTACTGTTAAATCAGTAGGTGATATTAGAAAAGGTATAATCACACTGAGAAGTAATTTCCAGTCTGCCTATAATTCCTGATAAATTCAATGGAGACAGGAATGGAATATCCCATGCATTTTGAAGTTAACATATACACACAGACACACTCATTCTTTATGATCCCTTCTTATTTCTTCCAGGCTCACTGGCCACCAGAACAAGTAGATTCACTTTAAAATAAAGTTCTAATTGTTATGTTGGTAAATGTAACATTTTTTTGTTCCCAGATTCTAGTTGAGCACACTACTATAATTGAGTATTTAAGAAATACAATGACTAAATTTGTGCTTAAAAGAACAGATAAAAATATTATGTAATCTTTAAAGTAAAAATGAACTCACATTTTAAAATTTGACTATTAGGGGAAATTTTTTAATTCAGTTTCCAGATTTTTCATTTCTACAATTAGAATATTAAATGCTTATCTATCTTATAGATTGTGTTAGGATTCATCTCAACATGTAACTGGTTTCTGAAATATATGAATTAGCATTTCACTTCAATGTAAGTAATAAAAGAGACACCGGTATTTTATGAATTCACTTTTAAAATGATAGCATCCATGAAATGAATGACCAATAAATCATATTAAGTATAATTATGCAGTTAATGATAACCAATACTTGCTGGTGATCACCCAAAGGCTCCTTTTATTAAACCTTTAAAAATACCATATAGTTTAATATCTAAAAAAATGAATAAAAAGGTATGCTTCAAACAAAAAAATTTTTTTAAGGGGAATTGCTATATTTATTTTAGAAATACCTTTCTAATCCTTCTTATTAGTTTTTTCAACATGGTGAGTATTGAAAATTAAAAGGAGCTCGATATGAGTCTGGAGTGTCTGCAGTGGTGAAAGTTGATGTTAAAAAAGTGACAAAAACAGATCCTACAGAACCCTTTGTTTCATTTTAAAGTGTTTATACCTGAATGTAAGCTCACAGAGAATAGAAAAATTGTAAGCAGATGAATGACAATCCAATTTGACTTTTGGAAAAATCATTCCTTGCCAGTAAACAAGATTGAAGGTAAGAAGGCAAATAAAGGGACTGCTGCAGTAGTTAGCAAGAGAGGATGTAACAGACAAGGCAATAAATATGGAAGGAAGAGAACAGATTTGAGAGCAACATATATAAGTAGGATATATTGTACTTGCTGATGAACTGGGCATGGGGAATAGAGGAAAGAGAAAAGGTAAGGATGATTCTCAGGTTTCTGATTCTGATCAAATGAAAAGATGGTGAAACCAAACACTACTGATTCCAGATATAGAATAAATAGAACAGAAAAAAAACATGGGGAGGAAAATAAAGGGCAGATTCAATTTTAGACATGTTTGAAGTACCAGTGAATAATCTAAGAAGACATATCTAATTGACAATTAGGTTTATAAGCACAGAGGTATGGGCTGGAGATACTAATCTTATCTAATAAGAGTAATATGCAGATTGACCATCACTGCAATACACAAGATGGCTGCCCCCATGTGGTCAAAGATCCTGTCCCCATGTGGACACAAGATGGTCACCACAAGATGCCTATTAGGGTAGGGCAGTTGGGAGACACCAGGGCAGTTGTGGGAGATCAAGCCTGCAGGGGAGGACAGTTAGGGGTGACCAGGTCGGCAGAGGAGAGAAGTTGGGGGCAAATAGGCTGGCAGGGGAGCATTTAGACATCAATCAGGCTGGCAAGGTAGTGGTTAGGGGGTGAACAGGCTGGTAGGCAGAAGCAGTTAGGGGCAACTAGGAAGGCAGGCAGGCGAGCAGTTGGCAGCCAGCAGTCCTGGATTGTGAGAGGGCTATCGGACATCCCTTGAAGGCTCCCAGATTGGAGAGGGTCCGGGATGGACTGAGGGACAACCCCCACCCTCCGTGCATAAATTTCGTGCACTGGGCCTCTAGTATAGAAATAGAAGATATGAGATGAAATTACTCAAGAAGAGTATGTGAAGTGAGAAGAGAAAGCACAGGAAATAACTTTGATGCATATCAAACTAATGCACACTGAAGTTAAAGAGCTGCCCAAAATGCAAATTTGATTGGGTCATTGAGCAAGAGAGTTACAAGAGCATGGGCATCTAACTCTTTTCCTTTCTTCCTATGATGTTTAATTATATGTATTACTAGAGTGGTCCATGGAGTGCCCAGATTAAACATTGTTTCTGTGTGTGTCTGTGAGGGTGTTTCTTGATGAGATTGGCATCTTAATTGGTGGTCTCTGATTACCCCTTCCCCCTGCAATGTGGATGGGCATCATCCAATCCAGTAAGGGTCTGAATAGAACAATAATAGAGGAAGGAGAAATTGCTCCCCCCTTTCTTTTTCTGCCTCAGTAACTGGACTGGAATATCTCATCTCATCATCTGCGTTCAGACTGGGATTTACATCATTTGCTCCCCTGGTTTTCAGGCCTTCATTCAAATTTGGACCAAATTATACCATTGGCTTTCCTGAGTTACCAAACTGCAAACAGCAGATTGTGGGACTCCTCAGCTGTCATAATCATGTGAGCCAATTCCTCAGAATACATCTCTTTTGCATCCTAATGGTTGTGTTTCTATGAGGGTCCCTGGTTAATATGGTTCCCCCTCCTTTCCAAACTCCACTGAAAAGATTGCTGAATAAAGGAAGAAGAAAAATATCAGGAATGAAACTACCCAGAACTTGAACTAAAGTCTGCTTGAGTAAAGATAAAATCAAATTCAGGAGAATGTTTGTCTTAAGACTTTTCTAGTAAAAGAATACCTCCCTAGAAAAAGGAGTCAGGAGACTCTAGAGAATCCTGATCATACCATATACCACAAGATCTTGCACTGTGAAATGCAATAGCTCACCTGGTTCTTATGTACATTTACACTGACTGTGGCTTACCTATATACATACCAAAAAATAAGACATCAGCTAATACAATAGTACCTATCGGAAAGATAATTCATCAGAGCGCAAGCCCTACAAATTTTAAAATTCTAAGGAGTTTTAAAAAATAACTGTTAGCCCTCAGCTAAGATATGAAATCTCACTTTCTTTTTTTTAATCTTTATTGTTCAGTTTATTAATTACATTGTTCCCTTTTTTTTCACCCAATGGTTCCCCTCCACCTGGTACCCATCCCACCCTCCGCCCTCACCCCCCTCCACTGTCCTCTCCCATAGTTGCATGATTTTTGTCCAGACTCTTGCTGCACTTCCCACACCCCCTTTCTCCCCAAGAGTTGTCAGTCCATTCCCTCTCTATGTCCATGATTCTGTTACATTCACCAGTTTATCCTGTTCATCAACTTATTAATTCACTTGATTTTTAGATTCATTTATTGATAGATGTGTATTTGTTGTTCCTAATTTATACTTTTATCTTTTTCTTCTTCCTTTTCTTAAAGAATATCTTTCAGCATTTCACATAATATTGGTTTGGTGGTGATGAACTCCTTTAGCTTTTTCTTGTCTGCGAAGCACTTCATCTGACCTTCAATTCTGCATGATAGCTTTGCTGGATAGAGTAATCTTGGTTGTAGATTCTTGCTGTTCATCACTTTGAATATTTCTTGCCACTCCCGTCTGGCCTGCATCGTTTCTGTTGAGAAATCCGCTGACAATCATATGGGTGCTCCCTTATAGGTAACCATCTGTTTTTCTCTTGCTGCTTTTAATATTCTCTCTTTGTCTTTTGCACTTGGCATTTTAATTATGATGTGCCTTGGTGTGGTCCTCTTAGGATTCCTATATATTGGGGTTCAGTGCGCTTCTTGGACTCCTAAGTCAATTTCTTTCACCAGGTGTGGGAAGTTTTCGGTTGCTATTTCTTCAAATAGGTTTTCATTGTCTTGGTCTCTTTTTCTGGCACCCCTATAATTTGGATGTTGGTATGCTTGAGGTTGTCCCAGAGGCCCCTTACACTATCTTCAATTTTTTGGATTCTTTTGGATTCTTGCTTTTTCAGCTGAGTAGATTTCACATCTTTAACTTGGTTCTTGGGGTGCTCCAGAACACTTTTAGGTCTTTGTATAATATTTTTTATTTCAGTCAGTGTATGCTTAATTTCTGGTTGGTCCTTTTTCATATCCTTGAGAGTCTCCTTTATATCCTTGAGGGTCTCCTTCATTTCCTTGTAGAACTCATTCATTTCCACGTTGGTCTTAATCATTTCCACACTGGTCTTGATCATTTCCTTGCAGGTCTCGTTCATATCCTTGAGGGTCTCATTCATTTCCTTGTAGGACTCATTCATTTTCTTTGCAGTCTTGCTTATTTCCTTATAGGCCTCCACCTTTTGTTGGAGCCTCTTGAGAAGCCCTATAACCGTGGCTTTGAATTCCATGTACAGTCGTTTTTTTTCCTCCACTTCTTTCACATCTGATTTCTTTCCATGTCTCTGCATGGTGGCTGCTTCCCTGAGTTGGTCAATTAGCTTTGTGTGGTAGACTTCCTACTAGGGACAGTGGCTCAGCCTCCCCAGTTACCTGAGGTGGATATGGGTTGTACAGTCTTGCTGAAGTTAAGCTCAGGTTAATCGTTGTTAGCACTTGGAGGGGTTGACCTCCAAGCCAATTGTCTGTGAAGCTCAGCTGTGCTCAGGTTGGATGGGCGGAGTCTCCGGGCCAAGCAGACAGCATTAGCTCCGCCCTGTGCGGCCCCAGGGACCCTGCGCCGGGGGCAATGGCCGCCAGCACCTCTGAGAGAGATCAGCTGCCGAGCTCCACAGGCTGCCAGGGAATTCAGACTTTCCCCAAATGACTCTGCACACCCAATGTCTCACCCAGGGTCGTAAAACAAAGCAGACTGACGGTTTTCCGAATGAGAGAGCGAGTCGCAGAGTGCTCTCTACGTGGTCACGCAGCTGAGCTGTTCGCGCGCGCATGCTGCCTTCTCCATAAGCCGGGAGAGCCCAGCAGCACCTGAGCTTTGGCGTGCCCTCCCACTGTCCAGTTTTCACCCCATATGATAGCGGGTTCTCTGGACTTCACCCAAAGCTGGAGAATCAGGCCAGTGGGACGTCTTTGTCTCCCCGTTCGAGAAAACTGGCCGGTTTTCAGCCGCCCGCCCTCTCTGCTGGCTCACGCTCCAAACCTCTCTCCGCGCAAATCTTTCAATGCTGTCCGCCGCTGCTCCTCCAAGTCACAGTGTCTTATTTTCACTTTTATTTGTGGAATTTTCACTCGGCCAGCTTTCTGGTGATTCTGGAAGGTGTTTGTTCTTTCGTTAAGTTGTAGTATTAAAATTGCTGAATATGACAGCAAGATAGGTGTTTTACCTATGCCGCCATCTTGGTTCAGAAATCTCACTTTCTAACCATGGCAAATATGAAGTTACATTGGTAATAAGGCACTAAACATAAATTTTTGTTTGGAGAGTATAAACATTCTTACTACTAAATAGACAAATAGAAAAAAAGACTTGTGGAGTTATCTTTCCTGAGGAGTTTTCAGTTTAATCTACACTAATAAAAGAGAAACATGCAAATTACCATCACTCCACTATGTCCAACGGCCAATCAGAGTGAGTATGAAAATTATACTGAAAAGATGGTGGGAGGCCCACCCCCCAGGTGCTCTAGGCCTATGGGAGTTGGAGAAGTCAGGTGTCAGCACCTGAGCCTGGCTGAGGCCTGGGAGATAAAGAAGCCGCCTGCCCTGTGAACCCCGGTCGAAGCTAGCCTCAGAAGCCTCACGTCCGCCCCACATCTTGGGGAAGATGGAGAAACAGGATCCCAGCGCCTGAAGCTGGATGCGGCCCGGGAGATGAAGAAGACGCCTGCTCCATGATTCCAGGCTACAGCCAGCTGGAGAAGCCACCCGCTCCATGTCTGCATGTCCCACATCCTGGGGGAGACAGAGAAATCGGGCCCCAGTACCTGAGGCTGGCTGCAGCCCCGGAGATAAAGAAGCCACCGGCCCCGTGATCCCAGGATGCAGCCAGTTGGAGAAGCCACCCACCCCATGTCCTGGGGGAGACAAGAAACTGGGTGTCAGTGCATGAGGCTGGCTGCAGCCCAGGAGATGAAGAAGCTGTCTGTCTATGACCCCAGGCCACAGCCAGCCAGAGAAGTTGCCCCACTGCATAAGAGGGAAGATGAAGAAGCTGCCTGCCTGTGGTCCAGGCACCAGTACATGCGGCTGGCTGTCGCCTGGGAGATGGAGAAGCAGCCCATCCCGAAGTCCTGGGTGCCAGCCCATCCCACAGTCATGGGCAGCCAGCTTGGGAGCATATGGATGACCAGAGGGAGGGAAGCCCAGATCCTGGGTGCCTGTGGTCCACTGGAGGAGAAAATCCTGGGTCCCAGGTGCGGGGCCAAGGCAAAGGTGGTTAGGGGCACTCAAGCCAGTAGGAGAGCAGTTAGAGATGATCAGGCTGGCAGACAGAAGCAGTTAGGGATAATCAGGCAGGCAGGCAAGCGATTAGGAACCAGTGGTTCTGGATTGTGAGAGGGATATCTGATTGCTGGTTATCCCCTGAAGGGTCCCAGATTGGAAAGAATGCAGGGACACCCTCCTCTCTACCCCGCCTGCATCCACGAATTTCGTGCACTGGGCCTCTAGTTCTTATATGTCATCGGAAAGTTGTCTTAGTGTAAGCTGACACAGCCATGGATGTTACTACAGGGGACTTTTATAACAATATGTGTTAAAATAAGATCTTTATTAGTGACTGCTGCATTTTGTGTATTTTTAATTTTTTTAAATAGAGATAATGGCTGCTATTTAGTTGATAGGAAGGTGGAAAGACAGGTTCTAGAATAACAATATAGCATTTATTTCTTGGAAGGTAATATATAATATTTTATACACACATAGACAGACACACACAAATACCTTTGAAATACACACTCTTCATCTATTCAAAAATTCAAAGCACATATCCATACCAGCACCAAACAGTTATAGGCATAACGTATTTTTTAACAGCCTGACTTATCTAGTAAAGGAAAAGATATGTTAGCAATAAAATGAACAGAGTTAGTACTTATTTCCTCTGCTGCTACAATCTGTTACTCCCCTTTACAGCCTGAGCAAAAGGCACTGCACTCAGAGATGGGTTGCTGTGGGCTCATAGTATTTGTATTTAAATCTGAGGAAAAGATTATGTCACATACTCAGAATTTGATATTTAAATCTTGATCCCCCCTCCCTCAATTTAAGATAGTAGGTAATTTACAACACATTTGGAAATTTTAAAAGCCCCAACTCTTGATGCTTCAATACTTGAGTTTTAAGTTTAAAAACCCTTTAGTTTAAAAAGTACTTTGTATAAAGGTAGAAATATATTTCTCACAGCAATTAACTATACTTGAATGCACATTAAGTAACCTTTTATTAATGGAACATAGGCATTACCACAGGTGAGCGTGTGTAGGAGTGAACTCAGCTCCGGGGAAGGCTGCACAATTAAAGCTTATGTTCTAATTAGCATGGGCATCTTTTAGTGTTAATCCAAGTAGTAAGGCTTTAAAAATATATGTTAACAATCTGAAGAAAAACAAAAATGGTTAGCAGCCCTTTAAGTGACAATTAGGGACTCTAAAATACTATCCACCAGTGCTTGGGAAGACAGATAAGGACGTTGACTATGAGAGACATATGTTCCATTATTTGAAAGATCAGAAGAGAAATCTGGATAATCTTAAAAAACAAACAACAAACAAACATGCAAACAATTCCATTCAGACATTAATGAACATGTTGAAAGTATTTAGAAAATTTCTTAGCACAACATTTTTTTCTGAATTAAACACTAAAAATATATTGTCAAGGAAAGGATAAATTTGAAAAATAAAAAGACAAAAGGTAACATGGGCACTAAACAGCCAACAGGAGTGGTTGCTCTCAGTTCCTCGCAGCATTGAGGACTTGCAGGGAGGACAGCAAGTTGAAGAATGAGAAACAGCACAGAGTTTTATGCAGTTTACTTGGTGTTGACCTTTGCTGTAGAGGATACCCGGGAAATGACTATTCCAAGGTCACTTTCTGAGAAAATCAGTGGGGCACTAGCGAAGAGCAATCTCCTAGGAGAAAATAAGAGAGCAACTTGAAAAATTCAACAGTAATAAATCACCATGACCAGATGGTATTCACCTGAGAGTTTCTGAAGGAAATAAAGTGTGAAATGCCTGAGCTACAGATGAGGATATGCAATGTATCTGGAAAACTAGCAACTGTTTCCAAATATTGCAATTTTACTAATATGGTATCTTTTCTGAAGGAAAGGAAAACAAATTAAGATTTATAGAATTACAGAGCAGTGGCTCTCCTGGTGATAATGGAGAAAGTGATAGAGTCTAATTAAGAAGAGCTCCCCTGAACATCAGGATAAGGTTAACCTGCTAAGGTCAAATCACCACAGAGTCTATAAAGAGAACACTGTTTCTCTCCATCCTATTAAACTTATCTGGAAATGTCAATAAAATACCAGATAGAAGTAAACCAGTAAATGAGGCTTTTAACAAGGTCACATGAGACTACTGGGGAAAATAAATAAGCACAGTCTTTGGGTGGAGAGGCCACCAGAGAAACTTCTGTCATTAATTGTAAAACTTGCTAAGGAATAAAAATAAAGTTTCAGGGACAATTTCTATTTTCTTTCCTAATATTGGAATACCTCTTCCAGAGATAGAGAGCCTTTTCAAATTAAAAACAATCAACAAATTTCACTATACACAAGATGCAGAGTAACAGTAGGGAGGAAGATGTGCTCCTAAATCAAGATAAAAATAAGAGAATAAAGGGTAATGGCAAGATAAGCACACAACAAAATTTAACTTATCAAATGGAATCTGAAAGCCATAACTGAATTTAAGTTTCTTATTATTGTGCTTTGTGTAAGCATCAGACTTTAATGAAAGCTAACAAGTAATAAGACGTATTTTTATGTCTTCAAATAAGGGCTGCTGCCTCCAGAGTGGTCACCAAAAGTATATATTTGCCTTTAGTTAAGCCATTTCTAAAATGCCCTCTACAGAAATGCCTTCAGAGCCAGTGGCATATTGTCTGAAATTATCCAATGGTACAACCCTCCATCCTTTAAGAACAGAGCCAGAAGCCAGTATGAGAGGACAGACTTGCCCTTGAAAAGCAAAGCACTCTTATAGCCAGCTCAATTCTGTAACTTCTGCTTACTCCTGTGTCTCAGCACAGAGGAGGGTATTATGTAAAGAAGAGCCAGGGCCATGAAGCAGAAGCTTGAAGAAATTCACACAAGGGCCTGGGGTAACCTCCTATGCCACTATTTGAGTGATCCAAATGTTAGAAAGTTCCAGTAAAACCAAGGCCTGTTGCACTATATAACTTCCACTGGCTCTTATAGCTGTGTTCTGAAGCCACAGGAAGAACCAGCAGCCTTTGCAAGACTGTAGATTGCTATAAAAAACCCTGTTCTCCTTGGTCCAGTAACCTGCTACCTTCACTTCAGGCTAAATATATAGTTCCTTTAAATAGACCTCCTTGGCACTATTTCTTGTCTTTGTTCTGGTCACTCTCTGCTCACTGAACTATAGTTATTTCTTGTCCCATTTTCACTCCATCTTTCCCCGTTTAAAAAAGCAATTTCTATTCACTGTAGGAAATACAGAAAACATAAAAGAGAAAATTAAAAATTTTCATAACACTTTCTGGAGATATCTGCTGCCACTCCATTGCCATTTTTATTTTTGGGTATTTTTTTTCCCCTATGAATTTTTTTTTTTGTAGACTTTATCTTATATCACATGTACACATTCTCATGTACACACAAGATCTGTTGCTTTTATATAAGAGATGTGTCCTTGAAAAACTACAAATAAATTAAATCACATTTTAAATATCAACATAATTCACTATTGAAAAGGTTATATGCAATGGAAAAAATTCTTTCCCTAATATGGACAATATTTTGGTGATATTAAACTAGATCCTAGGAGACTGTGGACAGGACAATTAGAACTAGTCTTTGGGGAAAAGAAGATATACTAAAGAGGAAAAAATTAACTCGTTAATGTGGATCTGGGAGGTGGGACAAAGTCGACCTTGTAAAAGGAGGTGGGACAAAGTAGACCTTGTAAATTTGTAAAGATTAAATTAAAAAATTATCATAATATAATACTTGTTCAAATATATGTTAAATGAAACTTGAACTTTTTCAGTGAAAGAAAATAGAATAAAGGGAAGCAAAGAACATAAGTGGTTTGAAGAAATGGTAAGGCTAATGAATTAGACACAGATATAATAATTCCATCCTATCAGCTGCATTCACTTCTGACCAGAGTCCATTATTTGTTAAAGCCTTCAATACCGCTTGGTTTATAGTGTACATATAGTTCTTTAACTAAAAGATAAACAGATAACCTATACTTCAATTGTTTTGTCATCTGATATATTAAGCAACTTTTAAACTTTAGAAAATATGCAATTATTGAAGCACAGTTAAATGGCCCCAGAAAACACAGGCTCCGTTATGTCTAATTATTCCTAGTTGAGGCAGGTGAGTAATTTATTATTATATGATCATTCTTTATCCAGTAGCCAAAAAATAAAATCAATAAAATGAAGTAAAATCTGAATCTAATTACTATCTAACAGTACTTTTAGTATTTGCTTTTTAAGCCCTTAAAAACCTGGACTTCGTGCAAAAACATTGTGCATAATTATAATTATGTTTTTAACTGCTTAATACAAAGATTCCCTTCTAAAAAATTAGTGTAAGTCATCATCAATGTCAATATTTATTTCCTATCTTTCATATTAAACATTTTATGGTCATTTAAAAACACTGTTATTTAAAAACACTGCTCTAGTCTCTCAAAATATAACTATATCTGATCTGGAATGTCTTTAACAAAGGAAGTAAATATATGAGATTAACAAATATAGCAAAAGAAGCCTAAAAGTCTCAAGATTTAACTATAGTTTAGATAATGAATTTTCTGAAATTGTCAAAAAGAAAAAGACATCTTAGCTCCCATTCCATTGAAACCACAGGCTTAATCGTCTTGTCTATATTCCTTCTGTTGCGTGGGAACTTTCCAATGATTTTCAAAGGTGAAGACAAGAAGGAGAGGTGTACTGGATTTATGTTGCAATACAGGTGCAGTACAAAAAAAGTTTCTTTTTTGCCAAAGAGGAAAATAAAACAGCAAATAAAATCGATGGGGAAAGCATACCCACTAATTTTATTTGTTCACATATATTACAGAATATAAAATGTTGCTCATAATTACCCCATTCCTATCTAGCAGTAATAATATTATCTAATAAAAGAGTAATATGCAAATTGGCCATATCTCCATGACACCTACAAGCCATACCCACCAGCCAATCAGGAGAGTATGCAAATTAATCCAACCAGGCCTGCAGGGGAGGGCAGTTAGGGGCAATCAGGCTGGCAGGGGAGCAAGCAGGAGGCTTGGGTTTCCCCGGCAATGGAGGAAGCCAAGCTTCCTGTACACCCTGGCTGGCCCAGGCCTCTGCTCAAGGTTACAAAGTTTCAATTATAGAAAATAAATAAATCCCCCAAAAAACGGCTGCTGCTACAAAGTGAGCAGAAGGATTGGGTTTCCCCAGTGATGGAGGAAGCCAAACTTCCTGGCCAGACCTGGGCTCTGCTCAAGGCTACAAAGTTTCAATTACAGAAGATAAATAAATCCCAGATACCAGCGTCTCCCCTTGGGTCACCAAGGGACGTGACTGGCCTGCAAATCACCATAGGCCCCTTGCCCAGGCCACCCCACACCCCAAGGGAACCCCCACCCTGATCCAGGATAGCCTTCAGGGCAAACCAACTGGCCCCCACCCATGCACCAGGCCTCTATACTATCTAATGAAAGAGTAATATGCAAATTGACTGTCACTCCAACACACAAGATGGCTGCCCCCATGTGGTCAAAGATGGCTACCCCCATGTGGACACAAGATGGCCACCACAAGATGGCCAGCAGGGGAGGGCAGTTGGGAGGGATCAGGCCTGCAGGGGAGGGCAGCTGTGGGTGATGAGGCCAGCAGGGGAGGGCAGTTGGAAGGGACCAGGCCTGCAAGGGAGGGCATTTGGGGCCGATAAAGCTTGTAGGGGAGGGAAGTTGGGGGAGACCCAGGCCTACAGGGGAGAGAACTTGGGGGAACCAGGCCTGCAGGGGAGGGTGGTATGGGGTAATGAGGTAGTAGGGAAGCAGTTAAGCATTAATCAGGCTGGTAGGGGAATGGTTTTGGGGTGATCAGGCTGACAGGCAGAAGCAGTTTAGGGGCAATCAGAAAGGCAGGCAGGCAAGCAGTTGGGAGCCAGCAGTCCTGGATTGTGAGAGGGCAGTCAGACATCCCTCGAGGGGTCCCAAATTGGAAAGGGTGCAGGCTGGACTGAGGGACACCTCTCTCCCCACCTGGAAAAAACAATCTCCAACTGGAATGAAGATGATGCCATCACTACCAATTCCACAGATGACAAAAAGACAGTAAGAAGACATTGGAAACTTCAGATCTATACATTCAAAATTTAGAATGAATTAATAAACTCAGAGAAAAACAGAAGTTATTTAATTAAAATAAGAAATGAAATTCTGAACAGCCATAATCTAACAAAGCAATTGAATTTCTAATTAAAAACTTTCCCTCTCTCTCTGCTGGGGCATGAATTTCTTGCAGTGGGCCTCTAGTAATGTATATAAGATGTTAAACTATTCAGACACTTTCACATATACTGTCTCATTTTAGCAGTATATGTTTAGTAGAATAAATGCTAAAACATTGTTCAGTGGAGGTTGGGAAAATGAAGGTCTGCATCAAGGTGAATTATCCGGGTTGCAAGTTTAAGAAGTGAAAAAACCGCTACTGAAATGACATGTTTTAATTTTGAGTCCAGTACTCTTTCTTAACCAAATTAAACCACAATTAAATAAAAGGTGATCCTTAAACTAAGGTGCAAAAACAGTAATGTGCCATAGGCTTCATACAATTTTGTTACAAATATCCAAAACAATGGAATATAATGAGGATGAGCATTTTGATGTTAGGTGTTGTGATATTGTGATTTGTAGTAAGAAATATTTGTTCTTTGTTCATTTCTGGCAAAGAGTGCCTAAAACTCTTGGAATTTCTTAGTAATGAGAGCTATAAATGTGTCTTTTGTTATGATAATGAGGTAGGTTTTGGACTCTGCTTAAGGATGTGGCTGGTTGCCAGGAGAACCAACTCTGTAATGTTCATCTGTATCTTTTCTCATATCTTTTTATAATAAACTGGTAAACGCAAGTGAATGTCTCCCTGAATTCTGTGACAGTCTAATTAATTGAATCTAAAGGGAGAAGTTGTCATAGCCAGTCAGTCAAAGGTACAGGTAACAACCTGGACTTCGGACTGCCATCTGAAGTGCCCTTGAAACCTGTTGGTCAGGAGCAGAGGTGTTAATTTGAGCTTGTGTTTGGCTTCTGAAGTAGATCATGGTTTTATGGGACTGAGCCCTTTACCCGAGTCTAATGCTATCTTCAGATAGACAGTGTCAGAATTGAGTTCAATTATAGGTCACCAAGCTGGTGTCATGGAGGATTGTTTGGTGCTGGGAAAAAGCTCCACACATCTGGTGACCAGACACGATAGGTTTTGTATGAGAAGTAAAGAAGACACAGGAAAGAAACACAGAGTAGGAAAGAAGGGATTTTCCCTACTCAGTAAGATTGAACTGAGTTTTTCTAAAAGAGAAAGTATAAAGGAATGATAAAGATAGCAGCAGAAATTAATAAAATAGAATACCGGCATATAATATAGAAAAGCAACAAAATCCAAAGGTTAAAATAAATAGGCCTATACAAGACCAATAAATGCAAGGAAAAAACAATCTCCAACTGGAATGAAGATGATGCCATCACTACCAATTCCACAGATGACAAAAAGATAGTAAGAAGACATTGGAAACTTCAGATCTATATATTCAAAATTTAGAATGAATTAATAAACTCAGAGAAAAACAGAAGTTATTTAATTAAAATAAGAAATGAAATTCTGAACAGCCATAATCTAACAAAGCAATTGAATTTCTAATTAAAAACTTTCCCCAAAAGAAATCTCCACATTCAGATGGTATAAGCAATAAGTGCTTCAGCATACTAAAGAAAAAATACTATCTTAGAGAAAATCTTTCAGACATTGGGGGGGAAAAAAAAAAGGAAATACTAAGTTTTATGAGGCCCAGGTAAATTTATTACTCATATCTACAATTAATAGGAAAGAAAATTATAGGTCAATCCCTGTTGTGAACATAAATGCGAGTTCTAACAAAACAGAATTCTAGCAAATTAAATCAAGCAATATATATATAGGACAGTTCATCACCGAATATTATATGGTGATAAAATAAACCAAATATTGATCCATGCTATAATATAGAAGAACCTTAAAACTATTATTTCAAGTGAAAGCAGCCAGTCACAAAGTACTACATATTGTGGAATTCTATTCATTTGAAATGTATAGAATATGCAAATCTATGAAGATAAAAAGATTCAGAGTAGTTTCTTGGGCAAAGAACTGCGCGTGAAGGAAACAGAGTGGGAGGAAATGGAAAATGACTGCTAATGAATACAGGTTTCTCTCTGGGGCTACAAAATTGTTCTAAAATTTGATTGTGATGAATTGTATATTTTACATGGGTGAATTACACATTATGTTAATTACAACTATAAAACTGTTTAAAAATAGTATAAAACATATAATAGTTTAACACTCAATAAAACAGATATGGAACTCTTAAAAATGGGAGGGGAAATTTGGGAAGGCATATGTAAAAATTATTTTTAACTCTTCTCAACAATCATATTAGTGTGGTGGTATTAGCATTGCTATTCTGAGACTGTTCCATATATTGTTCAAATTTTAATATCTATTGATTATGTTGAATGCTAAAATGAGTTTCCTGGAGCAGAGCATGATAGTACTACTACTTACAAACAGAAGTAGATAATACATTCTGGTTCTTCTCTGACCCTGGCTCCTTCCTCAAGAGCAATGTGATGAAAATGAAATACAATCTTCCAAGTAATTGCATCTACTGTATGTAAGGAGTCCTGAAAAAATAAATCTGAATGTTTACTTAGGGAAAATGACAATTATTCCCCCTCCCTTTCTGAATGTCCTTGGAAAAGTAAAAAATTTGTGTCTTAACACTTTGGAATGTAAAAAAAAAAAAAAAATCTTGGGAGGAGGGATAAAACTAGTATCTCCAGCTTGACAACCCAGGAGGTGTATCCAAGGTCCTGGTCTCATTTTCCCACCCTAGAAATGTAAACACATACCTCCAGAGAAGTAAATCTCCCTGGAGTTCTCACTGTCTATCCAGTCATACAGTAAATCCTAATGCTTGCCTTTTACTGGTACCTAGGTTCCAAGTTTCTGCAAAATTTGCTCAGGAAGCCTTAACTGTGCAGAAACATACACATATTTTCTTCACAACTCTAAATGTGTAATGTGGTTTAAAACAAATGAAAAAGTGAGTTAAACCAAAAGACTGATTGTCAAACCAAACTCAGCTCAGCTGTTTGATAGAAGTAACCAAACAGCTCAGCAAATCAGGGAGAGGCCCCAGACTATCAGAACAGGCTTTCAGGTCCTTGCTTGTCACGTTGGCTAGATCCCAGGTCAGGTTAGCAGAGGAGGTCATTTGGAATTATTATTATAGTACCATTATCCATTTCTTGCCCCCCCCCCCCCCCCGCAAAATAACTTTTTTTATTGCACATTCATATTTATAGTAACTGGGATAGTGACCAGAGATTGGTCAGTAAATTCTGGGTTGGTTTGAAGATATAATTATATTCCCAGATATCACCGTACAGGTTTTAATAGTCATTGAACAACATACCCTCTTCAGGACAACACAGTGTTGTTCCTTTATCAGTCTAATCAAAACCAGTGCACCATGGGAAAGATAAATCCCCTTTATATCTGTGGTTTCTGGCCCATTAGCAAACAAATATAAAGGTCTCACTGTCTAGTAATGGTCTATCATAATCTAGGCTAACCATAGTATCCCCATAAATTGGCTTGACTTGTGACAGACACTCCTGGTCATTCATCTTTAAAAACAACAACTTCCATAATGATTATAACACTCAATAGTCTTTCTTGGGTAAAGATACAGACACTCTTCCTTCACTGTTGACTGATATGATGTTCTATTAGAAGAAATACTCTAATAGTCCAGTCATTTAAAGCTGTTGTTCCTCCTGGGCCATCTCCAGATGCAGCCAGTCTACTAAAAGAGAGCTCCCTCTAGCGTCTCTATTTAGACTAGCAAATCCTTTTCATCATAAGCTTTCAGGAATATTTTGGTCTGATGTAGTATTCCAAGACCAGCACCAAAAATCCCTACAGAACAACTGAAACAAACAAACAAACAAACAAACAACAAATAAAACAGAGGCAATAGTAATCAAGCCAGAACATGGATTATTACCATGTACCATGATAGTAGGGAAAGTTGTTTTGCAATAAAATAATATAGTCATATGAGAGGCCAATTAGAACACCAAAAAGAGCTATGCCCAGTGTCATAATTTTCCATAAATAATTTCAGAAAGGAATTATCAGTAATGTCAATTCATTATACCTTTCCCAGTTATATCTCCTTCAAAGGTGGTGTTTCAGTTTCCTGAAATGAATTCTATTTACATTAACATATTCTGTATTTGAAAAATTAAATCAAGCAATGCTAGGCAGCAGAAATGTTTTACATCATATCTAGATTAATAACATTATAGAAATTTCAGGAGTACAACATTATCATTGAATATCGGCATACTCTATTATGCACTCACCACCAAAAGTTTAGTTTCTATCCATTTGATCTTTTTTACTATTTTGCATTTCCCCACCCCATTGCCCTCTCGTAACTACCAATCTGTTGTCTGTATCTATGAGTTTGTTTTTCTTTTGTTTGTTTCTTAGCTTTTTTGTTTTATATTCCACATGAGCAAAATCATATGGTTTCTGTCCTTTTTCATCTGACTTACTTCATTTAGCATAATACCCTCTAGGTCTGTCCATGATGTAACAAATGACAATATTTCATCTTTTTTTATGGCAGAGTAGCATTCCTGTGTGTGTGTGTGTGTGTGTGTGTGTGTGTGTGTGTGTGTGTGTGACTGTGTATCAATTCTTTACCCATTCATCCACTGATGGACATTTAAGTTGTTTCCGTATCTTGGCTACTGTAAATAACGCTGTAGGTGCATATATATTTTTGAATTAGTGTTTTATTGTTGTTTTCCATAGTGGCTGCACAAATTTGCATTCCCACCAACAATGTCTGAGGGTTCCCTTTTCTCCACATCCTCTCCAATACTTGTTATTTCTAGCTTTTTAGATAGCAGCCATTCTAACAGATATGAGGTGATCATTATGGTTTGGTTTACACTTCCCTAATAATGAGTGCTACTGAACATATTGTTATGTCTGTTGGTCTGTTGGCCATCTGTATATCTTTCTTAGAAAATTATCTATTCAGATTCTATGTCAATCATTTAATTGGGTTGTTTGTGTTTTTATTTGAATGCGTTCTTTATATAATTTGGATATTAACCACTTATCAAAAACATAATTTGCAAATATCTTTTCTCTTTGGTTGGTTGTCTTTTTGTTTGTTTGATGGTTTCCTTTGCTATGAAAATGGTTTTTAGCTTGATGTAATCCCATTTTTCTATTTTTGTTATTGTTTCCCTTGCCTTTGGAGTCAAATTCACAATTAAGTTAATTGCCAGAAACTTAGTGCCTAAGTTTTGTTTCATGTATTATATTATTTTAGGTCTTACATTCAAGTCTTTAATCCATTTTGAATTAGTTTTTATGCATGGTGCAAAATAGCGGTTTAATTTAATTCTGAAGAGACTGCTCTTTTTCCATTTTCTAAGCTTGGCTTGTATGACCTTTAGTTGCCAATATACATATGGAGTTATTTTTGGGATCTTAATTCTGTTCCACTGGTCTGCGTGTCCGTTTTTCTGTCAATATCATACTGTTTTTATTACTATGGCTTTGCACTAGAGTTTGAAATCCGAGACTGTAATACCTCTGGCTTTGTTCTTTTTTCTGAGGATTGTTTTCACTATTCGGGGTCTTTTGGGGTTCCATTAAAATTTGAGACTTTTTTTTTATATTTCTGTTAAAAATGTCATTGGGATTTTGATGAGAATACACTGAATCTGTATATTATTTTAGGTAATATAAACATTTTAACAATGCTAATTCTTCTATTCCAGAAATAAGGAGTATTTGTCCATTTCTTTGTATCTTCATTTCTTTCAACAATGCCTTGTAGTTTTCGGTGTAAAGGTCTTTCATCTTCTTTGTGAAGTTCATTCCTAGGTATTTAATTCTTTTTTGTTGTAATTATAACTGGAATTGTTTTCCTCATTTTTCTTTCTGATAGTTCCTTTCTGTTAGTATACAAAAATGCAACAGGGTGCCACTCTGTGTGGTTGGCTCTGGGTTCTCAGTTCCTCGGGAAGGAAACGGAAGTCTGCTAATGGCAATGTCTTGTATTTCTGCATCTGTGTAAATGATGGTGGCTCCACAACACTCCTAGCAGTCCCTGGCTCTGAAGTATTCAGTGGAGGAGATCAATAGGGACCCTGACCTTCTGCCCAACATTTTGTTAGGAGTTCATATCTGCCAAGTGATAGAAGGGCTTTGGACAACTCCCTGAGAAGAGGACACTTCTTTACTTTCATTCCAGTTGGGGCACTTCCTGAACTCTGTAAGTTCCCCCAGGGGGACAAATGCATCAGTATAAAATGGAAAATATGATACCGGTGAAGAAAAAAGGTTAAGCTTCCACCACTTCTCAAAAAATGTAACAGATTTTTATGCTGATTTTGTATCCTGCAACTTAGTACTGTAATTGTTTATTATTTCTAATATTTTTTTCAGCTGCAGTCTTCAGGGTTTTCTAACTATATAAAATCATGTCATCTGCATATAGTAAAGTTATACTTCCTTTCCAATTTGGATGTCTGTTATTTATTTATTTTGTCTAACTGCTCTAGCTAATACTTCCAGGACTATGTTCAATAAACATGGTGAGAATGGTCAACCTTGTCTTGTTTCTGATCTTAGGGGAAAAGCTTTCAGTTTTTAAGCATTAAATATGATGTTAGCTGTGGATTTGTCATATATGGCCTTTATTATGTGCAAGTACTTTCCTTCTATTGCCATGTTTTTATCATAATGTTGTATCTTCTCAAATACTTTTTCTGCAACCATTGAGATGATCAGGTAATTATTATCCTTCATTTTATTAATGTCCTCTAGCAAGCTGATTGATTTGCAAATGTTGAACCTTCCTTGCAACCCTAGAAACAATTCCACTTAATAGTGGTATTATCCCTTTAATGTATTGTTGTATTTGATTTGCTAATATTTTATTGAGGATTTTGCATCAATATTCATCAGAGATAGTGGCCTATTATTTTCTTTTGTGTTTTCTTGGTCTAGTTTTGGCAACAGGTAAATGTTGGCCTCATTGAGTTAAAAAGCACTGCCTACCTTCAATTTTTTGGATGAGTTTGAGAAGGCGAGGTATCAAATCTTTGAATGTTGGTAGAATTCCCCAGTGAAGCCATCTGGTTCTGGACTTTTTTTTTGGGGGGGGGGGGGAGGGGGTTGATTACTGCTTTATTTCTATACTAGTGATCATTCATTTCAGGTTTTCTATTTCTTCATGATTCAGTCTAAGAAGGTTGTATGGTTATACGTATTTATGCATTTCTTCTAGGCTGTCCATTTGGTAGCACATAGCTTTTTACAGTGTCAACAAATGGACAATCTTTGAATTTCTATGATATCATTTATTGTCTTTTATCTCTGATTTTATTTGAGTTTTTTTCCATTCATGAGAAACTTAGGGGTTTGTCAATTTTATTTATGTGTTCAAAGAATCAGATTTCTGTTTCATTAATGTTCTTTTTATATGTTACTGATATCAGAGAGGGAAGCGAGACACACAGAAACATCAATGCTGAAAGAGAATCATTAACTGGCTGCCTCCTGCACTTCCCTTACTGGTAATTGAGCCTGGTCATGTGCCCTGACCAGAAATTGAACCATGACATCCTGGTTTATAGGTTGACACTCAATCACTGACCCACACCAGCTGGGCTCATTAATGTTGTCATTTTAGTCTTTATTTAATTTCACTGTTTTTTCTTTCTTTCCTTCCACTGAAGTTGGGCTTTGTTTGTTTTTTCTATTTCTAGTTCCTTAAGGCAATAGTTTTCAACCTTTCTAATGCTGTGACCCTTTAATACAGTTTCTCATGTTGTGGTGACCCCTAACTATAAAATTAATTTCGTCGCTACTTCATAACTATAATTTTCCTACAGTTAATGAATCATAATGTAAATATCTGTGTTTTCCAATGGTCTTAATCTCTACAGCAGTGTTCTCAACCTGTGGATCACGACCCATAGGTTGAGAACTACTATCAGGGTCACCTAAGACCATCAGAAAACAGATATCTACATTGCAATTCGTAACAGTAGCAAAATTACAGTTATGAAGTAGCAAATAAAAAATTATTTTAATGGTTGGGGTTCACCACAACATGAGGAACTGTATTAAAGAGTCACGGCATTAGAAAGGTTGAGAACTACTGCCTTAAGGTGTGACATTAGATTGTTTATTCGAGATTTTTCTTGTTTCTTGAGGTAGGGTTTATATACATATACATAAACTTCCCTTAGTACTGCTTTTGCTGTACCCCAAAGATTTTGGTATGTCATATTTTTATTTGTCTCTGTATATTTTTATTTCTTCTATTTCTACATTGAAACAATATTATTGTTTAATCTCCACATATTTGGACTTTTCTACCTTTCCTCTTGTAATTAATTTCTAGTTTCATACAATTGTGGTTGAAAAAGATGCGTGGTATTTCAATCTTCTTAATTTAATGAGGCTTTTTTTTTCTGTCCCAACATATGATCTATCCTTGAGAATGTTCCATGTACAATGAAGAATGTTTAACCTGTCACTTTGAAATGGTAAGTTCTGAAAATACCTATTAAGTCCATATAGTCTAATGTGTTATTTAAGGCCAACATTTCCTTGTTGACTCCCCATCTAGATGATCTATCCAGAGACTGTGTTCATTCATAGAAAATAACAATAAATGTCACCTTATCATTTGATCTTCTAGTAATATTTTATAGCAAGATATACATCTTATTATTCTAGTAATTTAACAATTACAAAACTGAGGCATACAGAAATAAATTACATTGAACAATAAAGAATGACTCAAATATAAAAGCATAGTAAGCTTAGGGCCTCCCTTGTCTTAGCTCTGCCTGTTCTGTTCACCCCATGATCGAGAGGGCGGGTCTTGGCTCTGCCTGTCCAGTTCGCCCTGTGATCATGATGGCGGGTCTCAGCTCTGCCTGCCCCATGATCATGATCGTGGGTCTCGGCTCTGCCTGTCCAATTCACTCCATGATCACCATGTCAGGTCTCTGCTCGGCCTGACCTCTTCGCAGGCGGTTTGGACCTGGGCAGGTGGCAGAGCATCAGGGGACTTGGACCTGGCCAGGGGCTTAGGGCGCTGCCAACTGCCACCCGCTCGGGTCCCCTTGGATCCCACCAGAGGCATAGGGTGCTGGCCCCCACCCCACCTGAATATGCAAATTTACCCACCATCTTTGCTGGGTTAATTTGCATATCACTCTTGATTGGCTTTGGGCATAGCAGTTGTACGGTTAATTAGCATTTTTCTTTTTTATTAGTGTAGATGTCCATTTTTGTCTTTTCTTACTATATTGTCTGATATAAGTATGGTTACACCACTTTTCTCTGGATCCTATTTGCTGGAACTATCATCTCCCATCTCTTCACGTTGAGCCCATGTTTGTCATTGGAGCTAAGGTAAGTCTACTGAAGGAAGCATATTGTTGGGTCTTTTTTGTTTTGTTTTTCATCCAGCTACTCTGAACCTTTTGATTGGTGAATCCAGAGCATTTACTTTTAAGGTGATTACTGATGGGGATTTACTACTGCCATTTAATCTTTCATATTCTGATTGCTCTGTATCTCCATTGTTTCTTTTCCCTTGAGATCATCTGCTACTTTAGTTTGATGAGTTTGCATGTTTTCTTCCCTCCATTTCCTCTTTATCATGTTCTGTGTCTCAGCTCTGTATTTTTGTTTTGTGATTATCATAAGGTTTGTTCAAAATGTCTCATATATAAAGTCATCCTTTATCTTCTGACAGCAACTTGTCTTCAGTTGCTTATTCAAGTTCTGTCCTTTCCATACTCCCCTTTTATGTTTTTGTTGTCACAAATTATTCCTTTTTATGTTGTATATTTATTACCCAATTGAAGTAGCTATAATTATTTTTAATGTTTTTTATTTTTAACCTTTATGTTATAATTAAACATTTAGGATCCTATTTTGAAATACTGTGGCAATTTTCTGCTTGTTTGTCACCTTACTCAAAGTTTTGTATACTTTTAAATTTTAAGTTTTTTATATTTTTGTCTCTTTGTTTCAGGTAGAAGAGCATCTTAAAACATTCCTTATAATGCAGGCTTTATGATGGTAAATCCCTCAGTTTTTGTTTGGGGAAGCTTTTATTTCTCTTTCATATCTGAAGGATAACTTTACTAAGTACTGTAAACATAGTGTTGGTTATATCTTTCAATGTTTTGACCATATTATCCTACTCTCTCTTGGTTTACAGAATTTCTGCTGAGAAACCTGATAATATTCTTATGGGGTTTCCTTTGTAGCTTATTGTCTTTTAATTTTTTTTCGGGCTATCTTAAGAATTCTTTTTTTTAAAAAAAAATCATTAACTTTTTGACAGTTTTAATATATTGTTTCTTGGAAAAGGCTTTTTTTGTGTTGAGATAATTAGGTGTCTTGCCCAGTTCCTTCTCTATATTTGGAAGATTTCCATTAATATTTCTTTGAATAAGCTCTCTATTTTCTTTTCCCTCTTCTCCTTCAGGGATACCCATTATCCTTATGTTGCCCTTTCTAATGGAGTCATATAATTCTTGTAGAGATCTTTCATTTTAAAAAGAATTTTAGTTTTCCTTTTCTACCTGAATCACTTCTAGATTTCTGTCTTTGAGCTTGCTGATTCTCTTTACATATCTGCTCTATTTCCAATGATTTCTAATGCATTCATCATATCATTTATTCAGTAATTCTGATCCAGAATTGATTTGTTCTTTTTTATAGTTTCAATCTCTTTTGTTCATTTTTTTTTCAATCCTCACCCAAAGATAGGGAATTTTTAAAAAATTGATTCCAGAGATAGGAAGGGAGAAAAAGGAGGAGGAGCAAGAGCAGGAGAAGGAAGAGGAGGAGAAGGGAGGAGGAGGAGAAGGAAGGGAGAAAGAGGAGGAAGGGAGAAGAGGGAGGAGGACGAGGAGGAGAAGGAGAAAGAGGAAGAGACAGAGATAGAAACATTGATGTAAGAGACAAATATGGATCGGTTGCCTCCCCTACACGCCCTAACTGCAATCTAAGTACGTGTCCTGACTCAAAACTGCAACCTTTTGGTGTATGCGATGACAATCCAACATATTGAGCCACCTGACAGGGCCTGTTCATTAACTTTAATGAGCTCATCGAACTGCCTTTCTGAGTTTTCTTTTACTGAGTTTCTTTATGACAGTTATTTTTGAATTATCTATAATAATAAAAGCATAATATGCTCATTAGACTGTATAGCTGAATGACCTTCCGGATATCCTTCAGGAAATCCTTCCAGATGAAGTCTGGGCTGCAAGGGCTGAGGCAAACCACTGTGGCTGTGAGGGCCGAGCCCCTTGCACGAATTTTGTGCATTGGGCCTCTAGTCTATCATAAAATATCACAATCTTTTATGACTTTGAGTTCGGCTTCTGAAGAATTATCATTTTCTACATGCAAAAAAAATGAAACTAGACCACCAACTTATACCACACACCAAAATAAACTCAAAATGGATAAAGGATTTAAACATAAGGTGGGAAACCATAAAAAATACTAGGGGAATCCACAGGTACCAAAATCTGGGACATATGCCAAAGCAGTTTCTTCACTGATACTGCTCCTAGAGCAATGGAAACTAAAGTGGAAATAAACAAATGGTACTACATCAAAATAAAAAGCTTTTGCACAGCAAAAGAAACCATCAACAGAACAACAAGAAAGCCATGGGAGAACATATTTTCCAATGTTATCACCAATAAGGGTTTAATCTCCAACATTTACAGGGGACTCATGCAACTTAACAAAAGAAAGATAAACAACTCAAACAAAACATGGGCAACAGAACTAAATAGATACTTTTAGAAAGAATACAGATGGAAGGCCAAGAGATATTAATGCTCAGTCACTAATCATCTGAGAAATGCAAATCAAATTGGCAATGTCAGAATGGCTATCATCAACAAATTAACTAACGACAAGTGCTGAAGAGGATGCAGAGAAATAGGAACCCTCGTGCACTGCTGGTGGGAATGCAGACTAGTGCAGCCACTGGGAACAGTATGGTGTTTCCTCAAAAAACTAAAAATAGAACTCCCATTTGACCCGTAATCCCACTTCCAGGAATATACCACAAGAAACTAGAAATATCAATCAGAAAAAATATATGCACCCCATGGCAGCACAATTCACCATAGCTAAGCTTTGGAAACAGCCTAAGTGCCCATCAGTTGATGAGTGGATTAAAAACTGATACATCTACAAAATGAAATACTATGCTGTGGTAAAAAAAAAAAAAAGGAGCTACTACCATTTGTAACAACATGGATGGAACTGGAGAACATTATGTTAAAGTGAAATAAGCCAGTCAAGATAAATAGCACATGATCTCACTCATTTATAGACTATAATGAACAATATAAACCAATGAACAAAAACAAATCCAGAGACAAAGAAACATCAACCAGACCATCAAAACTTAGAGGGAAAGTAGAGGAGGGTGGGGATAAGGGGGAGAGATCAACCAAAGGACTTGTATGCATGCATATAGGCCTAACCAATGGATACAGACACCAGGGGGGTGAGGGCATGAGTGGGGGGGATGGGGAGGTAATAGGGGGATAAGGACACATATGTAATAGCTTAATCAATAAAGAAATTAAAAAAGAATTATCATTTTCTTTTTGTGATAGCACGTTACCATGGTTCTTCGTGGTGCTTGGTGGGTGGGTTGCTCTGCTGAGGCACTAGAAACAGAAGACACCCTTCTTATTTAAATACTAGGGGCCCAGTGCATGAAATTCATGCGGGGGGGGGGGGGTAGGGGATGTCCCTCAGCGCAGCCTGCACCCTCAATGGGGCCAATGGCTGGCTCTGCCCAAGACGCCTCCGCCCTGCTCCCCCAAGCTCAGGTCTTAGCCCCCACGGTGACCGCCCAGCCCCAGGGGCACCCCACACTTGTGGCAGCCAAGGGGCAAGCTGCCCAGAGCCTAGTCACTGCACGGCACTGGGGGTGCGGGCTCAGGACGCAGAACACTTGGCAGGGTGCAACCAACCTTGACCGCAGAGATTGGCAGGACTCGGAAGGAGGGCGTGGGGGTGTCTCACCTTTCTGGACCTCGGGCCACGTGTCCGCCTCTACCTGCAAAGGCTGCCCTTTGGAGGGCCCTGCTATGCATGCAGCGCCTTCCCAGCTCCCTGGCTGTTTCTCCCACCTTCTCTGCCATGTCCAGAGATGCTCTGCCACAGATCCGGGAGCCCTTAGGCACCTCTTCCTGTGCCTCTGCCAAAGCTTAGTACCTGTACTTCTCCAGCTCCCTCTTTCCCTCTTGAAATTGAAAATTATTGAGGTTGCTCAGGGTTGTTGCTCCAGCAGTTTCCTTCCCTGCCCTCAAGATCCCCGCCCCCTGTCCCGCAGCCATGCCCCTCCCCTTCTCTCACCCCGTCTTTCCATCCATCTTCCCTCTCTCCTCCCTCCCTCTTCTCCTCTGGGGTTCTCCTGGCAGCCCAGCCCCACTAGAGCGGCTCCTGCTTGGGAAAGGCAGAAGCAGCTTGGCAGAAGCAGCTCTCCAGCGCCCCTTGGCCATGGCTATGGTGCCGAAGGCGCTTGCTCCCTGACGTTCCTAGGGCCTCTGCCTCTGCCTCTGCCTCTGCAGCCTCTGAACCCCCAGGGCCACTGCCGCCCGCTCGGACCCCACCCGCAGCCGCTGCTCGTGGCACTAACAGCCATCCTCATGAAGCCTTGGTGGCTTGGGGCTCAGATGCTGTGAATGTACAATAGTCAGTTTCCCTCTCCGCCCGACCCGCTCTGCTTGCTAGCCCAGCATGCCCATCGGATCTGCGCGCAGAAGTTATGTCAGTTGCTTGGGGTGTCCCCCCACTCTCTGTGCACCTCACACCTACCTACATTTCTCAAACATTTGGCATACTCATCCACCACACTCACTCCCCCCACCACCTCCCACGCACCTTGGCCCTGCCCCCCACCTCCCGCACACCTTGGCCTGTGTGCCTCGGCCTGACTCCCTTGTGGGCCTAGGCCCCGCCCCCACCGCCTGTGCCCAAGTTGGCCTCACCCCTGCCTCACGCCTCGGCCCCACCTCTCATGCCATTCAGCCCCGCCCCCCACTCCTGACTGGCTGGTAGCATAGCGAAGGTACCATCAAATTTGCATGTTTCTCTTCTATTTTATAGGATTGTTTCTATTTTAACAATTTAGAGACTTTTATTTTGTCTCCCAATAGGTGGCTCTATAATGCAAGCTTTTGGTTTCTCTTTACAGTGTTGCCTGTGCCTCCTGGGTTGCCGGTGCCTTGCTGCTGCCACTGTTATTGTAGTGCTGGGTGTCATTGATCAGAGTATCTCTGCTGGGTTCACTTATAAGGTGGGTGCCCTCTCCATGTTCAGGTCACCTGAGTCTTAAGGCCCACTGCTATGGTGCGGAATAGGGGGAGTGGGGTAAGAGCTAGTCTTAGGTCACCACTGCCATTCCTGCTTGGTTGCCTATGGCTGCTGGGGCCACTGTGGCCAGGAGGCCATGGTCACTTGTACCATCTCTGCTGCTGCTACCTGGATCTCCATTGAGGGCACTGCTACAGCCATCAGGGAAAGCCAGAGACCACTGCTACACTCCTTTTCCTTTCCTGGAGCTGTGGTGAGGGCCCGAGTTGTGGACCCCCTCATGTTCACTGGCACTATATTCTCAGCCATAGGAGCCAAGGAAGCAGGATCATGGGCACCATCCCTTTCATCCCCCCATTCAGCTTCCCCAATGCATTCAAATTGGTTCATCTTTAGATCTAGATGTGTGTCTCTTAGGCGTACTAGTGTGTTGAGCAGAGGAAACTTTGATGGTTTATAGATGCCCCAATGGTTATAGATTGAAGGGGAGAGACAAAGGGATCATGTCACTCTGCATGATGCTGATATCACCCTCTCCTTAATTCTTAACGTTAGTCTTACTTTGGTTTTCTGCACTATAGCATCTCTATACACTACAAGTTTTACCTTGAGTCTTTTGGTGTTCAATCCCTAACTTCCTTAGGGATTACTGTTCATTGAGCTCAGTATCTAACAATCCTAAGAAGTTTAAGAAGTTTGGTGTGTGTGTGTTTGTGTATGTGTGTGTTTATGTGTGTGTTTGTGTGTGTGTTTGTGTGTGTGTGTATTTCAGATTCTTTGGCTTAACTGAGAGAATAAATTCAGCCCACTGTTTAATTATTTTCCATTCTCAATCATGATCCTCACAATTAGACTGAACTCCTCCAGATTAGGACAGATATAGAGTGAATTTGCTAAAAAAGTTTTAAAAGGTGGTTCCAGAATGCCGCTTCCATCTCCTAAAACATAATAAGGCTTTAGGAAATCCTTAGTGGAAATTCCATCAATTTCCTGCTTTTCTTTCCATTTTTCTAAGAAGCCATTTAAACAACTTCACCCAATTGAGCCAGTTATCTGCTTTCCTTCCACTTTTTCTTTCCTTTGTGCCTTCTCTCTTTTGGATGGCCCAGAACTTTTTCACCACACAGCCTTATGCATGGTGACTAAGACAGCAGATCTGTTATGCCCGAGTATTCTTGTACCTTCCCAAGAGCAAGGTTCTCATGACCTACTCCCATCACGTCATTTGTGCCAGCAACATTAAATTATGTCTCTCTCTGTATAGGGTTAATTGCACTTGGATCATTCCTATTCCTATTTTTAAAAACTCCATTTGTAGTTTGGGGAAGGAGTAAGGCACTTATTCCTCTCAGGGTATAAACACCAAATCAAAGCCTTTGCCCACTATTGCAGGTCAGAAGCACAGAGAAAATTCTCATACCATTCATCTGCTCAACCCAAATAGTCCTTTGCACTCAACAATGTCCAGAATAGTAATGTGGCCTCCTGATTGCTAATTCTAATAATCCATGACAATAATTATTCCCCAAGATTTTGTTATTTTCTATAAGGAATCCTAATTGTTAAACAGAATACTCTTATCATTAAGTAACCACCTGACCTTTGTCTCCAACTACCTATATGGTTTTTGCAGTGATCAATTTAGTTATTTTGTAAGCAAATATGACATTCAAGAAGCAGGTTTCCCAGAGATGGGTAAATATGGAAATATGGTCTCTGTTTTCCCTCCAACTACAATCTCTTCTCTCCCTCTCCCTTTCCCTTTCTCTCTCTCTTTTCTTTTGTTGTATTATTTTAATGGGTCCTGTTTTTACCAGGGCTGGAAATAATAGTTAACTGCACATCACAATTTTCTGTCTTCTCTTTTTTCTTGCCAAAGGGTATATATCTGTGAGACTGAAAAAATATCACCAGTGGTCGGCAAACTGTGGCTCTCGAGCCACAGGAGCTTAATCACAAGGAACAACAACAGCTTGTAATTGTTAGAATCAAGAGTCTAGGTCAGTGGTCGGCAAAATCATTAGTCAACAGAACACCAAACCACAGCTCGTGAGCCGCATGTGGCTTGCGAGCCGCAGTTTGCCGACCACTGGACTAGGCCAATTTACAATAACAAAGTCTCTAACAAACCAGAGATCTTACCTAGTGTAAAGCTTCACTAATAACTTCAAGGTTACAGGCAATCAAAGGGCCAGGTGAAGCAGAGAGGGGAGAGAACCATTGGTGTTTTCTAGACACATTGAACCTGCTCTGACCTAGGTTAAAATGTAAGGTCTCTAAGCAATGCATGTAGTTTGCATCACATACACAAAAGATAGCTACTTCAGTCATAAAACATCTCTATTCCAATATTCATATACTTACATAACTTATATGACATGTTCTAGGGAACCATACCCCAAAGCCAAAGATTCCCGGTTTGTTTACCAAAATTAACCACAGTAACCAGATACATCCTGCCAAAAGCAATCCAAAGATAAGGACTCTTTTCAGATAGTAAACACCATTAACGACAGTTTGATTGTTTTTGCCATACGGTTTGTAGTTGATGATTATAAAATCATATGAGGTATTCTTCCTTTCTTTTCAGGGAATTTATACTAGTTATTAGAAAGAATATATTACAGATCTGCTATTTGGTTTTTTGTTGTTGTTGTTCCCAATAATTATGGGACTTTCTAATAAATAATATATTATGTGTCCTTAAGTCAGAGATTTTTTTGAAAGAAGGGAAGTACAGATGGAATACAGAATTATTATTGTTCTTACATAGTCTTGAATTTATTTCAAGATATTATGAGCTCATGAGTTAATACACACACACACACACACATATATATGTGTGTGTAAATATATATATATATATATATATATATATATATATATATTCACATTAAAAGAAATCTGCACTCTGAAGAAATGAAAACTAGAAATATAGATCTTGGGCTGAAATGTACAAGATGATCTCATGTGTTCACAGCACTATTTATACAGTCATGTGCCACTTAATGACATGGATATGTTCTGAGAAATGCATCATTAGGTGATTTCATCATTGTGCAAACATTACAGAAACCTAAATGGCACAGCCTATACACACTTAGGCTATATGGTACAGCCTACTGTTCCTAGGTTACAAGCCTGTACAGCCTGTTACTATATAAAACACCACCAGATTAAATCAAGCAAAATAGAAAATTTGCAATCAAGAGATGTAGTAAGCATGAGATGTACAAGGCTACTGCTAAAAACAAACTTTTATTAATAAATAGAAAGAGTACACTCTAAAATAACAATAAAAAGTATAGTATGATAAATACATATAAATAGTATAATAAACACATAATACAATAAATATAGTAACATAGTCATTTATTATCATTATCAAGTATTATGTACTATATATCATTGTATGTGCTATACTTTTATATGACTGGCAACACAGTAGGTTTGTTTACACCAGTATCTCACACACATGAGTAATGTATTATACTACATTATGATGACTATGCGTTACTAGCCAATAGGAATTTCTCAGCTCTATTATAATCTTTTAGGCCCATCATTGCATATGTGGCCCGTTGTTGACCAAAATGTGACACAGGGCACCACTGTAATAGCACTAAACTAGAAATTACCTACATATCATCAGTGATAAAATGGACAATTAAATTGTGGAACATTCCTACAATGGACCTCCATACCACAATGAGAAGTAAACAAATGACTTCTTTATTCAATAATGTGGATTAATCTCATAAACATAATGTTGAGCCAACAAAGCCAGACACAATTGAACCATACAATCATATTAAATTAAACAACAGGAAAAAACTAACCTATAGCTTTAAGTGTCAGGAGAGCTGTTACCTTTGGCAAATACTGACTAGGATATCAGAAATGCCACATATCTGGAATTGGGTGCTGATTACATAGTTATTTTCACTTTGTGAAAATGCATCATATTTCATCAATGCTTAATTATTTACTAATAATTTGTTCATTTTTTGCATTTATGCTATACTTCAATAAAATATTACTTAAAAATAAAACATGAGGTAGATCTATATTTATTGACATAGAAAAAAATCTCCAAGGTATGTTGAGTAAAAAAAGGCAAGTTCCCAATCAATACAGATTTAAGATACCATTTGCATAGTATTAGGAAACCTATAAAACAATAATAATATTTCTACACATGCATATACATGTGCCCCCAAAAAAGTGATCTAGGAAGGTGATCAGTCATCAACTCTGGTGTGTATCCTGGGAAATGAAGTACTTGGTGGGAGAGGAGAGACTAGAAAATACATGGAAGCTTTTCTTGATGTAGGAAAATTTAACATTATATAGCAAGAATGTTTTCAATACTCATATAATTAAAAGTAAATATTTCTAAAAGACAGGACTGTTCTTAAATCAAATGGTGAAATGATTCGTTAAGTAAGTCTAAAAACCAAAAACTTGTAAAATTTTAAGCTATTAAGTAAAAATTCATGAGTTCACTGAGCCCACAGACACCAAGGTTATGTAACACAATGATCAGAAATATATTTGTATAATTCATGTAGAATCAATTTCTAAGACCATTCCATAATGTCAAGGGCCACAAAACTTTGCTGATTCCCTCTCCCTTTGCTGAAGGATCTACTGTCCCATTTTTGGCCTAAAACCTTTTCTGAAAACTTTAAAAGGACTGGGAAAAAAAAGGGAGCCTGTAAATGCATCTTTTATATTTCTCTGCCTCTTTAGAAGATATGTACCATTCAACAAATCTTTAATACTGTTCTTCAGAATAACTATGATCTTTGCATATTTATAGGTAAGCAATAGAAACTATATGCTATAAGTGTTAAAATTAAATCTATGCCCTAGCTGGGTTGGCTCAGTGAATAGAGCATCAGCCCATGGACTGAAGGGTTTCAGGTTTGATTCTTGTCAGATTACCTTGGTTGCAGGCTTGATTCCCCGCCCTGGTCAGGGCATGTGTGGGAGGCAACCAATCAGTGGTGTCTCTCTCACATCTATGTTTCCTTCTGTCTTTCTCCCTTTCTTCCACCCTTTCTAAAAATCAAGGGGAAAACATCCTCAGGTGAGGATTAACGAGAAAAAAAATTAAATCTATAATTTTGTAATTGAGAGGCCAAGAAAATATTAGCTCAGTTTTATATTTTACCCTAATGTTTAATACAATTTATCCCCCTCTCTGACCCCTACCTAGAGGTACATACAAATCCACACATACAACTAAAAAGACATACAATATCAGTTATATACTACAATCAAAGTAGCAAGGTCATATTCTTTGACTCTTTCTAATGAGACAGGTTCTCTGTGGTTCAAATCCTATCCATTCTCTAGTAGAAAAAGGGATTGAGTGTGTACTGTCCAGTGAAATGTTGCATAAAAATCATTACAGAACTAGGCAATCTTAGAAAATCCAAGAGACCATACTCTAGATTTATATAGAAAATTATACTATAGATACATCTATAGTGAGAACTCTAATCATAAGAGTTGCTTAGCAACCTTTTCTCAAAAATACGAACACAACACACTTCAATCTTTCTCTTTCTATCAACTGCAGATTATCTAAATAAGGCTTTCTACTAAAGACGAGACCTTGACTTCAACAAGAGGAGAGTAGCTTAGTATTTACCAAGAAGAAATATTATGGGATCTTTCTTTTAATGCTGTCTAAAATGCGAATTTATTTGTAAGATATTCCACAGCTTGAGACTTGTTATTTTAGAAATCACAAAAGTAAACACAAATGATTTAGGCTTTGATAAGCCTGAGGCTCCAGGTCATTTCCTGTAATAGGTTCATGAAATAAATGTATTGGGCTCAAACTCTATGGTTTCATGAAAATGAATTTTAAAAATGCAAAACAACAAATTAATGTGTTCATGTGTAATATCCATATTTGAATCAGTTTACCACCTGCCTACTACATTGTGTCTATGGTAACTGATCAAATGACTCAAATATCATTTTCTCACCAACTCCAACAAAAACCCACTACTCGGCTTATTTCTGATATCACAAACAAAGCCAGTAATTTTATTTTGACATTATTCAAAATGTTAACTAAATACAAAGAAAATATTATGTGTTGTGCCAAATATGGTTTTTAAAGGTTAAAAATTCAACTTCTATTTCCTGTATCCTATGAACCCGAACTCCAAATCCTATAGAAAGAACTTAAAAGTCTATAATGCAATACCAGTTTTAAAGGCAGTTATATATTTAAAAATAAAATGATGAGGCTCACTATTAATTACTTTGGTAAGTGGCCAAAAGCCCATTTTAAAAGTTACCCTTACTCAACTTCTGATATTCTAAATCATTCTTCCTTGTTTGTTGTAAACTGCTTATTAGTGAACTCATTATCTGTGTGGTAACAGACAGCTCTCTTTCGAGTGTGGCTACATACCCAAAGATGCTACTTTGATGATGATCGCCTGAATGTTAGATGCTATCATTTCTCGGAGCAAATCTTCCTGTTTTCGCTGCCAAAGGTAAGCTAAAGGCTGAAGATTAAGCCTTTTACATCTATAAAATAAAAAATTAAAAAAAATTAGGTGATATCTTAATGTTCTATACTTATATCCATTACTTTGGCTTTATCTTTTTATTTTTTGATATTTTAATCTTTATTTTTCAGTTTATTAATTACATTGTTCCCCATTTTTTCCCCCTATAGCTCCCCTCCACCTGGTACCCATCCCACCCTCTGCCCTTACTTCCCCACCACTGTCCTCTCCCATAGATGTACGATTTTTGTCCAGTCTTTTTATGCATCTCCCACACCCCTTTTCTTCCCAAGAATTGTCAGTCCATTCCCTCTCTATGCCCATGATTCTGTTATATTCACCAGTTTATCCTGTTCATCAGATTTTTAATTCACTTTATTTTTAGATTCATTTGTTGATAGATGTGTATTTGTTGTTCATAATTTTTATTTTTACCTTTTTCTTCTTCCTCTTCTTAAAGAATATCTTTCAGCATTTCATATAATATTGGTTTGGCGGTGATGAACTCCTTTACCTTTTTCTTATCTGCGAAGCACTTTATCTGACCTTCAATTCTGAATGATAGCTTTGCTGGATAAAGGAATCTTGGTTGTAGATTCTTGCTATTCATCACTTTGAATATTTCTTGCTACTCCCATCTGGCCTGCATCGTTTCTGTTGAGAAATCCGCTGACAATCATATGGATGCTCCCTTGTAGGTAACTAACTGTTTTTCTCTTGTTGCTTTTAATATTCTCTCTTTGTCTTTTGCTCTTGGCATTTTAATTATGATGTGTCTTGGTGTGGTCCTCTTTGGATTCCTTTGGTTTGGGGTTCTGTGCGCTTCTTGGACTTTTAAGTCAATTTCTTTCATCAGGTGGGGGAATTTTTTGGTCACTATTTCTTCAAATAGGTTTTTATTATTTTGCTCTCTCTGTTTTTCTGGCACCCCTATAATTCAGATGTTGGTGTGCTTAAGGTTGTCCCAGAGGCCCCTTACTCTATCTTTAATTATCTGGATTTTTTTTGCTTCTTGCTTTTCTGGCCAAGTGGATTTTGCCTCTTTGTGTTTCAAATCTTTGACTTGGTTCTTGCAGTCCTCTAGACTGCTTTTAGGTCTTTGTATAATATTTCTTATTTCAGTCAGTGTATGCTTAATTTCTAGTTGGTCCTTTTTCATATCCTCAAGGGTCTTGTTCATATCCTCAAGGGTCTCGTTCAATTCCTCATAGGTCTCATTCATTTCTTTGAAGGTCTCATTAAGTTTATTGGCCTTTTCTAGGAGTCTTTTGAAAAACCTTATAACTGTGGTTTTGAACTCTATGTCCAGTTGTTCTTTTTTCCTCCACTTTTTTCACATCTGATTTCTTTCAATGTCTCTGCATTGTGGCTGCTTTCCTCAGTTGGTGGATTAGCTTTGTGTGGTAGATGTCTTCTAAGGGACAGTGGCTCAGCCTCCCCAGTTACCTGAGGTGGATACTCTTGGTGCAGCACTTTATGGATTGCACAGTCTTGTTGAAGTTAAGCCTAGATTATTGTTGTTAGCAGAAGGAGGGTTTGACCTCCAGGCCAATTGGCTGTGAGAATCAGCTATGCTCAGGTTGGATGGGTGGAGTCTCCAGGCTGAGCAGGCAGCCTTGATTTCCCATCAGCTCTGCCCTATGTGGCACTTGGGTCTCTGTGCCTGGTGGTAATGGCTGCAGGCACCTCTGAGAGAAAGCTACCGCCGAGCTCTACCTGCTGCCGGACAATTCAGCCTCTCCCCAAATGAGTCTGCACACCCAAAGTCTCACCCAGGGTTGTAAAACAATGCAGTCCAGTGGTTTCCCAAATGAGAGAGCAAGTCATGAGTCCTCTCTACATGCTCATGCGCTTCTGCTGTTCCCAAGTTTATGCACCCTCTCCACAAGCTGGCAGACCTCTGCAGCACCTAAGTTTTGGCGTGCTTCCTACTGTCCAGTTTCACCCCATATGAGTGTGGGTTCCCCAGACCTCGCCCAGAACCGAGGAATCAGTACAGTGGGACAACTTTGTCTCCCTCCTCATTCAAGAAAACCAGCTGGGTTTGCAGCCACCCACCCTATCCGCTCTCACACTCGCAGGGCTCCAAACCTCTGACCCCGTGCGTATCCTCAACTCTGCCCTCTGCCGCTCCTCTAATTCACAGTGTCCTATCTTTACTTTTATTTGTGAAATTTTCACTCAGCCTTCTTTCCAGTGATTCTGGATGATTTTTGTTCTGTCATTAAGTTGTAGTTTTGAAATTGCCGTGTGGGGCAGCAAGATAGGTGTTTACCTATCATGCCATCTTGGTTCCTCCCCTAGTCCATTACTTTGGTTTTAAAGATAATGTGTCTGTGAAGGATTTTAACATTTAAAACGTTTTTAAAAACGAGTTTTGTAGCATGAAGTTTATATATACAACAAAAATATTATTTAATTTCCACAGGCTATGCATAAACCAATAAAAATAAAATCTCCAGGCAGATTAAAAGTATTAATTTTAGTAAGACTCTCTTTAAGTTTAATAATCTATGCAAAAAAGCTTCCAAATGTCAATGGATAATAATTATCTTTGTTTTTAGAACTTCGTGGGTATCAAAATTATAAAGCATATGCAAAGTAGGCAAATAACTTTGGCCTAATAAAATAATCATGTTGATTAAATTTATATACCTATGGTTACATGAACTATTTTTTTTTACCTTCTAACTGAAATTTTTAAAAAGAATTTGACTCCGTGAAAAGAAAAGGAATAAATGGTACAATATATTGAAGAATTGTACTACATGTTTTACATCATGGTGCAGTAAAAAGAATATAGGTTTTAGGGTCAGGACAAATCTGGGTTTGAAACTTACTTTTGTACTAACCAACCATGTGACTTCAGCAAGTCAAAAGTAAACTATAGGTCTTTAAATTCCTGGTTCATAAATAGGAAGAAAAACATTTTCTTTCAAAGTTCTTGATGCAATTAAGAGATTAGAAATTTTAGTCACCCTTTACTTCTCTCTTCTTCATATTCCTTATGCAGTCTATCAAAATGCAAAATGTGATCACTTTTTGCCGAAAACCAGTTTGGCTCAGTGGATAGAGTGTCGGCCTGAAGACTGAAAAGTCCCAGGTTCAATTCTGGTTAAGGGCATGTACCTTGGTTGCGGGCACATCCCCAGTAGGGCGTGTGCAGGGGGCAGCTGATCGATGTTTCTCTCTCATTGATGTTTCTAACTGTCTATCTCTCTCCCTTCCCCTCCGTAAAAAATCAATAAAATATATTTTTAAATAAAAAAAAGAACATGATTACTTCTCACCAATTCCACTACTAATACTGGATTGGGGCACAATTATATCTCATATCAATGCCTTCCAACCTCATTCTCTGTTCTATCCTTGCCCATTTAAAATCATTTTTCTATACAGCAGCCAATGTGATCCTTTTAAAACATAAATGAATCATGAGATTCCTCTGCTCAAATCTATCTTCATCACTCAGTAAAAGTTCTTGCAATGACCTACACATACCTCAGCCTGGTTAGTGTTCACACCTTATTATCTACTACTCTCCCTTCACTCCAGCTGACACCATTACACTGCACACTCTTGCCTAATACTAAGTAGGCTCCCTACCTTCTTCTTTTGCTTCATACATTTGTATAAATATCACTTTCTCAATGACTATAATTGGTTAAAAGTAATATAATGAATGCAATATAATGCTCAGGTAAAACAGGTATTCAATAAATGGTAGTCAAAGCCAAGCGACTTGCCCATGTCACACAATAAGTGGCTGAGATTAGATTTCAAACAAGAAATTTAGCTCTAAAACCCACCATCTCTAAAGTCTGTAAGGCTACCTGGCTGACTACTCTAGCTCACACTGATCTCTTTCTCTCTGAAAATTCTGAACTTAGTAAACGTACCTCATGTTTGGTCATTTACTCATCCATGGCCTTATAAAAATATCACTATTTTTGACCCAGCTGGTTTGGCTCACTGGGTAGCACATCAGCTTGCAGACTGAAGGGTCCCAGGTTCAATTCTGGTCACGGGCTGTCCCCAGTGAGGGGCATGCAGGAGGCAGCCGGTCAGTGATTCTTTCTCATCATTGATGTTTCTATTTCTCTCTCTCCCTTCCTCTCTGAAATCAATAAAAATATATTTTAAAATATATATCACTACTTTTTTCATGTACATATACCCTATCAAAGAAAAAAAATAAAATCTTCCTTACTATAGAGACTGTTTTATATAATTTTCCTTTGTAAAATGTCCCAGAGCATATACTGCTATGCTGAGGCAGTTAATACAAACATGATAAAACTGAAACTAATCATGTAACACAAATTACATTTCTTGCTGTCCTCACCAATATTTAATGCCTACTAGTCAAACTAGTCTCTACCACTTTTAGCTGAGATTTTATTTAATCGAAAAAAAAAATTCATTCCTTTCTATCCTTATTGCAAAATTCTTGTCTGTTGCTTTGATATTCACAATCTGTTGACTATTTGTAGACTTAAGTCAAAATTTTTTGCCTAAATTTTTTAACAGTTCAAAATATCATGCTTCAAATATACTTCCTCTGTAAATCACTGTTGCATTTGAGCTAGTGACATTTTAAAAATGTATTATATCTTGAAAATATAATGATGCAACACAAACTACAAACTATAAACTAATTCAAAACTGAGTTTGTAGACCAATGGACTCCCAATAGGTTAATTCAAAACTGAGTTTGTAGACCAATGCTTTAAAAATTTCAAGAATAGCTGAAACTGGTTTGGCTCAGTGGATAGAGCCTTGGCCTGTGGACTGAAAGGTCCCAGGTTCGATTCCAGTCAAGGACATATACCTTGGTTGCGGGCATATCCCCAGTAAGGGGTGTGCAGGAGGCAGTGATTGATGTTTCTCTCTCATCAATGTTTCTAGCTTTCTATCCCTCTCCCTTCCTCTCTGTAAAAAAATCAATAAAATATATTTTAAAAAATTTCAAGAATAAAATGATTGCAGCTATGCTTCATATTATAAATTCTGGGCATTTTAATCATGTGTTTAAGTGTTCCTGAGACTGCATTTTGAGAAAAATATTTCCTCTATCCATTAGTATGCTCTGGGCTTTCTTCCATATAGCCCCCTAATCATTAGCACATTTTCATTGAGCTTTTTAACTTTCAACAAGAGATATCAGCACTATCTACAGTTTGGCTGCCCATTAAATCATTAGGGTTTGAACTTATTAAAAAACAAAGATTTTGTTTGGCTCAATGGATAGAGTGTCGGCCTGTGGACTGAAGGGTTCCACTTCGATTCCAGTCAAGAGCATATTCTGGAGTTGCGGGCTTGATCCCCAGTAGGGGGCGTGCAGGAGGCAGCTGATCAATGATTCTCTCTCATCATTGATGTTTCTATCTCTTTCTTCCTCTCCTTTTCTCTCTGAATCAATAAAAACATATTAAAAGAAAAACATAGATTTGTAAACTAAATAATTCTCAGAAAGGATAACCTAAAAACTACAGAGAATATTCTTTCTTTTTTTTCTAAATTAACTTTTATTGGGGTGACATGGGTCAACATGAACATATAGGATTCGTGTGTGGATTTCTAAATTACAAAATCTATATGCAGCACCATGTGTCCACCACCCAAAGTCAAGCCTTCTCCTGTCACCCCATAGTAGGACTCCTGTCTCCCTTAACCACCAGCAACCACCACACTGCTGTTTGTGTTCACAAGTTTCAGTTTTATATCTCCCATATGAGTGAAATTGTATGGTTCTTAGCTTTTTCTGTCTGACTTATTTCACTTATCATAATGTTATCAAGGTCCATCCATGTTGTTCTAAATGACACTATTTCATCCTTATGGCTGAGTAATATTCCATTGTATATATGTATCATGTTCTCTTTATCCAGTACTCTATCACAGGGCACTTTGGCTATTTCCATGTTTTGACCATCGTGAATAACGCTGCAACGAACATAGGGGAGCATATATCTTTGCGTATAAATGATTTCGAATTTTTTGGGTATATACCCAGGAATGGGGTTGTTGGGTCATATGGTAGCTCTACTCTTAATTTTTTGAGGAATTGCCAGACTGCCTTCCATAGTGATTGCACCAGTCTAAATTCCCACTAGCAGTGAATGAGGGCTCCCTTTTTCCACAACCTCCCCAACACTTGTTATTGCTTGTCTTGTTGATAATGGCCACTCTAACAGATATAAGATGGTATCTCATTGTAGTTTTAATTTGCATTTCCCTGATTGCCAGTGAGGTTGAACTTCTTTTCATACCTATTTACTGCTATATGTCTTCTTGGGAGAGGTGTATTTTCAGGTCCTCTGCTGCAAAGAATAATATTATTTCTATTTATGGCTTAAGAGATATAGAATCCATCTATGAATCAGTTGTTCTTAAACATAGGCAGGCAGAAGGTAAGGCAAACTTTCAAATTACACCTTTGGTTATTCTTTGCCTTGCATTCCTATCATTTACTTTTTAAAATCTGTATTTTTAATGACTTAAATTCACTGTGGAATTAGAGAAAATAAATAAAATAAAAATTTAGACTTACATGTTCAAGTCCATTAATACGCAAGTTTTTAATGAGATTCAATATCAAAATTTCTTTGTCAAGAATATGAAACCATTACATAAATACATTCTTTATCTTATTTTTATTTACCCTTTTGAGTGTCAAAATTATTTATTTAGAGGCTATATACCCAGGAATGGGGTTAAGATACTGGAGTCCACATTTTCTGTTTTGCTAATATAATTACAAACAAAGCCTCTAAATATTTTGATTATCCAGATAAATTAAAAATGAAAAATAAATTAATTTGTATTATTCTGTCAAACATTAAATAATCCATATTATAATTTGACCTTATATGTTTTTTAATAGATTAATGAAATGAACTGTTTTGGTATTTATACATACAAACAGTGATTTAACTAGTGCTACATTCCTTAGGAGTGGAAAAGAGTGGGGAGCAACAACCTAAAAATTCCTTGAAAGTTGAATGACTTTATATAGAAGTATTTCAATCATGAATACTTTTGGCCAAGAACTGAATCCTAGGACCAAAAAAGGGGAAACTCCTTAATAAGCTTCTTCTTTTTCTGTCTTTAAGA
Source organism: Antrozous pallidus (assembly GCA_027563665.1). NCBI lineage: Eukaryota > Metazoa > Chordata > Mammalia > Chiroptera > Vespertilionidae > Antrozous > Antrozous pallidus. The sequence continues at coordinate 39,633,939 of CM050515.1, forward strand.
TATTACTACATTCCTTCCATAAGCTCCTGATTTTTATCACAAATGATAAGGAGTTAAAAGAGATTAAAAGAATGTACTAATTCAAATGAGAAAAAATATTGAAAATAATACTTTTTACTTTAAAAAGCTTTGCCTCAATTTTTTATTATAAATAATATATTTTCCCCTTATGGTAAGTAAGTTACAGAGTTTTAGCCATGTGTGATATAAGAATAGAACAAAAATAAAAGTGCAACTTTTGTTACTCAGGTAAACATATTTTTTCCATAGGTATATAGGCTATCATATATATTTATTATCTAGATACAATTATCTGTTTTATTTATTCACATTCTTAAAATACATGCATATATAAATACAGGACAACTAATGTTCTCTTACACATTTTCTACTCGAACACGCTGATAGTCAGAGAGTATAGCGCCTACTGATATCCCTTCCACTTCTTCTTTTTCCTAAAAATAAAGAAAAAAGTATAACATGAAAAATAAATAAAACATGTGATTCCATATCATGATCTGAAAATTATAAATGAAGTGTGTCTTTGTGTCTTATTTGGAAAACCACCTTGAAGGAGAATAATTTGCTGAAAATGCAATTCACATTCAGGAAAAAAATACATACATTTAAGTCATCCTCTCAGTTGGAGATAAATTGATTATTCTTTTTACTTATAATCCCAATAACTACACACCATTTTTCATGGAAAAGATAAAGACTAAGGCAGTTTTAATATGCAAAAAAAATTCCAAAATGTTTTCTCACTTAACATACTTGTAAAGACTCACTGATGTTTGATGGAAATTTTTTGAGAAATTTCTATTTAAGGACAATATTTTCCCAGATTATCTTAAAAAAACAACAACAAACAATGGCATAAGTAGATAAGGGAATACAATGATTTGTATCTGTATCTTAGAAAAAGATGATTGATAAAAAAGAGGAGCAACCTGGGAAGCAAAGGTGGTACAGCTATTGCCTGGAGAACAGAACAGTGGGTAAAAAATATATATGATGGGAAGGAAGCAATGAATTATGATCAACAGAGTTACAACTAAGGATATCCAGTAGTATATCCAGCAACAACCCACAGGGAAGAGAACTAGTCTATCCAACATGCTCATTAATGACCTGGAGGAGAATGTAAATTCTAATATGATCAAGTTTGCAGATGATACAAACCTAGGATGGATGAAACAGAAAAGAAAGGAAGATCAATCAAGTACATGGATAGATATGGACAACTAGGGAATTTGGAAGGAGAGGTCTAAGATGAGATTTAATGTAAAAAAGTATAACACAATACACTTAGGAAAGAATAATACACAATACAGGTATAAACTAGGGAACTATTATCTAGAAAATAGATTTGAAGAAAGTGACTAGGGGGTAATTACTAATAACAAACTAAATAGAAATTCTCTGAATAGGCATAAAATAAAATCCATCATAGTCTATGAGGTACAAAAGAAACTACTTCAGAGACATGACTTCATTAATACTCTCATCTTTCCAAACCTGGGAAACCAAACCTACAAAGAAAAATCATAGTGTTTCACATAAAAACAAATGTAATATTTTAAGACATACTGAAACAACCCAGTGTGTCCTAAAATGGTACTATAATAAATAAACAGAGATGTACAACAGGAATCGCTCATGTTTTTTAAGATAAAGCCAATTTAAAATTCCCCCTCCAAAATGATTGAGAAATACCTGTCAATCCTCCCCAAAATAAAATGACTATTAGATAAAGTGTCCAGGAAAAGAGCTATTTCCTTTACTTTCCTATTTCAGCAATTTTGTGAGAACATTTGCTTATAACCTTTCTCTAAACTTCCTAGCCATTTTCTTTTTATAAAAGTCACTGTATTCATTAGAAAAATTCAAGCCATAGTGCTCCTCATTAAATGCAACTTTGGCATAGAGAACAGTGTAATTGAGAGATCTAAATTTCAGTTCTGCCACAAAAAATATAAAGTACTAAGTATTGTGTGTGTGAGTGTGTGTGTGTGTGTGTGTGTGTGTCTATAGACCATGGAAACATAGATAAGAGCCACTGTGTTTTTAACTAAGTCAAGTCACTTTTAAAATAATTGGCATTTATTATGCATTTAAAATGTGCTAATGTTCTATGGTTCTCATTTAATGCTTACTACAATACTAAAATAGTAATTATTTAAATCTTCTTAGTCTACATGCATTCTCTGAAATCCTCTTTCACTTCCATCTCTTTTATTTTCTATTTGACTAGAGGCCCGGTGCACGAAATTTGTGGAGGGGGGGTGGATTATGTGTCCCTCAGCCCAGCCTGCACCCTCTCCAATCTGGGACTCATCGAAGGATGTCCAACTGCCCTCTTATAATCCAGGACTGTTGGCTCTCAACCGCTCACCTGCCTTCCTGATTGCCCCTAACCGCTTCTGCCTGCCAGCCTGATCACCCCATAACCACTCCCCTGCCAGCCTGATTGCCTTACTGCTCCCCTGCCAGCCTGTTTGCCCCTACCTGCCCTCCCAAGCTGGCCCAATTGCCCCTAACTGCCCTCCCCTGCAGGCTTGGTTCCTCCCAACTGCTCTCCCATGCAGGCCTGGGTCCCCCAACTGCCCTTCTGTGCAGGCCTGATTATCCCCAACTTACTTTCTCTGCTGGCCTGGTCACCCCTAACTGCCCTCCACTGCAGGGCTGATCACTCCCAACTGCCCTCTCTTGCGGGCCTGGTCCTTCCCAACTGCCCTCCCCTGCCGGCCATCTTGTGTCCACATGGGGGCAGCCATCTTGTGTGTTGGAATTATAGCCAATTTGCATGTTACTCTTTTATTAGATAGGATGATACCTAACAGATCAGCTCAGCTGAATTCTGACTGTTCTTCAAAAGTAGGTCTAAATAGAGATCATTATTTTTTGAATGTGAACATCTTTGAAAATAAGAGCAGTATAAAAAAAATTCTGACCTGAAAAGTTAAATAAAGCAACTAAAAATAAATATGCTTACAAAATATTGTAGCAATAATACAAAAGAGGGTTAAAATTCTCAATGAGGAAAACCAAAATGTGTCCAATTGTTTATCCCTTAGATAAACTAGTCCTTTTCCCTGTTGGATAGACTAATCCTCTTCCTTGTTGGAGAGAGTAGTCCTCTTCCCTGTGGAGAGACTAGTCCCTTCCCTGTGAGACACTGCAAAAAACAGGGATAAAGCTAATGGTCTCGTTTGGTTTTCATACTGAAAAATGTACAAAATAACTTAGAAAAACCAGTTAATATCAAATGTTGTAAGCCTTGTACTCTACCAGTCTAACCTTGATCCGCAGATACTTGATAACCATGGTGCAAGGCAGAGCTGCTGTTACGGTAGCCAAGAGTTTATGGAGGAACCCATCATTTAAATACAGATTTAACTGACTTGTTCACCAATAATGGTTACTACAACCCATTAGAAATCCGACCCTACTACTGATAAACCTTGTGATTTTAAATAAGTTTTGTAATAAGTTATATAACTTCTGTGTGTTTCATTTTCCTTATCCATAAAGTAAGGATAATAGTTCCCTTTTCTAGGGTAATTGTGACGACTGAGTAGAATAATTCAGATAAATAACTATCAGTACCTAGTAAGCAATCAGTAACTATTTTCTTCTATCATTACCATAACCTTCATTATTACAACTACTTCCATAATTATTGCTGTTATTATTTCTACTGCTAACTACTACTGAGCACCACTGCCACTAGCATTATGGATTGAAGGTCTAACTTGATAGGCTTGTTCATGATCACTTCTCAACACTAGCCTACTAAACTGTGATGGTTAATTTTACAGAATAACATGATTGAGCTAGATGATGCCCAGATATTTGGTGAAATATTTCTGTAAGAATGTTTAGTGGCACAGATTAGAATATGAATCGATAAACTGAGTAAAGATAGCCTTAATCAGCCCTAGCCGGTTTGGCTCAGTGGATAGTGCATCAGGTTGCGGACTAAAGGGTCCCAGGTTCAATTCTGGCCAAGGGCACATACTCAGGTTGCGGGCTCAGATCCCAGTGTGGGGCATTCAGGAGGCAACCAATCAATGATTTTCTCTCCTTGTTGATGTTTCTCTCTCACCATCTCCCTTCCTCTCTGAAATCAATAAAAAAATATTTTTTTAAAAAAATAGCTCAAATCAGTGTGGGGGATTATCATCCAAATGGTTGAGGCCTGAATAGAAAAGGCAGAAGAAGGGCAAATATGCTCTCTGCTAAAACCCATTTCTCTTGACCTCTGATATTGGCATTCCTGATTCTTGGGAATTTGGATTTGAACTGGGATTTACTTCACTGGCTCCCCTGTTATCTCAGTCTTTTGGGTTTGGAACTGCACCATCAGTATTCTTGCCTTCATTTCAGCTTGCAAATGACAGATCATGGGATACAGTCTCCGTAATCAGAGGTGTTAATCCTTTAAAGGAACTCTCCTTTAATATATTTTTTGTCCTATCAGTTTGGTTTCTCTAGAGAACCCTAATACAGTTCAGCAAGGGTGAAGAATATTCACCAAAGCAACAAAATAAGGGGCTTAGCACACAGCAATGGTCAGCAGTTTAGGGTAGTTGAAAAGAACATATCAGAAATGGAAGAGATAGAGGTTAGAAAAATTGAGATCAAACTATTCTGAAACATGCCTTGCAACCTGAAGACAATTGAGAACTTCTCCCAATGGGATTTGTTAAAAAAAAAAAAAAAAAGCGATACTGAGGTACAAAATTTACATAAAATTAACTGCATCCCCAATCTCTGTCAATGTAAAACACACAAGCATGTCTGATGAGATGGTAGGCCCAGCAGCTATCTGACTTATGTGGCCAAACCTAACAATAGAGAAGGTACTTGCAAAAATAAACACATACTCACAAACTGGCACAAACACAGCTTTATTATTACCACTATTTCTACACCTACTTATAGGCAAAATGATAGTTATGCCAAGGATTTATTCAGCAAGTGCCAATATATCAACACTCTGCTTAAGAATCCAAGGGCTGAATACTAGTAGTCAACCATGCTTATTAGAATACATTTTAATTGTTAATGTGGCAGAATCTCAACAATCAATAAGTTTTTCCATTGAGATTGGGACACATTAAGTAAAAAACAGTTGATTTATTAAAAATTGGTAATGTTGTTAGGCAGGCACATGTATGCACATGCTAAACATGTATAAACAAAGCCAAACCTTTGGCCTTTTAAAGAGAATGCAAGGAATTCAGCTTTCATGAACTTTTTCTTTCTTAGGGAAAGAAAGACCAACTCTTCTTCCTGAAATAATGCATGGTGCACTTAGTAATGATTTGCCTTATAAAGCTGAACTGAGTGAAGAATGAGAAACAGGAAAAGGAACTTACACTTTTTACTTTACATAACCTTATTTTTCTTGATTTTTTTTTAACAAGAATATACAACAGGAAATTTCTAAAATTTTACATTTAAAAGAAACATGGTATTCTTGAACAAATTATTCATTTCTACATAGCTTTATTTCATCCACAAGATTCCAGCATTTGAATACCCTAGATAAAACACTTTTGAATTCTAAGTTAGTTTACAGAGAAAAACAACGATATAAAAAAAACTTTAGTTAATATGTTTCTGGAGAAGAGGATAAGGGCTATAAAGAAATTTCAGGCCTAGAAGCTTGATAATAGCCATGAAAAGTACCTATACCTGTCCCTGGACAGATGCTAGTGCCTGCTAAACCCAAAATTTATGCACAGCTCCACTATACCAATTTGGGTAAGCAGAAAAAAGCCCCACCCATTTGCCTCCCAAAAGCTGCTGTGTTGGCAGGGGAGAACAAAGGACTAATCATACAGGGAAAATAATTTCGGGAAAAAATTATCACAAAAAAAGTGAAGCTTTAGAAACTATTATGTGTACAAAATAGAATTTAAGAAACAAATGAAATAAAAGATGTAAAGAAAATAATCTGAAAAGGCAAGTAAAAATAACAAGAGAACTAGACTTTTAAAAAAGGTAAGTGAAATAAGCCACTCAGAGAAAGATAAATACCACATGATCTCACTAATTTATGGAATATAAAGAACATTATAAACTGTTGAACAAAAGTAGATAGAGGCAAAGAAGCATCAAACAGACTGTCAAATTACAGGGGGAATGTAGGGGAGGGTTGGAGGGTAAGTGATCAACTGAAGGACTTGTATGCATGCCTATAAGCACAACCAAAAGAAAGACGCAAGACACTGCGGTAGGGGGATGAGGGCAAGTACTAAGGGGTAGGGGAGGCAGGGGGGAAGTTAATGGAGGAAAAAAGGAGACATATGTACTGCTAGTTATAATATCTTAAAAAAATTTTTTTAAAGACTGTAAAGAAAACACAATGAAAAAATAATTTTGGCATGAAAAGTAGTAAAGATCCAGAATCTGTAACACAGAAGAACAAAATTGCAAGGTGGCAGATACAATGAAGATACTTGCTCAGGTAACAGAAGAAACAATAAAAAAGATAAAATTTCGTAGACAGGGATAAGGGAGAGAGAACAGAAATCCAATAACTGCAATTAATACGTTAAAGAACAAATGAAATGCAATGAATAATCAAATTATCATAGGAGAAAAAGTTACTAGAAGGAGACAGACTTGAATCTTATGGAGAACTAGCAAAATTAACAGAGGAGAATCAATTCTTGCCAAAAGCTGCATTTTAGAGATAAATAAAAACTAACTCTAGGAAATACACCGTATTTTCTGATGTATAAGATGACTTTTTAACCCAGAAAATCTTCTCAAAGGTCGAGGGAGGGGGGTCGTCTTATATGCCTGGTATAAAAATACCGTAGCTTGTAGTTATGATGGGCTTTGCTAACTCGCCAGGGACTTGCCCGGCACTTGCTCTCTATTGTTTGTGATCTTCCTCCTATCATCATCAGTTCCAGTCGTCTTATACACCGAAAAATATGGTAGATATCTATGTTCACAAATCTTCCTTTTCTGAAATCAAGGGCATGAAGGGAAGAAATAAAATAAACCTACAAAAAAAGAAGATAAAAGGACTCACAACGAACATATATGCAAAACCCATAGACACAGACAACAACGTGGGGATGTCCAGAGGAAAGAGGGTGTGGTAGGAGAAATGGGGATATCTGTAATAATTTGAACAATAAAAAATATTTTAAGAGAATAAACTTTTATTTACAATGAGGTTAAGGAGATGCCTATCCTACAAATTATAAAGAGTTGCCAAAACACAAAGTAGTTTGCATCAAAAGAAAGACATGCTGGGTTAAACCACAATCCTCTCTACCTGAAGAGCTCAGTGTAGATTTAAACATACCAATGCAGAACATTCTAAAAAGCTCACTATTATGTCCCAAGCTGAAAAGACAAGTATTAGACATGCACTAACAGGTATTTAAACATATTTTGAAAATGCTATAGTTAAAACAGTGTGGTGCTGATCCAGGAATACTCAAATCAATGCAATAGAACAGAATGTACACAGAAACCTAAGTGTGTATAGGAATGTGGTACATGATAAAGTTGATAGTGAAAACTGGTGGGAAAGGATTCTCTATATAAAAATGATAATGAACAACTTGCTAACTATTTATAATGACAGAAAATTTTTATCTTTACTTCTAGGTTTTGCATACAAAAATCCTATATAATAGAAGCCTAATATGCAAATTGACCGGGATTATTTAAAAAATTTTTTTTAATCTTTATTGTTCAGTTTATTAATTACATTGTTCCCCTTTTTTTTTTCCACCCTATAGTTCCCTTTCACCTGGTACCCATCCCACCCTCCGCCCTCACCCCCCTCCACTGTCTTCTCCCATAGTTGCATGATTTTTGTCCAGTCCCTTGATGCACTTCCCACACCCCCTTTCTCCCCAAGAGTTGTCAGTCCATTCCCTCTCTATGTTCGTGATTCTGTTACATTCACCAGTTTATCCTGTTCATCAGCTTATTAATTCACTTGTTTTGGATTCATTTGTTGCTAGATTTGTATTTGTTGTTCCTAATTTACACTTTTATCTTTTTCTTCTTCCTCTTCTTAAAGAATATCTTTCAGCATTTCATATAATGTTGATTTGGTGGTGATGAACTCCTTTAGCTTTTTCTTGTCTGCGAAGCACTTTATCTGACCTTCAATTCTGCATGATAGCTTTGCTGGATAGAGTAATCTTGGTTGTAGATTCTTGCTGTTCATCACTTTGAATATTTCTTGCCATTCCAGTCTAGCCTGCATCGTTTCTGTTGAGAAATCCGCTGACAATCGTATGGGTGCTCCCTTATAGGTAACTAACTGTTTTTCTCTTGTTGCTTTTAATATACTCTGTTTGTCCTTTGCTCTTGGCACTTTAATTATGATGTGCCTTGGTGTGGTCCTCTTAGGGTTCCTATATATTGGGGTTCGGTGTGCTTCTTGGACTCCTAAGTCAATTTCTTTCACCAGGTGTGGAAAGTTTTCGGTCACTATTTGTTCAAATAGGTTTTCATTGTCTTGGCCTCTCTCTTTTTCTGGTACCCCTATAATTCGGATGTTGGTATGCTTGAGGTTGTCCCAGAGGCCCCTTACACTATCTTCAATTTTTTGGATTCTTTTGGTTACTTGCTTTTTCAGCTGAGTGGATTTTACTTCTTTGTATTTCAAATCTTTAACTTGGTTCTTGGAGTGCTCCAGAGCACTTTTAGGTCTTTGTATAATATTTTTTATTTCAGTCAGTGTATGCTTAATTTCTGGTTGGTCCTTTTTCATATCCTTGAGAGTCTCCTTTATATCCTTGAGGGTCTCCTTCATTTCCTTGTAGGACTCATTCATTTCCTTTGCAGTCTTGCTTAATTCCTTATAGGCCTCAACCTTTTGTTGGAGCCTCTTGAAAAACCCTATAACCGTGGTTTTGAATTCCATGTCCAGTTGTTTTTTTCCCTCCATTTCTTTCACATATGATTTCTTTCCATGTCTCTGCATGGTGGCTGCTTCCCTGAGTTGGCCAATTAGCTTTGTGTGGTAGACTTCCTACTAGGGACAGTGGCTCAGCCTCCCCAGTTACCTGAGGTGGATATGGGTTGCACAGTCTTGCTGAAGTTAAGCTCAGGTTAATTGTTGTTAGCACTTGGAGGGGTTGACCTCTAGGCCAATTGTCTGTGAAGTTCAGCTGTGCTCAGGTTGGATGGGTGGAGTCTCCGGGCCAAGCAGACAGCATTAGCTCCGCCCTATGCGGCCCCAGGGACTCTGTGCCGGGGGCAATGGCTGCCAGCACCTCTGAGAGAGAGCCACTGCGAAGCTCCACCGGCTGCCGGGGGATTCAGACTCTCCCCAAATGAGTCTGCACGCCCAATGTCTCACCCAGGGTCGTAAAACAAAGCAGTCTGATGGTTTCCCGAATGAGAGGGCAAGTCACAGAGAGCTCTCTGCGTGGTCACGCAGCTGAGCTGTTCACGCAAGCTGCCTTCTCCACAAGCTGGGAGACCCCTGCAGCACCCGAGCTTCAGCGTGCCCTCCCACTGTCCAGTTTTCACCCCGTGTGATAGTGGGTTCCCTGGACTTCACCCAGAGCTGGAGAATCAGTCCAGTGGGACGTCTTTGTCTCCCCATTCGAGAAAACTGGCCGGTTTTCAGCTGCCTGCCCTCTCCACTGGCGCGTGCTCCAAACCTCTCTCCGCGCGAATCTTTCAACACTGTCCGCCACCGCTCCTCCGAGTCACAGTGTCTTATTTTCACTTTTATTTGTGGAATTTTCACTCGGCCAGCTTTCTGGTGATTCTGGAAGGTGTTTGTTCTTTCGTTAAGTTGTAGTATTAAAATTGCTGAAAATGACGGCAAGATAGGTGTTTTACCTACGCTGCCATCTTGGTTCCAATTCCTTGACCGGGATTTTGATTGGGAGTTCAATCAGGGGGCCGGGCTGGCCTGCCAATTGCCTGTGGCCCCTCCCCACAACCAACCCCACCCCTGATCAGCCACCCCCACCCAGATCGGGGGCAGGGCTGGCTGGCCAACCTCCCACATCCCATTGGGGCAGGTTGGCTGGACCCCACCTGTGTACAAATTCGTGCACCAGACCTCTAGTCTACACTAATAAAAGAGAAAAATGCAAATTGACCATTCCTTCGTGATGCCCACCAGCCAATCAGGACTATGCAAATTAACCCCAGAAAGATGACAGGCTAATTTGCATACACAGGTGACAAGGGGCTGGGGGTGTTCTGTACCCCTTCCAGCCACTCTGGGCCTCTGGGCAGTGTGGGAAGGTGGAAAGGTAGAAAGGTGGCTCCGGCCAGAGCAAAGACAGTGCCAGAAGCCAGGGGAAGGAAGGCCCACATCAGGCCTCTAGTAAGTAAATAAAAGCATAATCATCCAGAATACATAGGTGAATTTTTTCTTTTGGGAAAACCATTATAAACATTTAGAAAAGAAAAACATAAGCCTGAAAGATTTCACTAAAGCCTCTCAACTCCCAATCAACATCTGTATCTCTAGATTTTGCCACCTCCTATAAAAATGGGTAAACTGACCCTGCCTGAGGGTCTCTTTATCAGGAAGAACCCAATCCACCTGGACAGTTTAAAGACTAGATCTTTTCCCCCCTGCACCATCAATTTTTACTCCTGCTTCATGTTCATCATCATATAATACACTGTGCTGTCATCGCTGCTGAAAATCTATGTCCTCTTCCAGGTACCACTATTTCTACCTCTTAAAGTAGAACATTTCAGAAGAGTTTATATATTTTTCTCCATTTCCTCATAACCTATTCTCTTCTGAACCCATGTTTAAAGTGCCCAGAGCTCAGTCTTCAGTTCTCTTCGTTTCTCTGGCTACAATAATACACAATGTTCCATCATGGTTCTAAATATTATACATAAGTTAATAACAAATGTCAGCTCTAATGATCATGAGAGTGTCTACTAAGTATCTCAAATTTGAACATATTCAAAACAAACTCTTGATTCAGGCACATACTCCCACCCACGCTGTGATCCTTCCATATGGCTCTTCATCTTAGGAAATGGCACTGCAAATATATTATTGTTTATGCCCCAAGTCTTATAATCATCCATGATTTCTCTTCCCCTTATAATTTAACATCTATTAAGTAATTGTTCTATTAGCCTCATCTTCCAAGAATATCCAGAATCCAATGAGTTCTCATCTTCCCCACCATCACCATTCTAGTCTTACCCACCATTATCTGTCAAATGGACTACTGCAATAGCTTCCTACCTGGCCTCCTGAGTTCACTCTTCTTTACTACAGTTTATCTCCACAGATTAACCACTGCTCTTCCAAAATATAAACCAAAACAAGTAGCTCCCTGATTGAAAATCCTCCAATGTTTTTGCATACTACTTCTGAATAACATCCAAGCTCCTTGTAGATAATACACAAGGTTCTATGTGACCTGGACCCTGCCAACGTCTCTGACACCACCACTTGCTATTATCCTCCCAGTTCACTCCAATAATCAACATTGGCCTTCTTATTGTTCCTCAAAATTTAAGCTTGTTTCCATTTCAGGTACTAGGGAAAAAAAAAGTTATATATATATAATTTATTAGCTAACAAGTCCACACAATCCTAATCATCTATCTCCCTTTGGTATCTGATTGTGTGATTGAACCTTCCATATTAAACAACTAATAAATTAAGGGCTATTAGTCCTATTCATATCACCAAAAGAAGTATGAACTAGAACTGTCTGAGTTTATAACCTTGTCCTAAAGCCTGCATAACGACTACTCTTAAAATCAGTACCTGAAAGTACCAGGAACATAGATACAAGAGGTCAGAAATGGATTTCTACTATGAAATGTGTCTGATGTATCATCCTCATTCAAATGCAAAGCTTTACCATATCACAGTTAAAAGTCTCCCAACACAGAGATTGGGATGATGAAAGCATTCAGCCATACGGTAATAGTAATAATTACAAGTTTAGAAGGAGGATTTAAAGGTAGAAATTGAGACTCAAATTAGATTTGTACACTCAATATTTATTTGTTCACAAAGCCAACAAGATAAATTAAAAAGAAGCTGTCCTTTTTTACAAATGAAGTCTAGGCCTACTTATTCTAAAGATGAGAAGATATGCAGCTTGCATTTATTGAGGCTATTATTTTCTTTGAAAAATGCTTCCTTTACCAGTATTATTCCATTAATGAGTTCTTGCCTATTGAGAAAAAAAAATGATCTACTGAATTTAAAGTGTTTTTCATCTGAAAGGCATTCCAACATTTATAATATGAACCATTCATTAAAGAAGCACACTTCCATTATATAGTTCTGAGTGGCAATATTTGGACTTCTGGCAACATGACATTATTAAATAAGAAACATTTGTGAATCCCTATGATGTTCTAGGGCCTGGATAACAAAACATGAAATTTATATGCCCAGTAAAACACTAAATGTTCTTCCCTTCAAAATAAGGAGAAAACCCTTTTATTTGCAACAACATTGCTGGAAGACATTTTTCATTTTAGCAGAGTTATACAAATCCAGGTTCAAAAAAATAACAGAAATGAATACTATTTAATATGAAATAATACTGAAAATGACACTTAGAATTTCCACACATTCAGGCATCTAAATTTTTTTTTATTTGTTAAAAAGGCTTTTGTTCTTTCTAGCATCACTAAATATAAAACATTTTAAAATAGAAAATGATCACCATCTGGATTTCTTCCATTAAACTGTGAACTCAAGATAGAGTTTTAGTAATCTGTAGCATTGTTTTCTCCCTTTGTGAGCTCTCTCAGTTAAATAGAGAAAAAGTTGTTAAGGCTAAAAATTAAATTACAAATAAATTGCAAAGAATCATAATCATTTGTTATTTATTTCCATTTAAAACTAAGGATGTATTATTTTGAGTCTCCATCTTAGTTGCCACAGTATAAAACTCCCAGTTTTGAATAAATGGTTCTACATAGTGTGTCCCAATCTCAATGGAGAAATTTAAAAACTGCTAGTCATCCTAGATAAAATTTGACATGGAGAGTATTATGCTAAGTGAAATAAGCCAGCCAGAGAAAGACAAGTATCATAGAATTTCACTTACATGTGGAATCTAATGAACAAAACAAATTAACAAACAAAATAGAAACAGACTTATAGATAAAGAGAACAGACTGACAGCTTTCAGAGGGTAGGGGAGTTGGGGGACTGGGTGAAAAGGTGAAGGGATGAAGCAAATATAATAATAAAAAGAGGAAGAAAAAGTCATAGACATAGATAAGAGTATGGAGATTGCCAGAGGGAAAGGGGATGGGGGAGGTAAAAGAGGATAAAGGGTGGACAAATGGTGTTGGAAGAAGACTTGGGGTGGTGAACACACAACACAATATATAGATGATGCCTTAGTATGGTACACTTGAAACCTATATAATTTTATTAACCAATGTCACCCCTATAAATTTAAAAACACACACACAGATGTCTAATTGAAAGCTGCTTTTTTTCCCCAAGTTTCCCAAAAATGTTCTTGATAAAATATTTTTAAAAAAAAGATAAGTCTTTAAGATATTTTGGTTTCAAACTATGTACACTGTAAATGTCACATAGATTACTAAACAAATAGGAGGAGTCTCATTTTTACATGAATTCTGATATGAAATTATGGGTATGAAAAAATAATGGTGCCATCTTTAACGATGAAGGACTGTGTTTTCATAAGTTCACCAAATAAATAAGAGGTATCACTATCAGGACAAGAACTCAGGTCTCTCAACATCCAGTTATATATTCCTTTCACTAAGGAAATGAAAAGAAAAGCCTAAATCAGAAATAAGTTAATCACTGTGTTAGGAAAAACCCAGCTCTTCCTGTGTTTCACCTTCATACTCACACTACTACCACACTCACAACACTCTTGACACCAAACCTGGGAGGGGGTTTTCCCATACCAAGCAGTACTGCAACATCAGCTAGTCTCCTACAATTTTATTCTGACAGTATCTACATGGAGATAGCATCAGATCCCACAGGTTAATAGCTCAGTCCCATAAGACTGCCTATTGCAAATAGTAGGTACACAGGACACTCCAACTTGTTGCTAAAAATAAGAGGTATTCATGAATACTTAGAACATTTAAAATTTTATTTTTATTTTTTAAAAATATATTTTATTGATTTTTTTACAGAGCGGAAGGGAGAGGGATAGAAAGTCAGAAACATCAATGAGAGAGAAACATCAATCAGCTGCCTCTTGCACGCCCCCTACTGGGGATGTGCCTGTAGCCAAGGTACAAGCCCTTGACCGGAAGTGAACCCGGGACCCTTCAGTCCGCAGTCCGCCGCTCTATCCACTGAGCCAAACCAGTTTCGGCAGAACATTTAAAATTTTAAAGCAGGTAAATGTATTGACTATTCAATCAGTAGATAAAATTAACAGCAACATCAATAGCAAACTCCTCTAAATCTTTGCCCTTAACCAATTTGGCAGGAAACTGATTTATAAACCAAGTTTTTCCCCTTTCTCTAAGAAAAAAATTCAAGGGTAAAATTCCAATTAGTCCTGATCTACATCTTATTGCCTAAAGTGCTGTTACAACTAGGTTTAAAACTCTAGCAAAATGTTACCACATAAACATATGGAATTGCACAAGGAGAAGCAAATACTGAGGACCAATTACATTCTTCTTTCCTCTCGATAAACTAAAAATAAAATTAAAAAATACCCAGAGACATAAAATTAAAGTTTCAAGGCAGAGAAATCTTTTAAGGTTAACCTGCTGGTGGCCTGCACATGGTTAAGCTAATTAAGTCAAAACACAAATCTATTTGCCAATTTTTCTTGGTAAATCATCTTTCAGTTATCCATTTTAGCATTCCTGAGAAAAAAAGAATGCTTACCATCAGCCAAATAGTGCTTGTTTCAAACCATACTGGAATACTATGTAAATGTACAGAATTAAAATAAAGACAATTTTAATATTACTAATCAATAAGCCAGCATTATCTAATAAATATCAGTCTCATACTTGCATTAAAAAGTAGTAACTGCATGAAATGTCTTTATTCAGAAGATCTTTGATATCAAAAGTTGTAACATAAAGGCCCAGGTCTATGAAGGGACTAATTAAAATACTGCCTCTCAAGTTACCTGCAAACCACTACATGTGGAAGAATTGAAAAAAAAATCTTAAACAGCTACCACCCTCCTTGACTTTATCTCTTCTTCAGGCTTTATCCCCATATCTGAATAATGAAGCACAGAATCTGCAAAAATAGTAAAATATAGGAGGAACCAAGATGGCGGCATAGGTAAACACCTATCTTGCTGCCATAGACAACAATTTCAAAACTACAACTTAATAAAAGAACAAACACCATCCAGAAACACCAGAAAGCTGGCTGAGTGAAAATTCCATAAATAAAAGTGAAGATAAGACACTATGACTCAGAGGAGTGGCGGTGGACAGTGTTGAAGATAAGCATGGAGAGAGGTTTGGAACAGTGCGCGCGCCAGTGGATAGGGCGGGCGGCTGAAAACCCAGCCGGTTTGCTCGAACGGGGGGACAAATACACCCCACTGCACTGACTGCCCAGCTCCGGGCGAAATCCAGGGAAACCACAATAATACCGGGTAAAAACTGGACAGTGGGGAGGCAGGCCGAAACTCGGGCGCTGCAAGGGTCTGTAAGCTTGTGGAGAGGGTGAGCTTGTGCAGAGTGTGCGTGAACTTGGGAACGGCACAGCTGCGTGACCGTGCAGAGAGGACTCGTGTCTTACTCTCTCATTCGGGAAACCGCCAGACTGCATTGTTTTACGACCCTGGGTGGTGTGCAGACTCATTTGGGGAGAGGCTGAATTGTCCGGTAGTGGGTGGAGCTCAGCAGCAGCTCTCTCTCAGAGGTACTGGTGGCCATTGCCACCTGGCACAGAGTCCCTGGGGATGCATAGGGTGGACCTGACACTGCCTGCTTGGCCCAGAGACTCTGCCCATCCAACCATCAAACCCTCCTAGTGCTAACACGGATTAATCTAGGCTTAACTTCAACAAGACTGTGCAACCATATACACCTCAGGTAACTGGGGAGGCTGAGCCACTGTCCCTTTGAGGACATCTACCACACAAAGCTAATTGACCAACTCAGGAAAGCAGCCACAATGCAGAGACATGGAAAGAAATCAGATGTGAAAGAAATGGAGGGAAAAAAAACAACTGGACATAGAATTCAAAACCACGGTTATAGGGCTTCTCAAGAGGCTCCTAGAAAAGGCCAAGACCTACAAGGAAATAAACAAGACCTACGAGGAAATGAACAAGACCTACGAGGATATGAATGAGACTCTCAAGGATATGAAAGAGGACCAACCAGAAATTAAGCATACACTGACTGAAATAAAAAATATTAAAGACCTAAAAGTACTCTAGAGCACCCCAAGAACCAAGTTAAAGATTTGAAATACAAAGAGATAAAATTCACTCAGCTGGAAAAGCAAGAATCCAAAAGAATCCAAAAAATTGAAGATAGTGTAAGGGGCCTCTGGGACAACCTCAAGCATACCAACATCCGAATTATAGGGGTGCCAGAAAAAGAGAGAGGCCAAGACAATGAAAACCTACTTGAAGAAATAGTGACCGAAAACTTCTTACACCTGGAGAAAGAAATTGACTTAGGAGTCCAAGAAGCGCACCGAACTGCAATATATAGGAACCCTAAGAGGACCACACCAAGGCTCATCATAATTAAAATGCCAAGAGCAAAAGACAAAGAGAGAATATTAAAAGCAACAAGAGAAAAACAGTTAGTTACCTATAAGGGAGCACCCATACGATTGTCAGCGGATTTCTCAACAGAAACTATGCAAGCCAGGTGGGAGTGGCAAGAAATATTCAAAGTGATGAATAGCAAGATCTATAACCAATATTCCTCTATCCAGCAAAGCTATCATTCAGAATTGAAGGTCAGATAAAGTGCTTCGCAGATAAGAACAAGCTAAAGGAGTTCATCACCACCAAATCAATATTATATGAAATGCTGAAAGATATTCTTTAAGAAGAGGAAAAAGAAAAAGATAAAAGTGTAAATTAGGAACAACAAATACACATCTATCAACAAATGAATCTAAAAATCAAGTGAATTAATAATCTGATGAACAAGATAAACTGGTGAATATAACAGAATCATGGACATAGAGAGGGAATGGACTGACAATTCTTGGGGAGAAAAGGGGTGTGGGAAGTGCAGCAAGAGACTGGAGAAAAATCATGCACCTATGGGAGAGGACAGTGGGGGCGGGAGGTGAGGGCGGAGGGTGGGATGGGTACCGGGTGGAGGGGAGCTACAAGGAGAAAAAAAGGGGAAACAATGTAATTAATAAACTGAACAATAAAGATTAAAAAAAAAGAAAATATATTTAATCTAAATGCAGTTATCTGGGTTCCAGCTGACATGTTAAATATTGTATAAGATAGAGATAGGACAGAGTGAGAGTTGAAAAAAAATATGGAGATAGTCTTTTATTGGTCTTATTTCCATATATTAAACTACACACACATCCAAGAGATTGCTGGTGTGATTTTGTAGTTTCAGGGCCACATATCAGCTCTAGGGCAGACCTAGAAATAAACCCAAAGATCAGTAATGATTTCAGAAGCTATAGAGATGAATGTTTATTTAGTTTCTCTGAACTCTCTGCAATGGAAGACCTTCAGAAATCATAAAACTGGAGAAACGAATCATAGCTAACATTCCAAACTTGCCAAGGTCTTTCCAGACTAAGCATTGACTAAGATAACATCTGGCTGGCTGCAATTAAAGAGAAAGCAATGTTATTGGGGACACATTAAGTTGAATTATATATTTGTTAGGGGAACTTTGATATTGTGTGGTCAAATACAGAAAAGCAAACTTTATTAATGCAGTTGCTAAAGAAACACAGAATTGCAATATTGCTTTAAATAATTTTGTATTTTGCTAGAGTTGTATTGTTAACATTTTACTTATTTCTTTTCCTCTTTTCTTTCTTTTTAAACATTTTTTTTAAACTGAAAACTGTTAACATTTTAACATTATTAATTTCTAGGCATAAAGCACAGAGTAACCTTAAGTTAATGTAAAAAAAATACTGGGTAAAAAACAGTCAAGAAGAGGATGAAAGTAGCAGAGCAAAAATAATAACAGTAATAACAAACAAAAACAAAAAATGTGAAGAATATTAAAAAGCAATATAAGCCACAGTCTCTACACTCAAGAGGCTTTCATGTCGATGGATAAAAGATATATAAATAGAGAATTAATAATACAAAACAGTAAATAAAAAACAAATAAATTTTTATAAAAGAAAACATTGCTATAAGTGGCTACAGATGGTAGGTACCTAGAGGAAATGAAAAGCAAAGATTTGGGACAAGAGAAGGCTTATTAATATATTTTTTTAAAGTTTAAAAATATATAGCTCTTTTAAATGATAAAAACTATTAAATGATTTATAAAGGTAGCAAATATTCCTAAGTGACTGAGTTCCCATGATAGAAATAGTATCTTATAGGGTCTATATTTTTGATAATCACTAAGTATGGGTCTTTAGCCAAGATTTCTAACTTCTCTGGATCTCAGTTCCCTCATTGGCAAATAAGAGGTTAGACTTCTTCTTGTGTCTATTGTTCTGATACTGAGCTATTAAGATTAATAAATATGGTCATGTCTAATGTGAGTATAATGTAATGACAGATGATCAGAGAAGGTACACTGTGATTAAGTCTTGCTGGGTTAAATCAAATAAATGAAACACAGCCTCACTTTTTCTAACAGAGAAAATCAGTACATAAAAGAAACTAGGAATAATTTTTAATTCTGAAATAAGAGAAAATTATAACATTATCATTTAGACACAATCTAAAAATCTTAATTTTTCTGAAAGTCCACACAACACAAGATCCTGCTTTTTCAATTTGATTATTTTAACTTATTGTTACTACACTATATTTATTGTACAGAAGAAAAAATGAATTACATTAAACTTTGCAATTACAAAGTCTTCAAGATCCATCCTATGGTATTATTTTAAGGTGAAACACATCTTTGAAATAAGGTCCTATGATCAATCAGGTGTAAGAGAGACTGACCTCAGATTGAATTACACTTGCCAGGAACAATGTGTATTAGAGAAATCTCAATGTATTTACTTAGTGTTTAAAAAATTCATTATAGAACAGTCATGAAACACTGTTAAAAAATAATCTATGAAATATAGGTTGCAAAAGACTATCCACATTTCTAGTTATGAAAGCTTTTCAATTTTTTTATATTTTCCCTTCCATGTAAACTACTAAACTCTGTTCTAAGAATGAACACAATCTAAGACTTTCAAAAACCAAACAAAATAAAAAAATACATTGTGAATTGTGACAAAAGACATTTAAGTGGCACAATAGTTTATTATAACTACAAACATAATACTTCTTAACTATAGGTTTTGTTTTTCATATAAACTGAAATGATTATATTATTTTAGTTTTTATTATACCCTATGCATATCACTAATGAAAGTTAGAAAAAACCCCAGAGGCTTACTGCTAGATTAAAATATACAATTACATAATAACTATATATCAAACTATAACATTTATTGTCTGAATTACATAAAAATTTAAATAAATCCTTTTTAAGACTTTTGTTGTTAAAAGATCATGGCGGGGTTGGGAGTAGGTTTTCTCTTAAATATTAACCTGGAGTTATTGTGCTTTGTCACAGAGCATGAAATATTTTTCCAAGGAAAAAAAGATTCACATTATGAAAATGTTAAGAGATATATAATAAACACAAGGTACTGCAAAGGCCCTATAGCTCAATGTACTCCATCAAAGCAGCATATTCATTCATTAGAGTGGTGCCATCATACACATGGATGGTAGTGATACATTAGTTCCTGTAGATGTATTACTTTTACTGGTTAGACCAGTGTAATATTTTATAAAATTACAGTACATGGTGATTTCATTCATTTAGAACTTTCATTTCCTTGTCACAGCCTAAAATGAGTTTTTCTGAACATGCATATCATTTCATTTTCTATCTCTAAAATGTTTTAACTGGCCAACTAACCAATTGCTTAAATTGGTGTGACTGCATAGGTTTTCTTCAATTTCACATTCTCACTTCTTATCTAGCCATCTTAGGGTTCAGCAAAAAGAAAATTAGTGATAATGTTTTCAATTTAATTAGTATATTACATGTACTGTAATTATTAGTGGGAAATGTTATATTAATGAATCTAAAAGTTAGCAGTAAATTACCTTGTAGCTATTATCAATTTCCCAAGCTACTGCTCCTTAAGATAACCCTCTCCCTATGGTCCTTCCGGTAATTTTTCTTTGCCTGATAAACACGATGATTAAATAGCACACAGAGCAAACCTTTGATACTTTTTAAATTAAATCCATGCCCAGCCTAAGGGCTGTGTCTGATTTCAACTAAATGTGTCAGTTAATCAGATAAAAAATTATCAGTAACTCTAACAAACAGCAGCCTTAGGCTTCATCAGTGCCAGGGAAAGCTGAACAAAATAAGACATTCAGACAATATCACATTATGTGTAAAGGTTACTGATAAGCCTATAACTAAACAGAACTGCTTACCACCATTACAATGTCTGTCTAGAAAGAAATAGTGTATTCAATATGCAAATTACTCAAATTCTAAAGAAAAAAATGTTATTTATAGAAAAGTCCAGGGATATTTTACTCATACACTCATACGAACATACACATGCATATATAAACAAACCTACATGAAGATAATAAAAATATGCAGTGGATTAGAGAAGTGACATTCATAAAACTGGATACTCAGAGAAATTATATTGAAAAATAGCTAATTATCACAACATTACATCTAGTATACCTAAAACTTATAACAGAAAAACACACACAAGTATTTAATCATTTGATAAAGGAAGGTAAATATGAATTCAAGATCAATTGTCTACACAGTTCTATCTAGTATCTAAAATAACTCAATTTCACCAATTTAAAAAATCTGGGATAGTCTAAAACAATAGCAAGATCATAAATTAATTAAAGAGATCATTTTTAACCTGTGACACTGAGCACCAATAGTCATTTGCAATATTACTATTAAAATAATACATAATATGAGGGCCTGGTTATTTAAGTAAGAGGATTTAAAAGCTCCTACAACTATAAGGTAGAGGCTGGAAAACTCTTAAACTTTTTACAGCATATTATGATTTTCAAAGCATTCTTTGATTCCTAATTAAGATTGCTTTAACTAGAAAAGAAGGCTATATTATATACTGGTGTATCAGTAACAACTGTAAGAAAGAAACCACATCTGAAAAGAATAGAAAATTATCTTTGAAATACATAATGGGCAGTAGCTATGAAAAATCCATTTATAAAGCAGGAGTCCCAAACCCTTTGACAAAAAAAATTTCAAATTAATACCCTGTCATCTTTATTCTTCCCTTCAAGTACTATGATCAGATAATGCATTCAACTGCTGCAAGATTCTCATTCCTATTTATCAGCTGCAACTTTTCAGTAAGTCACCTGTAACAGGAGGAAAACTGAGCCAATTCTACACATGTATAAGCTGCTCAATACTAGAAACGTTCACAAATTAAAGTTTCCAACAGAATTTCAAATTTACTACCTACATAAGGATATAAGATCATTGTATCTTAAAGTTTTCATTCTCAATACATTGAAAAGCTTAATACAGAACCTTGGAAGTCACTGTTCTAGTTAAGAATTATCTGAAGTGCAGAGGAAGTGGTTTTGCTTTCCTAACTGCTACAGGCAGCAATGTATAACTTTCAGGAAATGATTTGACAATGGGAGTGGATCAGGGACTAACAGTGCTTAAAATATTGTGTTGAATCTTAGATTAATACTTTTCCAAGACTTCTACACATTTCAGAGTTCACCAAAGAGCAGCTAAAAAATTATCATAGGGTTACAAGATGAAATTCAAACTGGTCACCAAGAGGTGACTTAATTTAGCTGTTTCCAGCATTCCCCAGAGCTTTCTACTCTGTCTCATTCTACAGGGTTCCTTAATGCATGCTCCTTTTGACCTCTGCATGGCTCACATTAATGGTTGTATACACTGTTCCTTGGAAAGCTCCACAACTTCAAATCTATGCAAGAGTGGTAACATCTTGTTTAAACAAAAAGCGTAACAATTTTAAGGCTAAAAACTCTAACTGAAAAGAAAATTATCGTTTTAGTTGGACTCTATAATTACAGTACTAGGTTCTTCTTCTAAAAGAAACTAAACAGCAAATAAGAATAATGTTATTTATGAAAATAATGTATTTATTATTGGATTATAAGTGCAATTTAGTACATTTTAAAAAGTATTTTCCTGAGTGGTGAATATGTTACTACTTTTGAAAGTACTTTAATGGTAGAACTAATTTTGGTATATGAGGATTGATGTAAACTAAATTAAACTTTGAAGAAAAGAAAATAAACTTAATCTTGAATTATTTTCTGATTTTATCAGATTTTGTCCTGGGGTGGGTTCAAGTCAACAAGAAAACCTTATATAACATTGGCTAAAAAAAAATCTAATGCCAGGTAGATGATTATTTGCACTCAAACATACATACATATTGTGCTTTCTCACTTTATTTTTCAAACATTATTATTATTTTTCTCACTTCAAAAGCTCAAATATTTATAGAGCATTTGCCTTTAGGCAATTCCTTCAGGGAGTCCTATGTAAAGATGATCTTCATCAGAGACCTGATGATATCATATTTACAACTAAATTTGGCAGAGGAGCTTCCAAGAGTTAATAATCTAATGTTACTGTGCAATGATGAAGTGCCAATGACCAACCACAATAATTAAATCTAAAGGCTATTTGGTTTCCATCCCATATAAACAATTAAATCTAAAGGCTATATAGGTTTGTATCCCATATAAACTAGCAAATATAGAGTGTCCCAAAAAATGTATACAACACACTTTGAATAATTATAAAAGCAATGTTTATTAAAATACATTTCATTTTCAAAACTGAGCTATCAGCTGTTAAAATATGTATACATTTTTTGGAGACACTCTGTATATTTGTGAGATTTTTACATAGGATGCCTGTAAAACCTATAGTAGTTTAATATTTTTATCCTTAAATGAAATGTTTGTTTTAAAAAGCACTATCATATTTTACATATAGCATGCTGATAGCTAACTTAAGAATTTCATTAAAATAATCTAACAAGAGAATTTAAACTACCTTATATTTAAGATCATGCATTATCTTTAAGAAAATATTTTCAAATAGGTTAAGAATTAAGAATTTGTCCTGTTTTTCCTATATGAAAGATATAACTGGGTAACAAAATAATAGGTAACGAAAAGTCTCTCTTTATAGAATATTCTAGCTAATAAATAAAGCAAGAATGAGAGCATAAGTAATGTCATCATTTTGCAGCATCCTTCTAAATAATAAATTTAAGTAGCAATCATTAATAGCTGCTGACATCACAAAAAAAGATAATTAGACATTATATGCCTCCTCATGGAATAACACAAAACCATTTGTGAGTTAGTCTTAAAAATAAAAATAAAAAATCAAACCCAAAGTTGATAAAACTTCTAGAGTAGCACTTTCTAAAGAGCTTTTAGCATGATGGAAATCTGAACTGTCCAATATAGCAATTACTAGCCCCATGTTGCTACTGAAAAATTAACTCAAAATGAATCAAATACTAAAATGTAAGACCTAAAACAATAAATTACAAAAAGAAAACATATGGACCTTGGTTTCAGAGACAAGAGAAGTAAAGGCAAAAATAAACAAATGTGATTGTATCAAAGTAAAAAGTGTCTGTACAGCAAAAGAAACCACCAACTAAAAAAAGCAACCAACTGAATGGAAGAAGATATTTGCAACAGTTCTGACAAGGGGTTAATATCCAAAATATATAAAGAACTCACACAACTCAATACCAAACAAATAATCCAATTATAAAATGGGCAGAGGCTGCCCTGACCGGTGTTGCTCAGTGGATAGAGTGTCAGTCTGCACAGAGAAGGGTTGCAGGTTCAATTTCTGGTCAAGGGTATGTACCTCAGGGGCAGGTTCAATCCTGTGCTCCAGATGGGGCACAGGTGAGAGGCAACCAATCAATATATCTCTCTCACATTCATGTTTCTCTCTCTTCCTCTCCCCCAGCCCTTCTAAAAATCAATGGAAAATATATCCACAGGTGAGGATTAACATACATACATACATACATACATACATAAAAAAATAAAAATGGGCAGAGGATCTAAACAAACACTTCTCCCAAGAAGACATACGAATGGACAACAGATATATGAAAAGATGCTGAATTTCACTAGGTAGGGAAATGAAAATCAAAACTACAATGAGATACCACCTCAAAAGTCATTCACTGCTGATGGGAATATAAACTGGCATGGCCACTATGGAAAACAGTATGGGGGTTTCTCAAAAAATTAAGAATAGAGTTACCATATCACCCAGCAACCACTCTTTTGGTATCTATCCAAAAACACTTATCCCCAAAGATATATGCACCCCTAGGTTAATTGCAGCATTATCCATGGTGGTCAAGACATGAAAACAACAGGAAATGTCCTTCAATAGATGACTGAAAAAGAGGATGTGGTACATATATACAATGGAATACTACTCACTCTTAAGGAAAAATGAAATTGGCAACTTTGGACAACATAGATGAACCTTGAGAGTATCATGCTAAGTAATATAAGTCAGGCAACAAAAGTTAAGAAGTATATGATTTCACTAATATGTGGCATATAAAATTGAAAGCAACAAATGAACAAACAATAAAACACAAAAACTCACAGACACAGAGAACAGTATTATGGTTACCAAAGGGAAGGGGTGTTGGGAATAGTAAAAAGTAAAGGGTGTCAAATATATAGTAACAGAAGATTATTTGACTTTGATGGTTGGCACACAATGCAATATACAGATCATGTATCATAGGAATGTACACCTGAAACCTATATAACTTTATTAACCAATGTCACCATAATAAATTTAAAAAGAAAGAAATGTGGCTAGTGAGACTGAGAGAATAATCTTTAAATTTTACTGAGTTGTAATTAATTAAAACTTAAAGGTATATAATGACATATGGCAAATAGCTATCATTCGGACAGGACAATTTTATTTATTTTATTTTTATAACATATTTTATTGAGTTTTTTACAGAGAGGAAGGGAGAGGGATAGAGAGTTAGAAACATCAATGAGAGAGAAACATCAATCTGCTGCCTCCTGCATGTGCCCTACTGGGGATGTGCCCGCAACCAAGGTACATGCCCTTTACCGGAATTAAACCTGGAACCCTTGAGTCCACAGGCCAACGCTCTATCCATTGAGTCAAACCAGTTAGGGCTGGACAGGGCAATTTTAGAACCAACTATCAATTTATAGGAAATCATAAATAACAAGGAAACAGTATACTACACTGTGGCAATTTTATAAGTGACCTAGTTTATTCAACAAAGTTAAAAAAAAACATATATATTATAAGACTTAAAAGACATATCAACCAACTACAATACAATACATAAAATTTATTTTTATCCTGATTTAAACAAAACAACTGTAAAAACAAAAAAAACAAAAAATGTGAGACATTTAAAGAACAAGTAGAAATTTGGAGACTGAGTGGCTATAAAACAAGTTAAGAAAAATTGTTTTAATGTATGTTTATCATATTTCCATTATATTTTAAAAAACCATAGCTCTTAAAGATAGTGGAATACTTATAAATAATATACAATGTCTAGTATTAAATAAAACAAATGGGATATGGCTTAATTGTCCCTGAAGCTGTTTAACAAGTACAGGGAGTCATTATACTACTTTACCTTATTTTGTTTAAAATTTTTTTAAAAGGAAAAATATATTGTATTTTTTCCATCACCATTTATCCCTTCAAGGCCCTCTTCCACTTCTTTTTTCTCCCTCTCTCCCTCCCTCATCACCACACTGTTGTCCATAAAAGGTTAAAAAGAGAAAGTAAGGCAGGACTTCCAGTATGTTAGATTATTAACAAATATCCTCCACACCAAAGCAATGATAAACCCTGTACAAACTGTCAAAAAACAACTATCTTATAGGTCTGAAAATGGAACAAAGGTATACATTCAATTAAGAAGTGGTTATATATGAAAAACTAGTGAACTTTGAGAGTCTGTGCCATTCTTGCCAGGGGCTGCTCCCATACCAAGGCAGGGGAAGCTGTGAAAAATGGCAGTTTTATTGACAGGGGAAACTGACCAGATTTGGAGTGGGACATAGAAAATTCCCCACACCCAGCAGCATTGTCAGTAACAACTGTGATCTATCTCCCTGGCAAATGAAGTGAGAAGACCAGTGTCTCAGATAGCCTGAGGCTACAGTCCTAGCTGGGATAAACAATGGAGTTTCAGACTAACCAGATATTTAACAAGGAGACCCCAAAATGAGACAGCATAGAACTAATTGATACGCTCTGCACACATACATGCAGTAGATACCAGAGAGAGCCCAAGTTAGCTATACATTCCTGGCTGATGGTAAGGCTATGCAGACAGACACAAGAGAGAGTACTATCTGATTATGAAACATTCTAAATTTACTATAAAACCAAAATAATCAAGATAATAGTACTGGAATAACAACAAGTACAGGTCAATGAAACAGAATTGAGAGTCTAGAAATAAACCTTTATATTTACAGTTAATTGATTTTTGACAAATTTTCCAAGGCAATTCAATGGGGAAAAGGATAGTTTTTCAACAAATAGTTCTGAGACAACTGGATATCCATATGCAAAATTATTAATTTGGACCCTTACACACCACACACACACACACACACACACACACACACACACAGAGAGAGAGAGAGAGAGAGAGAGAGAGAGAGAGAGAGAGAGAGAGAGAATATATTATATCACGAACTTAAAGCTATGAGCAAGGAGAAAATATGAATGGTTTTAGATTAAAAATAACACCAGAAGCATAATTCATAATAGAAAAAAACTTACAAATTAGACTTCTTTATATTTAAAAATTTCACACTTCAAAATGCTGCATTAAGAAGACAAAAAGATGAGCCATGGACTGAGAGAAAAATTTGCTAATCATATGTCTGATAAAAGACATACTGTATACAGAATATATAAATAATTTTTACAACTGAATAAGAATGTAAACAAAAAGTGAGCAAAAGATTTAAATATTTTACCAAATAAAACATATAAATGGGAAATAAGCATATAAAAGATTATCAGCATCTTTTATCATTAGGGAAATGCAAATTAAAACACAATGAGATTCCAATACACATTCACTAGCAGGTCTACAATAAAAAAGATAGGTAATCACAAGTGGAACAAGAATGTGGAGAAAATAAAATCCTCATTCATTGCAGGTGGGAATTTAAAATGGTGTGGTCATGTTTGAAAACAGTTGGCAGTTTCTTATCAAGTTAAGCATAAATTTTCTACATGACCCAATAAATTCATTCCTGGTGTTTATGCATGAGAAATAAAACCACACATATGCAAATTTATATGTGCATGTTCATAGCAAATTATATCTAGTAGACAATATATATATATATTACCAACATTGTACACATACACACACACACACACACACACACACACACACTAGGAAACATCAATTTTCTATTGATTGGTGAATGAATAAGCAAAATGTGACATATCGATATAATACAATACTATTAGCAGCAAAAAGGAATGAATTGCTGATATATGTACAAAATTGATAAACCTAAAAAACATTATGCTAAGTGAAAGAAAACAGACACAGAAGATTACATATTAGATGGTTTCATTTGTAAGAAAAGTTCAGAAGCAAATGCATAGAAACAGAAAATGGTGGCCTGGGGTTGTGGCTTGGGCACAAGGAATGATTGCAAATGGTACAGGGAAACTAGTTGTGGTTCAAATTTTCTAAAGCTGGGTTGCAGCAATGAATGCACCACTTATAAATATACTAAAATCAGTGAATTAACACTAACAATGGATGAATTTTATAGCAAATTATGCCTCAATAAAGCTACAAGAAAAACAAAAACAACGATCAACAAGAAATAAGGGGTAAGGAGATATAAATGAAAGTTGAGCAATACTGTGAGTTTTCAAAGATGATTGAATTATGTATTGATGTTTAAGAAAAACTTACTGGCTTAAAACTTAGTACCCCAAAACATATTTGCTTAAAACAAAAAAATTATTTCACAGATTTTGTGCTTTAGGAATCCAAGTGCAGTTTAGCATGACACCTGTGGTGTCAGATCTCTCATGAAGCTGTGATTTCATCGGAAAACCCAACTGGGGCAAGATCACTTAGATGGTTGTTGGAGGAATTGAGTTCCTTGTGGACCTTTGGACTGGCAGTGTCAGTTGCTCACTCTCTGTTAGTCAGAGGCCTTCCTCAGTTCCTTGCTACATGGGCCTCATGGGGCAGCTCACAACATGGCAACTGACTAACATCATGGTAATTGAGCAAGATAGCAGAAAAGAAAGCACACTAGATAAAAAACACAGTTGCTTTGTAAGCTAATCTTGAAATGATAGCCCATCACTTTTGCTGTATTCTGTTAGTTAGTAGTTAGTAGGTCCAGTCCATAAGCAAAAGGAGACTACAAAAGGCCATGAACCCTAGAAAGCAAAGATATTTGGAGACAATCTTAGAGGTTGCTAAATGCAATAAGGAGTGGGTACCTGATTTATACTATCCTTCTATTTTTATATATATTTAAAATTATTCATAATAAAAATTTAAGAGAAAATAAATACTATTTGCAGATATAAATGGAACCATTTCTTACATTTAACAAAATTTCCTAAGTTTCTACAAAGTAATAAAATAAAAAATGTCATTAAATGAAAAACAATGAAATGATAATGTTAAAATTTATTGACCATATACAAGAGACTGTTCTAGAGACTTATCATATATTAATATAATTTAATTTTCCCAACAATCCCCTGAGGTAGGTGTTAATATTATTCCAATTTTAAAAATGAGATAACTGAGGCACAGAGGGGTTAAGTAACTTTTCCAAGGTCACATAACCAGTAAGTAATAGAACTAAAAATCTCAATGGGTAGTGAAAAAAGGGGGGATAGGACAGGATGGCACATGGGGAATATAAAAAAGTTTAGAATTAGAAATTCTTGGTAATGAGGATTGAGGTTATTTGTGTCATTTGTTATCTTATTAATATTTAAATCATTACTACACAATTCCTGTGTCTGGGTATGTTATTATGTTAAAATAACTAAATGGTCCTAATCTCCTTTGTCAACTCAATTACAATATCAGGTCATTACAAATACAAGTTTATCTTGTGGTTCACTCTCTGCTTAAAATATCATGGATTGTCTTCAGACAATCTTTCACAGCCAATGTAATTTTTCATTTATAGATATAAATATGGCCAGCTCTTTTTTAAGTACTTTTTGCTCTTCCACCAAATCATATGCCTTCATCAGTTTGATCAGTTGACAAGGCAAGACTTCTTTTTCCCATGCTTCATTCTCTGTGTCAAAGTCAAATAATAATAATGTCAAACTAATAACTTGTTTGAATAGAATACTTCTGAATTTATAAAGTAATTTCACATATATTATCTTATTTAATCCTTCTCACCATGAGGCTATGATAAACTTAGCAGTTTACTTTGGTATTGCTATATGTAGATATAGTGAAATGATGAGTAGGTGGTGAATTCAAAACTTACCCTCATCTCCTGCTTCTTAATCCAGAAACCTTCCCATTTAGCACTGTTCTTCTCCAAATGGCTCTGGAGTTTAGGAGAGCATAAACTGCTTGCTTGGTTAAGTAATTAAAAACTCATTTGAAAAGAAAAAAGAAGGAATAAATTGGACATTATGTAAAATAAGAGCTCTATGGAGCTATAAAAGAGAATAAAAAATAATGGGGGGGGGGAACAAAAACAAAAAAGGGAAAACAAACAAGAAAATAAAATTTAGAAATAAAGGGAAAAAATGGGAAAGAAAATTATAATCAGAAATGGAATTAAGAAATCTGGTTGAGGGTCACTAACCCTGTAATTCAGAAATAATGAGACTTGGATTTTACTAAATTACCTAAAAGCACAAAATTGATACTGCAACTTTGTGCATAGCAAGCTTAAAATCAACCAGAAGCTTGTAATTTCAGTCATTGAATATAGTGAACACATACTTAGTTATCTGTCCAGCATATATTTTTTGAAAAATGCCCAGCCACCATATATGTGGCAACTATATTTTTTATAAGATTACTAGTGGCCCGGTGCACGAATTCATGCACATAGAAAGGAAATTATTAGAAGAAATATTTTAATATCACTATTCGCCCTTTCTCTATAATGGAAATGTCAACCAAATTTACGATCGACAATGATAGATCAAAACACACGAGTGTGACTGGCACCAGCAAGAGCTTTATATGTATCGCGCATGCATGAGTCAATTTAGCCTTCTATATATACATATAGATAAACTTGCTTAATTAAACCTGCCTTCTGATGTAGCTAAACTTTTCCCAGCCCAACCCAACTTCTCTTTTAGGTAAATGTCAGCAACACAGCAGTAAATATCAACACGAAGCAGATTAAGATCACGTAGGGAAAACAAAGGATAAAATATTTAACTGCAGCAGTCTTTGACTATATTTTGCGCAGTGAGAAAACCTGAAGTTATTTTTAAGGTCCATCATTTCTTACTTCTTTCAAATGGGTCAAATTTCTAAGCTTTCTAAATCTCCATTCTGGCTAATGAAAATAGGATTCCACCGAGTCACCTATCTATTTACTCCAGGACATCAGTGAAGATCAAGTGAGATGAGGCAAGGGAAAGAGCTTCACAAACATTTGGTTAAAGTCTAAAATGTTTCCAACTGACTATAAAAGCAAGCTGTGATCCTGAGCTGAAGAAACTCCGAGGCTAGTCACTAGGGAGAGAAAGATGGGCATTACTACATGATGTCATCACCCAGCACACACAGCCACCGTTTCTGGGCTGGGGCCGTATTTTGTGCCATGGGGTCTCAGCAGTGTTGCCTATGATTTGGTGGGCTGTTACTATGGGGTGGTGGGAGGGCCTGTGTCCCACTTGGGGGAAGCTGAGGGTTGTTTTGTGGGTGCCAGGTCCGCAGTGCCATCTCTCTGTAAATAGCCAGTGCGCATCACGGAAGCTCCTGCATTGATCATCTGTCCCCTGGTGGTCAGTGTGTGTCAGAATGATCGGTTGGACAGTTGGTCACTTAGCATATTAGCCTTTTATATATATAGTTTTCATCACCACAGCAATAACTAATTGGTTCAATAGTGGAAACTCCAAGGGGGGGAATAGCTTATTCCTCAGAAATTTGAAATTGGAACTAAAAGATTTCAGTCTCAGGATAAGATGAACTATTAAAAAGATAGTTACAATCTTGAAAACTATGAGCAGCTGTGTTTTCTACCACATCTGAGAAAAATCAGTCTACTCACAGAAATTAGAGTGGATGAGCAAAGAAAAGCAGAAATGAGAACTGAGAGTATGAATCTGCTATAATCCCTCGTCCTGGTTTCATGAGATTCACTTCTGTCCTTAAAAATGTTTTTTTCTATCTTAAATGAGCTTAACTTGGTGTCTGTCACTTATAACCAGGGACCTAACTAGTATATTACATTAAAAGAATGTTACGCGTATTAATAAATATTAACTAGAATTAAAACCAAAACTTATTCTCCAAACTCTTACTGAAAAGGAACTTTATCATTCTAATGTTTGCATTTCTCTGAATAGTCAGCAAAAATATCTACTCAAAAGTAAATATTTAAAAATATCTTTGTATGTGATAAAGAAAATCCTGAAGTATAGAACAGAGTACATAGAATAAAATCATTTTTGTCTACATAACAAAATGTTAAATATAAAAACCAAAAGGGGAAAATATTAATTATTGTGTGTGTGTGAAACCACATAGAGCCACATTCTCATTTTCTTTAGGTCCGGTATTATACAAAGTAATATTTTCTCATAATAAATTCTTATGTGCCTTTTCATTCATACTACTTTATTTAGAATTTGTCTTTTCTGAGCTAGCCTCCTGGGACATGCGTCTCATTTTCATGAGGGTACCTGAGAGACTTGAGCATATAGTATTTACTTCAGTACAATGTCAACAACATATTGCACAACATTTCATCTAAAATAATAATATAAAATGTTGAGCCATCTTTCCATTTGAAAAAATATATCTGGAAGAATGTAATGTCTGACAAAATCCACATTGCTAAACACACTATGCCATTTCAGTTTGCTTTGGGAATTTTATGGGACATATATATTTAAAGAATGAAAAAATAGAGACAGATAAAAAGCTGTACAATACCACAAAGGGAAAATTAATGGATATCTACCTAGTCTCTGGCAAAAAGTAAACAAGAACACCATAAGTTTACCTGATTACCTGGCTTGGCTAAAAGTGAAGTGACTGCATTTGTAGATAAAGAAAATTTTTCTGTAAAGTATACTGTTACTGAAATTAGTCATCTGACCTGTCATAGTCAACATCAAACATGAAACAAATGAAGCAAGATAATTAATTCACCTATTATGTTATTCAAGCTTTTTTATTCAGACAGCTTGACAGCTAACAAATGAAAACTATTTCCCTGCCTTTTTATTAGTAATAGTTATCTATATAAGATTTCTTAAAGATTCAACAACATTTACTTTCACAAAAGATTATTTCCACTGGCCACCAGTGATCGAGATTTTCAAGTATGAGAGCATTACTAACAAATCACCGACTTGCTAAACTTAAGTGTATACTCTCTGCAAATAATTTTACATGTGTTATTTTATTTAAATTTCACTAAAACTTCGTAAGGTGTGTGTGTGTGTGTGTGTGTGTGTGTGTGTGTGTGTGTGTTTTACTTTTGATTTTATAAATTTAAAAAAAACCTGACGTACAGAGGAATTAAGGAACTTGCTCAAAAACATACAAGTACTAATACCCTGTGGCACCAGGATCTAAACCAGGACAGGTTGGCTACAGAGTCTGGGCTTATAACCACTACACTAAAACAAGATACAAAACAAAACTTTGTAAGTACAAACCCACATTGATAAACACTTGAAGGGTTATTAGAGGCATTTTGAAGAATCTTGAGGTTTGGTTTAGCAATTCTAGAATTTTATTTTTTTTCATTTTTTTATCTTCATTGTTCAGTTTATTAATTACATTGTTCGCCCTTTTTTATCCCCCTATAGCTCCTCTCCACCCTGTAACCCATCCCACCCTCCGCCCTCACCTCCTCCTCCCCACTGTCCTCTCCCATTGTTGCAAGATTTTTGTCCAGTCTCTTGCTGTACTTCCCACAACCCTTTTCTCCCCAAGAATTGTCAGTCCATTCCCTCTCTATGTCCATGATTCTGTTATATTCACCAGTTTATCTTGTTCATCAGATTAATTCACTTGATTTTTAGATTCATTTGTTGATAGATGTATATTTATTGTTCATAATTTATATTTTTACCTTTTTCTTCTTCCTCTTTTTAAAGAATATCTTTCAGCATTTCATATAATATTGGTTTGGTGGTAATGAACTCCCTTAGCTTTTTCTTATCTGCGAAGCACTTTATCTGATCTTCAATTCTGAATGATAGCTTTGCTGGATAGAGTAATCTTGGTTGTAGATTCTTGCTATTCATCACTTTGAATATTTCTTGCCACTCCCATCTGGCCTGCATCGTTTCTGTTGAGAAATCCACTGACAATCGTATGGATGCTCCCTGATAGGTAACTGTTTTTCTCTTGCTGCTTTTAATATTCTCTCTTTATCTTTTGCTCTTGGCATTTTAATTATGATATGTCTTGGTGTGGTCCTCTTTAGATTCCTATATTTTGGGGTTCTGTGTACTTCTTGGGCTTTTAAGTCAGTTTCTTTCACCAGGTGAGGGAAGTTTTCAGTCACTATTTCTTCAAGTAGATTTTCATTAACTTGCTCTCTTTTTCTAGCACCCCCATAATTTGGATGTTGGCATGTTTGAGGTTGTCCTAGAGGCCCCTTACACTATCTTCAATTATCTGGATTCTTTTTGTTTCTTACTTTTCCAGCCGAGTGGATTTTCCTTCTTTGTATTTCAAATCTTTGACTTGGTTCTTGCGGCCCTCTGTACTGCTTTTAGGACTTGTATAATATTTCTTATTTCAGTCAGTGTATGCTTGATTTCTAGTTGGTCCCTTTTCATGTCCTTGAGGGTCTCATTCATATCCTCGGAGGTCTTGTTCATTTCCTCGTAGTTCTCATTAAGTTCATCGGCCTTTTCTAGGAGCCTCTTGAAAAGCCTTATAACCGTGGTTTTAAACACTATGTCTAGTTGTCTTTTTTCCTCCATTTCTTTCACACCTGATTTCTTTCCATGCCTCTGCATGGTGGCTGCATTATGTGGTAGATGTCCTCTAAGGGACAGTGGCTCAGCCTCCCCAGTTACCTGAGGTGGGTACTCTTACTGCAATCCTTTATGGATTGTACAGTATTTTTTAATTTAAGCCCAGCTTGTTGTTGTTAGCCCTAGGAGGGTTTGACCTCCCGACCAATTGGCTGTGTAGGGAAACTGGTCAGGTTGGATAGGCGGAGTCTCTGAGCTGAGCAGACATCGTCAGCATCAGCTACGTCCTATACAGTGCATGGGTCTCTGTGTTGGGTGATAATGACTGCAGGCACGTCCAAGAGAAAGCCGCCGCTTGTCTCTACCCCTTGCCAGACAACTCTGCCTCTCCCCAAATGAGTCTGCACACCCAAAGTCTCGCCCAGGGTTGTAAAACAAAGCAGTCCGGTGGTCTCCCGAACCAGGAGCTAGTCGCCAGGGAGCAAGTCGCACGTCTTTGCTGTCGCACACTTTATGCACGCAAACTGCTGTTCCAAGCTATGCGGACCCTCCTCAGACTAGGAGACCTCTGCCGCACCCGGCTTTTAGGGTGCATACCCCAGACCTCGGACCTTGCCTGGCACTGGGAAATCTGTGCAGTGGGACGTCTCCGCCCTCCCCATTGGAGAAATCCAACCGGGATTGCTGCTGCCAGCCCTACATCCCGCGCACGCAGCTACAGCTCCTAACCTCTGATTCCGCGCGAATTTTCAAAGCTGCGCTCCGCCGCTCTTCTGAGTCTCAGTGTCCCACCTTTACTTTTCTTTGTGGAATTTTCACTCAGCCAGCTTTCCGGTGATTCTGGATGATGTTTGTCTTGTTGTTATGTTGTAGTTTTGGAATTGTTGCGTGGGGCAGCACAATAGGTGTTTACCTATGCCGCTATCTTGGTTCCTCCTCCGCAATTCCAGAATTTTAGAGATTAAATAATTCATCTCTGATTTATTCATATGGAAACCAAGGACCATAACTCTTCATTCTAATTTCACTTCCGGACAGCTTTTTGCTATCAAGAGCATATGAAGTGAGCTGGTAGGAAGGGGAGCATTGAGGCAAGTGTTAGCTTGAGTGGTTTAGGAATAACAAGAGGAAGAGGAACTATGTACTTAACACATGTACAGGGGCAAATAGTGAAGTGATAATGTAGAGAACTCTTGTAGTTGAAATGGGAGTATTTTAAAAACATTTTTTGTTTCTCTTGCTGTATTTTTGAGTGCAATTAAAATGTATTATTATACATCAATTTTTAGAACCTACTAACATTAAAAATTTCTGTTCTAGTATAACATAACATAGGTTTCTAGAGAAACTTCAGAGCCAACTGTCTGGGTTCAAATCACAGTTCCACCATTTATTAGCTGTGGGAGGCCTGGATGAAACAAGTTACTTATCTTTCTACACCTCAGCCTCCTTGTCTGTAAAAAAGAAAGAATAAAATAGTATTGTGAGAGTTATTGTAATAAGTGTGTTAATACATGTAAATCCTTTAGAACAATGGCTATTCAAAAATTTTTTAGTTGCTCAAAAAATATTACCTTTAGTTATTATTATTCTTACTGCTATTATTAGTTCTATCATTATGACTATTCTTTGTCATCTCAATGACCCAAAGTGAAGTCTGTAATGTACTATTTAATGATTTCTGGATAGCTCCAAATGATAACAATTTGTGCAATGCCGTTTAATGTTTGCATATATTCATTATTTTGGAGACCCAAACTCCAAAATACCACAGCAATGGAACCACAGTAGTTAATTCTATTGTCAACTGAAAATAAATTAACAACACTGGATACCTATTTTGCAAAAACTAAAGAAATAAAAATTGTTTTAAAATTGTTAAGGAGAATAAATATCTGGAGTTTTAGAAATATTAAGTAGCTGAGATTTTAACTTTTTCAATGAAACCCACACTTCAATCTAATTTTCCCACTGTCCTCCAAAACATTCCTTTTAAATTTCACAGAAACTAAGAGATACCAAAAAGCTCCACTTTCCAATAAACAAAAGAAATTCCATTCTTCCACTATTCTCCATACCAAAATTATCCATTACTAAATTCTATCAACTTTCCTCCATTTAGCAGCAATTAACATTCAAATAATCTATGAGCTGCAAAGTTAGTTCATGATTTTAAACACATTTTAACAAATGAGCAACAGAAAGAGATAATTTGATAAAATATCAACAAAGAGCTCACAGCAAATATTTTTTAAAAATATATTTTATTGATTTTTTTACAGAGAGGAAGGGAGAGGGATAGAAAGTCAGAAACATCAATGAAAGAGAACATCAATCAGCTGCACACCCCCTATTGAGGCTGTGCCCGTAGCCAAGGTACATAGTCTTGTCCGGAATCGAACCTGGGACCCTTCAGTCCGCAGGCCGACGCTTTATCCACTGAGCCAAACTAGTTTCAGCCTATAGCAAATATTTTACTTAACAAATATTAAATGCTGTATTTGACTGTTAAGTAAAATATTGTATGTAGAAAATTTAAGATTATTAAAAGAAACACCATTAGAATAAATAAATTTAGCAAGGTCACTAAATATAAGGTCAATACTCTAAATTAAAATTGCATTTCTATATTGCAGCAATAAACAATTTGATAGCATTGTTATAGGCTGAATTGTGTCTCTCCAAAATTCTTACAGTGAAATCTTAATCCTCAGTACCTCATAATTTGACTGTATTTGGAAATAGGATTTTTGAAGGGGTAATGAAAGTAAAACTAAGTCTAACCCAATATGGATGGATGAGCCCTAATCCAACATAACTGATGTCTTTATAAGAAGAGGAAATTAGAGGAGAAGCCAAGATGGCGGCATAGGTAAACGCTTGAACTGCTGCCTCGTTTTAAAACTGCAAATAAAAGACAAGGAGTCTATCACCCAGAACCACGGGAAAGCTGGCCGAATAGAGGTTCATCAGCCAGAAGGAAAGAGGGGAGCAGTGGGATATATATGCACAAGTGCTGAAAACCTGAGGTGCAGAGGCATGGGAGCCTGGCATGGTGGTGGGAGATTTTGGGGCTCCTTTTTTTCTTTCAACCCGAAGGGAAGTGGGCTCCTGATTACTCAGAACCCAAGTTTCTGGGGAGATGGTGGCAACCTAAACTCATACGGGGAGAAGCTGGACGGTCTGCCATCCAGTCGGAAAGCAAGAGAGGTGCCCTTGCGGAGGCGCCCACGGCAATCAATCCATGTTCACTGCCTGAGGGCAAGGGGACTTGAAGACTGGAGACTCCCTGACCTAGTGACACCCTGAAAACCCCGCCCTGCCCAATCTGCAAACCCGTCAGAGCTGAGCTCAAGGGCATTTCATATAAATGGCATGCACTTTTCCAGCTTAACCTAAACTGCAGCTCTGGTCAGACCAGGACTAATCTGGACACCTCACTGTAGCTCCTGCTCGATTGCCTCAGACAGTAGCTGAACTGTACCCCAGTGGAGATCCAGAAGCTAGCGTATCTAGAGATCAGGATGAGACGACACCAGAATTCAACTACTCACATCCAAAAAGTGACACATTCAAGAGGCAGACTCAGTGAGCACCAAAGCCCCTTTGAAGCAAGTCCACCCCCATAGGCATCCACACAGCAGCTCTTCCACTCCATCAACACAAGGAAGCGGTAAAATGGGGAGACAGGCACAAATGAAAGAAATTGAGGAAAGCAGACTATCAGATATAATTCAAGACCACATTTATAAGGTTACTCAAGAATCTTCTAAAAACCACTGATAAGACCTTCAAGGACCTTAATGAGAATGCCAAGAAAATGGAAAAGGACTAGATAGAAATTAAGCATATACTGTCTGAAATAAAGAATATATAGAAACTCAACAGTAGATCAAAGGACTCCAAGAATCAAACCAAAGACCAGAAATGTTAAAAGAAAAAAAAAACAGCAAACCAGAAAAACAGAAAGAAAAAAGAATCCAAAAATATGAAGAGAGTGTAAGGAGTCTCTGGGACAACTTTAAGTGCACCAACATCAGAATTATTGGGGTGCCAGAAGAAGAGAGACAGCAAAATATTGAAAACCTATTAGAAGAAATAATCACAGAAAACTTTCCCTACCTGGTGAAAGAAATAGACTTATAAGCCCAGGAAGTGCAGAGAACCCCAAACAAGAGAAATCCCAAGAGGACACACCAAGACACATCATAATAAAAATGCCAAGGGTAAAAGACAAAGAAAGAATCTTGAAAGCAGCAAGAGAAAAAACTGTTGGTTACCTAAAAGGGAGTATCCATATGACTGTCAGCTAATTTCTCAACAGAAAAGATGCAGGCCAGAGGGGAGTTGGCAAGAAATATTCAAAGTGATGAACAGCAAGAACCTACAACCAAAATTGTGCTACCGAGCAAGGCTATTATTTAGAATTGAAGGTCAAAGAGCTTCACAGATAAGAAAAAAAACTAAAGGAGTTAGTTCATCACCACAGAACCAGGATTATATGAAATGCTGAAGGGTATTTTTTAAGAAGAGGAAGAAGGAAAAAAAGGTAAAGATAAAAACTATGAACAACAAAATGACAACAAATACAAACTATCAACAAGTGAATCTAAAAATCAAGTGAATGAAAAATCTGATAAGCAGAATGGATAGATGAATATAATAGAATCAGGGACATAGAAAGAGAGTGGACTGACAATTAGAGGGAAAATGGTGTGGGAGGTACGGGAAGAGAATGGACAAAAATCTTTCAAAAACCTATGGATGAAGACAACGGCGGAAGGTAAGGGCACGGGGTGGGGAAGGGGATTGGGTGGAAGGGAGTTATGGGAGGGAAAAAAGAGGAACACCTGTAATAATCTGAACAATAAAGATTAAAAAAAAGAAGAGGAAATTAGAACACAGGCCTACATACAGACAACAGAAGGAAGATCTTGTAAATACATAGGTTGAAGAGGGTCATCCATTTGCCTAGGAGAGAGGCCTCAGAATGAAACCAACTCCACTGATACCTTGATCTTGGACTTCTAGCCTCCAGAACTGTGAGGAAATATATTTCTTTTGTTTAAGCCATCTCTTCTTTGGTACTTTGTAATAGCAGTTCCGGCAAAATAATATATATTGGCACTAGCATTGCATAACACCCAGACATAAGTCTAAGTAAATATGTGCATGACAACTACACAGAAAACTTCAAAACATTAATGAGAGGAATTAAAGAAGATCTCCTCCCCCCAAAAATGGAGGGCTGTTCTGCACTAATGGAGTAAAGACTTAATAATGAAATGACATGAATTCTCCTCAATCTATAGCTTCAGTGTAATCCTAATAAAAATTCCAACAGATTATTTTTATTGGAACTGGCAAATTGATTCTAAAATAGCTGAAAATAGCCA
This sequence comes from Antrozous pallidus, assembly GCA_027563665.1. Taxonomy (NCBI): domain Eukaryota; kingdom Metazoa; phylum Chordata; class Mammalia; order Chiroptera; family Vespertilionidae; genus Antrozous; species Antrozous pallidus. The sequence continues at coordinate 39,673,736 of CM050515.1, forward strand.
TGGCATTCTTAAAGAACAAAGTTGGAGAAATTACACTACCAGATAGCAAACTTATTATAAAGCTACAATAATTTAAAAATTAAACCGCTTCTAAAGGAGACAATAGGAGTATATCTTCATGACCTTGGAATGGGGGAAGATTCCTTAAACAAGGTATAAAAATGCCTTATCTCATTAAAAGAAAAAATTGATTATTCTAATTATTTTTAATCTAAAAGAAAAAATTGATTATTCTAATTATTTTAAATCAAAAAGTAGAAGATATTGTTTACCACAGAATAAAAAGTATATAAAATAAATCTAACTCACAAAGGACTTGCATCAAAAATATAAAGAACTCCTAAATCCATATGGAACACAAAGAATCAAATATTAAAATGAACAACAAAAAAAACTTGACTAAGTACCAAGCCCCCCCCCGCCAAAAAAAATATCAAGATGGAAAAAAATCATGAAAAAATTTTAATTTCAGTAGATAAATGCAATTTAAGACTATAATACAGAATACTGTATACTGCCAGAATGACTAACACTTATTTGTTTATTTGTCAATGGCAATGTTGACAAGAATGTAGAGCAACTGAAACTCTCATACTTTGCTGCTGGTGGTATAAATTGGTAAAATCATTTTGAAAATCCTACTAAAGCTGAACATATGCATACCCTATAATCTAGCAATTTGACTCCTACAAACATTCTAACAGAAATGGGTACATATGCACTCCAAAAGATATATACAGAAGTATTTATAGCAGCACTTTCTATAAAGCCTCAACTGAAAATAACCCAAATAGAATGAATAAATAAAATATGGCATATTCATGTACTAGAATACTATCCTATATAATAAAACCCTAATATGTAAATTGACCAAATGGCAGAACAACCGGTCACCATAACATGCACTGACCACAAGGGGGAAGATGCTCAATGCAGGAGCTTCCTCCTGGTAGTCAGTGCATTCCCACAGGGGAAGTGCTGCTCAGCCAGAAGCCAGGCTCATGGCTAGTGAGTACAGTGGCAGTGGTGGGAGCAGTGTCCCTGGGGATGTCCCTGGGGAGCAGGCCTAAGCCAGCAGGTGGACATCCCCCAAGGGGCCCTAGATTGGAGAGGGTGCAGGCTGGTCTGAGGGACACCCTCCCTGACTCCGGGCACAAATTTCGTGTACTGGGCCTCTAGTTCATTGATGAGTATGCAAATATTTTTAAGTAAATTTTTAAAATTGAAATGTAATATACATATAAAAAACTGTATCAAGTGAGAGAGCTTGATGAATGCTTACAAATAAAACAATCGATGTAACTGGTGCCCAAATCTACCTACTTCGTCAGCCTCTTCACATTCTGGGCACTGTAGCCACAGTGGCTTTCTCTTTGCCTAATATTATTCACCAGGCTGCTCTCCTGACTGCTAGAGACCTTTGCCCATGCCTGTCTCTGGGATGGCAACACTCTTCCTTTCTATCACTTATTCAGATACTCTATGAATGGAGAAACTCATACACTTAAACCTCAAGGAGCTTTTCCTAATCTTTGACCAGATTAAATTCCTTCTCATGGCTTTTCTTCCTGTACTTTTCTCTGTAGTACCTGTCATAGCTGCAGTTTTATGTTTTAGATGGTTTATTTGATTAATGTCTGTAGATACTAATAACTAATTATATAATTAATTAGTAATTAACATAGACATTAATTACTAGACTCTAAGCAGATGCTCACCATTATACTCCCAGCAGAGAGCAAAGGGCCTGTCACACAGTAAGCTCTCAATGAATATTTGTTATGTAAATGAAATTAAAGAGACATAAGAAAATCATACAAAATAATATCATAAAAACAAGAAATTGATATTGGTAAGTTTTCCTTAATACTGAAATTTTAAATTTTGCTGTTGTTCAAAAGTAAATTTCTAGCTATCTACACATTTTGGAAACTATCATTGACATCAAGATATAGTAGGAATCAACTCTGTTCTCTAAAAAGTGTTCTTTTCTCATACAGCAAGTTTCCTTGCACTAGAGAGGGTATTCCTAAGTTTCTTTTATAACCAAATCCATATTCAGAAGTTAACAAGGTAGAGCTCCATAACAAGATTAAATAGTTAAAAACAAATAAGCAAACTATCAATGCTAAGTGCTGATAAAAATGTAGAGAAACTGGAACTTTCATGGAAACATTGCTGGTAGGGGTATAAACTGGTAAATGAGACTCTGGGTAGAAAATAACACAAATACCAACAGAACCTCTACATTATTATTTTTAACCACTGTTGTTCTACCAACAAATAATCTCCCATTCAGAGTTTAGTTTTCTATTGTTGAATCCAAAATTACAAGCACTCTATTTCTCAACAGTTAAAGAAAAGTAAGTGGTGACATTAGGGTATTTATTAATCCTCTGTAATATAAATTAACTTAAACTAAGTGATAGTATTTTAAAAGTATTCTCAATTCTGCCGAAACCGGTTTGGCTCAGTGGATAGAGCATCGGCCTGAGGACTGAAGGTCCCAGGTTCGATTCTGGTCAAGGGCATGTAGCTTGGCTGTGGGCACATCCCCAGTGGGGGGTGTGCAGGAGGCAGCTGATTGATGTTTCTCTCTCATCGATGTTTCTGACTTTCTATCCCTCTCCCTTCCCCTCTGTGAAAAAAATCAATAAAATATATTTTTAAAAAAAGTATTCTCAATTCTAAAAAAACAAAACAAAAAACACCACTGATTTATAAATTATAAATAGAATAAAATTTTAAAAGGAATATTTGAAAACTTAAAAAGCTAATTGAAATAATTCCTAAAGTAAATTATGTAAAAAGAAAAAATGTCACAGTATGTTCTTTTGCAGGCATTTGTTAACCTTACCTGTGGATATCTCATTTTATTTTTAATTCATTTAAGTAGGCATGTAGGCATCTATTTCTAGTTGGCGTCATTACTGATTGTAGAATGGGAGTGGTATTTGTTTGATCCTATGCTTTTGGCATGTGATTCTTTCATCAGTGATATAGTTAAGTGACCATCATAAAATGACTTCATTATATTTTGTTTGTTGCCCAGAAAGGTAGACTTCGAGCAGCTGTATTCATTTAAATTCATATTAATGTTGTATTTTCTCCTCTGAAGTATAAAAGGTTGTTCTCATAGAAATTTTATTTATCAATTGTTGTCTGCAACAATTTTCAGAATGCTTTGTTTATATATTCTATAATAAAACATATTTACTACTTACCTTTGATGTAACTAAGTTACTTTCAAAACAGCAGTCTTACTACCAAACACCCCTAATTTTCTTTTCAATTTAATTGCATTTAAATTTTAAAAACTATCTTCTTTTCAAATTTCTGATTTCCAACCACACATGAGCTCTGGGCAGCTCGACAATCCTCAATCCCCCTTTTCTTTCTTCTAATAAATCATTCCAAATATTTAAAATTGTTCTCAAATCCTTTAATTACTTCCATCTTCTCTACCCATTTGAGCTAGATGGTCTTGTCTCTAAGATTTCAGAGTAGAATAGCAGCTGTCTCATTTCTAAATATATCTCTATTTTTCTGTCCAGAGCTAACCCAGCAACCTGTGCTCTTCACACCATCACATCGACACCTTCCTGGATCTTATTCAAACACTTGTACTTTCAATAACTTCTTTTCTATTGGCTACATTTTCTTAATTTATAAATACATCCCAATCTCTCTCATTTCATAAAATTCTTTCCTTCTATTGATTAGTTATTTCTTTGTTGTTATCAAAACACTTCATGGGGAAAAAACAACAACCTACTCTTAACTCTAATAGCATAACAATAATAATAATTAACACTACATTAACCCATTCAATCCTCACAGAAACTCTGTTAAGGTAGGCGGTTTTTATCTGTGTGTTACGGAAGATGAAAATGAAGCACAGAGAGGTTAAGTAACTTGCCTAAAGTCACATAGCTAGTAAGTGGAAAACCAGGTACCAGAGTCTAAGTTCTTTCCTACTATGCAACACTTCATCCCCTGGCTGAGCATATTTACACACATACTTTTGATTATTAATTATATGCTAATAATTATTATCATCAATTTATCCAGACTTGATTTCTCTGTATTTAGTTTCACTTCTTTCTATTTTGAGGTACCTTACTCTCAATATATTCGAAAGACCTAGCCTTTATCTCTCATCTCCCTATGCCGCCACTACACTACAAAATACAAATCTACCCATTTTGCTTCTCACTTCAAATCTTCAATGACTCTCCATTACCCATAAATGAGATCACCAGTCTTCAGCAAGGCACACAAGACTCTTCACAACTTGGTCCAAAATACCTTCTCAGTCTTACTCCTGCCATTACTTACTCATACATATCATCTAATCACTGAACTTTGAAAAGCACGTTACACTTTGTCATATCCCTTGCTCCACATAGAATGTTTTCTGTTTGGGAAGTCTCGTGATAAATCATTCCTAATCTGTATTTTTCCCAACATTTCTATATTTCCACAACATTTAAAAGAATAAAATAACTATCATCACAATATCATATTGGACTATCATTAGTAATCTAGAGGATGAGCTCTGAGAGAGCTGGGTCATTCTCTTATTGGTATTCAGTACCAAGAGCAAAGCAGTCACTCAGAACATATTTGATGAATGAATAGATATAGTTCTTTGTTAATATTCAAAATCAATGTGCCCTGGACATAGGAAGATAAATTAATAATCATAGAAGATATAATCTTATTAATCACTTTTTGCCTATGAAATGCCTAAAAACACACAGGATATTTTTACAAGTATAGACTTTCTTGAAGTGCCAATAATTAATACAAATATAGACTCTCTTTCTGGAAGTGCCAGTAAACAACGAACTCTAGCATCTACACAAGCAATCTTTGAGTAAATAATAAAATACACTAAGACAAAAAGAAGTCATAAATGTAAAACCTGTATCTAAGCCATAAGACTTCATCATAAATAGCCACCAAATTATAAATATTACCAAACATTCCCCATGAAACAAACACTGAAGTGTTAGGCTGAATAGTTTTCCCTACTACACTAATTCCTAGGTATATAAAATATTTTGGCACTAGTATGACACAGCCATGGCATTTACCAAATGGTTTATTAAATTGCATTTATAAATCACCAAGGCATCAGCTTACATTTACAACTGAATGTAAGTGTGAAGTGGATTGAAGCTGTCTCACTGAGCCACCAGTGTGGGAAACTGCCTTTGCTATAACAGAAAAGGTAAATTGCATTAAGTAGATGTTAAAAAAAATTCAACCAAAAAGCAATGTGATTTCCAGTATGTTTTAAATGGTTGTTTCCTCTGCAGTCATTTCCTCTTAATTCTATTGAGAAAATAAAAATGTAAAGGTTATAAAATAAAGTGATGATAGAAATGCAAGCAGCACAAACAGAGCAGAGTAATGATAAAATACCCAAGCAGTTTGGTTACTTAAATTACAATGAAGTCAATTAAATGTGGCTTATTTCTTTAAAAACTGTTGAGTATCTCAGTGAGAGCTTTTTTCTTAATTTATGTAAATTCACATATCAACAGTGTTTGATTCTATTTACTAACGTGAGTGGTCTTTGGAGACTCTGATCCTGAAGTTACTGTCTTGCTTTTAATCTAAGGTTCACACACGGGCTGGTCTAAAGTTCAGAGTTCAAAATAATTCAACTTTTAATATATATAATGAAAACTTACACCTAAGTCACTCACCAGAACAAAAAAGCAGCATTAATATTGCTGTTGTAGACTAAACAAAAGCAGGAGTTGTCGTCAGTCTTTAGAACTTTTACTGTTTTTCTACCCTCAAACAGGAAAAGCATTTTGGAAATACAGGGCTCATTAAAGAAGCCCTTTAAACTACTGTTGGAACTTAGGATTTTTGCCTCATAGGTGGAACTCTATGCAAAGATTTAATGACCATTCTTATTTATATTGGTCAGTATTTAAAAATTTTATACTCTACAGAGAACAGCTGATGTTTGGCATCACAAAGTTCATTATTAAAACTACAATATATCAAATTCAATTCACAAAAAGAGAAATAAAACTTGTATTTGTTAAGGAAAATCTTATCATGTATGATTTACTTTTCTTCCTGCATCACCAAATTTATATTTTTATCTTACTTAAGACATATGGCATAACAATAAAAGTATAAAATAATAAAATAATTCAATACAAATACTAAATCACTGAAGTACTAGAATAAAAACAAATCTCTAGGAATGCTTAAACAAAAATTCTGAAGCTTGAAAAAAAAGATACTTACAAGCTTTCCTGCATTAACAAAGGGCAGGTAATAATGATGGCTTGTATGACAATATTGTCTTTGTTAGGTTAGCTCCAACAGAACTAAAGATTTCCTGATTACAACTTTGTAATCTAAGTCAACTGAAAAGATTTCTGCAGAAGGGAAACAAAGAGGAGTCTGAGTGCTAGCATTTAAGTGGACTACACTACCTAAGTTTACTCTTCAGTGAGGGGCACAATAAATAAGAGGAGCTCTTACTTCCACAGCCCATGCTAGGTCATGACCTGAACTCACTGTACTGGTGTAAAAGAGAAAGCTGTGTCGGAGTCTCAGATTTGCATGTTTCTCTGCTTCACCTTCAGAGTCCTGTAATCGCATAGGGCCTTAGCACAAAGTGTTCACTCTATACTGTATTACATTGTCAAGGTTTTTAAACAGTTGCTTTTTTTTATTATTATAATGAGCTAATTATGAGCCAGTCACTCAAGCAGTCATTAACAATAGATTTTTTAAATTGCATTTTTAATGAATTTTTATTTTGGGTAAAAGCCCTTAAAAGAACCTATGGCAAAGAGAACTCATACATTGGATTAACAGCAAAATCTGTTTAATAATGACTTGTCTTTTATTTACTACAACAAAATAAATTCCAGTGAGACTGCTTAAAAACTGACAGTGTCAGGGGAAAAAAGGCTGGGGGTGGGGGTGGAGAGAGGGAGGAGTAGTAGTGGATGGAGGAGGAAGTTGTAGTCTATACTACTAAAAAATTAAAATGAAATCATGTTTCTTTTTGTGTGCAGCTATCCCTTTGTTCTTTCCTAATCTGAAAGCCCAAATAATAAATTATTTTATCAACACAGACTTTGCTCTCTATATGGAAATGTTCAGGATTAGTATTTTATGCATAAGTTAATAATGCTTAATGTAATTATAAAATAAGCTAAATCATAAAGAAAAAATAACTTTTTCTCATTTATAAAAGACACGTTAAAAGTTATTTATTAAAAATGTTGTTTAAACACTATAGCGCAAAAATCTTTATTCACCTCAATGAATGTATGAATAAAAATGTCCTTGCTGAAGATAAAAAGAAATCTTAAAGAAATTTTAGTGATCATAGTTTGTGATCAGTCAGATACATAAATGTGTGTGTTTTTTTAAGTTGATTCTGCTGAAACCTCTTAAGTCTTAATCATAATAAGACCTAGCTACTCACGTGATTTAATAAATCATTAATTAGGACATTTTTAGGACATGCCCTGACATTAGAAAAACCCTCTCTTTGGGGGCTATTCATGTTGTACTCTGTTTGGATTTTAACTTTTTAAAAAAAAAAGTATATAATAAGTATATACTTTTTTAAAGTATGTAAATACACACACACACACACACACACACACACACGCACACACGCACACACAAAACTGTCCCAGAAAAAGTGTCACAAATATATATTTATGTGCATATACAAAACTGCTCCAGAAAGTGTCACAACACACTTTTTGATTTTTAAAAAGATACACACTTTTTTTTAATGTTCCTGGTTTTAAAACCCTTATATTTTCTGCCTCAAGAACGGGCTGACTGAAAGCAGGAGGTCCTGCAGCCTCTGGTTAATTAATCTGTCCGCTGAATGACAGTGTGCCTAGGGGCATGGTGCTGGCATCCCACACAGGGTCCCGACAGGCTTATAGCCTTGGATAGCTACATTCTGCACGCCAAGACTTTGCTCAACAAATAGCAGAGAGGCCTTCAGAGCTTTTCTTCTTCTGTCTCAGACATTCCATTTAATTAATGTAATCCCTCTTTATCTTAAAGTTTTAATAAATTTAGAAAGTGAGGCAAAATCAACACATTTATGCCACTGATGCAGTAACTAGTTCCTCTAGCACTTTCCTTATGTATCCAAAAAGCTTCTTTATAAGGCATAAAGAAAATGAACGCAAAAAAAGTATTAAGATGTTCAGATATTTTCAAACATGCTACTTGATCTATTAAAAAACATATTTGTATTACCCAATATTTAAGAATTCAATGAAATGAGTCTGGCAATCCATTTCACTGGGCTTAAAGATTTTATATTATAAAAATATAAATCATATACCCACCTCAAAAACACTCTGAAAATTACTAATACCTAATTTTTAGGAAGGTAAGGCAATTTTTTAGCAATAGGATACAAAGGACATTTTCCTAATCCTTTTTACTACCAGAACAAAACATCTTTCAAATCAAGATAAAATCGCTACATCATGAATGTTAATATCATTCTGAGATAAATAATATTTTATGACTAGAAAAGACCATCCTTTTAAAGGAGAAATACTGTGTTAAAGTGGATTATTCTTTTAGTAGTGTAATAGAATGATTTCTACCTTGTCCCAGATGGAAAATCAAAATATGCATTTAAATGGAAATATTTTAAAACAGGACAAAAGGTTAAAATAATAAGGAATACCTCCTTTCTTATATCTTAAAAATCCAAAATACTTCATGAGAACTTTCCTGGAAAATATGGTTTTATGATTTTGTCTGTATGTTTGTTTCAGTTTTCTGAAGAGTTTGCAGCGCAACATAATTTATTTCACAGATACTATTTCTGCCTATTATACCAAATTCACAAATTGAATCAAGAAGTTGGGCTGCCAAATTTGTACTATTACAAAAACAGATTTATGATTCAGGCGTATGCAGAGTTAAAATGAGTCCTCTATTTTCTTCCTTTTTTAACCATGCTGTTTTATATGTAATTCTTAGAAGGCAATAGCAGTTTGATGAAATCAAATAAAATCTCAGTTTCTTCAGCACTGACTCAAATCACCATCACAGTTAAAGAAAAGAGAAAGCAAAATGCTAGACATTATTATAACAACTGCTCTTTGCAACCTGAAAGATTAATTTTCAGTTCTTTGATACTTGGGGCAATTTTCTTAAATTCTGAAGGAGCCTGACAGCACTGCACATTTCTTAATGCTTTCATTTACTTTTACATTATAAAACAATAAAACAGCAGGATAATGTTCATGCAGTTTAGAGACTTGTAACATTACCACAAATAATTCTACTGTATTATGGCAAAACGTAAGCTTTTAAACTGTGGGCTTACTACAGAAAGGACAATCTATATTCATTGAAAGTAGTACACAGACAAATAAGATTCCAAATATAATTTAAATGTGGTACCTAGTTATAAAATAACTAGTGGCCCGGTGCACAAATTCATGCATATAGAAAGGAAATTAATTAGAAGAAATATTTTAATATCATTATTCACCCTTTATAATAGAAATGTCAACCAAATTCACAATTGACAATGAAAGATCGAAACACACGCATGTGATTGGCACCAGCAAGAGCTTTATATGTATCATGCATGTGCAAGTCAATTTAGCCATATATATATATATATATATATATATATATATATATATATATAAACTTGCTTAATTAGACCTACTTTGTAATGTAGCTAAACCTTTTCCAGCCCAGTGAAGCACCCCAACTTCTCTTACAGGTAATTGTCAGCAACACAGCAGTAAATATCAGCACAAAGCAGATTATTATTGTAGATCACGCAGGGAGAACACAAGGTAAAATATTTAACTGCATCAGTGTTTGACTATATTCTGCACAGTGAGAAAACCAGAAGTCATTTTCATTTCTTACTTCTTTTCAGTCTGGTCAAGTTTTCAAGCTTTCTAAATCTCCATTTTCTGGCTAATGAAAAGAAAATAGGATTCTACCAAATCTCCTATCTACCTACTCCAGGATTTCTGTGAGGATCAAATGAGATGAGGCACAGGAAAACACTTCACAGAAATTTGGTTAAAGTGTAAAATTTTTCCACTTGGCTATAAAGCAAGTCGTGTTCCTGGGCTGAAAAACTCCAAGGAGGCTAGTCACTAGGGAGAGAAAGTCAGGCATTGCTACATGATAACATTACCCAGCACCCACAGCCACTGTTTTTGGGCTGGGATAGGATGTGGGCCACATTTTGTGCCATGGGGTCTTGACAGAGTCAGATGCGATTTAATGGGGTGTCACTCCAGGGGGTGGGAGAGCCTGTGTTCTATTTGGGGGAAGCCGAGTGTTGCTTTGTGGGCCTGGGTGAGGGGCCTGTGGAGGTTTTGCAGGTCTGCAGTACTGATTTTCTGGAAATGGGGAGTGCACATCACAGCAACTCTCTGCATTGCACATATGCACATCTGCCCTCTGGTGGTCAATGTGCGTTGCAGCGACCAGTTGAATGGGCACTTAGCAAATTAGCTTTATATATATATATATATATATATAAACTAGAGGTCCGGTGCATGAAATTAGTTCACAGGGGGAGGGGGATGTCCCTTAGCGCAGCCTACACCCTCTCCAACCTGGGACCCCTCCAGAGGTGTCCGACTGCCCGTTTAGGCCCGATCCTACTGGGATCGTGCCTAAACAGGCAATCAGACACCCTTCTCACAAATCCAGGTCTTCTGGCTCTAAACTGCTCAACTGCCTCCCTCCCTGATTGCCCCTAACTGCTTCTGCCTGCCAGCCTGATCACCTGCTAACCACTACCCTGCCAGCCTAATTGATGTCTAACTGCTCCCCTGACAGCCTGTTTGTCCCCAACTTCCCTCCTCTGCCGGCCTGGTCACCCCTAACTGCCCTCCCCTGCAGGCTTGATTGCCCCCAGCTGTCTCTCCCTTGCAGGCCTGGAACCTCCCAACGGCCCTGCCCTGCTGGCCATCTTGTGTCACAAGGGGGCAGGATCTTTGACCACATGGGGGCAGCCCTCTTGTGTGTTGGAGTGATGGTCAATCTGCAAATTACTCTTTTATTAGATAGGATAGAGGCCTGGGTGAGGGCCAGCTGGTTTGCCCTGAAGAGTGTTCCAGATTAGGGTGGGTGTTCCCTTGGGGTGAGGGGCGGCCTGGGTGAGGGGCCTGTGGAGGTTTTGCAGGCCGGCCATGCCCCCCAGCGACCCAAGCATGGTATCTGGGATTAATCTGTGTCTACAATTGAAACTTTGTAGCCTGGAGTGGAGCCAAGCCTTCTGCTTGCTCCATGGCAGCAGCCATTTCTGTTTGAAACTTTGTAGCCTAGAGTGGAGGCCTAGGCTGGTAACAGCAGGCTGAAACCTTGGCTTCCTTCGTTGCCAGGGAAACCCAAGCCTCTTCTCTCCAGCTCAGTGGCTGCCGCCATTTCTGTATCTTTTATAACTGAAACTTTGTAACATTGAATGGAGGCCTAGGCAGGCAACAGCAGGCAGCTTGGCTTCCTCTGTTGCCGGGGACACCCAAGCCTTCCTCCTGCTCTCAGTAATGGCAGCCATCTTGGTTGGGGCTTATTTGCATAATCTGTTCCTGATTGGCTGGTGGGCATGGCCATGGGTGTGGCTTGTGGGCATAGTGAAGATATGGTCAAATTTGCATATTACTCTTTTATTAGATAGGATAGTATTTTAAAAGGTTTTAAAAAGTAAAATCCATGCTAGATTAAATTTTCTTTGTCATAAATTAAAATACTATTAATTTTTAAGCACAGCGCTTACCAACAAGGGAAAAGCTTTCCACCTTTCTTTGAATTTATAATAGAGTAAGTGGCTTCTGCCATCTCAGCAACCAACCATCTATAATAATAATAGTATAATATGCTAAGTAGACTGGATGTACTTCTGGCATCCTTCCAGATGACCTTCTGGACGAAGCCAGGATTGTGAGGGAAGCCCAGGTCCTGGGTGCCTGTTGGCGGCTGGAGGGAAGCTCAAGTCCTGGGTGCCAGAGGGAAGCTGGTGCTGGCAGCCAGGGGAAGGAAGGCCTACTCTTGCACAAATTCCGTGCATCAGGCCTCTAGTATTAGATAATTTGATTATTTTTCCTCAACAATGCTGTCAACCAAGATACTTTACAAAGACATGTTTAAAGATTCACATTTGACTGTTGCACTGCAATAGGCCAACCTATAGAACTTGGCCATACCATTTCTTTTCTAAAACCAGATCATCTTCTAATAACTGCAGCAGGTTCTGATACATTCTCATGGCTAGAAGCTGCCTGTTTTTGTACAACAAACCATGTGATTCTCTTTATTTAAGGTACATAAAAGACATTTTATTAAAGGCATAATGGGAACAGTTCCTGCATATGTATTGGGTGATTTTCTCACTTTCAACAGTTAAAGCATTTTAACCCAGTTGCCCATAATGAGAAAGAGTAAAAGCATTTCTCTGCAGTAATCTAATTCTCATATATACCACAGCCTCCATTCCTGCTTCCAATTCCCCACCCCTTATCTTTCACTCTCAAAACTCTCAGCAGAAAAGTTTTTCAACTATCAATGGGAGATGATATACAATAAAATCAAATCACCAAAAATAAACGTTGATGTATGTCATCATTAATCTACACTAGTAGCAAATTAAATAAGGGAAGCTGTACATGGAACCATCGCAGAAGATCTAAGACTCGTGGATCTTTTAAATCAAAATGCATTACCATTTCCTAAATCAAGAACAACTATAGAAATATGGTAAATTATGTTTTAAAAGAAAATGTATTCCCCTCATCCCTAGATTAGACTCTTATAGCTAATTTGAAAGAAAACTAGCTTTAAATTTACATATCCCTGTTCTAAAATAAATAATGCTCTCTGCAGGCAACCAGAATCTAAAAACTCACTAGTTCAAATGTGGCCTCAGACCAACAGCACTAGCTTCACCTGGGCAGATGTTTAAAAAAATCTCAGGCTCCACACAGAACAACTGAATCAGATCTTGAATCCTATATCATAAAAGCCTAATGCAAAGTGTTCAGTCGTCCAGTCATTCATTCAACCAATCAAAGCGTAATCCTATATAATAAAGACCATCACTCCAACACACATATGGCTGCCCCATGTGGTCAAAGATGGCTGCCCCATGTGGACACAAGATGGCCAGGAGGGGAGGGCAATTGTGGGCAATCAGGCCAGCAGGGTAGGATAGTTGTGGGCAATCAGGCCAGCAGGGCAGGACAGTTGGGAGGGACCAGGCCTGCAAAGGAGGGCAGTTGGGGGCAATCAGGCCTGTAGGAGAGGGCAGTTGGGGGCAATCAGGCCTGCAGTGGAGTGCAGTTGGGGGTCACCAGGCCAGCAGGGGAGGCCCGCAGAGGAAGGCTGTTGGGGTGACCAGGTCTGCATGGGAGGGTAGTTGGGGGTTACCAAGCCTGCAGGGGAGGGCAGTTGGGTGTGACCAGGACTGTAAGGGAGGGTAGTTGGGGGGGAAACAAGGCCTGCAGGGGAGGGTAATGGAGGGGGGGACCAGGCCTATAGGGGAGGGCAGTTAGGGGCAATTGGGATGGCAAGGGAGGGAAATTAGGGGTGACCAGGCCAGCAGGGGAGGGCAGTTGGGAGAGACCAGGCCTGCAGGGGAGAATAGTTAGGGGTGACCAGGCTGGCAGGGCAATTGGTCTGGTAGGGGAGCAGTTAGGCATCGATCAGGCTGGCAGGCAGAAGTGATTAGGGGCAATCAGGCAGGGAGGTGAATGGTTGGGAGCCAGCAGTCTTGGATTGTGAGAGGAATGTCCGACTGCCCATTTAGGCCCGATCCCACCAGGGTCCCCTCGAGGGGTCCCTGATTGGAGAGGGTGCAGGCTGGGCTGAAGGACACACCCTCCCCATGCACAAATTTCATGCACCAGGCCTCTAGTAATACTAATGAAATGTAAGGCCACTGAACTGCTCACTATGATGTGCACTGACCAGCAGGCAGCAGACAGTCGACCAGTTGCTATGACGTGCACTGAGCACCAGAGGGCAGATGCTCTGAATAGTAGATTAGCTTGCTGCTGAGGTCCAGCCGATCGAGATGGACCAGACATGCCATGGGGCCCTGCTGCCATGTCTTCCCTGCTGGCCAACTTCACGTGTTCTCCCCAGCCCCAATCATGCACCGGTGGGGTTCCTCAGTCTAGCCTGAACACTCTCACAATCTGGGACCCCTCAGTGGATGTTGGAGAGCCAATTTCAGCATGATCCCGCAGGCTACGCTGAGGGACCTCACTGGTGCACAAATTCGTGTACCAGACCTCTAGTTTCTAATAAGATGCCCTGATGACTCATGCATACTGAAGTTCAAGACACTCTGATCTAAGAGTTTCTCTGGTTACACCATTTAATCTTCAGTAAGAGACACACACACACAAAAAAAACAGTAAAGGACAGAACATTTTGTATTGATTAAAAAAAAACAAATATTACAGATGAGCACAATTTAAATAATAAAAGAGAAAGGAAATAAATGTAAGTAAAACTTCAGCCATTAAATTAGGTCTAGGTCCTGCAATCTTTATTTTAACACCTGAAAATTCATGTAAATGTGTGTATGTGCAAGCATAGATGCATGTGAGAGATGAAAGAGGAAAAGTGTAGAATGAGAATTAAGAAAAAGAATAGAGAGAATGTAACCATAAATGTGTGCTTAGAGCTGAAAAGCAGAAAAAAAAAAGTGAATTCGTAGGAGCTAGGAGAAGAATGGCAATACCCACTCTTAATAGCAACCCCATACACTTCCTCTTACACACACATGCCCAAGCCAGTATGATGGAAACATTTTCATATGACTGATAAGAAAATACCAAAGATTAAAAGAGGATTAAAAATCAAATGCGTTACCAATACCACGATTTCCTAATTAGTTTGGAGAAAGCATGGAAATCAACAACAAAAGGTAGTTACAATAATAAAAATGTAATCTATTATTTTTTCCAAATTCTAAATAACAATTTAGTAAAAATTACCAAAAAAATAAATATTATTTGTTTTATTCTTACAAATGAGCTTATTATTATTATTATAGTACTACTAGGGGCCCAGTGCATGAAATCCATGCACTGGGGAAGGGTCCCTCAGCCAAGCCTGCCCCCTCTCCAACACTGGGAGCCCTCAGGGGATGTCCTACTGATAGCTTAAGCCCACTTCCCATTGGGTAAGGACCTAAGCTACAATCTGGCCTCCCTCTGTGGGAGCGGACTGGGCTGATCAGGGAAAGTGCCAGCCCCATTACCCCACTGTTGCAGCCACTGCCAGTCACTGCAGCTGCCAAGATATTTTCATCAGCATGGACTCCAGTCCCTTCACCATGAAAAATGCCAACTTTCTTTAAGCATTTTCAAGATGTGTCTTTCATAGGATGTGACATTTCTTTTTTTACTTTTCTTTTTATCCTCACCTGAGGATATGTTTCCATTGATTTTCCCCCTTGCCTCCGATCCCAGGCTCGGCCCCTTCCCAAGCCTCCGCCCCAGGCATTAGGTTTGGGAAGGGGACCATCCTGCCCCTCCAATCATAGGCTCAGCCCCTTCTCAAGCCTAAAGCCTCTGCCCAATGGCCGGCTGGGAGTGACCTGGGTGTTGAGGAGGTTCCAGGACCCAGGTATGTATGCAAATTAAATACCATCTTTGTTAAGTGTGAGTTAATTTGCATACTCACTCTGATTGGCTGTGGACGTAGCAGAGGTATGGTCAACTTACATGTTTCTCTATTATTAGGTAAGATTAGTATTGTTATTATTTTACTAAATAGTTCACTAAATTCAAAGCAGCAGCATTATAGTTGGTGTTTTTTTAATGGCATAGTAAAAATAGCCAACACTAATAATACAAGGTAATAAAAAAAGAGAGAGAGAGAGAAGCATAAGGTATTTTCTATGAGGTAGTTAGTAGACATAAAATTACAGCTTAAACCTAGAGCAGTGATCGGTCGGCAAACTCACTAGTCAACAGAGCCAAATATCAATAGTACAACAATTGAAATTTCTTTGGAAAGCCAAATTTTTAAAACTTAAACTTCTTCTAATGCCACTTCTTCAAAATAGACTCGCCCAGGCCGTGGTATTTTGTGGAAGAGCCACACTCAAGGGGTCAAAGAGCCACATGTGGTCATAATCCGCAGTTTGCCGACCACTGACTAGAGTATTATTTGTAGAGTCTAAAATATTACATTTGATATTTAAAATATATACCCCAGCCCTAGATGATCTGATTCAATGGACAGAGCATCAGCCTGTGGATTGAAGGGTCTCAGGTTCAATTCAGATCAAGGACACATGCCCAGGTTGCTGGCTCGATTCCCAGTAGAGGGCATACAGGAGGCAGCGATCAATGATTCTCTTTCATCATTGATGTTTCTATCTCTCTCCCTTTCCCTTCCTCTCTAAAATCAACAAAAATATATTAAATATATATATCCCCCAAATAATGACTATACTATGAACTCCATAATCATTTATTTGATGAGAGAAAATTGGAAATAATTTCCTAATACTGCTAAACTTAATAATGACAATATAAAATACACTAGTTGATATCTACGAGGAGAACACAGTATGGCTATTCAGAAAATAGAATCTATCTGAAAAAATGAATTGCAAGTAACATTACATTTATAGCTGTTTAAAACAAACAAATATATGTATCTATAATTGCATCTGTGCTAGTACACATGGCACATTAGCATACAGTATATTTAAATTCTGCCCTTTTTGCAGCTGGCTATCTATTGCAGGTAGCCCCATTAAATCATTGGAAACTAATTTCTCACAATAATAGAGGTAAAAATCACCCTATGTTTTGAGTTACATGTCTAAGCTGCCCTAATACATATCTCTTTGGCATTTTTCCAAGAGTGAAATGCAGTCAAAGGTGGGCAGAATGCTACTTCCAGCTTATATTCACCAAATGCCAGGAACTATAAAAACAGAATTCCAAGTTAAGTTTCAGTCACCGCATATGAATTAAACAGACTGAGAGTTTCACAATACAAATCATGCATGTTTAAACAGGTGTTATTTATGGAAATCAATTAGGTAATATGTATCAGTGGCCTTAAGAAATAATTATGTACTTTGATCCAATACTTCTAAGTCTAAAAACCTATCGTAAGGAATTAATTTTCAAAAATGTAGACAATAATTGATGTACCCATATCAAAGTGCTATTATTTACAGTAAAAATTAGATTCAACCTAATTTACAAAAGTAAGAAATCATTAAGGAAATCATCATACAGCCACATGATGGAATATTAAATAGCCATTAAATTATGTTCATAATGAGGTTTTCATGGCATGGGAAAATGCTCCTGATATTTAAAGTTAAAAAAGCAGTATACAAAGTTATATACACAAATGATTACACACACACACACACATGTGTATGTCTATGTATGTGTGAAATATATATATATGTGAAAAATGTCAAAATGTTAACTCTGAATGATTGAATTTTAAGATCTTCATATATTTAATACTTATATATATTTTTTCTTTAACTTAGAAACACAACTGTTGTATCAAAGAAAATTTAAAAATAATTTAGAAAAAAATAAGACAAGAAGAACAATATAAAAATCCTTCAAGTTTAAGGAAAAGGTACTTCACGAAATAAAGAAACTATGTGTGTCTGCAAGAGGAGTATGAGAAACTCATTCTCAGAAGAAAAAACTTTCTTAGGACTACATAAGAGATAATAGGCAGCTTTTAAAAAATCATGTGTTAAACATAAAAACAACAAAAAATGAAATAAAAGTGCAGAAAAATCAGGTCAATTAGCATCTAATAACTAGATAAAGAAAGCAATGCCAATGTTATTTTTACTGTGCAAAAGTATCAAATAATTGCAGTAAATAAGTTATGAAAATAAATTACAAGAACACTTAGTTTGAGGATGGCTACTCCAAGTCTTAGGTTAAATATAAAGAAAGTAGTTACTATCAAATCATAACAAAACAGTTTATCGATCTTTATTTTGTTTTCTACAAAATTAATAGCTATAATGACTGCTTTTTTCTTTGCTTTTGTTAAATCTAGTTAAAACACATTTTAAACTGTTCAGATAATGAACACTATGTACTTATATCTACTTAATAAAAGAGTAACATGCTAATTGAATGTACCCTCCTGACACCAGCCAATCAGGAGTGAGTATGCAAATTAACCCAACAAAGATGGTGGGTTAAATTGCATACAAGGCACCAAGCGGCTGGGGGCCTCTGGGCAGCGTGGGAAGGTGGAAAGGGGGCTCTGGCCAGAGCAAAGATGCTGTAGGCTACTAGGGGAAGGAAGGCCCATTCTTGCATGAATCTTATAATATTTGTATAATTCATAAGATATGTCTTTTATAATACAATATTTTAGCTATCATGTTACTAGCAATTAGTAATCATAAGTTGTAACTTACTATATTTTCTCTTAGCTTTGCTTGTAAATGCTTCATAATCATTTCCATTTCAGATTGCCTAACTGATCAATTGATTTCAAGTCAATAAAAATATGGTGCAAAAAGTAGTCACACTAAATCTGTCATACAAAATCTGAAATTCAGTGAATGCAGTGATTTACATGCAATAGAAAATCAGTTATCAATTAATCATAAAGGGGAAATAATCAACTTAAGTTTGGCATCTTAAAACTTGTAAAATCTTCACAAACTAGACTAGTTTTACCTAATATATGAAACTGTATATACAATAGCATGCAGGAGAAACCAAGCTTCACTTTGTCAAACACCTTACAGTAGTATTGTGGTAAGACGTTAAAAACTAAATAAATATAAAATTATCTGCTCTTTATTGGGGAAGAAACCTATAAACTCTAAGACTAAATTGGTTAAAAATAACTGATAAATTATTTAAAGGTATTAATCAAAATTATAAGCTAACTCAAGAATCCTAAGTGTAATTCCCAAACAGGCACAGCTAGAGTAATACTGAACCTTTAAAGAACATAGGATTCTTAGGAGAAACTCAGTGACAAAGGTCAGACAAGGAAGGATAAATGCCAAGTCAGAACAGAGGTACACTAAAAGAAATATGAAATATTTTTACAAGAGCTAAGCATTTATCAAAAATAATCATTTTGGCCGAGACCGGTTTGGCTCAGTGGATAGAGCGTCGGACTGCGGACTGAAGGGTTCCGGGTTTGATTCCGGCAAGGGCATGTACCTTGGTTGCGGGCACATCCCCAGTAGGGGGCGTGCAAGAGGCAGCTGATCGATGTCTCTCTCTCATCGATGTTTCTGACTTTGTATCCCTCTCCCTTCTGCTCTGTAAAAAATCAATAAAATATATTAAA
The DNA here is from genome assembly GCA_027563665.1 of Antrozous pallidus. NCBI lineage: Eukaryota > Metazoa > Chordata > Mammalia > Chiroptera > Vespertilionidae > Antrozous > Antrozous pallidus. The sequence continues at coordinate 39,693,080 of CM050515.1, forward strand.
AAAATAAAATAAAATAATCATTTTGATGAATACATACCAGTAACTTACTCCCTTAAAACTCAAATGCTAACTAAGTCCTTGAGACAGGCACTGTGCCTTAATTATTTACATCTCTAGCAATAACAACAAAAAAGCCTGAGACAAATTATGAGGAAATAAAACGTTATGTTAACATTCTACAACTCACACTGCATGTGTAAACTTTATAAAAAACTAGAGGCCCGGTGCACAAAATTCGTGCATGGCAGGCGGGGATGTCCCTTAGCCCAGCCTGCACCCTCTCCAATCTGGGACTGCTTGAGGGATGTCCGGCTGCCCGTTTAGGCCCGATTCCAGTAGGATTGGGCCTAAATGGGCATTCGGACATCCTTCTCACAATCCAGGCCTGCTGGCTCCAAACTGCTCACCTGCGTGCCTCCCTGATTGCCCCTAATCGCTTCTGCCTGCCAGCCTGATCACCTGCTAGCCACTACCCTGCCAGCCTAATTGATGGCTAACTGCTCCCCTGCCAGCCTGTTTGCCCCCAACTTCCCTCCTCTGCCATCCTGGTCACCCCCAACTGCCCTCCTTTGCAAGCCTGGAATCTCCTAACAGCCCTCCCCTACTGGCCATCTTGTGATGGCCATCTTGTGTTCACATGGGGGTAGGATTTTTGACCACATGGGGGCAGCCCTCTTTTGTGTTGGAGTGATGGTCAATCTGCAAATTACTCTTTTATTCGATAGGATAGAGGCCTGGTGTATGGGTGTGGGCAAACTTGTTTGCCCTGAATAGTGTCCCAGATCAGAGTGGGGATTCCCTTGGGGCGTGGGGCGGCCTGGGTGAGGGGCCTGTGGAGGTTTGCAGGCCGGCCACGCCTCCCAGCGACCCAAGCGGAGACCCTGGTATCTGGGATTAATCTATGTCTACAATTGGCCTGCAGTGGAGCCAAGCCTCCTCCTCGCTCCCTGGCAGCAGCCATTTCTGTTTGAAACTTTGTAGGATTGAGTGGAGGCCTAGCCCAGCAATGGCAGGTGGAAAGCTTGGCTTCCTCTATTGCCAGGGAAACCCAAGCCTCTGTTCTCTCTAGCTCAGTGGCTGCTGCCATTTCTGTATCTTTTATAATTGAAACTTTGTAGCATTGAGTGGAGGCCCAAGTCAGCAACGGCAGGCAGAAAGCTTGACTTCCTCTGTTGCCGGGGAAACCCAAGCCTTCCTCTTGCTCTCAGTGCAGCAGCCATCTTGGTTGGGGTTTATAAGCAAAATCTGCTCCTGACTGGCTGGTGGGCGTGGCTGGTGGGCATGGCTTGTGGGTGTCGTGAAGGTATGGTCAAATTTGCATATTACTCTTTTACTAGATAGGATGGTTACATAGTGTGTGCCTTATCTTTGTGCCTCTTGCACTTATCATTCCATTGAAGCTCTAAAACAGCATATAGGATAAAATCATCTGAAGAAGTTTCTCTTCATATTACTTTCACATATAAATTTTTCAAATTCTTAACGATGTGTGTACATTTCCTGCCTATAAAGCTTTCATAGTTGATAAGTTTTTAAAAGTGGGCACTTGAAAGACCCTTCAGAAAACTGAACCCTGGAAAATATTCCATTAAATCTGGTATCAAGTGAGGGTAGTTCAAAACATATATATTGAAATGCACAAACTTTGACATCACATTCACCAAAATGCCAAAGAAGCTAGCACATGAAGCACTATGAGAAAAGACAGTCAAGGACAAAATAGGGAGCAATAGAATTTCTACCACACTAAGCCTTAAGACACAGAGGGCATGATTAACTTATCTAGAACTAGGTCAATGGATAAATCATGACAGAAAGCACTGATTTTATTAACTTAATTATGAACAATGCCCTATTGCGCCAATGCAAGAGAAATGTTATATCTAGTGCCATAATAACAATAAAATAATATTTAACATTTATTAAGGTTTCCTTTATTATCTATTTTACATGGATTTTGTTCTTAAATGCTCAAGACTACCCTATTATGTAGGTAATAGAAGCATAAAAATTCATGTAGCTGGGGCGGTCCTTCAGCCAGGCCTGCCCCCTCTCACAGACCAGGAGCTCAAAGGGGCAGGAGGCAACCTGGTGATCAGGGGAAGACGACGCCCCCATCACACCTCTGCTGCTGCCCCTACTGCCAGAGCAAGCCTCAGGCAGCCCTGGTTACCTAAGCCTAAGGCGGCCCTGGATGGGTCGGCAGATGCCATCTGAGGCTTGCCTGAGCCTTGGGCCAGCCCTGAGCAGCTGCAGGGCAGAGGGGACTGGGGGACTCTGAAGGCAGGCGTGCAGAGCAGTTGGATCTGCCTGGGGGCAAGCCATGCCATGCCACATGCCTGCCGCCCCAGCTGGCCAGAGGGGACTGGGCACCACTAGCTTGTGGCTGTGGGCACTGCCATCTTTGAGGGTGTAGCACTTAATTAGTATACTTTCTCCTTATTGGCTGTGGGTGCTGCCATCTTTGCGACAGTGTGAGGGTCAATTAACATATTCCCTCTTTATTAGAGAGGATTATTAGATAGGATTACCACTAGCCCAATGTACAATTGTGAAAGCTAAAGTTTAGAGAAGTTGACTAAACCAGGGTCATACAGCTGTCATGTAGCAGAGCCTAGAATGCAGACAAGTCTCACTCCAGAGTCCACACTTATCCTTCGGAGGCAAAACAAACAAACTAACAAACAAACAAACAAACAAACAACCACCAACATATCTTACCACACACAATATTGTTTTTCTTAAAATACATAATAATGAAGATATTATTAATCATCATTAAAGTAAGAAATTAAAATATACAGTGTAACTGGTTCCTCAACCTCTTTTTGGTCTCTAGACACTGACACTGGCAACATATTAGACCTCATCACATCCCAGTGATGCAGTTGAGGAAAAAATATCACCCAGATAATCCTAATATACCCAGAACTGTCTGTCCCACCTTGAGAATTCCACAGGATGCATATGTACATCTTTATTTGTATGCAATACTACTTAAAGCTCTCCCCAAAGATTTGTGACTCCAAAAGATTTTTAAATAAAATGTATATTCAAAGATTTTGCCCCATTTCTTTCATGTACAACTCATGTAAAAATTAAATATCATCACATATTTAAGTATCAACTCAAAATAAAGAAATTTGAATAAAAAATTAAAATATATTATTTTTTCCCCTCAGGTTTAATCTGTTTCATTCAGCAGTAGTAAGGATCTCATCTTATATTCTACTACCTTGAAGAAATTTAAAGGATTTTTTTGAGGACTGCTATAAAACTATCATTGACATTTTAATTAAAAAAAGAAATGTATGTAGAATAAACAGGACATTTCCTCTAACAGTCTGCAGTGGTTGCTTCATTGCTTCTTTGTACAGTCTTAGTAAATTATACAGGCTCTCACTAGACAAAGCAGTTGTATTTCACTATCTTCAGTAATGTAATCTACATTTATCATTATTTTAATTAAGCAGATTCTTAATTTGGTACTTTCACTGCAAAGAAAAAATATATTATTCTTTTTGTTTTGGTAGACAGCATCTTGTCAGTCTTGTAAACCAAAATTTAACTTCAAATATTTTGCTTACTGCAACAGATCCTTATTTTAAAAAGAACTACCACATTCAGTTTACTACTAAGAGCCTATTCATTTATAAGCTTCAAACATTGGTTCCTTCTTTATAACAATGAAAAAAGACATTTTTGCAGTTCTCAATTTTAATCCAATTGATATACAAAAAACAATATGTGGTTTATTATAATATTAAATTCATGGTTATTCAAAATCAATATGAAGCACAAATAAGAACTCTGAAAAAAACAGTGCTTTACTGAATATTGAGAAAATTCAATCCATAAGTTCTCTGTGCAAGATTATTTTTATCATCAGGTCATTTGAAGAGTCTGAATCTCTACCTAAATCCATTATTATATACTACAACATCTTTTAATTATCTTGAAAACAAGTTCTAAGTGTTTTATTAATCTCCCATTATTATTTGTCATTGTAACAATCTGGTTGGCTTTTAAATAATAAATTAATGAATTAAACTGGAAGTGTGCTTGTTTTGAATGGTTTACAAAGAAACAATTACTGTAATATTCTACTGTCATATTTACTGTACATTTTAATTCATATAGGATCTCAAATATTATGCCATAAGAGAAAGCCTGATGTTCAAAAATATTTTATTTCAGCACACATTAATTAATTGAGCGTTTATGTGCCAGGCATAGAATTAGGTGCTTTGAATCCAAACCAAAAAAGAACAAAGTCTTTGCGCCCGCGTGCGCGTGCCCAGACACACACACACACACACACACACACACACACACACAGTATAATATTAACAGGTTTTTAAGCTTGTTCCTTTGAAGGGGAGGAACATTAGACCCCCACCTCCACTTCTACCAGAAAAGACCCATTTTGGTCTATTTTTAATTATCAGTCTTTTTGTAGCTGGGTGAAAAATAAGGCTTCTAAATTACTATTAAGAACACTAGTAAATGAAAAGCATCTTAAGTGTTCCCAGATACACTAAGAGAAAAAAATAAAAGACTCCTTTATTTTTGAGTTTCATTTATTATCAGTTTTCGCATGTTGCCAAATATTGGTTTGTGGGTAAATGTCTGTCTACCAAAGTTAAGTTTATAAACCTGGCCTATTTCAGAAGTTTGGGAATGAGATCTGTAAGGAATTGAAAGTTAATGTACATCTCACTTTGTCAGTCCACATCACCAAGAAATACCATACTGGCTTTCAGATTCATATACACTATCAAAAGTTATGATACAGTAATTTTTAAGAATGTAAAATGCATTAATGTGTTCTAGATTTATATTGAAACTTTCCCATAAAAAACAATATACAAACACCAAAAAAAAAAAAAAATCCTCCACTTCCCTTCACATTGTGATTTTTGGCATAAAATTAGCATTTGAGCATGTATAATGACTTGGTCAATTTATATACATTATCTGTAATCCCTCACTAAAACCTCAAAAGATGAGCTATTGTTAGCTCCCATTTTGAGGAGAAGCAAGCAGGCTCGGAGTTTAAGAAATGTGTTCAATATTACATAGTGGGTACATGGAGAAGCTAAGATTTGGGTCCATGCTCTTTTTACTAAAATACTTTTAGAAGCAAAATAAACTTAGCTAATTCAATTTTTTCTTCTAATCATAGTTACATATGATGTCTGCTTTTATTATCACCTAATATCTTCATATAAAGTTGTGTTTTACAATAAAAAAATTAGCTATCAACACATACAATAAAAAAGGTAACCAAAAAAAGGAGGAAGGAAAATCTAAAATTTAAATCAATGCTAATAAATAGCAAACATGTTAGTCATTGTGTGACTCCCTTTGTTTGAATTTAAATAATGTCATGTATAAATCCTGGGCTATACAATTCAGGAACAAGTAAAAGTTAAGTTCTAGGCAGCCCACTCAGGCTGTAATTAAATAGAAGAAAGGAGTACAAAGGAACTAAATTATTTTTTAAAAAATACTCCTATTGGAACTCAACTTCAAAAAGATATTTCATGAAGAGACAGTACAGCTTGCAAGATTCCTCTATCTCAAATTACTCTGATGACTGTCTGATAAAACTTGAGATTTACCACTGGGTAACAACAAGAGGTAGTAGCCAATAATTCTAAATGAAAACTCAGAATGGTCTTTTGTTCCCTTTGTTTAAAGTAAAGCCGCTAGTGAAAAACAAGAATGTCTACTTAGGAAAAAGGAGTCTCTTGTCTGGGCAAAAATTAAATTTAAACATCCTGCTTCTTACCTGAATATTCTAAATCTCTCTACCTTAAACCACTGGTCTCTACAAGACTATAGAGGGCACTGTTGCATCAGCTTTGAAGCTGTACAATGGAAGCTAGAAAAACTGTTGGTAATGTGTAATTTCTTTAAAGAGTCAAAAATGCATGGAAATCTACTAGTCTAATATAAGAGGAAAAAACAAAATGTATGTTTTTCTAAAATAGGCTGGACTTCAATGGTGAAAAAAAAAGACTTAACAAAAACAACTGTCAAATTGAGAACACTGCACTGCACACATTTTGCATTTCCCTTTGTAGTGCTTTCATGAGAAAGGTAACTAATCATAGCACCTCCTTATCCAATAGAAACAGCACCCCAGTGCAGAATCCTCTTCACAATCAATAGCAAAATGAATGTGGCACCTCATGCAGTCCTTCCATAATTCTATCAGCAGAAAGAATGCAGTCTGTTTGCATACTTTTGTCTAAAAGGCCAATTCCATTTGTCCCCTGTTTGGGTAAAATAGCAGCTACAAATCAATCATTCTCACATGAAAGTAAACATACTACATAAAAATAAAACAATACAAAATAATACAAAAAAGGATCAAAACTGAAATCTTCACCTTTTTAAATTTAATTTTATTACACATAAAAACTCAAACTAAAAGCAAAATAGAAAAAGGAGTTTTCCCTCTTAAGCATGCATTTTGTGATATTGTGCAATAGTACTGAGATATAAAATAAATGTTACTTAACAAAAATACTCACAAATCTTATAAGTACATATGGATAGCATTCAATTAAGCTTTCATATATTTTCTGTTCTCTCAGAGAATTCCTGTTACAATTCTTTGAAACTAAATTCAATTAAGTAGAGCCAAAGAGTTTATAATATGTTTGCAGCATATTATAATAACACTAGTATATAAAATACAAGGCTTCCTATTAAACAACTACCATTTAACTTTTTCCATTTGTTTATTCACCAAAATTTTAAATTTCTGGCACTACAAATAATACAAAAGTAAAAGGAAAATTATTTTATTTTGGTAATTTAAAAATAATGTCCAAAACTGCTGAACTTCTGTAGAAACACTAATCTTAATCTTCCCCATAAAAATTACAACATCATGACTTGGCAACTAGAGATAATGTGTAAAATGAGAAAGCAGTATACTCCATTGATGCACATCAAACCATAATAAGACATCACATGTTAGATAAATCACCATCAATACAGGTATCATCAGAAAACTAAGGCCTCCAATCAAGAATCCCAAATTCCCTAAGAAAACTGTATACAATTCATTTTGTCACTCTCAAATTTCCAGAGATTAACACCTTCTCTGAAATTAAAGTGCAGAATTGTGAAAGTGTTAAAAAAAAATCTTCAATAATACATTAGCCTACTCATAAATCAAAAAGAGAAGGGGCTTCAGATGGCATGTAGACTTCATTTTATTAAAAAAGCCCCAGTTTAGCAAGTTATTTTACACCAATAAAAGGCAAAAGTAAAGCATCACTGACTCTAAGGCTTTCACTGACTCCAAGGCTTTCACTTATTAACATAACCAAAATGCTACTTGAGTATCAGTTCCTTAAATTATTAATTTATGAGTTTTGCTGAGTCTCCTGAGGCAAGGCAGTTTATAGGTATGTTGAATGCATGTAAATAAACCAAAAGCTTTTATTATTAGACTATTATAGTCTAATATACACTAAACTTAACAAAACAACCATTTTAATGAATACCGAATACACAATCCTTATGAACCAAGTTTATATAAACATGCTATATAACTTAAAGAAACTGTAAGATTCTCTAGGAAGTAAAGGCACAAATTCAGAAAAATTAAACATAAGCCTATTGCTTTTCACTGATCTGATAAAATGCTTACAGCAGAATCAAAGTGCTGCTGTGACTATGAAGTATGTCACATGCAATTTCAAACAAATCTAAGAGAAAATGTCTTGAACTGTGAGAAAATTTATTTGCAATAGTGCTTTTCATTTTTCATAAGGATGCTTGCAAAAAAACAAACAAAAAACAAACCAAAAAACAAAAATCAGGTAATGTCTTTTTAATATTCAGTATATTTAACTAGATATTTTAGTTTACTATTATAGAAAGAAACAGCATATTAAAATCAATTTTAGTTAACTCTAATTTATGCAAAGCTTGATTCTAGGCAATATCTGCTAAAAGGATTCAGCATTGTTGACTCATATACAAGCATTTTACTTAACTACATTGGATAATAGCAGTGCTCCTAAAGGAGTATAAAAAGCAAAGTGATTAGCAGTCATTACTGTTAATTAGTGCTCACGTTACATTCCTTGGGATGAATCTCCTTTAAGTTGAGTACATGGAAAGTTTATTTTTGAAGGACTGCCAAACCTTGCTAGGTAGGTATTAGAATAAGCCGTCAACTACCACTAAGCAGAATAAAAAACAGGGGCAGATCAGAATCCAATTAGTATGTAGAAGTTTTTAAACAGGAAAAGGGTTGAGGGGAATGGGTAAAACTGGAAACTCATACTTCACATTCTGCAATCTCACTGATAAAAGGAGGAAATGTGTGTTTATCAAACTTGCTGTGAGTGCACAGTTCATTTGGAGTCCTGTAAACAATCGCTTGACCGCCCATTTCCAAATGCATGTGAAAATCTTGGAGAGTCAGAGCATCATATTCAGCAAACAAGGTCACTCGAGTGATGCCCTGGAAATGGGAAATTAGGAAAACGTGGCAATCAGAGGTTTCGGGCTGACCAGAAAAAGCCCTGAGGCTGGCTTACCATCTTTCACCACCAGTCAGGCTGTCTCTGCTTATTCAGTATTAACACAACAGGGCTGAAAGTGAATGAAAAGAACTCCACACACCTAACTGGGACATAGGCTTTCTTGTTTAGAAAGTGATAGGCATTTGTCACAGAAAAAAAAGAAGAAAAACTCAAACACAGCTTTCCAGAACCAGCTCTGAAAGAAAAACAAGCTCCTGGTGAACCTGCAGAAAACGACCTGGAGAATGGCGACTTCCTGTTGATTGTTGGGTTTCCTTTCTTCCTGTACCATTCTGTGCATTTTAAAACAGAGCAAATATTCAACAAAGAAGTCTGAAACCATGCTTGCTTAAGAGATTTAAAAATCCAAATGTGCAAAAATTGTATAAGCACTTTTAGTACTTTAAGAGGAATTATATAGATATCCTTCAAACATTTTTCTATTCTCTACACATATATTTGGACAAATATATTTACAAAAATGTAATTATACCATATAGAGTTTTGGTAATCTATTTCCTTCTCTTAATATATACAGATATATTTCTGCAACTTCCTTTTTGATGCTATACAGTATGCCACTGTTTTCTAAATCTAAGAGTGTATCCTTTGTTTTTTCCTTAGAATAAATTCCCCAAAGTGGAATGGTTTAATAAAGAGACAGTGCATTTTTTTGTGTCTGATAAGTTCTGTGAAATTACCCTCAGAAAGGCTTAACCCAGTAGTCGGCAAACTGATTAGTCAACAGAGCCAAACATCAACAGCTGAACTTTCTTTTGAGAGCCAAATTTTTTAAACTTAAACTTCTAACGCCACTTCTTCAAAATAGACTCGCCCAGGCTGTGGTATTTTGTGGAAGAGCCACACTCAAGGGGCCAAAGAACCGCATGTGGCTCTCGACCCCACTGGTTGAGAACCACTATTAGGGTCGCCTAAGACCATCGGAAAACATAGACATTTACATTATGATTCATAACAGTAGTAAAATTACAGTTATAAAGTAGCAACAAAAATAATTTTATGGTTGGGGGTCACCACAACATGAGGAACTGTATTAAAGGGTCGAGGCATTAGAAAGCTTGAGAACCACTCACTGCCTTAGAGGATCACCAGAAAGATTATTTTGAGGAGATAGTGATTGTATGATATTGAATAATCCTATTAAGATCTGTAACTTTGGATAAAACTATTTTAAAAGATATTATATTAGAGAAGGGGATGTCACAACCCACCCAAAAAGAAAAATCGAAATTAAAAAGTGATTTTAATTTTGCAAATATCACCTGAAGCTAACTTTGTTTTCCTTAAACAGGAAAATCTGGCATCATCAGCAATGTTTTGTTGTTGCTGTTATCTTTGTTATTTTCATATTATTCCAGGGAACAGTACGTATCCAAAAAATTCAAATTGCCTTTTTAGCTATTTTTATAAGTCAAGAAAAGAGATTGCAACTATGGGTGATTGACAAATTCCTTACGCTATTATTTTGGATCAAACACTTAATTAAAATGCGTCATTCTGGAGAAAAATACCAAGTATAAGAAAAAAATGAAAAATTCCCTTGACCCTAAAAAGTCCATTCAATTTAGGACTTCTTCTCAAGGAACCAAGAAACTGACAAAGTAATAAAATATATGAATTCATAATTCATATTCAGAAACAGGTACAAAATAGAAAGTAATTTCAAGCTGCAGATAATGTCTTCTCTTTTTTAGACAAACAATAGTTTAAAAACTTGGAAAGCTATTCCTACAAAGTGCTTCTCAAACTATGTTAAGAACCACTTTTTAAAAAAATTTATAAACCTTTAAAGACTGAAACTTCTATAAAATACAATTAAAATGAGTTACCAAAAATTAAATTTTAAGAGGATATAAAATACAAAGCCAAATTTTAATTATTAAAGTCAACACATATAAAATTACTCTCAAATGATTATAAAAATTTCTCAATGCTTAGTTTCAATTTCTATAAATAGCTGACCCTCATGGCCTAATACCAGTCCCTGACCACACTTTGAGTAGCAATGATCTAAAATTACTGTGAGCCCTGAAATGAGATGAGATCAAACATATGATACATCACTTTGATCTTACTGACCCCACCCCCTTTATCACACCACATGCCTGCCCCTCTGTCTCACTGTTAAGTAACACATGCCTTACTGATTTATATGTGTACTACATATGTATTATAATATGGTAATATCTGTATGAATTAATATAAATATGATGCTGGGAGGCAGCAGAGCACTGTGATTAAAAGTACATCTTCTACCACTTTTGAGCTGTGTAACCTTGGACAAGTTATTTAACTTCTCCAATCTCAGTTTTACTTCTCTGCAAAAAGGGATAATAAACCAGGGTTGATATAAGGATAAGTTAGAAGACAATGTATAGAGCATATACCAGTGCCTGACAAGTAGTACTACATAAACAACAGCAATTATCCTATCTAATAAAGAGGGAATATGCTAATTGACTCTCACATCATTGCAAAAGATGGCAGCACCCACACCCAATAAGAATGGAATACGCTAACTGACTGCCTCATCCTCAAAGATGGTGGCGCCCACAGCCAATAAGGAGGGAATATAGTAATTGCCATGCCCTCAAAGATGATGTCACCTAGTCCCATCAGCCCCACCGCATACCTGCCTCCAGAGTCCCCCAGTCCCCTCAGCCCCCTAGGGCCAGCCTAAGGCGCAGGCAAATCTTGGATGGTCACCAAAAGATGGCCAGCAGGGAAGGACAGTGAGAGGTTCCAGGCCTGCAAGGGAGGGCAGCTGGGGGCAACAACAGCTCACTAAGTACCCAGTGTGTGCAAGTAAGTACACAAAGTACCCACAAAGCCCAGCACTGTAAATTCTATGAATAAGTGTGGTACAATTCTGCTGGCATTGAGAAATAACTGTTCTTACATACAGGAGTACACATAATAGCTCAATCCACTACCTCTGGACATTCAAAAAGCCATTTTTAAAAATCTCTTAATTTTTTATATATTCCTTCAAAATTCTAAATTCTCTAAACTCAGTTCATATAACGTTCAATGGAATTTCCTGATTGAGACTTTTTACAAAACAGTTAATAGAAAACAGGCTGCTTCAATTTTAAAAATAAGCATAGAGCTAGATCCTAAAAGAACACACCAAAATAACTTTTAATATAAAGAAAGCATCTATTAATAAGAACCTTTGCAATCTCTGAGTTCACTTATTTATCTTCTTTCAAAACAAACCATGCTTCAGTTTATTCATGTAGAGAACTAGATAGGTAACATTAATTCTCTTGGAAGGCTGAGTTATTTGACTGAGTCTAAAAAAGACTCAGGAGAGACAAAAATTATAGGCAACAAATGTCAAAGGATAAATTCAATCCACTATATAATATAAATTTGCCCCCATTAAAATCTCTTTTACAATTTGAACAATTACCATTTTTTTTCTTCTCTGCATTAACATACTAATAAAGTCAAGAGGAATTACACTCATCTCAATGCCAACTTGCAGCTACTATTTAATAATAATATACTAATGGAACTTGGTAAGCCATGAAAAAAAATGACTTTATTCAGCTGTACTGGATTATTTTGGAAGCAGGCTAGCATGAAACTAGTAGGCAAAGAAAAAAAAAAAACTATCTTAAACAGCATCAATATTTCTGGAAACTTAAAGAGGCTCTCATATATTTTTTCTTTTATCCTCAAAACAGAGAAATAAAACAATAAGGAAGATATATCCACATTTTACAAATGGAATGACTGAATTCCAGATGAGAATAGTAGAATACAATGTCTTTAGAATCCAAGAGCTATACGGAGTCCCATCCTATATAATAAAAGAGAAACATGCAAATTTGACCGTACCTTGGCTCCTGATTGGCTATGCTACCAGCCAATCAGGAGCAGGGGTGGGGTTAAGTGGCGTGAGCGCCAGGCCTGGAGGTGGAGATGAAATGGCAGTGACGGTGAGCACCCAGCCCCCAGGTGCTGTGAGGGGAAGTGGCAGTGAGCGCCCAGCCCCCGGAGTCGGGTGGTCGCAGGCAGCCAGGGCTGAGCTGAGCAGGGCAATGGCTGGGTGCGCAAGGCCTAAAGCCTCGCCAGAAGCTTTGGGCCTTGGGCAGGCTGGGGGTGAGCCATCAGTTAGTTGGACATTCCCTGAGGGTTCCCAGTATGTGAGAGTGGGCAGGTTGGGTTGAGGAACCACCCACCCCCAGTGCACAAATTTCATGAACCAGGCCCCTAGTAAGAAATAAAAAAGAATGAAATACAATACCTGCCCCTCAAGGTACTTAAAATATTTAAAGAAAAACCCACAATATAAAAGAAAAAAAAACAAAAAAACAATAGCTCTGCATGTAAAGATAGATTAAGTACACAAAAGAGGTACAATGTTTTAAAAAGGTTCCAGGGAAGATGATACAATACTCAGTGGGGGCACATCAAGGAAGATATCAAAAAGGAGATACCATGCAAAAACAGAAATTGAAGAGGAAAGCTAATCCTCATTAAAATACAACACTATGCAGGAAAGACAGAAACTATGTGGGGGAATAACAGTTTAATTTAGGATGGAACATAGGTTCTATGTAGAGAAATACAGGATGGGAAAAGATAAAATATAAGTTCAAGTCATATGGAAGAACTTCTAACAGATTGATGGTAAGCAACAAAAAATTATGATGAAGAGACATGTGACTAAATCTACACTTTAGGGAGATTGTAGGTAGGAATTTGCAAGATAAGACCAGAGAAAGATCCTAAGAAGAATACAAGAAGTCAATTAATTTATAGTCAATTAAGCCAGGTTTAATCTGACATCGTGCCCAAAAGCCTCCAGAATCTATTAAGACTCTATATTATGTAATTCTCTTTCTTTGGAGTGTCTTTATAGGTTTTTGAAATTAGTGTAATGCTAGCCTCATAAAAAGATCCTGGAATTATTCCTTTTTGGATTTTTTTGGAATAGTTTGAGGAGAATAAGTGCTAGTTCTTCGAATGTTTGGTAAAATTACCCTGTGAAGCCCTACAGATCAGGGCTATAACATCAATTATTATAGGCCTACTCAGGTTTTCTGATTCTTCCTCAGTTTTGGAAAACTGCATTTTTCTAGGAATTTGTCCAGGTTGTCGAGCTTGTTGGCATATAGCTGTTCATAGTAATTTCTTACAATCCTTTGTATTTCTGTGGTATCAGTTGCTACTTACCCTCTTTCATTTCTGATTTTATTTGGGTCTTCTCTCTTTGTTTCTTGATGAGTCTGGCTATCACTTCATCAATCTTATTTATCTTTTCAAAGAACCAGCTCTTGGTTTCATTAATCTTTTGTATTGTTATTTTAGTCTTAGCCAATATTCCTGATGAACACATGTTAAAATCCCCAATAAAATATTAGCAAATTGGATCCAACAACATATTAAAGAGATCATACACCATGAACAAGTGGGATTTATTCCAGGGATGCTAGGCTGGTACAATATTACCAAATCAATAAATGTGATACATCACATAAACAGATTGAAAGATAAAAATCACATGATCATATCAATAGATGCAAAAAAAAATTGGACAAAATCCAACATCCATTTTTGATAAAAACTCTCAGCAAGGTGAGAATAGAGGGATCATACTTCAACATAATAAAGTCCATATATGACAAAGCTACAGCCACTATCATACTCAATGGGCAAAAACTAAAACCATTTTTCCCAAAGAACAGGAACAAGACAGGATGTCCACTTCACCATTTTCATTCAGCATAGTAATGGAAATTCTAGCCACAGCGATCAGACAAGAAAAAATAAAAGAATCCAAATTGGAAAGGAGGAGGAAACTGTCATTATTCACAGATGACATGTATATTGTACACACACAAAAAAAAAAACACCAAAAGACTCCACCAAAGAAATTCTAGATTTAATAAATAAATTCAGCAATGTAGCAGGATACAAAATTAGCATACAGAAATTTATGGCATTTTTATACACCAATAATGAACTCTCAGAAAGAGAAACTAAATAATGCCATTTACCACTGCAACAAAAAAAAGTAAGATACTTAGGAATAAACTTAACCAAGAAGTAAAAGACCTGTACTCAGAAAATTATAGGACATTGAAAAAAGATTGAAGAAGATATAAATAAGTGGAAGAATATACCATGTTCATGGATTGGTAGAATTAAAATGTCCATACTGCCCAAAGCAATCTATAGATTCAATACAATGCCTATTAAAATACTAATGGCATATTTCACAGATCTAGAATACTTGAAAAATGTATATGAAACCAAAAAGACCCTGAATAGCTGCAGCAATCTTTTGAAAGTACAAAGTTGGAGGGATCACAATACTGGATATCAAGCTATACTACAAAACTACTGTTATAAAAACAGCCTGGCAAAGAACAGGCATATAGATAAATGGAACAGAACAGAGAACCCAGAAATCAACCCAAGCTATTATACTCAATATCTGACAAAGGAGGCATGATCATATAATGGAGTTAAGAGAGTCTCTTTAATAAATGGTGTTTAAAAAATTGGACAGGAACATGCAAATAAATAAATAAATAAAACGAGACAACCAACTTATACCATACACAAGAATAAACTCAAAATGGATAAAAGACTTAAATGTGACTCGTGAATCCATAACAAATCTTAGAAGAAAATGTAGGCAGCAAAATTTCAGACATCATACGCAGCAGAATTTTCACTGATACATCACCTAAGGCAACAGAAACAAAGGAAAAAATAAATGGGACTACATCAAAACAAAAAAGGTTCTGTACAGCAAGAGAAACCAGAATCAAAATGAAAAGGTAACCCACTATATGAGTGAACATATTTGCTAATGATATATGTGATAAGTGGTTAATTTCCAAAACATATAAAGTATTCATACAACTCGACCAAAAGAAGACAAACAACCCAATTAAAAAATAGACACTTCTCCAACAAGGACATACAAATGGCTAAGAAACATATGAAAAAAATGCTCAACATTACTAATCATCAGAGAGATGCAAATTAAAATGACAGTGGGGTACCACCTCACACCTGTCAGAATGGCTGTCATCAACAAACAAGTGCTGGTGAGGAGGTGGAAAAAAATACACAAATATATTGCTGGTGGGAAAGTAGACTGATACAACCACTATGGATAACAGTGTGGAGTTTCCTAAAAAAATTAAAAATGGAATTGACATTTGACCCAGTGATCCCACTTCTAGGAATATACAGTAAGAAGACTGAAACACTAATCAGAAAGAATATATGCATTCATACATTCATAGCAACATTATTTACAACTAGAGGCCAGGTGCACGAAATTTGTGCACAGGAAGGGGGTTGCCTCACTCTCTCCAATCTGGGATCTCTGGCTCCTAACCACTCACCTGCCTGCCAGCCTGATCCCCCTAACTGCTCTCCCCTGATAGCCTATTTGTCCTAACTGCTCTCCCCTGCTGGCCTGGTCCCAACTGCTCTCCACTGCCTGCCTGATTGCCTCTAACCTCCTCTGCCTTGGCCCCGCCAACATGTCTTTGTCAGCAAGGATGTCCGGAAGGACATCCGGAAGGTCATGCAGAAGATGTTCAGTCTAATTAGCATATTACCCTTTTATTAATATAGATGCCTTGTCCTAAAAACGCAGGTTGTTCACAGGTTTTCCTATCGTGGAAGGGGAGCCCACAGTAGGTAGCATTCTGGGTTCTGAGCAAGGCTTATGCACTTATGCTTTATCTGAGCAGATGTGATTCCTAGAAGTAGACTCTTAGATGTTGAACACTTCTACCGAATTTGCCAAATCCTCCTCCAAAAATGTTGAACCACTTTAAAACTCCCACCAGCAACCATGCGTGTGCCCTCCATCCCACTTTGATGCCAGTATCATTGATTTCTCCCTAGAAGCTTCCCTCCCGTCAGCCAGGACTTATTGGTACTTGAGCCAACCTCACTGTTCAGCTGGGGACTTTATTTCCCGAGATAGAATTATGGAGGAGGAAAAATAGTTTTCCTCTACCTTTCTGAGTTCTTAGTGGAGGCCCTTGTAATGAAAGATCACCAAGAGAAAAATAAAAGTTCATTAACATGCATACCTCGTGTACATGTGGGAGATCCCAGGGAAAAATGAGTAACTCCCCAAGGTGGCTTAGAATGAAGATTTAAATACCTTCTTCCTAGGAAAAGGGGATGTGAGATATAGGCCTCTTAGAGGAGAGTAAATGATATTTAGGAAAGATGAATGGGGTGGGGAAAATAGTTTGTAATAAAGTTTGGGTGTGATGTCAACTTCTACTCTCCTGTCCTGTGACAGGAGTTAGTCTTCTCTGCCTAATGACACTTCTCCCATCAATATAACAACACAGCATATGTTGGGGTGGCATGTTCTCTGACCTTCAGAATAAGCCCAACAAAAGCTTGTTTCCTCTCTTAGATGATTTGCCACAGTAGCATTATTCCCTGGAGATGGTATTCTGACCAGACCTTCCTGGGAGTGATCATAACATTACCCTGTGTTTGCAGAAAGGTGTTGGCCACAGCACTAAGTAATCCAGGTGCAGTTTTCTCATCTTGTGGAAAGGGAGATAAAGTTATAATAGTTTATCTCCCTTTCCACAGGTTTCTTGTGGGTTTGTGTCTCTGCTGCCCCAACCCACGCCCCTCAGCAACCCAAGCACCTCTGCCTCAGGCCTTGGGGCTGCTGAGTACCAAGCCTGTCTTTAGTCCACTCCCCACCCCCACCCCCAGCCCCAGGTTTAGGTTTGCTATGGCCGGACTTGTGGGCTATGGCGGGGTCCAGACTCCCTGCTGGGCCTGGACTGCAATCTGGACTGCCGCCACTGCCCCAGGCTTGCCAGGGCCGGGTTTCAGTGGCGGCGGGAGTCCAGTTGCCATCTTGCTTGGGGGTTAATTTGCATATTGCTTCTATTGGCTGGTGGTGTAGCGAAGGTATGGTTAATTTGCATGTTTCTCTTTTATTAGATAGGGTAGCTAAGATCTGGAAACAGCCCAAATTCCTATCAGCAGATGAGTGGACAAAAACAGTGGTACATTTACACAATGGAATATTATACAGTTATAATAAAGAACTATGTCTTACCCATTGAAACAACATGGAGGGACCTGGAGGTTATTATGCTAAGCAAAATAAGCCTGTCAAAGAAAGACAAATATCACATGATCTCACTTATATATGGAATCTAATGAGTAAAATAAACTGAAGAACAGAATGGATCCAGAGATATGGAAGCATGATTTTTCAGAGGGAAGGGTAAATCTATTTTTGCTCCACCCTGGATTTGTGATATATACCTACAGTAATTCTGATTATCAACATTTCCAAGTGAAAGCTGAATAAATTAGTCATGGAACTGTCAGTTTATAAGGTACCTTACATAGGATTTGCATCACTTTTTATTTAAATACTAGTGGCCCGGTGCATGGAATTCATTCACATTAAAAGGGGATTAATTAGAGGAAATAACTTAATATTGCTATTTGCCCTTTCTCTATAATAGAAGTATCAGAGATGAAAGAAAATCAGTAAAATGTATCTAAAAATCTTCCTCCTGTCAGAGTCTGGGGTGCACTACTGGACCCAGAGTCAAGTTTCCACCCATCCACATGTGCCTCAAAATCGTGTGAGACCCAGACCTGGCCAGCCCCCCACCTCCAATTGGGCTAGATCCAGACCCAGCCAGTCCCAACCTTGTCAAGCCCCACTGGGCAGGGAATGTAGCCTCAGGTCCCTTGGCCCAAGAACAGGACAGGGGGTGTGGCCTGAAGTCTCACAGCCCAGACCAAGGCAGAGGGTGTACCTTGAGGTCCCCTGTCAAGCCCTACCAGGCGGGGGACATGGCCTAAGATCCCCTGAGATCCACTGGGTGGGGGGCTTGGCCTGAGGTTCCCCATCAAGCCCTGCTATGCTCGGGGGAGGAGGGCACAGCTTCAGGTCCCCTGGCCCAGCACCAGGAGGGGGGCACATCTTCAGGTCCCTCGTCAAACCCCACTAGCAGGGGGGTACAGCCTCAGGTCCCCTGTCAAGCCTCACAGGGTGGGGGTCACAGCCTGAGTTCCCCCAACCAGCACTGGGGATGCACCTTGAGGTCCCCCATCAAGCCCTGCTGGGTGTGGGGGGGTGGTCTGAAGTCCCCTGTCAAGCCCCATCAGGCAGCGGGGAGCAGCCTTAGGTCCCTGGACCAGTGCTGGGGCAGGGGTGCAGCTTGTGGTCCTCTGGCTTGGTGCCAGAGTGGGGGTGGGTGGGCGTGGGACCTGAAGTCCCCTGTCTAGCACCACCTGTTGGGGGGTGCGGCCTGAGGTCCCCCTGCCTAGCATTGGGGTGGGGGGAGTAGCCTGAGGTCTCTTGGCCTGGTGCTGGGGCAGGGGGCGAGGTCTGAGGTCCCCATCAAGCCCTGCCGGGTGGGGGGCATCATCTGAGGTCCCCTGGCCTGGGGCCAAGGCGAGATGTGTGGCCTGTAGACCCCTGTCAAGCCCCATCCAGGTGGGGGGTGTGGCCTGAGGTCCCCTGGCCTAATGCCGAGGTGGGGGGCATGGCCTGAAGTCCCCTGTCAAGCCCCACCTGGTGGGAGCGTGGCCTGAGATCCCCTGGCCTGGCGCTGGGGAAGGGAGAGCATCCTGAGGTCCCCTAGCCCAGCCCTAGAATGGGAAGCACATCTTGAAGTCCCCTGTCAAGCCATGCCAGGTGTGTGGTGCAGCCTGAGGTCCCCTGGCAAGCCCAGCCAGTGGGAGGGAGCCACCTGAGATCCCCTGTCAAGCCCTGCTGGATGGGGGACACGGCCTGAGGTCCCCTGTCAAGCCCCATGGAGGCAGGGGAGGGCGGAGCCTCAGAGTCCCTGCTGATTGCTCATAAAGGCTCCTTATGGGAACTTGGTCTCAACTGTGGTTGCAGCCAACTTTGTGATAGAGTGATGGTCAATTAACATATTCCCTCTTTATCAGATAGGACTAGAGGCCCGGTGTACAAAATTCATGCATGGGGAGGTGGCCCTCAGCCCAGCCTGGACCCTCTTCAATCTAGGATCTCTCAGAGGATGTCTGAAAGGGATCAGATTTAAACCGGTAGTCAGACATCCCTCTCACAATCCAGAACTGCTGGCTTCCAACTGCTCTCCTTCCTGCCTGCTTGATTGCCCCTAACTGCTTCTGCCTGCCAGCCTGATCACCCTTTAACCACTTCCCTGCCAGCTTGATCGACACCTAACTGCTCCCCTGCTGGCACAATGGCCCCCAACTGCCCTCCCCTGCTGGCTCGGTCACCCCTAACTGACCTCCCCTGCAGACCTGGTGCTCCCCAACTGCTTTCCTTTCCTGCAGGCCCAATTGCCTCCAACTGCCCTCCCTTGCTGGCCTAGTTGCCCCTAACTGCCCTCCCCTGCCAGCCATCTTGTAGTGGCCATCTTGTGCGAGGGCATGATGGTCAATTTGCATATTACTTTTTTATTATATAGGGTTATTATATAGGATTCTGCAGCTTGAAAATTTTCTTGATACATTAAGTGGTTACACTGCCAAATCTAACTGAATACTTTATTTTGAAAAGTTTCACTATAATGCCCATTCCATTTAAGCTTCTAAATAGAAAAACAAAAATAAAATGAAATTATCAGTAATTTTATATCATATTAGCCGGGCATCACCACCTAAGGAGGAGGCTGCATTACGACTGCTCAGGAGGAGCTTCTCGCACAGATGAGTGGGAGAGGACTGCATGCTGCCCCCAGCCCCAGTGGTGTGTTTCAAGCGCCCGCTGTGCACCTTGGAGCACATCCCCACCTCAGTGGACACAATGCAGCACTATTCGGGTCAGTTGCAGGTCCTGCCCCCCCCCCACAGAGTACCTCCTAGCATGGTGGGAGGTGGGGTGCCTCCTTGTGCAATTTTAATCACGCACTGGGCCTCTAGTGTGTGTGTATAAAAAGGAAGGGAGAGGGAGAGAGAGAGGAAAACATCAATGATGAAAGAGAATCACTGATCGTCTGCCTCCTACATGCCCCACACTGGGATTGAGCCCGCAACCCGGGCATGTGCCCTGACCACCAGAAATAGAAAATGACCTACTGGTTCATAGGTTGAAGCTCAACCACTGAGACAGGCTGCAGGACCTCTTCTTAAAGATTCTCTGTTAGGCTAATATTTTTGGTCTTTATCTTAATAGTGGGTCATTTAAATATTTATACAGATCAACTGACAACAATATAGTAGAAGGGCTAAATGGAGCACAGAATACAATACTGAGTGCAAGTTGACTAGTTAGGAGAGACTTACACACTACAGATGTAAAAACAGTAACACTGGTAATAAAGTCATAGAAATGTCAACATGGCCTATAGATCTGATGGTGGTGGCTGGGGTAAGAGGAGACTGATAAAAATTGGAAGTCTAATAGTGAGACTCACATTAGACTTCGGTGGTGGGGTACATCATGATGTTTTTAACTAAGAGGGGCAGACAGGAAATGAAGCAAGTTTTGTAAAAAAAAAAAAATTATGAATACATTTTGAACTTGTTAAGTTTACCATGCAAATATGATATTAAGGCAAAGAAATCATAAGCAACTGAATATATAGGTCCTAGAGTATAAGCTTAGAGTTGTGGCCCCAATGGTCAACAATTTTTTAAAGTATTAAAATGAAAGAAAGGAAGAAAAGCAAGAAAAAAGAGAGAAGGAGAGAAAGAGAGAGATTGAAAGGAAAAACCATCTAGGATGGTTCTGAAGTTTATAAACAGTTGGAACCTATTTATTTTCAGGGAAAGTCTTGCTCTCTGCTGCCTTGCCACAGTTCACCCTTGTACCAGCAATAGAATGCTTTATATTTGCAGATTTACCCTTCTCACAATGGGTTCTGCTGTTTGTACAGAACCAAGCGACTCCATCTTCTGTTCCAAGAATGGAATATGATCTAGACCTACCCAGTTAAATGAAATCATCTCCAAACAATGACTGGGCTCCTGCATGATACGAGTCAGGACACAGAGTGACAATGAAACATATTTGGATGTTCTTTTGAACTATTTATGAAGACGGGAGCTTTTCCTACTAGAATGGACTCCATTTAAGTCAGAAAATAAACCAAGAAAAAGAAAGATAGCAGATCCAGTAAGAAGTGACTCTAAACCAGTGGAGAAATAATATATTGATAATTAAATATATTTTTATAAGAAATATGTTTATAGATATCTTTCAGTAACTATGACATCGCTTATGTAACTTTAAAAATACTACATTTTCAGAAAATAATACAGGTTATCTATATGCCAAATTACTCCAGATGATAACTAAAGTGACATTTTAATATTAAAGAAATTCTAAAGAATAAAAGACTAGCTATATGAAAATCAGGTATTCTGTAAACAGCTTGGATATCTATAATAATAAAAGTATAATATGCTAATTAGACTGGACGTCCTTCTGTAAGAAGCCAGGCCTGCGAGGGAAGCCCGGGTCCCAGATGCATGCCTATGGCTGGAGGGAAGCCCAGGTCCTGGATGCCAGTGCCAGCAGCCAGGAAGACCTACTCTTGCACAAAGTTCATGCACTGGGCCTCTAGTATATATATGTATATATATATTTACACATACACATATATTTATATGTATGTCATAATCATATGAGGCATGAGATATAAAGGCTTATTATAGTTCTAATAGTTGTAATGACTTCTACAAAACTTAGGAAAATGTTAACTGTAAATTAGACCAAATCTTTCCTACTTCTTTTCAATTAACTCTAATATTTAGGGAAAAAAGAACTACAAAAACAAAAATGACTTACATGTGAAAATCACAAAATTACAATCTGTTATAAATACATGTTTAAAATTAAAGGGAATCTAAATGCTTTTAATGCTGCATTAATATTTAAAAGATTTAAAAAAGCAGTTCCATATTTTTCTTACAAGTGAAGACTAACGTGACAAATTACAGGTCTTCTAGATTCATTTTTTCCATAATTATTTAATTACTCATTAGAATATGTAAGACTCTACTAGAATCTTTGTAGTGGTTCATAAATGGATATGACTATTAAAGTCTGGTTATATAATCTCTTACATAAAAACAATATATTTCTGATATCGATGTCCTTAAACTATCCCAAAGTAAAATTAATATTTCTACACAGAAAAAGAAGAAACTATTTGGCTCCAGACAACTTGATAACATCTCTTTCAACTATAGTTGAAATTATCATGCACAAACTTTTAAAGCAGAAGTTGTCAAGATTTAACATTAGCATTAATATATGTCATAACTGATGGTTATAAAAGATAATGGGAAAGCAACCATTTCTCCAAAGACAGCATAGCTAGAAAGATAAATTTCTCCTTAATTATTACTAATCTGACCATTTTTAATTAAATTGATTAGTAATTTATTATCTTTCCCTTTCTTAGAAGGCTGTTATTATCACAGAGCTTCTCCAGAGTTATGAGTTATCAGTGATTTTTAAGTAATCCAATTACTTTTTGTGTGAACCCCACTATTTTGTAATACTGGCTTATGCTGTAACTTAATACTCAATTTCTTTATATGCTGAGAAAGAAATTTTGAAAATGCAAAACTTGCACTCAGTATCTTATACTGTCAATATCCTAGTTGCCCTTATGGAGAGAAGACTATTAAAAGTGGAACTCTTTTGTTTTCCCTCTTGTTTGATAATCAAAATAGTGTTCATTAACATGTATCTTCCATAAAGGAAGAAGCCGGGTCCCTGTGAATTCCTTTGAAAAGTATCTACTTCTTATACTATCCAGAATTTAGTGTTTCCCCTATCAGTTTCTTTTTTAAAGAGTAAATGAAAATGTTGTGATATACAAAAGAAATACTTTAGTCAAGCAAACTTTAAAGGAACTTAAATACTTAATATATTTTTAATCAAAATCCTTAATTGACATTAAGCTTTGATCAGCATCAAATTAAAATTTTAGACTGAAGTAGTTATTTGGGACTAGCAAATTTACATGACATGGGTCCATGACTAATCTCTGAAAAGCTGAACTCTGAAGATTAAGACAATGAAATGCAATATGCCTTTATAGAAAAAGCAGAAATCTTTCTTCATTTACTTTATAAATAAATAAAATAGCTAAGTCATCCAGGAAATATTGGTTTTAATTCTGTTTCATTCAATATGCTTATATGAATTGACTCTAGTTGACCAGATAGAATTCATATTTAAGAAGAATACAGAACTGAATTCAAATATCTGACTATCAATGAGAATGAAAAGGTAATCTCCATTAATTAACACTTACTGAATATAATGCCTACTAGATAAATAACCCCCCACCCTCACTTTCCCTCCTAAATTTCCTGTCTAGAGAAATTAACAATGAATATGCAAGAGCTGCCAAACTCTTATATATAGGGACTTAATGATTTAATTCATACCTCTCCTACTAAGTTTAATGTAGGCTTAGTTTCTCACTTTCCGTTGGTCTAATTAAATTTCATCATATCAGAAAGGTCTTGGTTGGTCACGCCTGCTGTCACTCTCATCACCCTGACTCTTTCATTCCTCTTCATAGCAGCCTTTGCCACCAAGCATACTGTTCATTTGTTTGTTTGTTTACTATCTGTCTCCTTCCAGAGGAAAGTAAGCTCCAGCAGAAGAGGATTTTATCTGATTTGGGCAATGCCCCATTCGCCAGTTCCTAGAACTATCTGTCAAGCACACAGTACATATTTAAAAAGTATTTGTTACAAAAAAAAAAAAAAAAAAAAAAAGAAGTGATTGAAAGATCATCTGTTTCAAAATCCTATGGAAAAAAAAAAACTTAGCTAAATATCCTCTGACAATTCTGGGTGCCAAACAATACCGAAAGTTTAATCTTTAAAAAATATTTAATAGAAAGGTATAGTAACAATTTTCTACTCAAAAAGACAAAAAACAAATAAACAAACAAAACAACTTTCCATAGAACAGTTCGGCTACTAACAGTTACAAATTATTACAAAATAAGTCAATAAATGTAATTTTGCAAATTATATATTAAATTCAGTAATGTAATTGGTCACTCTGCATACCTTAACAAGTTTCAAAAGCTCATAGAGATCTTCAACCTCATCACCTTCACATTTGGTGTACACTCGTCCTGTATCCACACTCCTTCCTCTTATGGTTCTGCGATAGAGGGGAAGAGCCATGGCTTCTGCATACAAGTCAATGGCATGATGGCCCACTGTCTGATACATGTAGCTATCCAGTTCATCTGATCCCACTGTAACAAAGCGGAAATAATCAGTAAAACAGAGTGGGGGAAAAAAGTGGATTTGAAAGTCTATCTAGTTTTACTGCTTAGAGAACAGTTAACACATAAGTTAGGAGTTTACTATACTATATCTTTCTGTATTCTGAAGTGAAATAAAATAAGTTGCACATTTTTCTTTAGTTGCATACAATTAACATCAGCTATAGTAATCTCTACTGCTGATTATAAATATAATCCTATATAACAAATAGCTAGTATGCTAATTAGACCGGATGGTGGAATGACCTTCTGGAACTGGAACAACCAGTGGGTGGGGAACAGAGCCACAGCCGAGGTGGCCAGGGCTGCGAAGGCCTACCCTTGCATGAATTTCATGCATCGGGCCTCCAGTTATATATAAAAATTTAAAACTATGTAATTCTATTATCAGAAAAAAAGTGTGGTCTTTCTCTGTCGCTAGTGAGAATAGTATTCTTGGGGTACTGATGGTGTAAGCATTTCCAGAAGCCCCCCTGGGAGGATGAGATGTGGTAGAAAGGTTTATTTCCATGGAATTACATCCTTGGGTTTCAAAAGTCACAATTCCCTTAATCTGGTCCTGGAAAATGTACAGCTGGGGGTTCAGTAGAGCTAGAAGCAAAGCCAGTGTCCAGAGCTTCCATTCCATGTTGGAATTGGGTCTGGTATAGCAACACACTAGTTGCAGTCCATTAGTCCATTGTATGAGGTGCACATGACTGTGGGCCATGCATGTCCCCTGCAACAAGAGAGCCAGGAGCCAATAGTGCAAGAGAACAAACTCCTTTGTTTAGGAGATTAAATATCTCAAACCTTCCAGCACTTGTAGTGGCCATGCTTACTCTACCCAATGACCTGTTCCCAAGTGTGACTGACAGATAAGTGCCTTCCCTATTTCACCCAGACTTTACGGAAATAAGTCTATTCCCGGCCCCCCGCTAAACCCTTCCCCCAGTGATCTGAGGGGATAGACTGGTGGTTTCCTGGGAAGTGTTAAACTGCAGATTCCTGGCACCACTGAAAAAATGACATAATATTTGGCCTTCCTTTTCCTCTTTTCCTATTATTAATAAGTAGGTTAAATTATAACAGTATCACAATGAATGTTTAAAAAGAAATCTATCGAATACATTTTGTTTAATTTAAAATTTTATTACATATATATTTTTAAATTAATTCAAAGTTATTCACAAAGTCAGAGTTATAGCAGAAAACCTTTAGTTGATAAGCAACAAATATTTGTAAGAGAAAGACTTAGATGCTCTTGTTATGTTTTATATGCAGTGACTCAACAAACCATCTATAATAATAAAAATGTAATATGCTAATTAGACCTGACGTCCTTCTGGACGACCTTCCAGACAAAGCCAGGGCTGCGAGGGAAGCCCGAGTCCCGGGTACCTGCGCCGCTGGAGGGAAGCCCGGGTCCTGAATGTCTGCTGGGGGCTGGAGGGAAATCCAGATCTCAGGTGCCAGAGGGAAGCTGGAGCCAGCAGCTGGGGGAAGGAAAGCCTACTCTGCAAAAATTTCGTGCATCAAGCCTCAAATCCTATAATATAAGCCTAATATGTTGTGTCCGACCATTGGTTAGACTATTTGAACAGTCATTATGATGTGCTCTCACCACCAGGGGGCAGACACTCCCACCGGTAGGTTAGCTTGCTGCTGCGGTTCAGTCGATAGGGACTGGACAAGAATGGCGGGACACACCCTGGAACCCTCCTGCAGTCTCTCTCTGGCACTGATCATGCACCAATAGGGTCCCTCGGCCTGGCCTGTGCCCTCTTGCAATCCAGAACCCTTTGGAGGATATTTGAGAGCTGATTTTAGCCTGATCCCTACAGGCCAAGTGAGGGACCCCACCAGTGCACGAATCTGTGCACCAGTCCTCTAATATAAATACACTAGTATATAAGTTTAATATTTTTAAAGCAGTTACAAAGGTGTATAAAAACATAACTCAAGCTAATTAAGTTAACAATCACAGGTTGTAACAAAATTCCACAAACATATACAAGTATATGGGTAAAATATTTACAACACTTGAGTCACATCAAAATCTTTGGTGATGCAAACAAATTCAAAAATATATTGCAACAGACTCTGTGATCTCATAATTTTATTTTTCAAAAAAAAGAATTATGAATACAAAGATTATTTAAAAAGATACGCATCACAGCATCTATACCAATAAAAGGTTAATATGCTAATTAGACCAGAGACATTCTAGGAGACCTTCCAGATATCCTTCCAGACAAAGCCATGGTGGTGGGGCTGAGGCAGAGGCAATTAGGGGTGATCAAGTCAGGAGAGGAAGGCAGTTGGGGGCAAGCAGTCTGGCGTGGGGGGGGGGGCAGTTGGGGGCAAGTAGTCAGCAGTGGGGGGCAGTTGGGGGTGATCTGGCCAGCAGAGGAGAGCAGTTGGGGACAAGCAGGTCAGTGGGGAGGCAGTTAGGAGCGATCAGGCCAGTAGAGGGAGGCAGTTGGGGGCAAGCAGGCCAGCAGGGGGGAGCAGTTGGGGGCGAGCAGACCAGCAGGAAGGGGCAGTTGGGGGCAATCTGGCTGGCAGGGGAGGGCAGTTAGGGGCAAGAAGTCTGGAAAGCAGAGTGGTTAGAGATGATCAGGGAGGCAGGCAGGTGAGCAGTTAGGAGATAGCAGTCTCAGACTGCGAGGGGGATGTCTGACTGGCAGATTAGGCCTGATCCCGGTTGGGAATCCCCTGAGGGGTTACCAGATTAGAAGGGGTGCAGGCCAGGCTAGAGATACCACCCCCCTCGTGCACAAATTTTGTGCACCTGACTACTAGTGTATATATGTATGTATGTGTGTGTGTGTGTATGTGTACATATATGTACATATATATATGTGTGTGTATGTGTGTGTGTGTGTGTATATATATATATATATATATATATGCCTAAGTGACTAGCCAACTGGCTCACAGCTATGGCAGGCACTGTCCACCAGGGGGCAGATGCTCAATGTAGGAGTAGAAACCACAGGCATGAAAACATGGAATAGGCTGATAAATCTCAGAGGGAAGGGGGGAGGAGAGAGGGCAGGAAGAGATTAACCAAAGATCTTATGTGCATACTAGAAGCCTGGTGCAGTGGGCTCCTTTGGCCTGGACTAAGGAGATTGGGCTGAAAACAGCCCAGTGCACAGATTCATGACCTGGTGGCTCCCTCTGCCTGGTCTGCAGGAATTGGGCCAAAACCATCTCTCCAACATCCACCTACGAGTCCTGAATTGTGAATTTGTTCACCGGGACTCTAGTTATTTATAACAGAGGCCCGGTACACAAAATTGTGAATCTGTTCACTGGGCTTCTAGGTATTTATAACTAGAGAAAGGGTGTGTCCCTCAGACCAGTCTGTACCCTCTCCAATCTGGGACCCCTCAAGGGATGTCCGACTGCCTGTTTAGGCCCTACCCTGGTAGGATCGGGTCTAAACAGGCAGGCAGTTAACCCTCTCACAATCTAGGACTGCTGGCTATCAACTGCTCACCTACCTGTCTTCCTGATTGCTCCTAACTGCTTCTGCCTGCCAGCCTGATCATCCCCTAACCACTCCCCTGACAGCCTGAGTGATGCCTAACTGATCCCCTGCCAGCCTGATTGACTCTAACTGCCCTAACCTGCAGTCCTGGTCACCCTTAATTTCCAGCCCCTGCAGGCCTGGTCCCTCCCAACTGCCCTCCCCTGCTGGCCTTCTTGTGGCAGCCAACTTGTGTCCATATGGGGTTCGTCTTCGACCACAAATGGGGAAGCCATCTTGTGTGTTGAAGTGACAGTCAATTTAAATACTGTTCTTTTATTAGATAAGACTAGTGGCCCAGTGTACGAAATTCGTGCACATTAAAAGGGTATTAGTTAGAGGAAATATTTTAATAGTGCTATTCGCCCTTTCTCTACAATAAAAGTGTGAGAGATAGGCGGAGAACTAAGATGGCGGCAGAGGAGGAACACCTATCTTGCCGTCATAATCAGCAATTTTAATACTACAACTTAACGAAAGAACAAACACCTTCCAGAATCACCAGAAAGCTCGCCGAGTGAAAATTTCACAAATAAAAGTGAAAATAAGACACTGTGACTCGGAGGAGCGGCGGCAGACAGCGTTGAAAGATTCGAGAGGAGAGAGGTTTGGAGTGCGCGCCGCGGAGAGGGCGGGTGGCTGAAAACCGGCCAGTTTTCTCGAACGGGGAGACAAAGGCGTCCCACTGGACTGATTCTCCAGCTCTCGGCGAAGTCCAGAGAACCCACTATCACACGGGGTGAAAACTGGACAGTGGGAGGGCACGCCGAAGCTCGGGTGCTGCCGGGTCTCCCGGCTTGTGGAGAAGGCAGCCTGCGCGCGAACAGCTCAGCTGCGTGACGGCGCAGAGAGCGCTCTGCGACTTGCCTCTCATTCGGAAAACCGTCAGTCTGCTTTATTTTACGACCCTGGGTGAGACATTGCACATGCAGACTCATTTTGGGAAAGTCTGAATTCCCCGGCAACCGGCAGCCGGTGGAGCTCCGCAGCGGCTCTTTCTCAAGAGGTGCTGGCAGCCATTGCCCCCGGCACAGAGTCCCTGGGGCCGCATAGGGCGGAGCTAACGCTGTCTGCTTGGCCCGGAGACTCCACCCACCCAACCTGAGCACAGCTGAGCTTCACAGACAATTGGCCTGGAGGTCAACCCTCCAAATGCTAACAACGATTAACTGAGCTTAACTTCAGCAAGACTGTGCAGCCCATAGCCACCTCAGGTAACCGGCGAGGCTGAACCACTGTCCCTAGTAGGAAGTCTACCACACAAAGCTAATTGACCAACTCAGGGAAGCAGCCACCATGCAGCAACATGGAAAGAAATCAGATGTGAAAGAAATGGAGGAAAAAAAACGACTGGACATGGAATTCAGAACCACGGTTATAGGGTTTTTTAAGAGGCTCCAACAAAAGATCGAGGCCTATAAGGAAATAAGCAAGACCACAAAGGAAATGAATGAGTCCTACAAGAAAATGAACAACACCCTCCAGGATATAAACGAGAGCTGCAAAGAAATGATCAAGACCAACGTGGAAATGATCAAGATCAACGTGGAAATGAATGAGTCCTACAAGGAAATGAAAGAAACCCTCAAGGATATAAAGCAGACTCTCAAGGATATGAAAAAGGACCAACCAGAAATTAAGCATACACCGACTGAAACAAAAAATATTATACAAAGACCTAAAAGTGCCCTGTAGCACCCCAAGAACCAAGTTAAAGATTTGAAATACAAAGAGGTAAAATCCACTCAGCTGGAAAAGCAAGAAGCCAAAAGAATCCAAAAAATTGAAGATAGTGTAAGGGGCCTCTGGGACAACCTCAAGCATACCAACATCCGAATTATAGGGGTGCCAGAAAAAGCGAGAGGCCAAGACAATGAAAACCTACTTGAAGAAATAGTGACTGAAAACTTCCCACACCTGGTGAAAGAAATTGACTTAGGAGTCCAAGAAGTGCACCGAACCCCAATATATAGGAACCCTAAGAGGACCACACCGAGGCACATCATAATTAAAATGCCAAGAGCTAAAGACAAAGAGAGAATATTAAAAGCAGCAAGAGAGAAACAGTTGGTTACCTATAAGGGAGCACCCATACGACTGTCAGCGGATTTCTCAACAGAAATGATGCAGGCCAGACGGGAGTGGCAAGAAATATTCAAAGTGATGAACAGCAAGAATCTACAACCAAGATTACTCTATCCAGCAAAGATATCATTCAAAATTGAAGGTCAGATGAAGTGCTTCACAGATAAGAAAAAGCTAAAGGAGTTCATCACCACCAAACCAACATTATATGAAATGCTGAAAGATATTCTTTAAGAAGAGGAAGAAGAAAAAGGTAAAGATGAAAATTATGAACAACAAATACACATCTATCAACAAATGAACATAAAAATCAAGTGAACTGATAGGCTGTTGAACAAGATAGACTAGTGAATATAACAGAGACATGGACATAGAGAGGGAATGGACTGACAATGCTTGGGGAGAAAAGGGTTGTGGGAAGTGCAGCAAGAGACTGGACAAAAATCTAGCAACAATGGGAGAGGACAGTGGGGAGGGAGAGGTGAGGGTGGAGGGTGGGATAGGTACAGGGTGGAGGGGAGCTATAGGGGGATAAAAAGGGGAAACAATGTAATTAATAAACTGAACAATAAAGATTAAAAATATTTTTTAAAAAGTGCGAGAGATAAAAGGTAATGAGTATAATGTATATGAAAATAATACATAATTTCATTAATAAATAAATAATAAAATGATATAACAATACAAATCCACAATAAACTGTTGAGTTAATTTTCCTGCATTTAAAATAGGATTGAACGTGTCCCTCACAGAGAGATGATATCATTATACTGCATTTGGGTAACTCGTGTTCTTACATTTTGTCTAGTATTACTGTTGAGTACACTATTGTCTCTGAGTTTTAATGCAATATCTGTTCTCCAACCTTTTTCACCATGTGGAAAAAGAATAGGATATGTCATTGCATCTAATGTAGGAAACAGGATACGGATTTGTTTCACTTTAGTGGCATTTGGATTATTGGGATCTGGTTTACAATGAATGAGCAAGTCCCTTTCAAAAGGAGGTTCTCCATCTTCGTTTCTGAATATGACAGCAACCTCGGTTACACGGGGAGAATTATATCTACCTGGGTCACTGTTACTATCATATTTAAATGCCATAGTTACTTCCGTGGGAGGTATACCTTTTGCTGCTGCTTCAGACTGGCCTTCCTTTTCTACCTCATGTAGCATCTTGTACAATTTTGTTAATTCATTTATTTCATGCATGAGGTTGTTGATGTTAATCATGACTCTTTCTGAGCAGGTCTGGTTTGCTGGGATTGCTAATATTTTATGTGTAGCTTCAGCTGTATCCAAAATATAGAGTTGAGCAAACTTCTGAGAAACACCATCAGAAGGATGGAAAGTTCCAGTATGATGATAAACTTGTCCATGTATTCTAAAACAGTATGGCCCATACCCTGATGGCAATGCAACATTTGCACCCATGGAAGCAAAAGCAAAAGAACTATTTATAGATTGAATGTTTGCCATGAAATTTTTACTGTCAGAATCTTCATTTGTCATTAATTTTTTAAATATGACGGGTAATCTGGAAAATATATATCATTTGGACAGACTTTCCCTTTGCTACAACATTGAGTAAATTTCCCATCAGATGGTTTTTCATCAGAGAAATTTAGTGATAGGCAACATTCACATCTAACAGTCATTTAACCACAACTATGTTCGAGAATTGCATCCTCACATACTCCATTTTTGCTGAGAAGGCAGTTCCTATCACTATTGTTAGTACTTGTTGATGACTGTTCTTTAGACATATTCTGTCTTCATCACCACCTTCTTTCAACTTCAAAGGCACATTGTTCTTTAGACATTTCCTGTCGAAGATGCCGTTCTTTTTCGGCTTCAGAGCAACATTTTTCCAATAGCTTCTCTTCAGATACATTCTGTCGCAGGCGTCGCCTTCTTTCAAGATCAGACGCACGTCGCTCTTCAGATATTTTCTGTCGATAACTTCAGCACCTTTCTGCTACATAGCTCTGTTGTATCAACAGTTTTTCTTTGGACATAGTCCCACCTCTCTACTGCCATGTTCTGAGATAGAAGAGAATGACAGTCTTGACAATCAGGCCTTTGAGCAGTGTGACCAACGGCCGACTTGGACAGATTTTGTGGGGATGGGACTTCCTCCAACCTGTTGTCAGTTTCCACAGCTGGGATGCTGAAGCTAAGACTCGGGGACCTTCCCTCTGGTTGTTGTCTTTCATTTTTGCTGGCATACAGCTGAAGCTACACGTAAAACATTAGCAATGCCAGGGGCCTCAGTTAGACGCAGATGTGGTGAGTTCTCACTGCCACCACCGCCGCCGCCTCATTCTCTGCGCCTGGAGGCCTCAGTTAGACACAGCTGTGGTTTGCCAGCGCTGACACTGCTTGGTCTCCGTGCCTGGGGCCGGGCACTTGATGCCTTCACCACTTCATCTCCGCTCCTGGAGCCTCTCGACCTTGCCCCTTGCTCCAATTGGCTAGTAGCATAGGCAATCAGGAGCCAAGGTACGGTCACATTTGCATGTTACGCTTTTATTAGATAGGATTAGATAGGATAGAGGCTTGGTACACTGGTGGAGGCCAGCTGATTTACCCTGATAAGTGTCCTGGATCAGCGTGGGGTTCCCTTGGGGCGTGGGGCAGCCTAGGTGAGGGGCATGTGGTGGTTTGCAGGCCAGCCACACCCCCTGGTGACTCAAAAGGAGGCCCTGGTATCTGGGATTTATTTATCTTCTATAATTGAAACTTTGTAGCCTTAAGTGGAGGCCCTGGTGGGCCAAGGCAGGTGAAAAGCTTGGCTTCCTCCATTGCCAGGAGCAACTCAAGCCTCCTGCTCTCTCCAGCTCTGTGGCTGCCACCATTTTTGTTGTGATTTAGTTATCTTCTATAATTGAAAGTTTGTAGCCTTAAGCAGAGGACAAGGCCGGCCAGGGCAGGTGGAAAGCTTGGCTTCCTCCATTTCCAGGGAATCCCAAGCTTTCTGCTCTGTGACCGCAGACATCTTGGTTGAGTTAATTTGCATACTAGCTTCTGATTGGCTGGTGGGCACGGCTTGTGTGTAGCAGAGGTATGGTCAATTTGCATATTACCCTTTTATTAGATAGGATAGACTAGAGACCTGAAACACAAAATTCATGCAAGGGGCTTGGCTCTCACAGCTCCAGCTGCCTCAGCTGGCCCTTGCAGCCCGGTTTCATCCAGAGGTCGTCCGGATGGTCATTCTGCTTTTCAGTCTAATTAGCATTTTAGCTCTTTATCAGATAGGATTAAAAACTATACTATGTCCATGAAAAACTATGCAGCCATTAATTGAATTTGAAGAGCTTTCTCTAAGGTATATTCTGCAGAACAGAAATATCATAGATATTAATAGGTATTGATGAAAGAATTTCCTAGTCAAATAAATTTTTTTAAAAATGAAGCTAAACTCTGTTAAATAAGTGTCTTTGCTGCAATTCTTCCTAGGCTACTGTGTTTAAGTTGCTCCACTGAAGGGACAAAGTATGAACTCTCTCTCCTCTCTTTCAAATGTATCTATTCATAGATTTCATATGGTACTTGTATTCCAAAGAGGATATCTAGAAAATGCTATGGTAAAATAATACTAAATGACATAGAAGATGCTCACAAGATGTTAAGTCAAAAAAAATTATAAAACAATTTTTTCAGCATACATGTTTGTGTGTGTGTGTGTGCGTGTGTGTGTGTGTATGCATATATATCCTGCAGGTCCAGGCTTTCCACTTAATGTGAAGGTATCCCATCAAAAGGCATGAAAATAATATTCTAAGGAATGGCCCCTTCAGTAATCAAAACCATCAACCATCTGCTATCACATTTTGGCTCACCAACCTTCTGAGCCCACACATTAGACTGGGACCCACACTTACATTATTACAAATCTGTCTTACTCCTGGTCACATTAGGAATAAGAGATACAGACAAAATTACCTAAAAACATCTTCAGCCTACCTTCATCTCAAACTTACACTTTAAAAGTATTAGTTTTAAAAAATACTGATACAGTCAAATTAATATATTTAAAGAACTTTGAGTTACTTAGCAAGAAACTTCCTAAGGTTAGCACAATCATTAAAATATGTTACTGAGACCAAAAACCTAGAAGACTATTTTCTCTCAAGGCTCCATTCAGTCCTAACCACACTGTAACTTTTATTAATGCAAGCTACATAGTAACAATGGCATGAAATCAAGTAAAACCAAAAGGCTCCACTGTTGCCCAAAGCACCTCAATTAACATGCCACAGAAGTTCCTAATATAAATTTAAAGAGATGGTTTTATGAATTCTATGACAACTTCAAATTCTTCCATTGATGAGGATAAATTCCTTTCCAGACAACCTATTAAAACCCAGAACTATGAATTCACTCTAACCAACTTTACATTGGAGTCATTTCCACCAGTCATTCTTCATTAAGATTCCTTTTGCAACATGTTTGG
Organism: Antrozous pallidus; assembly: GCA_027563665.1. Classification (NCBI taxonomy): domain Eukaryota; kingdom Metazoa; phylum Chordata; class Mammalia; order Chiroptera; family Vespertilionidae; genus Antrozous; species Antrozous pallidus. Next base: position 39,727,966 of record CM050515.1, read on the forward strand.
GCGGAAAAGAAGTCAATCAATGAATAATTCAATAATCACCAACTTCCTGCTAACTTTAAATAAAGATTAGCTAAACCCTCTCCATCTCCCAACCCACAGTCATCTATATTCTTCCACTACAATTACTATAGTTTCAGCTGTTTCCAACTTTTACTTCATAATATTCCAATTTACTAATGAGTTTTTACTTCAAAATATTCCATTTACTAATGAATTTATCTCACTAACAATATTATAAATAAACTAGAGGCCTGGTGCATGAAATTTGTGTATGGAGTGGGGTGGCCCTCAGACCAGCCTGCACCCTCTCCAATCTGGGACCCCTCAAAGGATGTCCAACTCCCCATTTAGTTGGGATATACTGGGATATACCTCTCACAGTCCAGGACTGCTAGCTCCCAACTGCTTGCCTGCCTTCCTGATTACCCCTAACTGCTTCTGCCTGCCAGCCTGAACACCCCCTAACCACTCTCCTGCCAGTGTGATTAATGCCAAACTGCTCTCCTGCCAGCCTGTTTGTCCCTAACTGCCCTCCCCTGCAGGCCTGGTCACCCCTAACTGCCCTCCCCTGCAGGCTTGGGTCCCCCCAACTGCCCTTCCCTGCAGGCCCAATCACCCCCAACTTCCCTCCTTTGCTGGCAAGGGGTCTGTGGTGGTTTGCAGGCTGGCTATACCCCCCTGGTGACGTAAGTAGAGGCCTGGTTTCTGGGATTTATTTATCTTCTATAATTGAAACTTTGTAGCCTCGAGTAGAAGTCTGGGCCCTCCAGAGTATGCCAAAGCTTGACTTCCTCCACTGCCAGGGAAACCCAAGCCTCCTGCTCACTCCATGGCTGCAGCCATATTGGTTGGGTTAATTTGCATACTCACTCCTGATTGGCTGTTGGGCGTGGCTTGTCAGTGTACCAGAGTGATGGTTAACTTGCATATTACTCTTTTATTAGATAGGATGTCTTCATTCCACTGTGAACTATAATCTTACCCACCCTACCAGTGAACTATTAAAACATGGAAGATTATATAGTAACTAGAGACCCAGTGCACAAAATTCATGCATTCAGGGGATGGGGGGGGGGTGTCCCCGCAGCCCAGCCCATACCCTCTTGCAGTCCAGGAGACCTCAAGGATCTCCGACTGTGTGACTGCAGGATCCAGTCTAAACCGGCAGTTGGACATCCCTCTCACAATCCAGGATTGCTGGCTCCTAACCGCTCGCCTGCCTGCCTGCCTAATTGCCCCTAACCACCTCTGCTTACTGGCCTGATCACCCCCTAACTGACCCCCTGCTGGCCTGATCACCCTTAACTGCCTCTGCCTTGGCCCCAGCCACAATGGCTTTTCTGGAAGGATGTCTGGTCTAATTAGCTTATTACCCTTTTATTGGTATAGACTAGAGGCACAGTGCACAAATCCTTGCATGGGTGGGATCTTTGCCCAGTCCCGACTGGGGCAGATTAGGGCCAGCCAGCTGGAGGAGAGACCATGGGAGGTTGGCCGGTCGCAGGAGGTTGGCTGTGGGAGTGTACTGACCATCCGGCCAGCCACGGGGGAGGGACCGCAGAAGGTTGGCCAGCTGTAAGAGGTTGACTGTGGAAGCGGGAGTCATAGCAACCAGTCAACCGGTCACTTGGTTGACCAGTCATAATGGTCGCTTAGGCTTTTACTTAGATACATTATGTCAAGCATGTATTATATGTTATATAAATATATGCTTTTTAAATATCAAGACCTCTCAAGATAGAAAGTTTTAAAAAACCCATATGCCTAACTAACCAATGATAAAGAAGTCTCTTTCCTTTTGGTAACAGAACATACCCTTAAAAATAAATTCTGCTTCTTCTTTTATAATATAGAAGTTCCTATACTGTTCCTACTCATCCTTAGTCATGAGTTCTCTTTATTATTTAAAATACAGAAATAGGTTTTCAAAACAGCTCACGTCTAAAAAGCTGTTATTATCCATCATCAGATCCCTAGAACAAAATCCTAGAGTATATGTTTACCCCAACCTTCTACAGAACTTGCTGTATTTCTTCCGGTAAAATATCTTTAATCTCCCTCTTCCCACTTCACTTTCAGCTTTACTTGGGTCTTAATCACAGAGGAAAGAACATTTGACAAATGACTGCTATCTATTCTATAGCTAATCCCAGTTAATTATTCATCTGTCCACCAATAAACTGAGTGAATGCTCACCAGGTGCACAGAGCTGTCCTTAGTGCTGAGGAACAATGAAAGGAAGAGAAGAAATGACCTTTCTTCTGAAGAAGCTTACAAGCAATCTATTTGGGGATAAAAAGCAAAGACAAAATAAACAGAAAATAGTAAAATGATATAAAATTAAAAAGTCAATAGACTGACAACTTGGAAGAAGAAAGGATGGAAGGAAAAAATGAAGGAGGGAAGGTGGGAAAGAAGGAAGAACTGATTGATTGATTTAGAGCTAGCTTGAGATTCAACTACATTTACTGGATACCTAATTCATGCCAGGAATAATAATTAGTATTTTCATATACACTACTCATTTAATTCATCCTAAAATAACAGTAGAGCACAAGCATAGAGTCTTGAAAGAAGATAAGTAAAGTGAATGATAAAAATATTTTACTAGAAGTATGAGGAAAATTACTAACAAAGTGTTAATCTCTCTCTACAGCACTTTAGCAGTTAATATTTATAATTATATGGGTACTAGAGGCCCAATGCATGAAAATTCATGCACTCGGGCAGGGGGTCCCTCAGCCCAGCCTGCACTTTCTCACAGTCTGGGACCCCTCAGGGGATGTCCACTTGCCTTCAGCTGGACATCCTTAACACTGCAGAGGAGGCGGGAGAGGCTCCCACCACCACAGCTGCACTTGCACTGTCAGCTCGGCTTGTGGCTGAGCAGAGCTCCCCCTGTGGGAGGGCACTGACCACCAGGGGACAGCTCCTGCGTTGAGCGTCTGCCCCTGGTGGTCAGTGCACGTCACAGCAATCAGTCATTCCCAGTAGTTCTACCATTAGGGTCAATTTGCATATTACCCTTTTATTATAAAGGATAATACAAAAGTATAAAAATCAGTGAATATTTTCCTTTTTTAAAAGGTCTAATTGGGAAAAATAATTATAACCATGTGGTGATGGATGTAAACTAAACTTGTGGTAATCATTTCACAATATATACATAAGCCAGATCATTATGCTGTTCATCTTAAACTACTACAATGTAATATGTCAATTATATCCCAGTTAACAAAAGATATATTATTGAGGGTTAACTGTATCTCTCACAAATTCTTATTTTGTAGTCCTAACATCCATTACTCAAAATGTGACCTTATTTGGATATAATGTCCTTACGGATGTAATTAGTTAAGATGAGGTCATTAATTCAATATAACTGGTGCATTAAAAGAGAAAGTTCAGGCATACGTGGACACAGAGGAGAAAAATGTTCTAATTGGGAATATGTCATTGTTGACTAATCTGCAAAAAAGTAGCTAAAATTAGGTCTGTGGATTATTTATGGATGTCCCTGTCACCACAGACAAAAAGTGAAAATGTATTACTTTATATGACTATCAAATCTCATACATTTAGCTTTCATCTAAGATAGCTAAACTAAATTTTTTATAAAATTCATACATTATCATCTATCAATACATGTCTTATTTCCCAAGTGTCTAGTGGCTCTATGTTATTTACCTGAATAGTCCCTGCAACACGTGGAAATGTGTTGCGGTAGAAAGACAGTGCAAAGTAAGAGGGTTCAAGGCTCAGCTCTGCAAGTTTGTATAGCTATTTTGCCTTGGACAAAGTTATAAAACTCTGAGCCTCAGTATTCTGTTGAATAAAACTCTCTAAGAGTTGTTATGAAGATTAAAGAGTATGTAGTTGAAAATACTTAGCACTGAACTTAGCATCTAATAAGTGCTAAAGATGTCCTAATTCCTTTTATGTTTTTGTAGACTGTATACAACAGACTATAATGAAGGTAGAGTTTCAGTCACTTAGAAAATTTCCAATAAAAGTATATACTGGAAGGACTTGTATGCATACATATGACTATAACCAATGAATGAAAGACACTGGGGCGGGGAGGGGGGCAGGTGGGGACAAGTGCTGGGGGGTAAGGGAGGCTGGGGGGAGGATATTGGGGGGGGAAGGAAAACATATGTACTACTATTAAATATAAGTTATATTGTAAATAAAAAAAATTTTTTTTTTTAAAGTATATACTGACCTTGGTTTTCAGCTGGTCTTAGATTTGCTAAAGCAACAATCTGATGCCCAGCAGCAATGCATTGCATCATATTGTAACAGCTGTCCTTCCCACCACTAAAACATAAAGAGATATATATAAGGTTACTGATCATTATTCCACATAGAATCATTAGGTATCAAATAGAACACAGTATTTATTTCGCTCTTCAAAATTTGTAGGCCTACCTTAATGTAGAATGCAGAACACCACATGTAATTTCTGTACCATAAGCAAACTGAGTGAATGACTCTGAATGTCTGAAGTAGATATTCACAAGAGCTTATGAAATTATATGTCACTACAACAAATACCATTCTAAACAAAATATGACAACTCTTTGGTTTGTGGCAGTAGCTTTACTCAATATACAAAGTGCTTGCAAATAAAATGATTTAAGTTTACCTTCCAGCCCTATCTGGTCTGGCTCAGTGGATAGTGTTGGCCTGAGGACTGAAGGATCCTGGGTTCGATTCTGATCAAGGGCACATGCCTGGGTTCCTGGCTTGGTCCCAAGTGTGAGGCATGCAAGAGGCAGCCAATCAGTGATTCTCTCTCATCACTGACTTTTCTATCTCTCTCTCCCATCTCCATTCCTCTCTGAAATCAATAAGAAAATATATTTAAATAAGTTTATATTCCAACTAAATACTTATTATATATACTTTAGATGAAATTCTTTACGAAAAAGTAGAAAAACATCTGTTCCACTGCACGAAATCTAACAACTGGCCTCCATCACCAACTAAAGGGTCAAATTAAAAATCTGAGGTCTGCCTGCGGGCATGGGTCAGTGGTGGAGTGTTGACCTGTGAACCAGGAGGTCACACTTTGATTCCCAGTCAGGGAGCATGCCCAGATTGAGGACTCAATCCCCAGTGAAGAGCACGCAGGAGGCAACTGATTAAGGATTCTCTCTCATCATTGATGTTTCTCTCTCTCTCTCAAATATGTTTTTTAAAATTCTGAGAGCCACTCCAATGAGAAAGCATAACATACCTTTGTGGGTTCAAATTCTATAGGAGATAGAAAGCAAAATGCCAAATTACACCAATAAACTTAAATATCAGTACTGTCAGTACTTCAACTTCCCTTTTTAAAAAAATATATTTTTTTTATTGATTTCAGAGAGAAAGGGAGAGGGATAGAAATATCATTGATGAGACAGAGTCATTGACAGGCTGCCTCCTGCAAGCCTCCCCGCTGGGGATTGAGCCCACAACCCGGGTATGTGTCCTGACTGGGAATCGAACCGTAACCTTCTGGTTCGTAGGTCAAAGTTCAACCACTGCCACGACAGATGGGCAGTACTTCAACTTTCAGCCATCACTATATGATGGTAGAATAAAGCTTGAGCACAAATCTAATTAACAGATTAAAAAGAGCTAAATCTGGCACCAAATTTACCTAGGGTAGAGGCAAATCACTTAGTCAAGAGAAGTGGTACTTCATCTGTAACAAGGTTGAATGGCAAACTCTATACTATTTGGGTTTCATACTGTACTGCTTTTCTCACTATACGTGCTTCTTCCTTTGTTTTAACATTGCCTCTCTTCCCTTTTCTTGCTCCTCCTGTTTCCCTTCTTTCCAATTTTTGCTTGAGATCTGTAAATGTACCCCCAGGCAATGTTTAGACCTATTCATGACCCAAAAAACTAAGAGAATTTTTATTCTACAAACTGGACTTTTTGCCTCTTTAGTTCCCAACATTTGTCTGGCTCTACCATATTCGGATCAGTAACAACTATCATTTCAGAACTTCTCAAGGGGAGAGACTGTAAGGGACAAAATGAAGTTAAACATCACACTCCCTTTCCTCAGATTCTGATATTCTCATAAATCCATATTCTACAATTTCTCCTTCTGAACTTCACTGCTCTATTTCCATATGATAATGGAAATTCTTTTGACTATCTATCTATATAAAAACCTACTATGTAAATTGTCCCTGCAGGAGTTCAACCAGGAGACCAATCACTTGCTATGCCCTCCACCAGAGGGCAGTGTGGAATGAAGGCCCTGGCCAGCAGCCAGCAGCCAGGGAAGGGAGATGCCGGCTGGCAGCCAGAAGCCCCCATTGGCCCTGATCCCTGGCCACGCCTAGGGACACTACCCATGCACGAATTTCATGCACTGGGCCTCTAGTATACAATAGTTAAGATGAAAGGTTTTATCTCAACAATTCTAATTCCTTACAATATTAAAGATGAAAAGATATACACCTGCAGTCAAAACTTAGCTTTGTAATTCATTTTAAAATGCTAAGATTTCAAATATGGTTTTAAAATAGTATTTCCTGACCAGCTAGTGTGGCCCAGGGATTGAGTACTGTCCCCATGCACCAAGAGGTTCAATTCCTAGACAGGACACATGCCTGGGTTACAAGTTCAATCTCCACTAAGGGGTGTGTAAAAAGCAGCTGATTGATGCTTGGCTCTTCCTGTCACCTCTCTATGTTAAATCAATAAAAACATATTAAAAAATAATATTTCCTAAATTGTGTTCTATGGAACACTACCATTCAACAAGTACTCTAGGGACAATGGTTTTCAAGGTCAAGTAAGTTTGGGAAATACAGATCATTTTATGCCCTGAAAAGTCACAAAATACATTAGAATATGTTATGTAAGAAGTTCCACAGAAAAGATCAGGATTTTAGTTTCTAACTTTTGGATATTAAGCTACATTACTCAATGTGTTTGTGTTCATATACTTCAAACTGTAAAATTCAATGATTCTATCTTTTGTGTATTAGGAAAATAATGTTCTTTATGGTCCAGTGGTGAGCAAACTCATTAGTCAACAGAGCCAAATATTAACAGTACGATTGAAATTTCTTTTGAGAGCCAAATTTTTTTAAACTTAAACTTCTTCTAACACCACTTCTTCAAAATAGACTCACCCAGGCCTTGGTATTTTGTGGAAGAGCCACACGCAAGGGAACAAAGAGCCACATGTGGCTCATGAGCCACAGTTTGCCAATCACTGGTAAGGCAGGGGTAGGGAATGTCCTGCTATAGGGCCTGAGGGTTCTATAAGGCCTGTGAATCATTTGGTCTGGCCCTGCCAAGACATTAGAGATGAGCTAATTAAATGTTTGACAAGAATAGCACATTAATTTTTAAGTTGAAAATCTTGTATGGCCCATGAATTATGTTATAAATATCTAAATGGCCCTTGGCAGAAAAAAGGTTCCCCTCCCCCTACATAAAGGTATGTAAGGATCTTGATTTCACTTACTCTCTAAAACACACACATCTCTCTCTCCTTTTAGTGTGCGTGCACACGCGCGCGTGCAGACACACACACACACACACACACACACAGGATACATAGAAAATAGAGTAGATTCATTGTATTTAAGTAACTCCATACATACTCAAGCATACTAATATATACACATAAATGTATATTATATGGATACTATATATGTATTTATACTTATATATGTTGTTATGCATTCATATCTTCAGTATGTCTCCTAGCATTTATACAGATCTTAGTTTATCAAGAATTTTCCAACAATGCATTTTGTAATATGTTTTATTATAAAAGTAATGTATGCATATTACAGAATGTTTAGTGTAATGGATTGCACTAATCTTCTCTCCTTCCCTCCCAGATTTCAGAGTCTTCAGTTGGTGTCTCTTTAATGGTTAAACTTCTGGCAAAGTGCATATAAATGTAAATTACTCATTTCCTGGACTACTTTTTATTCTTATCTACCTAGATCAATTGAAGACCACAATGGTCAAAGCTGAATCATTCACTTTACAAAAGAAATACACTGAATAACAATACTTCTTGACACTACAGTCTCCTAAATATGGTAATGAAATAAATTGGGATTATTCCAGAAGGGGTTAGTGTTATGTCAAGACCTTAATAAGTCAGTAGCAACTACCCTGGCCTAGGGCATTGAACAATAATATTAAATTTTCAATGGATTTACAACGGAAATACATGGTTGCAATATAGATCAGACACTCAACAGAGATCCAAATCTCATCAAACAAAATTCAAGTAGACTAAATTTCCTCTTCTAATGTTGTTATTGTGTTCCCCTTTGCTTCAATTTTCAGATTGAGTATGGAACCAGTTTAACTAGCCTGTCTTTGGTTGTTGTAGGTCTAAATACTACGGGTTACCATAAATCTCAAACTCCTTTTAGAATATGAAGTATTACCATAAGGTTACCCTAAAAGCGACCAATGTGTATCTGAAGCAACAGCAAACAGATTTAGGGTATGGGGGATGGAAAAGAACTTCTTATGAATATATGCATAACCCATGGACACAGACAATAAGCGTGAAGTCCTGGGCTGGGGCAGGACTGGGTGGAGGGGGCACAGGGGAGAAAATGGGGGTTATCTGTAATACTATTAACAACAATTAATTACTTAAAAAAAAAAAACTGGTACAATTCCATCTCTGTCATTGAGTGCCAAGGTAAAATGCATCCATGTCATAAGCAATCCAGACACGCCTAGAGGGCAGGTGAGGGAGAGGTGGGTTTATATAGGAAGGATCAGAGATACACACAGCCTCGAGCGCAAGGCTGAACCCAGAAGACCGGATTTAAAGACTGAAGGTCAATACAGAAGAGGATGAAGAAAGCCCAAAGAAAAGGGCGGAGGTGCCAAGTAGAGTCAAGCTGTGGCTCTCCAACTTCCCATCAATTACAACTTTTAGGAATCCGATCCTGGGCCGTGTCAGGCTAATTAAACCAGCGCTCTGTCCAGGAGACCTAGCAGTTTCTACAGTCCCCGAGGTAAATCCAAGTTTGAGGGACAAAACAAAGGGGGCGGTAGGGCAGAGAGCAGGGGCGGGAGCACGAGACCGCGCGACCCGCCAGGCTGGGAGCCAGCCCGAAGGCTCCGCCTCTTCCGGTGGCCAGAGGGGCCGTCTGAAGCACCGCGCGCTCCCCCACGGACAGCCTCTTTCAGGCCCACGGGCGGTGGCGGCGGCGGCGCTTCACGCCCATCAACAGAAGGGGACTGCAGGCTGCGCGGGGAAGAAGAAGGTGGCACCAGCGCCACGTTACCTGATCAGAGCCGCGACCCTCATGCTGGTCGAAGGGCGCGTGCGTGCGGCGGGCGTGTCAGTGACGTCATCGCAGATGCGCCCCGGGTGGAAGCGCGGCGGGGCCTCACCCAGGTGTTCACTCCACTGCCTGTCTGCCTATTCGCCTTTCCGCCTGTCCATGCAGCTGCCGCGGGTTGCCACACCAGGGAGCACAGGCCATCTTGAAACCTTGTACCTGGGGGAGGGACATCCCGACCCTGGAAACGTGGATTTAGGCATGGCCTGACCACCTAAGTGAGGGCACTGAAGTTGCCAGGAAAAGGGCAAAGTCCCGTAGCTGGGTCCAAGCACAATGGCGCTGGATTTGTACAAAGTCACAAGTTGAAGCATTTCTGGGTGTGCAAAGGGAGAGGAAGTTCGCCTTTGCTTCCTCAGCCACTCCAAGAAATAACTGCACCCTTTGTTTTTTAGTTTATATTTCCTCTGTCCTGCAAACGTAAATCTGTAACTAGCCCAGAGACCTCCAGGCTCCATGTGGTTTGACCCTTTAGTAATGTAAAAGCTAGCTGAGAAGCCAATTAAGGCTCATCACCAAAGCGCAGCGGCCTTACAGAAAGAAAATGGTAGGCTCAATTCTAAGTTCATTCACCAAGTACTTACCCTGTTTCCCTGAAAGTAAGACATCCCCCCAAAATAAGACCTACTCACTGTTTAATAAGGCATCCCCCCCGAAAATAAAATCTAGCGCATCTTTGGGAGCAAAATTAATATAAGACACTGTCTTATTTTCGGGGAAACGGTATATATTGCCTTTCAGGTACCAGCCAATGTTTTAGTTTCTTGGGATACATGTGTGAATAACACAAGGCTCACTTCCCTCATGGAGGTTATATGGAGGTGGAGAGAGCAGACAATATGCAGCTAAAAATTATATAGTGTGTTAAAAAGTGGTTAGAGCTCTAAAAAAAAAAATAGAGATTTTGAAGTATCAGGAAGGAGAAGGAAGGGCAAGTTGCAGAATTAAATAGAGCATCACAGTGGGACTTAACAAGGTAAGAGTTGAGCCAACTAAAAGGAGGAGAGTTATCTGTGTAAAATGGGATGTGCTCTACACAGAAAAAAAAAAAAAAAAAGTAGAGCCAAGACCCTAAGTACTGTGAGGAAAGACAAAACTTTACCCTCCTTAATTTTTTTTCAGGGTTCAATAATTAAATCTGTGAGTAGTTAACAAGAGAAAATAAATTTGATTACATACCTATATATGGAGACCAAATATACATAAGAGAGAGTTGGAGACCCCACATACATAAGAGGTTCAGAGACAGAAAAATGGCATTCTTGGCTAAGGATGAGGTCATGCACCTTGGGGTTTCAGAGGATCATTATAGGATGATAAGAACAGTATATGTTCAGTAATTAGTAATTTACTTCACATATAGATGGTCAGAAAAGGTTATCTTTGACAATAGCATTATGTGAAAGGTCTCTCATTCTAATTCTTCTGGTAGGTAAAGGGCCCACAGGATCTCCATTGCCTTTAGCTCAAAATACTAGTAATCATACCACAGAGCACATCTGAGGGTGCCATTCTGAACCCCTACTATGCTTGTGTTTTTGTGGAAAAACAAGGTTGGTCAGTGTGGCTTGAGCAGAGTGAGCAAGGCCAAGAGTAGTAGGAGATGAGGGTCCAGTGATGGAGGGGAAAAAAAGATCTTATTGGGTCTTATAGGCCATAAAAGATTATCTTTTACTTTGAGGGAAGTGGATGGCCATTGAAGGGTTTTGAACAGAGGTATGAGACTTTTAACTAAAAGGATTATACTCTGCTGTCTTGAGGATATAACATTAAGAGGCTATTCCAGTAATCAGGAGAGAAATGAGACCTGGAACCAGAAGGATATTAGTGAATTTGGTGGGAGGGTTTTAGCTCTATTATGAAAGTAGAGCCAATAAAATTAGATGGATTAGATAAGGAACTTGAGAAAAAGAAAGCCATGAACTTTGATGCAAATGGCATGAATTAAATAAATTAATATATGTAAAAAACTTAGAATTGAGTCTAGTATATAGTAACCATTCCATTTTATTATCCTATATAATAAAAGCATAGTATGCAAATTGTCCCCTCAACCAAGATAGCCAAGGGCCAACCAGGGGAAGGGACTAGGGACCCTACCAGTGCACAAATTTTGTGCACCGGGCCTCTAGTATTCTAATGTTCTTATTAAGTCCGATACTTTTGGTATGAGGTGACTAGAGCAGAGACTGACAGTCTGCATACCAGTTTCAATATCTAAAATGATGCAGTTTTTAAAATTATGCAATTATGGATATTTACTAAATGAGTCAATTATTTAAGGAGTTTGCAGTCTATTTGGGAATATGAGACAAATATATTTAATAAAACTTTACAATACTTGAGGGCATATTTTGAAAGTAAGAAGTATGTAATGCATATAGAAATAGCCCCATGAGGTGAATCCTTAGAGTAAATGCTAGAATAAGGACATAATGTGAGAGGTTGGCAGAAATGAGTAGGAGGAACAGGGGGACCTTATAAATAAAGGTAACAGGTGGAGGAGTTCAGAGCATGTCACCTCAAAATATGCTGCTTTGACATGTTTATTATTTTAACTTACAGTCACTTGAGAAATAGGAGATGTAAGAAGAAAACCTGACCCTCCTTTTTATTTCTGAAAGCAGGAGATAAAATTCCCATGTATGGTGTCCTCTCTGCCCCTGGATGCAATGGAGGAAATAAGACATTGTTATCACTAGTGACAGATAATCAGGGAACTGAGGTGGAAAGGAAATAAATCTGTACATATAGAACGTTAAAATAATTCTTTTAGCTTCTTCACATAGTTACTTTTTCACAAATGCTTTTCTTTGTTCAGCCTACTATAAAACCATTTACATTTTACCATGTTTTTGGAGGGGGGGGGTTGATATTCTCTTGGAAAGACTCCTATAGACATGTAAAAGGTTAAAAGTAAAATGTGTATGTTTTTGCCTGTTAATCTGTCTTATATCAGTGTAATTCTTATACCCAGCTAGACACCCTCAGAGGGTAACAGAGAAATTTTTTCTCCCCTGCACAGAAATGAGTGTGGTGTGCTGAGCCCCCGTGAGGAAAACAGTTTGATTAATGGTGAGGATATATTGAAAAGAGAGGGATATAGATTGGGTGGATAGGATGATGCTAGATTATTCAGAATCATAGAAAACCAAAATGAGGCATTTCAGCACCAGGAAGGTTACTCTGGCTATGTTTGCCATCATTTTTCAGGAGATTGTGTGAATTAGAAATAAATAAGATGGTGAGTGATTTTTATTAAATAGGTTTAGAACATCCCCAAATCCTCTACATCTTCTACCAAGGGATATATTTTTCTTACCATTTGCCACTGAAGGATAGTAAACCCTCCTTTGGAAAACTGCTGTTTGAAACTGCTGTTTGAACTACTCTATTATCTTTAGATAGTCCCTTATTCTGTAAAATAACTTTTTAATTTGAATAATAAAAAAAGATAAAAACTTAACTGTCTGATCTTGCAAGCTAGCCATCTAACATAATAGACTAATACTGATAATATTCCCATATTCTCATGCAAAGTGTTTGTTCATTGTATATTCAAGGTCACAAATTGTCTGCAAAAATAACTTACACTGAGCTCTTTGTAAAATATGTAAAATATGTAGACAGAGCTCAAAAGGGTATAAATAGGGAAATCTTCCTCTATATGTTTGCTCAGAATTTGACAGAGATATTCTGCTCTGAGCCTGCATGGAATAAAGACTCTTAACTAATTAGCTCATTAAGGCATCTTGTATCTAGCTCACAGATTTATGATACAACACCACAAGGGAATGGAGAGAGAAAATATTGAGTGTCTCTTCCTAAAACTACATCCTTAAGATTATGATGTTTTTTGTTTTCCTCTGGCCACTAGGATTTATATGCTTTAAGACATTCGCAACAAATAAATACATTATAGTGTGTATTTTCTGGAGTTAAACATATTGATACAGAAAGAGGCGGGGCTTAACAGCTGCCATGGTAGAAAAAGAAAAGCCTGGCTGCTGGAGAAGATCATAAAGAAAGAGGGAGAGAAAGAGAGCAGTTGCTACTCAAGGAACTCCAATATTTAACTTTTCACAGTCTACCACCAAAGATTATACCAGTCTATGTATAAGTTTCCACTAGAGGAACCAAGATGGCGGCATAGGTAAACACCTGTTTTGCTGCCCATGCAACAATTCCAAAACTACAACTTAACAACAAAACAAACATCATCCAGAAACACCAGAAAGTTGGCTGAGTGAAAATTCCACAGATAAAAGTAAAGATAGGACGCTGTGACTCAAGAGGAGCAGCTTGCTACCTCGCTCGGGAGACCACCACCGGACTGCTTTGTTTTACAACCCTGGGAAAGACTTTGGGTGTGCAGACTCATTTGGGGAGAGGCAGAGTTCTCTGGCAATGGGTGGAGACCAGCGGTGGATTTCTCTTGGAGGTGCCTGCAGCCATTACCACCCAGCACAGAGACCCACGCGTCGCATAGGGAGGCTGAGCCACTGTCCCTTACAGGACACCTACCATACACAGCTAAGGAACCAACCCAGGAAAGCAGCCACAATGCAGAGAAATGGAAAGAAATCAGCTATGAAAGAAATGGAGGAAAAAAGACGACTAGACATAGAGTTCAAAACCACAGTAATTAGGTTTTTCAAGAGGCTGCTAGAAAAGGCCAATGAACTTAATGAGAACTACAAGGAAATGAACAAGACCTATGAGAAAATGAACAATACCTATGAGGATATGAAAAAGACCAACTAGAAATTAAGCATACACTAACTGAAATAAAAAAATATTATACAAACACCTAAAAGCAGTCCAGATGATCGCAAGAACCAAGTCAAAGATTTGAAATACAAAGAAGCAAAATCCACTCAGCCAGAAAAGCAAGAAGCCAAAAGAGTCCAAAAAATTGAAGATAGTATAAGGGGCCTCTGGGACAACCTCAAGCATACAAACATAAGAATTATTGGGGTGCCAGAAAAAGAGAGAGAGCAAGATAATGAAAACCTACTACAAGAAATAGTGACCAAAAACTTCCCCCACCTGGTGAAAGAAATTGACTTAAAAACCCAAGAAGTGCACAGAACCCCAAAATATAGGAATCTAAAGAGGATCACACCAAGACACATCATAATTAAAATGCCAAGAGCAAAAGACAAAGAGAGAATATTAAAAGCAGCAAGAGAAAAACAGTTAGTTACCTATAAGGGAGCACCCATACCATTGTCAGCGGATTTCCCAACAGAAACGATGTAGGCCAGATGGGAGTGGCAAGAAATATTCAAAGTGATGAATAGCAAGAATCTACAACCAAGATTACTCTATCCAGCAAAGCTATCATTCAGAATTGAAGGTCAGATAAAGTGCTTCACAGATAAGAAAAAGCTAAAGGACTTCATCACCACCAAACTAATATTATATGAAATGCTGAAAGATATTCTTTAAGAAGAGGAAGAAGAAAAAGGTAAAAATATAAATTATGAACAACAAATACACATCTATCAACAAATGAATCTAAAAATCAAGTGAATTAACAATCTGATGAACAGGATAAACTGGGGAATAGAACAGAATCATGGACATAGAGAGGGAATGGACTGACAATTCTTGGGGAGAAAAGGAGTGTGGGAAGTGCAGCAAGAGACTGGATAAAAATCATGCAGATATGGGAGAGGACAGTGGCGGGGGCGGAGGTGAGGGCGGAGGGTGGGATGGGTACTGGGTAGAGGGGAGCTATAGGTGGGAACAATGTAATTAATAAACTGAACAATAAAGATAAAAAAAATTTTTAAAAAAGATATTGATACAATTAGCCAAGGGTTCCCACTCTGGTTTGATGCTGTTTTTCTCCTCTGAACTCATCCTACTGCCTTGGTATTAAGTAAGTGCCTTTTTATTAAGCACCTCTTCTCTGATTCCCTTTACCCTCTTAAAATATTGTTTCTCTCACCATCTCTCCCCTCCTTTGAAGGTTTCTATCTGAATTCTGTCACTTAATACCTTTTTTCTGGTTGCCTAATGTAACACTACTACATTTCTGTGCCTTCTTTAAACACTTTTTTAGTTCCCCACATTGAGACCTTCCTCTCAGAGCTGCCATATAAGGCTCTGAGCTTGAATGGACCCTCAGGGCCAAAGTATAAGTAGGGGGTTCAGTCTATTCCAGTTTAATATGGGGAGTCTTGACCTAAAGTTGTCCATTGGAGGAATCCAAATTTGGTCAGGAACACCCCCGTTTTAGTACTTCTGCCATAGTCAGTCATTGCCTGAGAACAGTGCAGGAAAAACTTGGCCTGGTGCAAACTTGGCAGTGGATTCCAAAGTGCTTCAGCTGGAAACTCAATCAGTTCATCATAAAGCTCTTCGCTGATATGAATCCTCTTGCTAAACGTAAACTTAGAAAGGGTTTGTTTAGGGCTATTCCAGTACTTATTGTGTTCTCCACTATACATCCACATCGTCCTTTCTCTCAGCTATGGCCCTCACAGATCTTGTTGACTTACCTGGTCATGCCACCTAAACATTCATTCCTAAGAAGTCTTAGACTTTGGCCATCATACTCTTCTTACTTTGAGGTTTCTGCAAGTGTTCATTCAGAGTTACTGTTAGGCAAGGAAATATACATGTATTTCTCCTTGTCTCCATGGTGTAAAGGCAGCCCCATGTCTTTCTGCTAACTAGAGTCAATTTTCCCTGCTTGCTGGCCCCGGGATTCAAAGAGTTAAATGTGTACTACTACTACTACTACTACTACTACTACTACTACTACTACTACTACTACTACTACTAGTGATTTAATGGATCACTGCTGTCACCCCTGGAAAAAGAGAGATTCTTTGAATAATAGCATCTCTGACTCTGCTCAGCCCAGAGTTAGAAGGTGAAGCACAAAGTTCCCCAGTGGGTCATTTGGGAGGGACTATAAATGAGGCCATTCTTGGTCTCACCCTATGGCTCTCAAATCCATGTATCCTTTGCATTGGAGACAAGTTGCCATATAGAGATCTCTGATTTAGTGCCTGTATGATATCCTGAGGAATGGTGTGGTTATCATTTCAAATGATTGTCTCTAAGCTGTCCAGTTAGCTCTTCCTTCAATAAGCTTTCAAGTACTCTCTGAGGGCAGCTTCATGTCAACACTACAGTATATGATATGATAGATCCCATGGACATGGGCCCACTCCTATACCTCCTTCCCTGTGAAGTGATTTTTCTTATTAAATTCTCTTCTGGGTGGGATTCTGTGCCTGTAGAGTTATTTGGGCCAGCTGAAGCTGTGCTTATAGGAAAGGTCAGGTTAATGCTCTTACTGTGCTCAAAGACTGGGAGCAGCCCAGGGGAAAGAAGCATGGCCTGGCATGAACTCCCCCATTGAAAGGTGTCAGGCATCTATGCTCACTACAGCAGGTATGTTCAAAAGGAGATCCTAGTGTTTTACCTCCATGGCTACCCACTAAGACAGAATGACTCACAAAATAACATCATGAGGGGAAGAAACATTTATGCTATTTGTTTGAGATTATATACTATTGGAGTAAGAAATGTAGAATAAAGAGTTCAAGCTACTAGTATTTGAAGGAAAGTCCATCTGTGTTTGTGAAAGTCTAAGTTATAAACAACAGTATTTTTAAAGGAAATAATTTAATCTACTTGCAAACAAATATGCTAATCCTGCCCAGCCAGCACGGCTCAGCAGGTGAGCATTGATCTATGAAGCAGAAGGTCATAGTCCTGTTCCAGGTGAGGGCACATGCCCGGGTTGTGGGCTCAGTCCCCAGTGCAGGAGGCAGCCAATCAATGATTCTCTCTCATCATTGATGTTTCTATCTCTCTCTCCCTCTCTTTTCCTCTTTTATATCAATAAAATATATTTTAAAAACATATATTAATATACGTATTAACCTGATCATAGTAACATACTAATATTGAGTCCTGGCAAGGTGTTTTTAAGAAGACTCGTGTTAATGGGGAAAACTGATTTTTAACTAGTAATGTCCATTTGTCTATGAGTAATTTTCCTAAATTTCAATAAAACATGGCTTAGCAAGACCCCTGCATGCATAGTGTTCTGCATGGATAATGTAAAGGTGACTACAGCTCAATCACTGTCAACAAGTAGAGTTTATAAAATAATTTCTCTGATAGGCTAGCAAAATGATTGTCCAAGAGTCAACTTTCAAAGGCCTTTGTGAGATCACATCCTAAAGTCTCTAACTGTTACATATAAATGACTTTATGTATTAGTTGTAGAGCCAACAAAATAGGTGAATAGAAAGTCAGCCTCAAAAATATCTCAATCCCTTGCCTGTTTACTTAAAGGGAACTCTCCATAGCCAAATACTGTTGCTGGTAATAAAAAAGCTGCAAGCTGTCACTGAATTCCTCTCCCTTGGCAGCACATTTCAATGATGTACTGATTGGTAAAGACTCAGATAAACAAATAAAAATGCCACAGAGACATTGAAAAGATTTAAATCTTAAGTCAGGGCACATCCCTGATGCCATGGCATACAAGAAGCCATAGAGGGTTGCCTGGTGAGGATTTAGGAAAAAAGAAATGAAGTAGCCGAGACCGGTTTGGCTCAGTGGATAGAGCGTCGGACTGTGGACTGAAGGGTCCCAGGTTCGATTCCGGCAAGGGTATGTACCTTGGCTGTGGGCACCTCCCCAGTAGGGGGTGTGCAAGAGGCAGGTGATCGATGTCTCTCATCGATGTTTCTGACTTTCTATCCCTCTCTCTTCCACTCTGTAAAAAATCAATAAAATATATTTTTTTAAAAAAAGAAAAAAGAAATGAAGTAATTATTTGGAGAATAAATGTAAGGACATCATAATATGAATGTCTGATGCATCTATAGTAATAATAATTGCAGTTCATATGGGCAGGCACTTTTGAATTTTTTTTAATTCATTCAGGCAAAGGTAGTATTTTATTTTAATTAAATTTATTGGAATGACATTATAAAACATAACAATATAGGATTTAGGTGTGGATTTCTATGTTACAAAGATCTGTATATTGCACCATGTGTCTACCACCCAAAGTCAAACCTTCTCCTGTTACTAAATATTAGGACTCCCTTCTCCCCCTTCCCTGGCAACTGCTTTCCCTCTGACAACCACCACACTGATATTTATGTCCACAAGTTTCAGTTTTATATCCCACAAATGAGTAAAATCATACAGTTCTTAGCTTTTCCTGACTTACTTATTTCACTTAGAATAATATTCTCAAGGTCCATCCATGTTGTTGCAAATGGCCCTATTTCAGACCTTCTTATGGCTGAGTAGTATTCCATTGTGTAGGTGTACCACATCTTTATCCAGCCCTCTATCTCAGAACACTCTGGTTGTTTCCATGTCTTGGCCACTGTGACTAATGCTGCAGTGAACATAGGGGTGCATATATCTTCAGGAATACATGATTTTGAGTCTTTTGGGGTATCCCCAGCAGAGGGATTTCTGGGTTGTATGGTAGCTCTATTCTTAATTTTTTGAGGAATCACCAGACTGCTTTCCATAGTGGTTATGCCTGTCTCTCTAACACTTGTTATTGCTTGTCTTGAAGGGTTTTATGTATAGTGTCTCTTTTAAACATTGCTGTAAACCTGTGGAATACAGTGTTATTCCAATTTGTAGATGAGGGCACTGAGCACAAGGAAGTTAAGTAACCTGTTTTAGTTTGAGCTGCTTTAACAAAATGCAATTGTCTGGGGTGGCTTACACACTAGACTCTTTTTTTTTTTTTTTTTTTTACAGTTCTGGAGGCTGAGATGTCAAAGATCAGATTGCCAGCATCATCATGTTCTAGTGAGAGTTCTCTTCCTGGTTTTCAGGTAGACACCTTCTTGCTATATCTTTACATGGCAGGGAGAGTCTCTCCTTCTAAGAGCCCTGTTCTCATTCACAAGGGTATAACCTCCTGACCTGATTACTTCTCCAGGGTCCCAACTCCAAATAACATCATATTGTGGAATAGAGCTTCAAATTATGAATTTCAAGTGACACAAACATTCAATCCATAGCATCTTCCAAAGTCCTAGAACTAAAAAGTGGCAGAGTCAGGATTCAAACCCAGGCAGTCTAGTTCTAAAGTTTCTGATGCTCTTAACCTCTATACTATGTCTGCCACTGAAATGATTATTTTGACTAAAATATTCTACTCCCAATATATATCCTGAAGGACATTGCCATCATTTACCTCCTGAATCTCCTTTGTCTATGCTTCAGCACTGATCAATCCTTTTTCTGAAAGACACAAATTGTTCTATTATATTAATTGTATGCTTGAGATTCATTCTGTCTCTTTTAGGTATGCTTTTTCTGTACTCCATCATGGGAAACAAAAAATTCAAAAATTAGCTAAATGTCCTTTTATAGACTTCTGGCTATATTAAAGGTTGAAAAGCTATTTTATTATTTTCCTAATATTACAAAGTATGTTTTGGAGTGAGGTTAAACATGGGTTTGAATTCTGGTTTTGAGACATTAATTTGTAATTTCAGCAAAATGTTTTTCCTTCACTTGTAAATAGGAATATTTATACTTACATTATGAGGTAGAGATTAAAAAAATATATAAATGCAGTTGTCACAGTATCTGCCATATGTAAACCCTGAAACAAATGCTAAAATTTATGGGTCAAAGACTTATAACTAATAAGTCAAAATGGAGTTTATATGGAATAATATACAAATATTAATTTCAAAAGAAGGCAAAAAAAAGGGAAAAGGAAGAAGGAAAAATGAGACAGAATACAAATATCAAGATGGTAGATTTAAATAAAAATATATCAACAACATGTCTAAACTCCTGAAATGTACATTGAAAGACTGGTCAAGAAAGATTCAGCTATACCCTGTCTACAGGAAATTCACTTTAAATATGAAGGCACAGACAGGTTAGAAGTAAAATAGATGGATAAAAAATAAACTATATGAACACTATTCAAAAGAAAGCTGGAGTGACTATTTACATGTCACAAAATGTAAATTTCAGAGCCAGGCATAAAATTATTCTCTCTCTCTTCTCAGACTTCCAGTCCCCCAGATCTCTTCCTGTGAGAAAACAAATTACCAATTTTTCCATATCTTTCCAAAATGAGTTTATGAGTACATAAGCATATATCACCTGTATTTTTCACCAAGGGGAACATACTATATTCACTGTTGTGTACTTTGTTTTTCCAAGTACATCTATGACATTATTCTATATCAGTGCATATAGATTTATCTTGTTCTTTTTAACTACTGTATATTAAAGAATAAAGATATTTTAAAGACTTTTATCAAGAACACCAGTGTCTTCAAATTCTAGTAAACATGAGTAGGTGAAATCTCTGCAAAACACAATCTACACTAATAAAAGAGAAAGATGCAAATTGACAGTACCTCCGTGATGCCCACCAGCCAATCAGGAGTGAGTATGCAAATTAACCTCATCACCTCCATGGAGACTGACAGCAGAGAGGAGGCAGTGTGAAGCAGGCAAGTCCCGCAGAGAGCAGAGAACCACAAGGAGCGAGCCTAAGCCATCAGTAGGACGTCCCTGAGGGCTCCTGAATTGGAGAGGGTACAGGTCAGGCTGAGGGACATCCTGCCCAGTGCATGAATTTCATGCACCAGGCTTCTCGTAGGAGTATAATTACTTTAAAGAATGCTGGCCACCTGCATCTCCAAAAGATTGAAAACTAAGGTTAATATCTTGATATGCACACTCCTACTCCCATTACTTCAACTCACAATTTATTAATTTTTGGGATATGATCCACTATTTAGTCTTCAATATAATTCTTTTTAAAAAATATTTTTATTGACTTTTTACAGAGAGGAAGGGAGAGGGATAGAGAAAAACATCAATGAGAAAGAAACATCAATCAGTTGCCTCCTGCATACCCCCTACTGGGGATTGAGCCTGCAACTAAGGTACATACCCTCGACTGGAATCAAAGCTGGGACCTTTCAGTCTATGGTCCAACGCTCTACCCACTGAGTCAAACCAGTCAAGACTCCAATGTAATTTTTAACTTCCCCTCTCCCTTATCTTTCCCCAATTAGTAAGTAAGTCTTTTATATTCTACTCTCAAGCTGTCTCAGCAAGTTGGAGACCATGGGTGATATTCTTTATATATATATATATATATATATATATATATTTATTTATTGTTTAAAGTATTACAAATAGTAGTACATATGTTTCCTTCCCTTCCCCCATTGACCTCCCCTCAGTCTCCCCTATCCCTCAGCAGATGCCCTCACTGCCCCGCCCCCCGCCCCAGTCACTTGTATCCATTGGTTATGCTTATATGCATGCATACAAGTCCTTCGGTTGATCTCTTACAGCCCCCGTCCCCCACCCTCGCCTGCCTTCCCATTGTAGTTTGACAGTCTGTTCAATGCTTCTTTGCCTCTGTATCTATTTTACTCCTGTTTCTTTTCTAAAAAAAAAAAATCTTGCATCCTAGAAATAAACATATAAGAACAAAAAATGTTTGAGTCTCAGTTTCAATGTCCAACAGTTCTGAGTCCCAGTTTCAGTGTCAAATAGTGTTTGTTTGTTTTTTTTTGAAGTTTATTGTTACCTATTCAATGCATTGGAAGTAAGACTAATATTTGACTCAATTCCATCTCTATTGCCAAATGTTTTGTTTATAAAATTGCACCATAGAACTTCAGAGGTTTTTAAATTGATAAATTGATATATTTAATATTTTTCTTCAAAAAGTTTATTCCCAGTTTTTTTCTTAATGAATTTATTCATTATACTTCTTATTTAAGAAGATATTTCTGGTCTGGTGGGATGTAGAGTGTTGCATAATTATCTTTCTTTTGACAAGCTCCAAGTACTTTAACAAGTTCTGTTTCATATCCTATATTATAAAAGGCTATTATGCAAATTGTCCCCTCAGGAGTTCTACTGACTGGAAGTTCAACTGCTCGGTATGACATATGCGGACCACCAGGGGATGGTGCAGAACGAATAAAGGCCTCAGCCAGTGGCTGGTAGCCTGAAGAAGGGAGGCCCTGGCTGGAAGCCAGAAGGCCCCAATCAGCCCTGATCACTAGCCAGGCCTAGGGACCCTACCTGTTCCCAAATTTCTGCACTGGGCCTCTAGTATTCTAATGAAATCCCTGTGAAATAGGTTGAGGAAAATATTTCTTTTTTAATTTACAACTGAAACAACAGAAACACAGATACACCAGGTAATTCTTGTTTGACTATACAGTGTGTTGGTGACAGAACCTAGGACAAGAACCCAGGTGTTTTGACTTTCAAGCCAGATTATAAGTTTCAGAATCATAAAACTGTTGCAATTTTGAAATGTAATGGTACATATACATTCTGAATTTCTATAATAATAATCCATTATAGAAGAAAAAGTCTTTAAGAATCTAACTGAAAAAGAACATTTCTCAGGAAATGTAGAGAATGCATGTTTAACCACTAATTCTCTTCATTGAGAACTTCTCTGTAAAATGAGCTTAAAAACTGATGACAACAGGCTTAATGTTACACTTATTTTTCACCCTCTCCAACACACAAGATGGCTGCCCCTATGTGTCAAAGATCCTGCCCCATGTGGACACAAGATGGCCACCACAAGATGGCCAGCAGGGGAGGGCAGTTGGGAGGGACCAGGCCTACAAGAGATGGCAGTTGTGGGTGACCAGACCTGCAAGGGAAGGCAGTTATGGGTGACCAGGCCGGAAGGGGAGGGAAGTTGGGGGGGACCAGGCCTGCAGGGAAGGGCAGTTAGGGGTGACCAGGCCTACAGGGGAGGGCAGTTAGCAGCAAACAAGCTGGCAGGGGAGCAGTTAGGCATCAATCAGGCTGGCAGGGGAGTGGGTAGGGGGTGATCAGGCTGGCAGGCAGAAGCAGTTAGGGGCAATCAGGCAGGCAGGTAAGAAGTTGGGAGCCAGCAGTCCTGGGTTGCAAGAGGGATGTCGACTGTCCATTTAGGCCGCATACCTTGAGGGGTTGCAGATTGGAGAGGGTGCAGGCTTGGCTGAGGGACATCCTTGCCTCCCATACATGAATTTAGTGCACCAGGCCTCTAGTGTATATATAAAAGCCTAAGTGACTGACCATGTGACTGGTAGCTATGATACACAATGACCACTAAGGGGCAGACACTCAACACAGGAGCTGCTGAGCTGTGGTGATTTGGTTGATGTGGTTGTTGGGTGATGCACCTGGAACCAGAGAGGAGGGAGACTGATTCTGGGGTGTGTCACTCAAGAACTGTCCTCTCACAATCTAGGACTCTCAGGGAATATCAAAGAGCCAGTTTCAGCCCTATCGCTGCAGGCCATGCTGAGGGACCTCACTGGTGCATGAATCCATGCACTGGGTCTCTAGTAGACATTAAATGCTTAATATTATTCACCACATAATTGTTATAATAGTTTCAGAAGTTAAACAAAAGAACATTCTTCTGTAGTTCCTTACAAACATTGATTTTAATTTTTTCACTTTTAATTTTTGTTAGTACCTATGTATACACATAATTTTAACATTTTTATTTTTAGTGCACATAACATTATATTCTGACTTGGAAAAGTGAACACTTTTTACAGATAAGTAATTCTTTTGAAAATTGTAGTTGATATTAATTTGACTTGATATTTCAGCATATTTATACTGAAAATAATTAGAAAGGATTGTTCTTTTAAATCCCTTCAAATATTTTCAAAAAATAAAAGGTGGTGATATAAGTTAACAAATAGCATATAAGTTAATCTACCTGATTTGTTTATAGGATTTTCTTTTTTTTTTTCACCACTGACTTATTTTCTCTCTCAGGCAAAAGGAAATTTAATTTATATGTCCTTAATTTTGCTCTTTTTTGAAATGCAGAATAATTGTCATCAGTTGAAATATTTTAATACTATTAGTGCATAATACTAATGTATGGATGGAAAGGAACATTTGGTCTTATCAGTTAGACCTAGTTGAAAACTCAACATTAAATTTACATCTCATGGAAAAGACTTTTGCTTCGCAAGACTTTTCAAGACTAAGTGATTTTTATTTATTGGCGAGATCTGATCTAGGAGATGTAGTAGCTTTTGTTACTACTCATCAATTTTAAAAAATATTTTTAATTGATTTCAGAGAGGAAAAAATTCGGAAAGATAGAAACATCAATGATGAGAGGAGATAATTGATCAGCTGCCCCCTATACCTTCTCTACTGAGGATGGAGCCTGTAAACTGGGCATGTGTCCTGACTAGGAACCTAACAGGTAACCTCCTGGTTCATGGGTTGAGGCTCAACTACTGAGCCACACCAGCTGGGCCAAATTTTATATTTTCCTTCCCTATAAAGGATTCCTTTGCTGAGAGATCATCCTTCTCTGCCTTCTGATCATATTATTTGTTTTGGCCAATGAAATGAATCGTGGATCAGAAGTCACTTTCAAGAAGAACCTTTAAGAGCCAGCACATGGTTCACAGGTTCTCCTTCCACTCTGTCAAGAAACTGGCAGTCATTCAACCATTACTCTACCATCCTCTGACCTGAAACTGAACCCCTAGCTGAGAGATAAGCCTTTGTTAGTACCAACCACTGAGATTTTTAAAGGTCATTGGAATTTAGAGGCCTCTGAGCTATCTCAAGGAGGTGATAATTTTCCCAATTTGCATAGACAGTGACATTGCAAGCATGTGTAGGAAGGCTTCTAAGGGTTTTAGGTAAAAAAAAAAAAAATGAACTGCGAAATTGAATTAGGCAAAATTTACCTTATTAATAAATATAAATCTAGCAAAATGTTTTTCTGTAGGGTCAACTTCAAGATTCTCAAACAGTTTTAGTTCATAGTCCTCTGATACAAAAACAGAAAGCTCTGTTTGCCAAAACATAAATACATGTGCACTTGCCTCTCTAGTCTTAGTTAAATGATTTCACAAGACAACCCTTTCTGGATATCTCAGGCTAGGCAAGATACTCCTCTGTTTGGTCCCATAGCACTTTGTGCTTTCCTGTCATAATATATTAAATATCTTTATTGTCAGTTTCATGAAGGCAAAGAATGTCTTATACTGTTGTACCAGTCAAGCTAATGGCAGGAAGCTGGGATTTGAGAGAAGTTGAATAAAAAAATTTTAGAGTTGTGGGTAAAATTAAGCAAAAACTAGCAACAGAATTAATACTTCTAATTCTGACAGCCAAAGGAAGAAAATGGTGTCATTGGACCTTTTTAGAGGCTAGAGCAATGGAAGAGAAATCACTCAATAGGAGCATAGTACTAGAGGACCATAGACACTATCACAATAGTGGATCAAGAAAGGGAAATCACAGAGGAAGAAATGGCCTTATCTACTTCTCCATCTGCCCTGCCATTCCCTACCAATTCTTCCCACTGGCTGAATCTCACAGAAAGTCAGAGAGTAAGTAAACTCGTCCACACAGTTCACAGGGATTAGCCTTTTGGGGAACAGAGAAAGGCAGAGAAGTGTGAAGCATGGGTCTTGGGAGGGCAAACAAAAGAACCTACCCACCTCCTTATTGCTGTGCTGTATTTCTGTGGTCCATATTTTGAATTTATATAATTTGTTTGTTTTCCTGGTGCATAGGAAGTGCTTAAAGGTATTTATTCATTGGGTGAAAG
Organism: Antrozous pallidus; assembly: GCA_027563665.1. Lineage (NCBI taxonomy): Eukaryota > Metazoa > Chordata > Mammalia > Chiroptera > Vespertilionidae > Antrozous > Antrozous pallidus. The sequence continues at coordinate 39,753,925 of CM050515.1, forward strand.
AAAGAATAATAGTCATTAAATGCAAAGTAATTAATTTGGATGCTAAATTCCAGCTGCATTAATTTTCTTAGAAAATTACTTTATTTCAAAAGTTGTTTTGTCACTGAATATTGTTATAGGAGACTTTTAGCTGTCTATATTAAATACTCTGAACCACATTTTGGACTCATCTGAAGAATACCAAGATGTAAAGTAGTTGGGGAAGCAATTGTGAGAGAGATCATGTTGGTATGTAAAAATGAGGTTACTCAATTTGAACAAGTTTATTGAGAAGATAATTAAGTGAAGAAAGTGAGTCATAAATTGTAATTCATGACATGCAGTTACAACACAATTACTTAGATTATAACTGATATTGATATTGGGTGGAGTGTCAGCTGGGCAAGGCATTAGATCATACGTGGCTGTGGCATTTGATCACTATGGCGACAGTGATGATTAAAAGATTGTGGGATGGGTTGACTAACTCTACAATGTAAAGCTTATAAAAGGAAAATGATAAGCTTAGTGCTTGAACTCTTACACCAAAGCATGAAGGGAATATTAAGGAAGTTTGTGTGGAAGTTTTAAGCAAGATTTTCTAAACTATGGTTCACATTTTGAATTCATATATATTTTTCATGCTAAAATAGAGGTATTTGTTGGGAACAAGTGGACACTAAGATTTGTGATGGAGACATTTGGGCAGGCATAAATGAAACTGATCTCTTAGAATCTCCAAATCCTCTTGAACCTGTCTTAAGAGATAAAGCAGCTCTCTCCCATTGTCTAAGGCCTAGTCTTCCTTGTGGAGAAACAGTTCAATAACTTCACTTGGGACAGTTGCCTCTCAAGATAGTATCTGTTCTCAAGATACACCTGCCCCGTTCAACACCACCCCTTATTGCCTCCAGGGTCATAATGAGAATTAAATCTCAGCATAACTTTGAGAGAAAATTGGAAGGTCTGCTCTGGGAGGAAATCCTCTTTCTAATTTGTAAAAGCAAAAATCTGACATACATGAATTAGATTGAATTCTAAAGAAATTGGGTTAACGTAAATGAACTGTAAGACTGAATTAAACTAGTGGTTCTCAAAGTGAGGTCATTGGATCAGCCAGCATCAACATCACCTGAGAACTTGTTAGAAATGCAAATTCCCAGGACCCTTCCTGTTATGAGTGAGAAATTCTAAGATAGGGACCTGGAAATTTGTTTTAACAAATCCACCATGTGATTCTGGTGCATGTTAAAGTTTGAGAACCTCTGTATATCACACACCTACACACACACACACACACACACACACACACACACACACACTCACAGTGGGGCAAAGGTAGGTTTACAATTGTTTTTTATAGAAAACAACACAATAATTAATCCTATCTAATAAAAGAGTAATATGCAAATTGACCATACCTTTGCTACACCCACCAGCCAATCAGGAGTGGGGTTAGGGCTGAGGCGGCCAGGGCTGGGGTGGGCAGGGCTGAGGCAGATATGGCCGGGGGGCAGGGCAGAGGCAGCCCAGGCTGCAGGGTGGCAGTGCCGAGGTGGCCAGCACGTGCTGGCCAGGGAGAAGGCCTGGACCGGGGTGAGGGGGTATGTGGCTGGGTACCCAAGGCCTAAAGCCTCTGAGTGGTGAGTGGTCAGTAGGACATCCCCTGAGGCCTCCCAGTATGTGTGAGGGGGCAGGTTGGGCTGAGGGAATTTCATGCACTGGGCCCCTAGTAAATAATCCTATCTAATAAAAGAGTAATATGCAAATTTGACCTTACCTTCACCACACCCACAAGCCACGCCCTCAACCACGCCCATCTGCCAATCAGGAGCAGATTACACAAATAAACCTCAACCAAGATGGCTGCTGCCACTGAGAGCAAGATGGAGGCTTGGGTTTCCCCGGCAACAGAGAAAGCCAAGCTTTCGACCTGCGGTTGCCTGCCTAAGCCTCCACTCAATGTTACAAAGTTTCAATTATAAAAGATACAGAAATGGTAGCAGCCACTGAGCTGGAGAGAACAGAGGCTTGGGTTTCCCTGGCAATGGAGGAAGCCAAGCTTTCTGCCTTCCATTGCTGGCCTAGCCTCCACTCTAGGCTACAATGTTTCAAACAGAAATGGCTGCAGCCCAGAGAGAGCAGAAGGCTTGGCTCAGCTCTAGGCTACAAAGTTTCAATTGTAGCCATTGATTAATCCCAGATACTAGGGCCTACACTTGGGTCGCTGGGGCGGGGGGGAGGAGGGCATGGCCGGCCTGCAAACCTCCAAAGACCCCTCATCCAGGCTGCCCCTCACCCCAAGGGAACTCCCACCCTGATCTGGGACACGCTTCAGGGCAAACCAGCTGGCCCCCACCCATGCACCACGCCTCTATTCTATCTAATAAGAGAGTAATACACAGATTGACCATCACTCCAAGGAGGTTGCCCCCAAGTAGTCAAAGATCCTGCCCCCATGTGAACACAAGATGGCTACCACAAGATGGCCAGCAGGGGAGGGCCGTTGGGAGGTTCCAGGCCCTGCAAGGGAGTGCAGTTAAGGGGTGATCAAGCCTGCAGGGGAAGGCAGTTAGGGGTGACCAGGCCAGCAGAGGAGGGAAGTTGAAGGCAAACAGGATGGCAGGGGAGTAGTTAGACATCAATTAGGCTGGCAGGGTAGTGGTCAGTGGGTGATCAGGCTGGCAGGCAGAAGTGGTTAGGGGCAATCAGGGGGCAGGTGAGCAGTTTGCAGCCAGCAGTCCTGAATTTTGAGAAGGATGTCCGACTGCCCATTTAGGCCCGATCCTACTGGTGTCCCAGATTGGAGAGGACATCCCCAGCCCCCCACCCATGCACAAATTTCATGCACCGGGCCTCTAGTATAAGAATAAACTGTTTTGTGTACTTACAACTGTATATTTACATTTGCCATACCACGTGTGTGTGTGTGTGTGTGTGTGTGTGTGTGTGTGTGTGTGTGTGTATACACCTCTACTTGGCTTTGAGATTTAGTATTTTACTTAGAACAGTTGAGAATGAGTCTAATGGTTGATTAGAGAAGCCTGGATTCAACAGTTGGCTGTGGTCAATGAGATTGTGACTTCATAATTTTCTTGATATAATGTAGAAAGGGAAGCTTTATGGCATAGAGAAATGAGAATGTTAGAATAGATTTAAATGTGCAATTTGCTCCATCATTCTCTTACCTTCCTTACCCAAAATCATCCCCTGGAGGACACCTTCTTCATCAGAACACACTAAAATGCATTGGTGAGGGGAATAGCAGCATCCTTCAGAACTTCTGTGGTGGCTGTCCCTAATAGCTGATGAAGGACATGGGAGATCTTGCTATGAAAATGAACTCTCTGACTTGTACAGAACAAATAAAAAGGGGTCATAGAGTATTAGAGCCAAGTATCAGAGAAAAGGTGGGCACAATTATCCCAATAATACATATTTACAAGGTGGTAAACAAAATGTTTTGACCAGCATGGATATGTGCCAATGACTAAATAATCATAACTTCGCTGGGAATTAAATAGATGGGCAGCCTTCTAGGATGTTTCTTAATTTATGCAAAATAAAAAACTGACTTAAGTTGTAACGAGAATTCTTAACCTCATACCTAGTTCCCAGATGTAAGCCCATTCACAGACCTGAAGCCCTTTAATTAAGGCGCAGGCCAGAACCCTTTGAGGATGAATGTGTCCTGCGATATGGCTACAAATGGCATCTATGGCTCTTCTCCATGAACCTGTGGTCACTTACCAGCATGATTTTTACTGGGAAAGGGAAATCCATAATACTGGAAGTTATTAGCAACTCAGATAATGCTAGTCCTTAGGATACAAAACACTACCACAGTTCAGTGGTCAGATAGGGACTTGTGGAGTTCATGTAATGAATAAAGTCTTGATTCAATTCTGACAGCAGCTGCAATAAGTCAATAGACCCACCCTGTGGCTATTCTACAGCTTCTTGAATATATTAAAAAACATACATTTTTATCAGCTGAGGTTGATACAACAGCTGGTGAATTCAGGTTGCTATGCTATCGAATGTACTATGCCTTTAACTAACAGTAGATATATAGTGCCATTTCCCCATGGTCAGAGTATAGAGATTCAGGTGGGAGTTACCTCTCACATTATTATCTTGTATTTAACTTAAGATAATAGAAGTTTTAGTGTTCTAATTGTCAAGGTAGGACAATTTTTTTTTATTTTTTTTTTGCCAGGAAACATAGTAATTGTTCCATTCAATTAGAAGCTGAGACACTCCTTTGGCTATTTGGGGCTCCTCATTTTCCTCACCCAAAGGTTTGATTAGTAAAGGATCCACTTCCAAGCTCATTCACATGGATATTGGCAGGATTCACTTCCTCATGGGTTCTTGGACTAAAGGCCTCAGTTCCTGGCTAGGCTGGAGACTTTTCTCATTTTCCTGCCAGGGGACTCTTGGGCAGTTTATTACATGGCAGCTGGCTTCCCATAGCGTGGGCAAGTGTGAGGGCAAGAGAGAGAGTACTCAATGTGGAAACCCCAGATGGAAGCCAGAATGAAGCCATGTCATAGAAGTTACATTCCAACACTGCTGTCATTTTCTGTTTATCAGAAGTGTATGACTGTGTCCATCCCACCTTCAAGGGGGAGGATATTACACAAGTGAATGAATACCAGGAGGGAGGGCTCATTGAGAGCCACCTTAGAGGCTGCTTCTCAGACCCCTGATTTATTCTCTGTCCTATTCTGCCCCAGTGTGGATCCAGTGGGATTGCATCACTCAGATTCCTGCCCTTTGGCATTCTGTTGGGTTTAGCCAATGGGAGGTCCACACAGGAGAATAAAAAAGACAATTTGGAATATTTCTTTCTCTGCATTCTTTCTGCCTTTCGGCTGTGTTTATGGCAGTGGCCAAACTCTTCTGCCTCATTGCTCTGCTTCCCTACCTGTAGCCCTGGACAAGTACTAGTAACACCATTTCCTCACCTTCCCCATTCAGGACTAGGAATGATCTCTAGCTACCTCAATATCGCTTTGGATTCTTCAATTCTGCACACACATCTATACATGGTCCCTTTATTAAATTCTTCTGTTTTCCTGCTAGCACTTTAAATGATACACTCAAGAGAAGAGATTACATCTACTAGTATAATAACAAAAGCGTAATATGCTAATTAGACAGGACATCCTTCTAGATGTCCTTTGGGACAAAGCTGGGCTTCGAGGGAAGCCCAGGTCCCGGGTGCCAGAGGAAAGCTGGTGCCAGCAGCTGGGGGAAGGAAGGCCTACTCTTGCACAAGTTTTATGCATGAGGCCTCTAGTATATGTGTATTTGTCCTAGTGCCTAACCCAGTAGGCATTTATTCAGTATTGGATGATTAAGTGGATGAGTGAACTTAGTCCGAATAATATGAAAGAAAAGGAAATATAAAATATTTTAAATTACATAAAAGATTCTTACTAACACAGAGATATTAGACCTCTTATTGTTTTGTGTGAGACTATAATGAAGAAAAAAGTTAAATGACCTCTAAATAAAAATGATAATTTTAAATAAGTAATTTTTTTTTTCTAACAGAGAGGGGAAAAACATAAGCTTACATAAAGCTACCAGTATTGTAAGAGGAGTTTTTCAGCGTATTACCAAGTTTATGGAAACAAAATGCATACTGAACTGGCTTAATGTTAAAGAACCATAACCAAAGGGCATGGTTATTTTTATACCATTCATATACAATTATGATGATTCTAAACATGTGGGTCATGAAAAAAAAAAAGTACTGATGATTTTTAAACTTACATTAATAACCAAGGACAATTTAGCTGCTGTTTGAAAGTATTTAAGAATTTTAGACATACAATACTTCACAACAAACCATACTGTGTTTGAAATATTAACGTACAGTAAGTGAGGAATCACTGAAGAAAGACAACTAAAAGGATTTACTGTGTTAGACGACTTTATTCTGTAAGATGGAATGGTATGTCAATCTGGCATTTTCACAATGGGAAAAGTACCATATTCTCTGAGAGGCTGGCTTATATCTTTTTGCCACCATAGCAAAAAATGGCTTTAGTGTTCCCTATCATATAATGCAAATCCTAAAGACCTTCTGTTTTCATCTCTAAAGTGTGTTATATCAGCCTTGAAAATAATTTTCAAAATTTGGTTTTCTCTATATTTCCTCACCTGCCCTCACCTAAGGAGACATTTACGTGAACAACAAACTCATAGTCTTTATTACTCCCGAGGCCTACAGATTCCTTGCAGTGGACAAATGAATAAGGGGTTATTTGCAAGGCTGGTAGAGAGACTGACTACAAGGAAGAGCAAAATTTATAGGTAGAATCCAGATGACTTAAAAGCATTTTATTATCAGGAATTTACTCTGTTAATTTTCAGTTACCTAGAAAATTTATGTTTAAAAAAATCTCTAGGAGTACCTTTTCTTGTCTTAATTGGCAGTTTTATTGGCATAGTGTTGACAACAGCCCTCATTAATACAACATTCATCGCACTTAAAGAAACCTAAGATGGTGTGCTGCATGGCGTAAAAATATCTCAAACAACTCTGCACCTTCTTGCCAACATTTGAAATCAGTAAAATAAAAAAGTTGAGAAAGAAATTAATAAAGTGACAGAAACCAAGGATGTTCTAAAAGAAATTCTAACATTAAAAACCTCAACTTTTTAATTAGGTCTCTCTTCCATTTCAAACACACATATACACAAGCCTCCATCTATCTCACTATCAGCATACTCAAGGATATACTAACTTTTGCAGATTTGAACTATCTTATAGATCCTCCCAAAAGGCAGAGGCATAGAAAACTGTTCAGTTAACACAGAACCAGGAATTCTTTTAATGAAAAGTATTTGTAATCAACCTCTCAAGTGGGTAATAAATTATGTGCTGAATGTGGAGCAGGCAAAATAAAAAAATCACAAAGCCATGTATTTCTCAAAAATCAAAATGCCATATTGAGAAATATGTTACTTACCTGCCAAGTTCTAAGATTAGAAATCTTTGTTTTCACTCCAACAGTTGATGCTACTGAAAACTGCTAAGTCACTTGAGGAACCTGCTCCCTATTCTATTTCAGATGTTTCTTTTTCAATAATGTTATAATTACAAATTTTTACAGGTCACCGTAAACTTAGTCATAAAAACAATGCTTTCAGATTTTCTTTCTCTCTAGATCTATTAAAATAAGTGTTGAGGCCAATATACAGCTACAAGTATGATGTTTGTCTCATCTTTTTAATTAGCTCATGCATTCCCACCACTGTATTAATTAACTTCTAACTTCATGGCTCTTGACTGTACAGGGCCTTCTCTCTGTATCATCTGCTCTCAGTGCTATTCATGGTTCGAAAAATTAAATCAACCTTTTCCTATAGGTTTCATTTCAACCCAGCTTGACCAGTCACTGCAGCCAATTAGGCACCATTTCATTAAGATGCCACTTCTTTATGCATAATATTATTATGGTATATTTATGTCTTTGTTCGGGATAAAGTGAAATGTAATAAATCACTAATTATGTCATGGCTAAGAGGTGTTAAAAGGCCAGAGTCTGCTGAAAACCAGTCTCCCTCCTCCATGGTGTAGTGCATGAAACTCTCACCATCAGGGTTACTCCATTTAATTAAGTTGAAGAGACCAGGAAGTTGTATAATCTGATAATGTTACAAGGAAATAATCCAATAACATAGCAACTCTTGTATGCTTGGGGGTAACTCCAAGCCTAAACAAAACAGCTCAATAATTGTTTCCAATGAGTTTAGGACCAAGCAACTTTCACTGTCTCCAGATTCTAAACTTTCTACTATTTAGTATTTGATCTGTGAAAATCCAGAAAGAAGTTAAAGAAAAAAAAAAAAAAAAGACTCTTCTTTGTCCCCACATAGAATCATATAGCTGAGGTTCAAAGAAATCTTCAAAGGTTAAGGAATGGGTGTAAAGATCTTAAATGACAGCTGTTTTTTGTTCTGTTTTGTTTGTAATCTTCCCTCCCTTGCTACAAAGAAAAATAAGAACATGGGCGACCTATAAGGATAAGGGAAACAGATTTCCATGTGCAAGCCTATAAGGGGCCATTGAAAACAGGGTATGAAAAGAAGTTTCAAAAATTATGAGAAACACATCCAGAGAAGACTTTCCACAGGGGTAACGAGAAATTGAGGATAAGCCAAGACCTACCAAAGCCTGCTATTATCACATGTCTCTTACGTGAGAGAAATTGTTTTCTTTTACGACATAACCCTATCCTAAACTAGGTGACCTTTGGAGGAAAGCGAGGTGCTTAGGAAATAAAATTAGGATTATCATTACTGGTAGCAGAATAAAAGATTAGCAGGTTTATTGTTTAAACGTTATTCCAAGTAAGAATACCAAAGCAAGGAAATGAAAGTTCATCTGAAAAAAAAATTCGATACAAAGGACACATTGTAGTTGCAAGTCTATAAAGTACTATGCAATGTACTGGAATAACTGCATGGGCAATAGGAAATGACATTTCAAGGAGCTTGCTTATAAATGCAAATACGTAATCTGGATAATTTGAAGAAGTAGTTGTGACCTTGGGCATGTTTGGTAATCTCACTTTACAAGCCTCAGTTTCCCCATCCTTAAAATAGGAATAACAAAAAAACCTATCTGATCTTTTGTTTTGTTGCTATTAACCTGTACAATATCTAGAACTGTGCCTGGTACAAAGGAAGCACTAAATAAATATTACCACACCCTTCATAACATATAGAAGTTAGCTTAAAATATCTAAATACGATCTTCAATTCTCCAGTATACCTCAATAAATAAAATTTGTATATGAATGTCTGTAATTGGCTGAATTTTATCCCCCCAAAATATCTGGGTAGGTCCTCACCCCCACCTGTGAATGTTACTTTAAATGCCAAAAGGATCGCTGCAGATGTGATTAGATCAAGCATCTTGAGATAATGAGATTTTTCCGAATTACTGGGTGAACTTTGTAATCACCAGGGTCCTTGTAAGAGAGAGGACAGAGGACAAGAGGTACAGGAGACCCTGTGATGGTTAGAGCAAGAATGTACTTTGCTAGCATTGAAGAAGAGGGAAGGAGCCACGAGCTAAGGAAAGCAGGGAATGCTGCCCTTCAAGGGGGACAAGGCACGGAAACAGGTGCCCCCTAGAGGCTCTGGAGTCAGTGCAGGCCTCCTGACACCTCGATTTTGGTAAAATGAAAGTGATTTTGGACATCTGCTCTCTAAAATGATAAAAGAACACATTTATGTTGTTTTAAGCCACTAAGTTTGGGGTAATTTTTATAGTAGTGATAAGAAACTAATAAAATGTCGTGTCATCTTTTCTTCAATTAATTAATTACTTGTAATTATTCAACATGTATTAGGGAGTGAAATGGGTATAGGAAAATATGATTCTCTGGTTTACACAGTCAAAATATGGAACTATTTGCTTGAATTTTATAAACTTATAGGTTTTCTCCACTCCCACACCCCACCCGTGTCTCCACAACTAATTTATTTCAACTGTTTAAACAGAGCTATGTGCATTTAATGGGAAGCCCTTTCTGTGCTTAATTTACCACCGCAAGCATGCACTCTTTAATTTACTTACCTGAAGAATGGTGATTTTATTTTTTAGGTAGTTATGTTAAACATAGGCATAGAGACCTGCCAAATTTTACCAAACAAGAAGTGATGGGTATTGTGGCAAAGCACCAGCTTCAGAGCCAGGTAAATCCAGGTTTGAGTCTACTATGAACTTTGAGAACATTATCATCTTTGGGCTGCAGTTTCTTCCTGTGCAAAATAGGAATTTATAACAAGTGCCATATGAAGTAAAAGTTGTCTCATTTATGCTTATAATCAGAGTACAATTCTCCAGGTTCACATTGCCTTTAGTAGCAGGAATTCTAATCCCTTTTGCAAAAGTTCCTCTTATCAAATGTGTCTTGAGAATACATCTCCACTCACTGTGTGAGATGGGAGCAACAAATCAGATGATGCCTTCCTAGCTAGAGTTCAAAACTGCTGGCCCCTTGAAAGACCTTGTCATCTAGTTGTCCCAGAGGCCTAGGTGCTAACTCTGCTGCTTGCTTCACCTCTGAGAGAGGCTACAACCTGTTTTGGTTCCCCCCTGAGCAAATCTACACCGAGTATCCAATAGAAAAAAAAGGTAAGAATGGATTCTTGAGATGAGGGGGTAGGCAGAGATGAAAGATGTCCTTTCTTCTATGTTACTCATAGGGTGTGATCCATAGCAGACAGCTGGTCATAGAGCAGCAGTACGGAGGTTTTATATTTCAGCTTTTTGGATTCTCTCATTCATGACGGTTTTTCCCAGGGCCTAATCCCTTGTACTGAATTTGATGATGCCAGAAAGACGGTGGCAAGAAGAATTTATATAAACCCACCCACAGTCAACAAATTCAACAACTGTTACTTAGGAGATGTTAGCTTTGTTTAGGAGAACTTTTTAATCTGATGCAGATGATGTCAACAAAGAACTGTGACCTTCTAGGAACTATCCCACAGTGTCACAGCACTTGCCCAGGTTAGACAATTAATCTCAGGCTCTTCTCTGCATAGAACAGAATTCACTAAATGTGCAGAGATTTTCCTTAGAACCTACCATATTGCAAATTCTTCAGAATTTATGTGATCCTTATGAGTGTGGAAGCTACAAGCAAGTAAACTGTCTTATAAAACATTGGGTTACCAGAAAAAAACAAAATGATTTATCTGGCCCTCTGACAACATTTTCAAGTCTTATGACTTTCTTCACTAAGTCAAACACCTCACTATGGGCTAGCCAGCTCATTCACTTATTATTATCCCATTATTTATCTAATCTGTTCATTAAAATACAGAGCATCTGCCCTGACTGGTATGGCTTGGTTGAGTGTCATCCCATGCACTGAGAATGTACCAGTTCTGTTTCCAGTCCAAGTGCATGCCAGAGTTTCAGGTTTCATCCCCAGTAGGGTGCGTGCAGGAGGTAGACAATCGATGTTTCTCTCTGTCTCTCTGTCTCTGTCTCTGTCTCTGTCTCTGTCTCTCTCTCTCTCTCTCTTTTCCTTTCTCTCCCTCTTTCCTCTATCTCTAAAATCAATTAAAAACATATTTCAAAAAACAAATAAATACAAAATAATAAAATACATACCATTAGATTTTATTTCTATCTGGAACAACAATCTCTATTGCCAAATAGAAACAATATCCCAAGATTTAAGTGGTTCTTAACTTTTGTGATAATACACTTCTCCCCATTACAATGAATATGTGCAAGCTCACAGAATGTGGTCTATGATAAATATCAAGAGGCTTTTGTGGCCTGTGGACCCTAAGTTAAGAGCTCATGAAATACAGAATTTCAAATATGAAGCAAAAATTTCAGACTACATCTGTAGTCTGAATTTAGGGGTCAGGTTGGATTCTTGTTCTATGGGGAAACTGAGTTGCTAACAGTCAGTTGGATGATTTTTTTTTTTTTATGCATTGGGTGTTAGAGTTGGCCAAAATCAATATCATATTTGATTTGGTGTCACAAGAAGATTTTTAAAACATTCCTATTTATAATGCATAATGTATTAGTTTGCTAGAGCTTCCACAAGAAAATACTACAGACCAAATGACTTAAGAAACAGACTTTTCTTTTCTTATAGTTCTGGAGGCTAGAGGTCCATCAAGGTGCTATTTGAGTTAGTTCTCTCAAGGTCTCTTTCTTTGGTTTGCAGACATTTCCCCTACTGTTACTTCTTCATATGCTGTCCGTACATTGGTGTGCACCTCTGGTTTCTCTTCATATCTCCAATTTTCTCCTCTTAGAAGGACACCAGTCAGAGTAAATTATGACCCACTCATATGACCTTATTTAACCTCAATGATTGCATAAAGGCCTTATTTCCAAATACAGTTACATACTGAGGTACTAGAGCACTAGAGCTTCAACGTATGAATTTATTTTTTGGGGGGGGGGAGTGTCACAATTCAGGCCATAACACAGTGTCTGAATTTAATGGCCTTTATTTACCTCTAAAGGTATTATTTCATATGTTCAAATTTTCATAGTTGAATTATCCTTCAGGTTAATTATATGGTATAGAAATTGCAAGTCATTTTCTTAGATTAACCTGAGGCTAATAAAACTGGCAATGGTTAATTTGTGGTTCAAGGCAAACAACCACAGAAAAAGGCTTTATAAAGTAAAAATAGTAATAACTGGAATTTGAAGAGCTTTTCTTGATTATAAATTTCATTGTGGAACAAGTAACGTAAATATTTAATATGTAATTTTGAAAAGATTTCTAATATTTGCTTAATTGTCATGTTTACTTTTTATGTGGAATAACTGGTGCACAGGTTGTTCTTGGCAGTATAAGGACCATCATACAAATGATATCTTAATCCTCACCATGCTACCTACTGATTTGCTATGTTACAAACATATCAATAATATGTTTGCAAATCTGCCATCTAGAATGGAAATTGCAAGGGGAAAAGATTAGGTGGGCTTATAGTACAGTAGGCTAAAAGATCAAACATTAGACATTTATTTAGAAGTAATACATTTATTGTTATCTTCCACTGTTAAACTCACCTCAAATAAAACATTTTATATTGGTGTGCATGCGGAAATGACAAAAGGTGAATACAAAGAGGGGAGACACTATACAACTGAAGCATGGACACAAATCCAAAGCAAATAAAATTAATATGGGATATTAAAATGGTAAACATTTAGGCAATAAATCTTAGGATATCAAGGTTATTAGTAGGTCAACTTCCACATTTTAAAAATCGATATAAAAAAGAGATCAATGTAGTTAGTCCTTTTTCCTCACCAAAAATCTTTTTTACAAAGTGGAAATCAGTATTTTGTGAGAATTAGACCTTCCTTCATTTTACAATGTATAACCAGTTTTCAGCAATATTAAAAGCATTTAAACCCAGAAAATATGCAAAATATCAAAAAAATTTTAACCCTATTGCACAGTACCTCAGATGAACAACAGAAATAACTGCTGTCAGTTTGTACTTTTTTGACCAATAATTTTCTATATTTTCTGCAAGTAACTTGAGTGATGCAAATGACCTTATTTTTACAGCATGCTTTTATTAAATAGTTTATTATTTTGGCAGACTAATAAAGATTTTGGTATTTGCTTTTATTTGCAATAATATTACCACCACATAAAAAAGGATTTTATGTTCTTTTTGAGGAACAAGGAGGATAAAAGTGGTGATGGATAGCGCAACTGAGGCATCAGCAATGAGCTGGAAATGAGACGCATAAATATGAAAGCAGAGCTAAGAAAATAGAACTGCACCCTTGGCCTTTCTTAAAAGAACATGCACACTTCATGGTTCAGTCACACTGTGACAGAAACTTCTTTTGTTTCCAATGAAGCAGGGGATGCACGGAAAGTCTGAAACACTGTTCTTACTCAGAGCTGACTGACTTCTTCTTTTTAATTAGACTCATTCCAGGAAAATATTTTCAAGCTTTCTGAAGATGTTTGGATTTGAAAGTAAATATAATCAATTGACTGAAAAGTTCCTGGATGGAGAAGCTGAAGGGGAATCAAAACAGATCTACTATTTTCTCCATTATTTAGCACAGAGCACAGAAAGGAAAGTGTTCCAGACTATGTATAGCATCTTTAGAGTTGATTGAGCCATTGTGTAGTATTTAAGGACATTCAATGTACGTGGCTAGGCAATTGAATGTGTCTTTAAGGACAAATAATATTCAACATATATATAGAAACATTGAATAGACTTCGTTAGATGGACGCTTTGGGGCTTATAACATTATATTTTGCCAGCGATGGTATGTGCTTATTCAAAAATTATAATTGTGTGTTTTCTAACTTATTGTCAGTATGTAAATTTTCTATGTTGAATATTATATGTTTATTGTCAGCAGAGTGTATCTAGCATTACTTTGATCTTTTATTAATAACTTATTTCCTTATAGCAACATTTAATTGCTACTACTAGTATTAATGAAAGCAAATAGTGATGAGGAAACCAAAGGGAAGGTAAATCTCTTATTTAAGGCCAGAACAGGAATTGGCACACAGTAACAGTTAGCTCTGTAATATTCAAATGAGAAACTATTTTTCTTTGCACATGAAAGTGCAGCCAATAAATGAAAGTAGGAAGAAGTAAAATGTTGTGAGCTGAGAAATCCACTACTTCATTATCGACATGATTCTTATAAAGAGAGCTCTACCATTTGGAGTCTTGTCGCAGAGGCTTACAATAGACATGATTCTGACAAGAGGTTGGTGGTAGCAGCACAGACTTAACAATTAATGGTATGCCAAGGCTGAGTTCAGAGAATTGCTTTACCCAGTGCCAATCATTCATTCCTGGCAGTAGCACTTCACATCTTTCCTGGGATGCCATCCAACCTACAGTGGCATCTAAAATATATCAAGCAGTGTTGTTACAGTTGGAGGTGAAATTGAAATTTGCGCCAAACAGAAGTGACAAATTCACATGGCTGAGTGTTGCCTAGCAATCGAGTCCAAGGGGAACATGGCAATTCTGCCTTTACCCGTGGGGCTGCATAAAGGGGGAGAGAAACATTTACATTAGAGCCTGGGTGGTCTCACAAGCAGAGCCAGGTCTGTGAGAAACTTCCCTTCCTTTCCAGGTGTGAAGAGGTAAGGAATAGAATGTGCAGGGAAAGAAGGACAGCAGCTGAAGTTGGTAGACTAAGCAGCTTGCAAGGCAGAGGTTCTCAAACAATTAACCTGGGGGAGGGGGGGCAAAGCAGCAAGATGCCAAAATGCCAGACTTGCTGCAGAAATTCATGGCAATTGGCCATCCTGCTGCCTTTTGACTGCAGGCCTCTGATGCACCTCTGTTCAGCTGACAGGTGGCAGCTGGGTGGCCCCAGGGTAAAGGGAACAAATGGTGGCCCTCTCTTCCTAGAAATCCACTTAAAGCTCCACAAGGGCTACCAGATTCAAGAGATTAGGGGAAGGAATGGAACACGCCTTGGGCCCTCATTCACTCTTTCTTTTTGGGGTACCTCATTCCACCTAGTTCATTTTGATTTTTTTCTCTACCTTGGGGAATACTACCTATACTCCCCTCACTGTTTCCTCTAAGTTGTGAAGCCACTATAAAATTAATGATTAACATATGGAGCAGCAAGTGGGTATATTAAAATATCAACTCTGGGGAAAGAGACACCGTGCTTGGCTTATAACATGATCTCATTTACAACCTGAGAAATTTTTCGGAAATAATTTTGTTTTGTGTTTTCCACCACTCTATATTTGGAAGAGCATAAATCTGGAAATTTGCATAGTGGATTTAACTCTTTGATGGAGAAGCTCATGGAGGTATTACAGCCACCATGGTTTCCTCCTTTGGCTACTTTTTGTCTTAGACTATTGGGGCCTTGTCAACTTGCTAAGTCTAGTCTTCACAGAGCTGGGCCCCATGCATGCACCAGATCTCTATCCTATGTAATAAAAGAATAATATGCAGATTGAACATCACTCCAACACAGAAGATGGCTCCCCCATGTGGTCAAAGATCCTGCCCCCATAAGATGGCCTAAAGGGGGGGGGGTGGGAGGGACCAAGCCTGCAAGGGAGGGCAGTTGAAGGTGATCAAGCCCCCAGGGGGAAGGCAGTTAGGGGTGACCAGACCAGCAGAGGAGGGAAGTTGGGGGCAAACAGGCTGTCAGGGGAGCAGTTAGACATCAATCAGGCTGGCAGAGGAGTGGTTAGGGGTGATCAGGCTGGCAGGCAGAAGCAGTTAGGGGCAATTAGGAAGGCAGGCAGGTGAGCAGATGGGAGTCAGCAGTCCTGGATTGTGAGAGTAATGTTCGACTGCCCAGTAGGATCAGGCCTAAACGGCAGTTGGACATCTCTCGAGGGGTCACAATTGGAGAGTGTACAGGCTGGGCTGAGGGACACCCCCCCAATGAACAAATTTCATGCACCGGGCCTCTAGTGAATTATAAAAGCTTTACCTAATGGTAAAAAAGTTGAAAACTGCAATGTGTACTCAAGAGTTTATTAAAAGTTGAATGAATATATTTGTTTTGTTTTTCCAAATATACCCAGTTATAACCTAACTGGAGGCCTGGTGCATGAAATTGTGCACTGTGATGGGGGATCCCTCAGCCCAGCCTGCACCCTCTTGCAGTCTGGGACCCTCTGGGGGATGTCCGACTGTTGGCTTAGGCCCAGTCATGCCTAAGCCCGCAGTCGGACATCTCTCTTGCAGTGCGGGACCCCTTGCTCTTACCACCTACCTGTTGGCTCCTTACCACAGGGCTTACTGCTCCTTAGCACTGCTGTGGAGGTGGGAGAAGCTCCTGCTACTGCTGCTGTGCTTGCCAGCTGTAAGCCCAGATTCTGGTTATGCAGTGCTCTTCCTGTGGGAACACACTGACCACCAGGGAGCAGTTCCTGCATTGAGCATCTGCCTCCTGGTGGTTAGTGTGCATCACAGTGACAGGTCATTCTAGTCATTCCGCTGTAACAGTTGCTTAGGCTTTTATTATATAGACACTTCTATAAACAGATTATTGAATTACAACTTCTATTCACACTCTTTTGCTAATTAGTTCATCAGCTCAACTTTGTGACAGGTGACTTATAGCTGAGGTCAGGTCAAAGAAGAAATTTGAGTTTTAATCTGAAGGAAGTCTCATTTTCTAGAAAGAACTATAAAATTTACCTAGGAGCAAGGGGCTACTTCCTTTGGGGTTGTTTAGGCATAGAAGAGGGTTAACAAAGATAAAAAGTTAAAAGAAGGAAGAAAATACAGCTACAGACAAAAATTATCTATTGTATAATTTGCCTAATCCTGGAACTTTCAAGAAAAACAAGACCAATTAATACCTAATTTCTAAAGAAATGTGTTATACAAAATATGGTTCTTGATCTTTATCCTCAACAGGAAATGAGACTTACACACAGGCTGGCACTAGAGTGAGGAGAATGAGATGCTTTATCTAAGCATACAAAAACATAAGGAGTGACAAAATAAATATAATTTCCTTCAATACAGTAGATATCATGAAGTAGTACCAAAAGAATTAACCAAGGATAGGAAATGATACAAAATTTGGAGGGGGGAGTCATCATTATTGCCTGGAATCAAGATGTTCTGAGCCTGGGTCCTAAGGGATGGGGGGTCATATCCATCTGACTTGTCCTGTCTGTATTCCTAGACATGTACCCAACTGGCTTTCTCTTACTAAAATAGTTTTTTTCACTCTATCTTATTAAACAGAAGAGAGCAGCTGAAATTCGAGGGGCCCCTTTCCTTCCTATGATGTTCTTAAGAGCCTCAACCTACCTGGAAAATGCTATAGCAGTAATCAGAGTAATGGGCCCCTGGATCTACTCAATAAATATCAGTTGGTGCCTATTGGTGATATTATTGAACTGGAAAAAACAAAAAGTAGTGAGCATTTTATTAAGCCAATTTTATCCAATTCAATAAGAAACTATATCCTATTCAGGTATTCTTCCTATTATTTTAGTATCAAATTGATATGAAGGTGATAAAAGATAGTAATTGTTTATTCAAATTATCTTTCATGAGAAAATGAAAAGTTAGCAACTCTATATCAATTTGTCAAATTTTTTATTGTGTTTAATTTTCGGGTTCATAAAATTTGAGTCGAGAAACCACTGACCTATAGTACCAGTTAATAAATAGTTTTTATTTTTATCATTAGCATGGCCATTATCACTAACAATGTTGAGGCTGAACTTTCTAAAAGGATTATCTGTTGAAAAGTACCAAGTTTTTAAAGCCTCACTTGCCTTTCTCAGCATCAAAGCCTACAAAAAAACCCTCCCCTCCTCCCTTCTTGGAGGAAGAAAAGATGTGAGAAGGAAAGGGTAAGAGCCAGAGTTTGTTTTCTGCCCCTGTGGGATCCTACTGAGTGAAATATTTACAAGTGTGGAAATGGACAGAGGAAGCCCACTTACTGCTGGAGAAGGAAGCTCTGAATCAGGCTGGCAGCACTCTCAGTGGGCTGGTGTAGTGGCTTCTGCCTTGACCTAGCTCCAGGCAAGTAGCTCTGAGGCCTGCTTGGGGTAACTGATAACAAAGATAAAACACAAACAACAGTTTTAATGTCAGAGCTGCTGTTTGACTTGCTATACTCCCAGCAGAAAAATACAGTCACATTTTGAAGGGTTTTCATGAGATGAAATTTTAAGAAGAATATTTAAATAACTGAGGGAAATAACTCTATAAAAGTTTAAAGTCCATGCATAGTAGTACACTTAAAATCCATAGTAAAGGCTTGGTTTTGACCACCTTCGAACTAACTTTTGAAGCCAGTTCTATTGTAAATTAATAAACAAACATGTATAATAAATGGAGATATTTTCTGACAACTCAGTCCTGAAATTATTAATCTATAAATTATCTGTCAAATGTAAAAACTGTCATTGTTGCTATTTTTATTTTATTTTTCATGTTTATTGATTTTAGAGAGGGCTAGGGAGAGGGAGGTTGAAAGATCAATGATGAAAGAGAATCAGTAACTGGGTGCCTCCCGCACACTCCCTAGTGGGGATTAAGCCAACAACCAGGCCATGTGTCCTTTAGTCCACTGGCTGCGGCTCTGTCCACTGAGTAAAGTGGGCAAGGGCTATTATTTTTAAAACTAGACCCCTGGTTCATGAAATTTGTGCACTATGGGCGTCCCTCAGCCCAGCATGCACCCTCTCGCAGTCTGGGAGATCTCGGGGTATGTCCAAATGATGGGCCTAAGCAGTCAGCTGGATATCTTTAGCATTGCACTCACCAGCCATGAGCCCAGCTTCTGGCTGAGCCGTGCTCCTCCTGTGGGAGTGCACTGACCACCAGGGGACAGCTCCTGCAAAGAGCATCTTCCCCCTGGTGGTCAGCGTGTTTCATAGTGACCAGTCGTTTCGCCATTCTGTCGATTTGCATATTAGCCTTTTATTACATAAGATTGCATTAACTTTTATTATTCTCTTTATGGATTTGTCTTAAAAATATTGTTTACTTGTATATTTCACCTTGAGTGTTATGGTGAGTTACATCAGACCTATTGTTCAGGCGTGTTGACATTAAGTAAAGAGAAATAAAGGAAACCTAGGAACTGACTCTGGGAGCTCATCATGCTCATTTGCTCAGAATAAAGAACATATATTTAAAAATTTCATTTGTTCAAGCTGTGTCAGGCCCTATCAATAGTACGAGAAATTTAATTTAGTTTGAACATAAATTCATATGAGGGAACTTGCCAAACAACTTCATGTCAATCAATGATAGCAGTAGTTGAAGTAATGTAGATGGACTCAGCAATGACAATGATAATATCGTAGAAATGTCTATTTCCGCCCTACCCAATTTGGCTCAGTGGATAAAGCATCAGCCTGCACACTGGAGGGTCCCGGATTCGATTCTGATCAAGGGCACATGCCTGGGTTGTGGGTTTGATTCCCAGTGAGGGGCATGTAGGAGGCAGCCAATCAATGATTCTCTTTTATCATTGATGTTTCGATCTCCCTCTCCCTCTCCCTTCCTTTGTGAAATCAATTAAAAATATATAAAAAAAGAAATGTCTATTTCCTAGAGAAGGAACATACTCTCCACCTGTTCTCCAGTTAGGGTTTGATCTTTCATGACTCATGAGAGTGCCCCATCCTATGATCTCTTCTAGGTTGAGAATTATTAATTGCTCATGTTGTGATTCTCTTTATCTGTTAAGAGAAGACAGGAAGGAATTTTACCTCTTTCTCATTTGTGTACATCATTTGTGACTGGATAATCTATATTAAAGTGATTAATTTGCATGTAAACACTATGAATGCATGTACCTGTCTTCAGGTTTAGTTTGTATGTGTGTGTGTGTGTGTTGTGCGTATGTGTGTGTATTTTGTAGTATTTGAAGAAAAGGTCCTAAGTACAGCCAGGTACATTTTGGCAAAATACTTCAATGACATAAAGCAAAATGTAGTATTTTTCTCTTTTAAGATAATAAGACCATACGTTTAATCTACTACCAGCTGAATGACTTGTAAAAATATTTTTTCTTTATTTTTTTTTTTAGCTTTGAAAATTATAAATTCTTCCCCCCTCCTCACAGTCCTGTACTTTTTGAAGATACCTTTGCCAATAACAGTGGGTCTCCATGTTCCTATTGTATGAAGGATAAAGAAAAGTGGCACACATAACCTTAACACCTCTCCTGCTTTTAAATTTTCTGTAAAATCATTTAAAGGACAAAACATTGTGTTTTACTCATGCCAACAAAATTAAAAAATGATTTTTTTTAGAATTGGTTCAAAACTAAAACAGTATGTTCTAAAGAATACATATGACCTTATGCTCTACCTCAAGAACATGGGACAGGGGTGATTATTCAGGTGTGGTTTCCTGACCATGTCATGCAGGATGAGGTTTTTACTTCTAGATTTTTAGAGAAGTTATAGAGAATGAACACATAATTTACCACTAAGTCAATTTTCCTTATAATCAATGTGTCCTTCTTGGAAAATAGAGAAACATATAGACTACATTAATGTGCAGAATTTGAAGGGAACACTCTAAGAATAAATTATATATTTATATACTAGAGGCCCGGTACATGAACATTCATGCACTGGAGAGGGGTCCCTCAGCCCAGCCTGCCCCCTCTCACATTCTGCGAGCCCTTAGGGGTGCGATGCCCCCATCATACCTCTACTGCTGCCTCTATTGGCAGTGAAAACCTTGGCCAGCCCTGGTTACCTGAGCTTTGGGCTGGCCCTGGGTGGCTGGTCAGGTGCCAGTTGATGCTTGCCTGCACCTTGGGCCAGTACTGGACTGCTGGCTGAAGGAACTGGGGGACTCCAGAGGCAGGTGCATAGCATGGCTGGCAGGGCTGAGGGGACTGGGTGCTGCCATCTTGTAGCCGTAGGTGCCACTATATTTCAGGGCATGGCAGTCAATTAGCATATTCTCTCCTTATTGGCTGTGGGCACTGCCATATTTGCAATGGAGTGAGGGTCAATTAGCATGTTTCCTTTTTATTAGGTAGGATAGGCATATGTGTATACACATGTTTAATAGTGTAGTATAAAAGAACCCATAGGCCTGAATTTAAACATAAGTGCACATATTCATATCTTGTGCTTAAACACAATTCTGACATCATTGACACTTTTCATTAAAATAGGACAAGCTGCTGTTACCAAACAGGAAAATTAATAAACTCCTTAGCATGTGTATGGAAGTTATACAATTCAATATAAGCATATTGCCAATACAAAGACAAACAAATAGCATGTGTATCCTATTAGATCTGAATCATAGCAGGGAGTCAAGCTAGTGGAAAATATAGTACATCCAACTTTGAGCATTGTCAGTTGTACTCATGAATGACTTATTGTATGTCTGGTTCCACGCTAGTTCCTTATAATTTATACAGGGTTTTTGTACATTCTGCTTCTTCCCAAATCAGCTATCTCCAGAAGAGGCTCATGCATTATGGAGCTCAGGGAGCACTTGGGACCAGTCTAAGAATTCTGTGTCCATGGAAGAAAAGCAAAGTAAGAATCAGTGTCTACCTAAATGTACAAAAAGTGCTGGTCCCTAAACATCATAGGCTCCTCAAATCCCACCATGAAAAGTGTAATGGCTGGTCTTAAAAAGTATATCTATTCTAAATTGTCAGTCACATAAGTTGTCCGAAAGCTGAGAAGCCTGGCTGGTTAAATCTTTGTAGATTTTCTGCTTCTCCAAACATTCCTTACGATGTCTGACACTTTATTGATCATCAGGAAGGGCTGTCTTCTGCCCAACCCCACTATCTTATTCAGAAAAATATAAGAAATAAAGTAAATAAAAAGTAAAAAATTAAAACCTTAGGTGTCTACAATTTCTTTACTCAGACAAGATTAAAAAAAAAAGGATATTGAAGACCTTTGTGGATTCTTTCCTTTTATTTTTTAAAAATAAGCAATATATATATATATATATATATATATATATATATATATGCCTAAGCGACCTTTACAACTGAAGAAACTGAACAAATGGACCGACCAGCTAACAGATTGCTATGACATGCACTGACCACTAGGGGCAGATGCTCAATGCAGGAGCTTCCCCCTAGTGGTCAGTGCATTCCCACAGCCAACCTCCTGAGGCCAGCCAACCTCCCACAGTCCCTGACCCGAGCCAACCAGCCCCACAATCGGCCCTGATCTGGGTGGGGGGCAGCCAGCCAACCTCCTGCATTGCCCCCCACCCCCCGCCAGCCAGACTTCCTGATTGGCTGGCCAAACTCTTGAAGTTCCCCCCCCCTTTGCTGGCCAGCTCCCCGAAAAGTCCCCAGTTAGGGGGCCTGTGGGCAACCTCCCAGGTTCCCTGCCCCCTGGCCAGCCAGCCCCCCAATAGGCCTCAATCACTGGCCAGGCTGAGGGACCCCATCTGTGCATGAATCCATGCACCAAGCCTCTAGTGTGTGTGTGTATATGTATATAAAAAGCCTGTGGTCATTATGCCATCACACCATAATGACCGATCAGCAGGACACTGCATGTGTGCGGTGGGCGGGGTTGTGTGCTTGGCAAGGTGTGTGGGGACTTGACTCTGGAGGACTTGACTGGAGGTGAGGGTGGGTTTCTGGGTCATGCCTCCTGCCACGGGACTCTGGGTCTAGTCAAGCCACAGGACTCTAGGTCCTGGGTCTCATGCAATTTTGTGCGATGGGCCCCTATTTGTGTGTGTGTGTGTGTGTGTGTGTGTGTGTGCGCGCGCGAGTGTTTATTTCAGAGAAGAAAGGAGAGGGGGAGAGAGATAGAAACATCAATGATGAGGGGGAGTTGTTGATTGGCTGCCTCCTGCATGCCCCCTACTGGGAATCAAGCCTGCTACCTGGGCATGTACCCTGGCTGGGAATCCAACGTGGGATGCTTCAGTTCACAGGCCAAAGCTCTAGCCACTGAGTCAAACTGGCTAGAGCTGGATTCCCTGCTTTTAAATTTCAGTTTTAAACTTCAGTGTGATTTTAGTGAGACTTTTCCACTTAGAAACTATATTTTTGAATCTATGTAGAATGGATGTTTTGAGTTCTATATAATATGATACTAGACTAACCAGTTAAAATTTTAAATATTCAGTCAATGCCACTTCAATCAATGAATATGTTTCTGAGAAAACAATATTTTTTATAAAAACTAGACATAAGCTCTAATAATAAACAGATTTGATATATTTTGTTCTAAGGAGTCATAGAATGGATCACTAGTGACCAGATTATAGTAAGCATTCAATGCATATTTGTTGAATGGGGCAAAAAAATGAATGCTTTGTGACATGTCAGAAATAGAACACAGTGGAGGTTATTTCCCTGTGTGTATGCTCAGAAATCCAGAGGAGAAATCTTGAGGCAAGCTTCAACAAAGGATATGCTGCTATCTGATCTGATATTGTGGCCAGTGCATTGCATATGGTTAGAACAGGTCCATGGGGGACTTTGGGGATGTTTTTGGTTGCACATGACAACTGCTAGTGGCCCTACCTCACAGTGCTCTTTCTCCTGCAACAAGAACTTTGGGAATAGGTAGTATAGCATAGGTGTGGCAGCTCACAAATGCCATTAGGAACCTCAGTTCTTTCTGCCAGACATAGTTTTCAGGCTTTTGGCTTCAAGCCTGGCATCTTATGACTGCAAAAAAGATGCTCGCTGCCATATCTCACACCAATATTTTACTAGACCAAAGAATGACAAAGGAGTGAGAAGGTAGTTAGGAATGGGTGGTGACTGCATCAAGAAGGCAACACTTTTCAGTGTACATTCCAGAGAGAATGGCTCTGTAACATGATTTAAGGAGTCATAGAATGTGGGAAGACAAGTGTTTTCAGCTGGACAGTTTGTTGTATCTCCAAGAAGTCAATCTAATGACAAAGGGAAGTGAGAAAGGATGTTGGGTAGGCAACCAGCCATCTCTGCCCCAAAGGTGAAGTGAGAAATTAGTTTACTTGTCAGCATATAGAATCTGAACAGGTCTTCTCTGATTTTACCCACTGGTGGATTTTTTTTTTTTCTTCTCTAAGCCACAAATGCAGGATTTTCATCCTGAGCTAGTGGCGTAGGGAAAAACAAACAAACACAAAACACCACCACCACGTTATTGCCTTTGTAGTGCCCCGAACTTAGGGTCTTTTCTTTTCCTGCTACTTCTTCCTTATTTCTCTTTTCAAAACCACTTTTTCTAAACAGCTCTCTGAGAAGAAATGTCATAAAGAAGTTTGTAGCAAAATGTGAATGGTTGTCAGTATTGTTTTAGGTTGTTCCATCTGAAGGCTATTTGAAGTTAATGAGATAATTGCCCAAAATCAATCTCTTATTTTAGAAATCACTGAAATGGTGCCCAAGGGAGAGATTTTTGAATAGGGGAATCTTAATCTGAATTATGTAATCACTCATGTGAACAGTTGTCTTTCTTATCTAAGTGTAAGACCATGTTTTTATTTATCAAGAATGGTGTAAAAGTAATAGTAATCTTATCTTTAATATTTGACAATGTGCCAATGAAATGATGATTCCTTTAGCAGCTGACCTCTGTGAATCATGTAATTGCACGGTTCTTTGTTCACAAAAATATAAACAATTTAATAATAGTCAGGATTTGGAGATGCTCAAATCTTTAATAATGTTCTGGCCCTTTCCTTATGTTCAATTTTTTTTTTCATCAGAATAAACCTTTCATTAACATAATGTAGAGAGACATTTGGAAATAATGTAAACTGACCCTTTGTAAATTTAAAAGAAAAAAAAATAACCCAGAAAGAGAGGATGGAATAGATTGTTCATGAATAAAACAATGGAGGCTGTTGTTGTAGGTGTTCATGAAATGTTGTATATGCATTGTTCATGAATAAAACAATGGAGACTGTTGTTGTAGGTGTTCATGAAATGTTGTATGTGCACTGAGAAAGTTTTTATAGTCTTCAGACAATTTGTCTTCACCTAGAAACTACACAGCTTTATCGTGTACTTACTGCTTACCACCTCACTTGCTCCTATAATTTTCCTTCTCTGCCTGCATGCTTAACATTCTTGGCAAAGAAGAAGGCTTATGGGAAATATTCAGTGACTTCTCATTGAAGCAATTTTGTTTCTGCATGAGAACCAGGCTCAAAGAGTATAGCTACAGATCCCAGAACAACTTCCTTGGTTTTAGAAGGGCTCTGAGGGACCCCTACATCTCAGTAATATGAGCAGAAACTCACCTTCTTAGGTTTCACTGAAATGTACCCCCTCCCCCTTTACTCACATTGCTGGAAGGCTCTGCCTTTAGAGAATTAGAACCTAGGCTCCAGGCATATCTGGACAAGATGTATCTGAGGGGGCATTGTCTCTACTGTTACTTGTTCTAGAATACCCACTCAGCCCCATCCTACTATCTCCCATTCAGGCCTTCATGTAAGGCTGAATAAGGCTTTTCTTTCTTTTGGACTATATAACGTCTCCAAATTTTTGCTCCCAAACAGGAGTGGGGGATGAGGATGTGTAGAATAAATGTAAATGAATCTTTTTAAAGACTTGTAAGGGAATAAGAAATGTTAGAGAAAGAGGTCTTGCTCACACATGGAGCACGTTGTTCCTGACAGTCCACAGTAAGTCTCTTAATCTCAGACACACCTGTCCCTCGGGAATGCCATGAAAATGGCCCCAATTAGCAGAATATAATTACTTGAGTGGAAATCATATACTTGATGATGGACCTCTCCTCCAAAATAGCATGAGCTCTTGAGTAATTTAGAAGGCAAAGGCAATTCAATATAAGAGGACTATCCTTAGAGTTGGGAGATATTTGGTGTCTGTGCTCATGCTGGGTGGTGCTATGAGGGGGAATTAGAATTAGAGAGGTTTAGCTTTAAAGAGAAACAGAGTTGATATCTTCAACCTATAAAAACTTCATTTAAAAAATTGAATATTTCAAGATCCCAGATAGAATAATGGACAAAGGTTATGAAGAGACAACTTACGTGGAAGAAAGTAAAGCCCAGTAAAAAAGGAAAATGTTCACTTCGGGGGGAGTCCAAGGCATGCAGAGTAAAGCAGGAATATGTATTCTGGTGGTCATGGGTTCTTTTCTTATATGTTTTCCTCCAACATGGCTATACTCCTAATGTTGACTGCCCATTACCTTCCTTTGGTTTCTTAGAGGCCTGGAATGCACCCCCGTCCCCAAAATTTAGTTTGGCTTTAATCTGTTCCTTCTAGCTTCAACCTTTTCACAAACCAACAAATTTACAGCTTTTTACTTTTAGCAGACAGTCTTTTGGGGGATGTATTGATACCAGCAAGACAGCTCAAGCCCAGCTCAAGATCTTCCTAGAAAATTGAGGATCATGGTCAATAGTGGTATGCAGGCTTTTCCTGACCTCTCTCATACTACCTTCCTCTAATCCTTTATCTATACCAAACATTCTGCTGGTGTATTAGCCTGAAAACTTTTAAATAAATTATCAGCAGTTGCCAAATTAGTGAGAGACAAGGCTGATAGTCCTTGATAATAATTCCAAAGCTTTCCTCTATTTTCCCAAGAAGTATGCCATCTTGGTTGTTGTTGCTCTTCTTATTTTAAAGCAGTAGCCTACATTTTCAGCTTTATAAACTTTGCACTCTCAAAAAAAAAAATGACCCCCTATTTGTCATACCCAGTATTTCTCTTATATTGGTCAGATTGGTGGTGGTCTTTGTGGTATGTTGAAATAATGTCTCTTCTAAGCCTAGAGTAGTGGCCGGCAAACTGCGGCTCTGTTACCTAATGAGTTTTCGACCTCTGACCTAGAGGAAAGGTGCTGTCTACAATTATAGTCATGCCTCACTTAACAATGAGGATATGTTCTGAGAAATATGTCTTCAGGCAACACCCCTCTGATATTGTTCCTATCAGAGAAAACCAACTTTGCTTCTGAACCACATATCCCTCCATTTCTTATAGAAAATTCAACTCTATTATAATCTTACTAAAGGCCTCATGCACAAAGATTCATGCAAGAGTAAGCCTTCCTTCTCCCAGCTGCTGGCACCAGCTTCTGTGGGGGGCACCCCAGGCAAGACACCTTGAGCATTCTCTAAATCTTTGTGCCAGCTGAATTCAAGGCACCTGAAAAAACCAGGTCTTGGAAAAACATACTCACCAATGAGGCTGGTTATGATATCAGCTTGGTTTAACTTTGACTCAGGTTTCAGGGGAGAGGGCCTTGATATGTAAATGCAGGCTTGCCTTGGGAATGGGAGATGAATAGGACCTGGGCTCACCAAAACTCCTTTGATCCTAATGTTGGAGAAACCCCTTTGTATTGTGGAATATAAATAAATGCAGCTTTCTGGGCTCAGGGTGGTTGTGTCTCCATGAGAGGGAGAACAGACGCCCACCTGGTCCCAGCTTTTTATCCCTATTTCTGTGTCCTCTCTTCTATATTTCATTTTTCTTCATCCCCAGCTCCTCTACTCAGAAACTAAACCCTGTCTCTCTCCACGCTGGACATGGGAAAGAGAGAAAAAACACCTATAAGCTTCCCTATGGCACCCAGAACTGGGGCTGCTTTGCTCCGGCCACTGCTACCAGGCACTCAGGACCTGGGCTGTTTCACTTTGGCCACTGCCACCACCCACCTGGTCCCCTGTTGTTCCCCTGTCCAGGTGTCAGTCATTGCAGCCACAGGCCTTTTCTAATATAGACTAATGGCCTGGTGCATGAAATTTGTGAACATTAAAAGGGAATTAGAGGAAATATGTTAATATTGCTATTTGCCCTTTTTCTATAATAGAAGTATCAGAGATGAAAGAAAATTAGTAAAATCTATATGAATATCTTCCTCCTGTCAGAGTCTAGGATGCACCTCAGGACCTAGAGTTAAGTCCCCACCCACCACCCACACACACTTTGAAAATGCTGGAGACCCAGACCCGGCCAACCTCACCCCCATTGGTTGAAACCCAGATCCAGCTGGCCTCCCACCCCTGTCAAGACCCTTTGGGTTGGAGGATGCAGTCTCAGGTCCCCCATCAAGCCCCACACAGCAGGGGGGCATGGTTTGAGGTCCCCTGGCCTGGCCTTAGGGCTAGAGGCATGGGATGAGATCTCCTGGTCCAGTGCCAGGGTGGGGAGTGCAGCCTGAGGTCTTCCAGCCCAGCACCAGGGTGGGGGGTGTGGCCTGAGGTCCTCATCAAGCCCTGCCAGGCAAGTACATGACCTGAGGGCCCTGTCAAGCTATGCTGGTTGTGGGGGAGCAGCACTGCTTGAGATCCCTCACCCTGGCCAGGCACCATGCAGCCTCAAGTCCCTGCTCTTCGGTCATGATGCTATAGCACCAGCTAATTTGCATATTCCTCTGTTATATAGATAGATAGAACTACCATCATGTATGTGGTAAGACATTGACTGAAATGTTGGTAAGCAGAACATGAGTATACTGACATTTCTTTGAACTTAGAATGTGGAATATTTAAATGCCAATTCTGACACTCAGCATCTAACACCTTTTAAAAACAGAATTATTGTTAAATGATATTTTGAGTGTAATTAATTTATAGAAACAGAAATAAACAAGATACAAAATAGATTTGGTGTTGTTGACATTTGTTGTCTGAATAATTAAATGCTTTTTGAAAAAAATCAAGTCAATTCAAAATGTTTTAGAAAGCACCCTTAAAGTTACATAGATATTTTATTTTCCGAGCTACTAGTATTAAGTCCTTTGTGATGGAAATCCTTTTTTCCCCCACAAAATACTTACATTGTGCACATCTCTTCTCCCTGAGTTGAAATTGTCACTATTATGGGTAGAGAAGGGAGGCTGAGGTGAAGAGAACAAGAGTGATAGAACCAATGGGGAGATAGGAGTTAGTTCCAAAGCAAACTTTACACACTCTACATTTTACCAGGGTTAGCACTCACTCCCATGAAAATAAGGAATTTTATGTTTCTTTTTCATATCTATTTTATGAGTAATCACAAACTCATAAGCAATTAAAGGGCCTGAGGTCACAAAACCTCTATCTCGTCAGTAAAATGCCCAAATATGGCCTAACAATAAATAATGTGGATACTAGTATTTTGAGTCATTCCTTAAATTAGAACTTCAGATCAATCAATTTTTCATTGCTAAAAATGGAAATACCAATTAGAGTTGATGTGGGGGGGGGGGGAGAGAGAGTGATTATTTTATTGTTTGTTAATGGATTTTTACAAGTTAGAAAATTTTCATCTAAACCTAAATGTTTGGGATGTTTTTGAATTTTTGAATTTAAGACAAAATATTATTTTAGTGGGGTTATTTATCTAGGTACAACAAACACTATCCATTTTTTGTATGGATTTTGCTTAAGATGTATATTGTGGATATTTTAAATTTGATCAATTTGATATAGTAGTCTAAAATACATGTCCCTTAAGACCAAATGACTTTGAAAATGGGAAGCTGAGGTTGAAATAGCTTAAGGCAGAGTAGGAAAAAAATGGCCTATATTAATTTCAGTAAGCTTGTTTTGCTTTTGATCACACACAGAAAATCTCTGTCTCAGAGGTGAAATTGTTCTGAATTATCAACATGCCTCTATCATTCTTACATTTTGCAATGAAAGCTGCTAATGATGATTTTCTTTTATTTAGAAATATTTGCTCAATTTTACTAGACTATCTTTAAAATAACATACTTGAATATAATAGACTCAGTAAAATATAAAAATATGTTGTAGACAAATCTATTGTAGCTACAATAGTAAATTAACTCTGGAAATATAAGAGCTAAGTGGTCTGTTGACTGTAATTTTGGTCTATACTACATGATGCCTATCTCTCAAGAAACAATAGCCAAACAGCATATTTAACCTTATCTTCAGATGGGGCAAATATTTGACCTTTTGTGAAAATTATACAGGCTTACGTCATATACTAGTATGTTATTACCATTCATTTAGCTACGGACAATGTTGTTTTCTAACTTTATATGTATGTAAAATTGTATATTTATTTTCTTTTTCTACCCTGTGATCAATTTTTTATATCTGGAAGATAAAGAACATGGAAGACAACACCCTAAAATAGATGATCTGTCTCTCCTATTGTTCTGCTTATTTGTGTTGTACCTTGAACTTGGCACAATACTTAGATTCCTGACTTTTCCTTCCTGCAAACTTGTGATATCTTATTCCAACTTTGATGGCCTTCTGGTACTCAGACATGGCTTCTCTCCCAGTTTCAGTCTCACTTGTATTCTTTTGTTCACCTTATACCGTGGGGAAATAAATAACAAATTAGTAGGTTATTGATTAGGGACAAACACTGATAGTATCCCTCATGCTTCTTTTACTGAGAGTCAGGAGGCCAAAGGCTACAAGTAGCTCTATTTTGTCTAAATGATTAGAGTTAATTCATGGTATATAAAATCAGATATTTTCCCACTTCCCTCTTGGTTAGGAATTTTGTTTTTCAGAAAGTATTGAATTTAAATAATGAGAACTAGTGGAAGCCAAATCTATGTCTCAGAGAACAATGATTAATTATATAGGTTCTAAAAAATCCAGTTTATAATTTTTTTCTATGTCAAGAAATAAGTCCAGAAATTTCAAACTTCTGTAAGTCATGGTTTTTGAAACCAAATTTCCATATGTTTTACATTGTTGCTGAATGAATTCCCTATTCCTTTAATGTTCTTAATAATTTATTACTTTCTGCATTTTTCTTGTGACACAGATGAGAGCTATAAGAAACTGACCATTTTATATGAGTTAGGTTTAAGATATGACAGAAAAAAAGTAAAAAATAGTCACCATATCCAAGTACATTACACAAGGTGTTCTGTATAACAAAGCTTATTCATTTAATGAACTTCTCTATAAAGCAATGCTATTGTTGTAAGAACTTTTATATAATGAATACTGTTTCTGAAATAAAATTATTCTGCTTGTCTCTGTCTTATAATCACTATTACTAAATAACAGACTTATTTGCTACTTATAATAATGATATATACATGAATTCATTACATGCTTTATCTCATCATCAAACACCAATTATACATTAACTAAAGGCCCAATGCACTAAGTTCATGCATGGGTGGGGTTCCTAGGCCTGGCCAGCTATCAAGGCTGATCGGAGCCTGTCAGCCAGGGGGAGGGATGGGGTGTGGGAGGTTGACCGCTGGTCCCATGGAGGGAGCCAATCCTCGGTTTCCCAGGAAAAGGAGTTGTGTCCGCTGCCACCTAATCCCCAGTTCCCCATCCCAGCTCATGGCCAGGCCCCTATTGAGCAATCAGGGCCTGCCGGCTGAGGGGAGGGACCACGGGAGGTTGGCTGACCCAAGTAGGTTGGCTGTGGGAGTGCACTGACCACTAGGGGGGCAGCTCTTGGGTTGAGCATCTGCCCCCTGGTGGTCAGTGAGTGTCATAATGACCTGTTGTTGCAGTCATTCTGGTTGTTCTGGTCATAACAGTTATTTAGGTGTATATTTATACATACATATATACACACACATACATACTAGAGGCCTGGTGCATGAAAATTCATGCACTGGAGAGGGAATCCCTCCACCCAGCCTGTCCCCTCTCACAGTCCAGGAGCCCTCAGGGGTGGCAGGTGACCCGATGATCAGGGGAAGGTGATGCCCCATCACACATCTGCTGCTGCCACTGCTGGCTGAAGGGACTGGGCGCCACCATCTTGTGGCTGTGGGTGACGCCATCTTTGAGATGGCAGTCAATTAGCATATTCCCTCTTTATTAGATAGGATTCCCTTGAAGTTTTCACTCTTTTTTTAGCAAAACCATTTCAGCCAGAGAAAAAGGACCCAATACCTGAAATTTGATAGCATTATCCCAGATATCAATCATAATAATTAAAGCTCAATATAGTAGATATTGCATAGCATCTCCCACTTTTCCTGACCATAGAATATTACCTTCTCCCTTAAACTAATTCAGACTAGTTAACCCAACAGATTCTTTTCCATCTGCAGATGGTAAATTGAATCTCAAATAAGATGCAATTATGAAGCAATTGGAATGCCTCATATAGTTTGTTATAAGGTATTTGAGCTGTAACAACCTAGAAACTAGGAAAAGCCCATTATAATTCTCTCTCTCTCTCTCTCTCTCTCTCTCTCTCTCTCTCTCTCTCTCTTTCTGTGTGTGTGTGTGTGTGTGTGAGTGATTTTGT
Organism: Antrozous pallidus; assembly: GCA_027563665.1. Classification (NCBI taxonomy): domain Eukaryota; kingdom Metazoa; phylum Chordata; class Mammalia; order Chiroptera; family Vespertilionidae; genus Antrozous; species Antrozous pallidus. Next base: position 39,786,084 of record CM050515.1, read on the forward strand.
CCATGGAGAGAAATGGGCAAAAATACTATATCCTCTTTACCAAAAGTCAGAAATATAATCTTATGCATACCTTCTGTGAATAGTTAAGATACAATCACTCACCTGAACTAATAAACATTTTTAAAGATTCTAATATTGGAAACCAGATCAGATCTTTGTTTTTTTCAACCTTTAAAATTAATGGGAGGGAGATAATATGCCAATGCACAAAAAAATTGTATTTTATTAAAATCAACCACAGCTACCTATTTGGAGATAGGCATAAATATATTACCCCTGAGCCTTTCCCTCCTTCCTAATATTTTCTAATATTGAAATCCCAAGCAATACAAGGCAACTAAGACAAAGGTCTTAGCATCCTACAATTACTCCTGAACATTTGTTCTTTCCCATTTGTTATGGCATTTAACATTTTTATTTTTGACTTTTAAATACATTATTAGTTATTATTACTTTTCTATGACCTATAGTTATTTTTATTTATCAAAATCTTGGTTTTTGTCCTCACACATTTCATAGCGCATATGTTCCTTGGGGATCACTTTCCTTTTTGCTGAAATGCATTCCTTACTCATGTCTATGGTGGGGGTCTGTGTGTGGCAAACTATGTCTTGGTAGGATGGATAATGTGTTTACTTTGCCCTTTTTTTCTGAAGTAATAGTTTACGCAATTATACAATTCTAAGCTGACATATTTAAAAAAATTTTTGAAACTATTCCATTGTTTTCTGGTTTCTATTGTTTTAGATAAAATATCTTTGTCAAGTGATTTTCATTCCTTTATATGTAAAATCTTCTCTATAGTAGTTTTATTTTTTTAATTTTTAAAAATATTTTAATCTTTATTGTTCAGTTTATTAATTACATTGTTCCCCCCTTTGTTCCCCCTATAGTTCCCAACCACCTACTACCCATCCCACCCTCCGCCCTCACCCCCCCCACACACACTGTCCTCTCCCATAGGTGCATGATTTTTGTCCAGTCTCTTGCTGCACTTCCCACACCCCTTTTCTCCCCAAGAACTGTCAGTCCATTCCCTCTCTATGCCCATGATTCTATTATATTCACCAGTTTATCCTGTTCATCAGATTGTTAATTCACTTGATTTTTAGATTCATTTGTTGATAGATGTGTATTTGTTGTTCATAATTTATATTTTTACCTTTTTCTTCTTCCTCTTCTTAAAGAATATCTTTCAGCATTTCATATAATATTGGTTTGACGGTGATGAACTCCTTTAGCTTTTTCTTATCTGCAAAACACTTTATCTGACCTTCAATTCTGAATGATAGCTTTGCTGGGTAGAGTAATCTTGGTTGTATATTCTTGCTATTTATCACTTTGAATATTTCTTGCCACTCCCGTCTGGCCTGCATCGTTTCTGTTGAGAAATCCACTGACAATCGTATGGGTGCTCCCTTATAGGTAACTAACTGATTTTCTCTTGCTGCTTTTAATATTCTCTCTTTGTCTTTTGCCCTTGGCATTTTAATTATGATGTGTCTTGATGTGGTTCTCTTTGGATTCCTTTGGTTTGGGGTTCTGTGCACTTCTTGGACTTTTAAGTCAATTTCTTTCACCAGGTGGGGGAAGTTTTTGGTCACTGTTTCTTCAAGTAGGTTTTCATTGTCTTGCTCTCTCTCTTTTTCTGGCACCCCTATAATTCGGATGTTGATATGCTTGAGGTTATCCCAGAGGTCCCTTACACTATCTTCAATTTTTTGCATTCTTTTGGTTTTTTGCTATTCCAGCTGAGTGGATTTTACCTCTTTGTATTTCAAATCTTTGACTTGGTTCTTGTGGTCCTCTAGAGTACTTTTAGGTCTTTGTATAATATTTTTTATTTCAGTCAGTGTATGCTTAATTTCTGCTTGGTCCTTTTTCATATCTTTGAGGGTCTCATGCATATCCTCATAGGTCTCGTTCATTTCCTTGTAGGTCTCATTCATTTCCTCGTAGGTCTTGTTCATTTCCTGGTAGGTCTCGGCCTTTTCTAGGAGCCTCTTGAAAAGCCTTATACCATGGTTTTGAATTCTATGTCCAGTTGTTGTTTTTTTTCTCCATTTCTTTCACATCTGATTTCTTTCCATGTCTCTGCATGATGGCTGCTTTCCTGAGTTGGTCGATTAGCTTTGTGTGGTAGATGTCCTCTAAGTGACAGTGGCTCAGCCTCCCCAGTTACCTGAGGTGGAGTGGGTTGCACAGTCTTGTTGAAGTTAAGCCTAGATTATTGTTGTTAGCACTAGGAGGGTTTGACCTCCAGGCCAATTGGCTATGAGGTTCAGCTCTGCTCAGGTTAGATGGGCGGAGTCTCCGGGCCTAGCAGGCAGCATCAGCTCCACCCTCTGCGGCCCCTGGGACTCTGTGCTGAATGGCAATGGCTGCCAGCACTTCTGAGAAAGAGCTGCTGCCGAGCTCCACCCGCTGCCTGACAATTAAGCTTCTCCCCAAAAGAGACTGCACACCCAACGTCTCACCCAGGGTTGTAAAACAATGCAGTTTGGTGGTTTCCTGAACAAGAGAGTAAGTCACGAGTCCTTTCTGAGCAGTCACGCAGCTCTGCTGTTCCCAAGTTCACCCACACTCTGCACAAGCTCGCCCTCTCCACAAGCTTGCAGACTCTTGCAGTGCCTGAGTTTCGGCGTGTCTCCCCACTGTGCAGTTTTTACCCTGTATGATTGTGGGTCTCTGGACTTCGCCCAGAGCTGGGGAATCAGTGCAGTGGGACATCTTTGTCTCCCCAATTCGAGAAAAACGGCTGGGTTTTCAGCCCCCCGCCCTATCCGCTGGCATGCACTGCTCCAAACCTCTCTCTGTGTGCATCTTCAACACTGTCCTCCACTACTCCTCCGAGTCATAGTGTCTTATCTTCACTTTTATTTGTGGAATTTTCACTCAGATAGCTTTCCAGTGATTCTGGATGATGCTTGTTCTTTTGTTAAGTTGTAGTTTTGAAATTGCTGTGTATGCCAAGATAGGTGTTTACCTATGCCGCCATCTTGGTTCTTCCCTCTCCTCTATAGTAGTTTTAAGATGACCTTTTTTTTTTCTCTCTCAATATTTTATGGTTTAACATGGATTTTTGTGTGAGCTTATTTTTCTTTTCTTGTTATTTGGGATATATTCTCTATTTTATGTTTCTTCAATTATGGAAACTTTTCATAAAATATATCTTTAACTATACCTTCTCTATTTTATTCTTCTGGGATTTTTATTAGATGAATGTGAGTCACTCAGTTTGTCTTATATTTTCAAAAGTTCTCTATTTAAAAAATCTCATTGTCTCTCTCATACTGTCGGTTTCTTCACTCCTTTTTCTACTGTAACTAATTATTTTAATTATATTAACTTAGTTTAATAAATTAAACTAAATATAATTTTAAAAATAAATTAATATAATTTTTAAAATAAATTATTTTAATTATATATAGTTTAATAAATTAAACTAAATTAATATAATTTTTCTACTTTAACTAATTATTTTAATTATATATAATTTAGTTTAATAAATTAATATAATTTACTCCTATAGTAGTGACTATATTTTTAATATTACTAATTGGTTGTTTTTTATATAAATTATTTTTTACTTTTATAATTTCTAAATGGAAGTTATTAGCTCACTTATCTCTATAAGCATACAGAATATACTTATTCTGAAGTCTGTCAATCTTTTCTATGAAATAAATTTCTTATGAAGCAAATTTATGTTCTGATTATTGTTTTATGGTTTCTTTCTTATTGGTAGATTTTTTCATACGGCTGGAAACACTAATGTGCAGTTTATTTTTAATGAAAAGTTTTGTTCTTTCTCAGACTTAGCTTACTCTCTTCTCTAGAAATTTTGAGCGCTCATCCATGTATTCTCCTACATTTTGGAGCCTTCCTTCAATTTACTTTAGGGTTATGTAACTACTTCTGGCCAATGGGCTATGAGTGTAAATAAAATGTATCACACTTAATCAAAACCTAGTGAAGGGAAAATATGGGATAGTCACATTTTTTATCTTATCATGGTATATAGAACACTGAATTGACATACATGTGGATGAAATAATCTCAGATTCCCAAGTTACTGCTGGAGGATAGCTGCTAAAGAGAATCACCTGACCCACATGAAAACACACACAACAAAACAATGTTGTCTAAACCTGTTGATATTTTGGGTTCACTTGTTTCTACAAATAATCTAGCCCTAACTGATATACCACATGCCATCCTACCTCCTGCCAAGCCTCTAATCCAGAACCTGGTCACAAATGACAGCTCAAAGTTCTTGCCCTATTATGATATTTGAGATATTGAGGGTTAATTCACCAACCCAGCAGTCAGGTTTCAGTTATTACTACAAAGCTGGTGTCTTTATTCCCAATTCCCTAGGCCTGAGACCTTCTTTAGTCCTAGGCAGCCATCAGCAGAAGTTCCCTAACCTTGGCTACAAGTTGTGAAGCTGACTCTGGTTCTTCATCTGGAGCCATGAGCAGCAAACTGCAGCTCGCGAGCCACATGCAGCTCTTTGGCCCTTTGAGTGTGGCTCTTCCACAAAACATCACGGCCTGGGTGAGTCTATTTTGAAGAAATGGCATTAGAAGAAGTTTAAGTTTAAAAAATTTGCATCTCAAAGGAAATTTAAATCATTGTACTGTTGATATTTGGCTCTGTTGACTAATGAGTTTGCCAACCACTGCCTTAGTCATCTGACGCTGAACTCCTGCTGCCAGTCTGCTTTTTGGTTTGATGCCCAGCAAGGCAGGACCTTCAGTCTCACTTACCACTATGAATTCTGGTCCACAGGGATATATATTTCTGGTCCACAGAATTATATTTAGATATGGCCTTGTATCTTTTTCCCTTTCATACTATATGTTTGGAGTATAGGAGTATGTCAAATCATGAACTTACTTCACTAGCTTAATTAAGAAGATTTTTAGAGCATAATGCTCTAACCTGGAGTTTAAAATTGGCATAACTGTTCATGTAGGCCTTCTCAGACCCTATTGAGGTGGAAGAATGTACAATTGCTTTTAGCCATGGTTTCTGGAGTCATAATGAACTTTATGAAGATTTTAGCTTTCACTATGCATTCACTATCAATTGTCTATTTCACACTCTGACAATTTTTATGATGCTTTTCAGAGATGTTTTGGAAGCTGTGTTGGAAGAAATAAGCTAGGTTAGTGATACTCAAATTTGAATGGTACATGGCCTTCTTTTGAAGGAGAAAAGAGTTTAAGAACCTTCTTAATGTTGACTAACATGATTATTATTATTTATTAATTTACTTAAATATGTGAAAACATAAAACAAGTATATGTTTCTTATGATTAGAACTCAGATATAACTATAAACAAAAACAAATTAATAAATTTACTACAAATGAGACTATAAAACCAATATAAATCAGAGTAACACATTTATTTTAATGTGACAAATGATATTACTTTGCTGGAACTAAATTGATGCATATAATACAAACAGAGCCACGGCCATTGAAATTCATTGTGTCAGATGGATCAAGGGAGAAAATGAAAGGCATTTATGTCAGAAGTATTTGAAGAGGGTTTAATACACAAAGTTCAGGGTTGGGCAAAAGTAGGTTTCCAGTTGTGAGTACATGAAAATTTATTACTCTATTATTATTATTATTATTATTATTATTATTATTACTAGAGACCCAGTGCACAAAATTTGTGCATGGGGGAGAGGGTGTCCCTCAGCCCAGCCTGCACCATCTCCAATCTGGGACCCCCTTCGACAGACAGTCGGACATCCCTCTCACAATCTATGATTGCTGGCCTGCCTAGCTTCCTGATTGCCTCTAACCACTTCTGCCTGCCAGCCTGATCACACCTAACCTCTCCCCTGCTAGCCTGCCCTCCCCTGCTGGCCATCTTATGGTGGCCATCTGTGTCCACATGGGGCAGCCATCTTTGACCACTTTGGGGCAGCCATTGTGTGTGCTGGAGTGATGTTCAATTTGTATATTATTATTTTATTATATAGAGTTAGATAGGATAGAGGCCTGGTGCCTGGGTGGGGGCCAGCTGGTTTGCCCTGAGGGTATTCCAGATCAGGGTGGAGGGTTCCTTGAGGCATGGCGAGAAGCCTGTGGTGGTTTGCAGTCTGGTCATGCCCCCTGGCAATCCAAGCAGAGACCCTCGTATCTGGGATTTATTTATCTTCTATAATTGAAACTTTATAGCCTTGAGTGGAGCCAAGCCTTCTTGCTCTCTGGCAGCAGCCATTTCTGTTGGGATTTATTTATCTTCTATCACTGAAACTTTGTAGCATTGAGTGGAGGCCTGGGCTGGCAAGGGCAGATGGAAAGCTTGACTTCCTCCATTGCCAGGGAAACCCAAGCCTCCCTCCTGCTCTCTGTAGTCACAGCCATCTTGGTTGGGTTTATTTGCATAATCGCTCCTGATTGGCTGGGTGGGCATGGCTGGTGGGCATGGCTTGTGGGATTAGCAGAGGTATGGTTAATTTGCATATTATTTTTTTATTAGATAGATTATTGATTATTGCATTTATTTGTATAACTGGAAGCCTACTTTTTGCCTACTCCATATATGCAAATATGCATATATGTAGACAGGCTCTGAAAAAAACTAAAGAGGTTTGAATATAACAATAGTAAAGAGCCATTATCAACCATGACACTGTGGAGGCAAATGAAGGAATAATAGAGCTTTGACAGTGTGGCTGCAGATACTAAATAAAGCTTGACTTAGAGAGGTTGTGCCTTTTGTTAGAGAGATACAATCAACTTGTAGGAACCCAGCTGATATGAAGCCATTCTAATAAATGCCCTTACTTTACTCTTCTCCCTCTTCAACCTCCTGGTATAAGCTCCCAATTTGCTGAACTCAGTCAGAAAAGCCAGAGGGCAAGCCCCTTGATGAAGGTTATGGGCATAGAACAGTGGATAAAGGCATAGAGAGTAGTCTGGAGAGGCAAAGGAAAACATCCATTTAAATTCTTGGAGTTCAATGTGTACTATCAGGTACTTTGTGATAATATAGTTCTCCCATAACTTCTGTTTTTTTAATTAAAATGAGTGAAAAAAAACTTTTGCTTTTCTCTTGGAATGAATACTAACTTACATTTGAAGTCCATGGTGCCAGCTGCCCAGAGGTTTCAACCTCAGTTTAAACTGAAAACTCAGGCAACAGCCGTGTGCACTTGGATTGTGAGAAGAGGGTCCCTCTTGGCAAAAAGAGCAAAAGGGGCCAATATAGAATGCTCAAGTGCCTTCCCAGTGCCTTAATTCCTACTGAAGAGGATTAATTCCTTTCCTGTTCTTCTTCTTTTTTTTAAATTGCTGCTAAACATTAAAAGAATTAGTTTGTAAGTTTATTTGGAGTAATTGTACAATATGTATTTGTAAAATATCAAAAATTATAATGACATTGTAGAATAATATCACGTAAGGATATTCTTTGCTCTAGGCCACATCAATTTAATGTCAAACTAGCTGCCAATTAAAAAAAAAAACTTTATATAAACTTTGTTAGGGAGGTAAAAGTACAAATTACTTACCTTAGTTCAAGAGGTCAAATATATTGACTTTCCTACTGGACAAAAAGCTGTTCCTAAAATATTAACTAAAATTTCTATTAGTAGTTCATCTCATTGTAAAATTGCCTAACATCCAAAGAACCTAAAGCAGTCATATTTATGTGCAAAAATTAAAGTTACCAAGACTGCAATATGAAATTTCCAAAAGCTCCTATTAAAAAAAGGGGGAGGGATAGTGGGGTAATATCATGTAAGGAAAAATATCCTGTAAGTAAATTACATCTAGAAAATTCTTACTCCAGAAAAGTAACTTCCATTTGTAATGCCAACAGCAGGACACCTATGGAAAACACCCATGATGTCAAAATAAGCCAAAGGAAAACCATTTGGGCAAAAATAAAAAGAATCCCAATTCAAATTTACAGAAAAGATCCCTTTATTAACTTTTGGTCAAGAATATGTTTGTATATTTTCAGAAAACAACTCCAAGACCATATGTTTTCCTGCAACAGTGAGGAACTGACAGGTCTGTTCCAACCATGAAGGCAGTCCAGATGAAGATACTGACGACAACTTGCCATGCTAGCAGTCAGCAGCTGTGTGTCGCTGCAGGCGGTCCAGGACCAAACCAGAGAGGGTGGAACCTGCATTGCCACCATATGTCCACCATCCAGATACCATTGCTGACATGTACACATAAGGAACTATTTGACATTGAAACTGGGACTCAGAACAGTTGGACATTGGAACTGAGACTCAAACATTTTTTGTTCTTATACATTTATTTTCAGTATGCAGATGCAAGATCTTTTTAAATAAAAGAAACAGGGGAAAAGATTGATATAGAGGGAGAGAAGCATTGAACAGACTGTCAAATTACAGGGGGAAGGCTGGGGAGGGTGGGGAGTGGGGGCTATAAGAGATCAACTGAAGGACTTGTATGCATGCATGTAGGCATAACCAGTGGATACAAGACACTGGGGTGAGGGGGGCCGGTGAGGACATGTGCTGGGGGTAGGGGAGGCTTGGGGGAGGACAATGGGGGAAAAAGGAAAACATATGTACTACTATTTGTAATACTTTAAAGAATAAAAAAAATTAAAAATGAGTTGAAATACCTCATCTCCTTATCGAAAAAAAAAAAAAAAGAATGTGCTCCTTACTATTTACTGCCAAGAGGAAATGTATCCTTTAGGAAGAGAAAGCAGTGCTCACCTTTTCAAACTACTGCGGGGGGGGGGGGCGCGATGGTGTTTTTCTTCCCCACTACTTTCACCTATCCTATGACTGAGAATAGGGTAGGCAGCTGCTCTCTGAACATGACCTAGATTTTACTGCCCTTTCTTGCCTGACTGGAAGTGTTTTCCTTTATTCCACTGCTATTCTTCCTCTTGTATCTATCTTTGCATTAAAAATTTTAGCCAATCCTTAAGATTCAGCTATATTCTGGGTAAGAAAGTGGACAGGAGAAATCAAGAAGTAGAATAACAGAAATATATTAAACAACTTCCTTTTTAATCCTTAGCTCTAGGGCTGGGCACGAGAGAGGTTGTCATCATTATAACCAAGATGCTGCAGATTCAGGAAGTTACCCTTTGTCATAGTATTTGTTTAGGGGCTTAAAGGGAAAGTTTTATTTCTGAGTTGATGGTCTGGGGCAGCATGTTGTTATTATCCTCACCAAGGATATTTTTTCCATTTATTTTTAGAGAAAGTGGAAGGGAGGGAAAGGGAGGGAAAGGGAGAGAAAGAGGAGAGAAATACTGATGTGAGGGAGTCACATTGATTGGTTGCCCCCACACTTACCCTGACTGGCACCTGGCCAAGGTACATGTCCTTGATGGGGTCTAGAACCTGTGACCCTTTGGTCTGAGGACTGATGCTCTAACCACTGAGAAATAGTGGCCAGGGCAAGGAACAGCATGTTTCTGAATAATATTCTCCAACCAGAAGAAGAGAGCAGAGTTAATTGTCAATAATTTTTTAGAACATTTCCAGGTATCCTTTATAGCTTTTGGACCATTTTTTTTTTTTGGTACTGAGAGAAACTAAGAGATTATAAAATCTTCTTCAATTTTGAGTTGAATCTTTAGTCTCAGAAGTGTCAATTAGGTAACTAAGTTGTTAGTAGCACAACTCTCCCTAGAACAGGGTCCCCACTTTTTCCTATTCAGTATTCTTTCCTTTACTTGATTCCCAATGTTACCCTTTCTTTTTTGATAATTTTCTTTGAAACCTCCTTTGAAGAAACAGAACAAAACCAGTTTAGAATGACTGCTTTCCAAGTATTTCCTCACTTAAAATCCATTTTTATTCTTTCACAACAGTAAGTTTCTCTGATTAAAAAAAAAAAGATTATTAGAACTGGAAAGCATACTGGTGGATTCTAAGTTCCTTACTTTGCAAACATAAAATCCAAGGCCTGGGGAATCAACTTGTCTGAGGCCACACTGGGATAGGAAATCCAGGTTCTGAGTTTAGTGATTTGTAGAGACTTCACTACCTTGGAAGAGCCATCTCTTTTTCCAAGTCATATATATTCTGATTGAACACATTATGGCTACTAATTAAAATTAAAAAATAGGAAGACTTAGGACTCTGAATTCCATAAGATACAGTTGCTGTAGTATACCATGTGTCTTATAGAATAAGTGAGAAAAGAAAATAGCAAAAATATAAAGAAACAGTTGTAAGTAAAATCAATATTTAAAAAGGGACCTTAAAATAAAACTCCAGGGATAATAAAGAATGATTTGTGCTTTTAACAATTATGGGTTAATTAATTAATAGGCTTTCCTGATGTTAAAGACTGGTGTCCAATATTTTTTCATCTAGAAAATACAAAGATACCAGCTTGTTCTAAGACTCCAAGCCATTCCCTGTGAACTGTTCTTGGCCTCTGCTGTCACAGACTATAACTAGAAAAAGAAAATTGACAGACAGAAAGAAACACTCTTAGCAGCTGGAGCTTTAATTTACTTACATGGGGGAAAACATTTCAGTTTCTGAGATTTCTCCTTGGTTGCCTGATTTGAAGGTAGAAAGAGAAGCCAGAGGAAAAGTCACCAAAAAAAAAAACACAAAACCTTTTAAAAGAAATACTATGAAAAGAGCAAATCCTGAGAATTGTGTTTAATAACAGCTATGATGAATTTCCTGGCAGTCTGTACTGAGCAGCTAAAGACCAACCAGCATGTGAAGGAGGCTGAATTTGTTAGAATGGTCTAGAGCAGCCTAATAAAGAGTGCCAGAAGATTTACCCGCTTATATGTATAATTTTGAGAGATGAATAATTCTATATTTAACAAATCAGTTATGACCATCAGATTAATTTTTACAAAGAGCTTCCAGTTGGACTCAAACCAGGATCATAAAAAAAGGAAGAACAATGCTTTGAGCCATTAAGTTAGTGCCCCACAGAATATTTTAAAATTATTTAACACACATCAACTCAATGTCAACAACTCATCACAGATAAACTATCTAATTAACAGAACCCTTCATAGTATTTGATAACTGAGTCTTGGCTCTGTTTTTATACCAGAAGGGCAATCCTTGATAAGCAGAAATTATAAAAGCAGATTTTAAAAGCATTAATTCAGAAAAAATTAAATAAGTCTTCAATTAACCCCCTATGGGTATTTAAAATTATTCAAAACCACTTGGCTTATACATAAAACTCAGAGAGGCTGCCTTTGACCAGAGTGATGCTTTGTGTGGACTGTCAGCAAGGCTATTTTTATTCCCTTTGTTGTGCACCAGTACACATGCCCACAGTAATTGATATGTGTCCTGCGCTAGGGACAGATGAGTTTATCCTGTCGTTGAGCCCTTTACAAGATGCCTTAATTATTAGAGCTAATTTCAGGATTTGTGCTCAGTCTTCTACTTAGGAAGCTTGATTGTTTTCTCTTTCCAAGTCCACATTGGCATCATTTCCAATTACAAATCCAATAATTAGCAATTTGGCTCCCTATGGTCATGGAAAAAGGACAGCAAGAATGAGCAACAATAATAGTTCCTGTTTGTATGGTATTTTTTAAAATACAAAAATGTTATTATGGCTATAGTGTAGGGAAAAAAAATCTTATGAAAAAGTAGTAAAAGAATCTGAATAATTTCTGTAAGAACCATTGATTTTAATTTCTTGCAACTAAATGGAAAATTGTGGTTTCCAATGAAGAGAATTGGGAATAAAGCAAAAATAAGACATTTCCATTAAAAATGGTGCCCCAATGAATACAAGGTGGCAATCCAGAGGAGGCACAATTCAATTGTGATTGTTGCAATTAGGTAAATTAGATTACCAAGTGCTCACCATAAACGTTTGGTAGACGTGAACTCTTTTTTCGGCTGGGAATATTTCTTTGGGACCACATATTTAAGGCTTGCTGAATATTATCTTACATAATAGCTGCAATAGCAGATACATTCAAATAGTAGCAAAAAAAATGTACTTCTCAAGATCCCCAAATATCTACTGCTTGCTTCCATTTTGATGTATATATGTGCCAGTGAATAGATGGTTGATACCCTACTATTCATTGTAATTAACTCTGGGAGGTGGAACTACGAATCAATTTCGTTTTCTTTTTGTGTGTTTAACTCTATTTTCTGAAATGAGCATGCATTAATTTTGAAAAATAAGATAGTCCTTTTAAAAAGACTGATTTGTGATAGTTTTTCAGATGCATACATTCTGATTTCCAACATTTCATTGGGGGAAATCAGAATATACAATATAAACAAAACTTCAGCTAGTATTTCATTCTTGCTATTATACTGGTTTCTGGAGATGATTATTATCTAGATTTTATCTTATGTCTGAAACCCATTATTCAGACATAGAATAGACAGACATGGAACACTACTCTTAGGACTTTAGAAGAGTCTTGTTTCAGATGCACATAAATTCAAAGTTTAAAAACATTTCCTCATCTTCTTTCTTACTTGCTTATGGGTAGACTGACAAAGAGGATACTATAGCATTGGGGTTTCTCAATATTACATTAACATAGTACAACTAAGCTAGAGGACAAAAGTATATGCATTGGTTTGTGTAGGGATTTTCTTGACACACAGCTCATAAATGGGGACTTCTTGGAAAGTGGACTTTGATGTCACTATTATTAGCTTCTCAGAGTGGTCTAATCCCCTAGGAGAGAATTTAAGTTCCCTAAAGTTTCTTCTCTCGTTAGGATCATTTTACCTACTGAGTGATGACCTATCTTAATGAACATTGAGAAGATTCTAAAAACTTATTTGGAAGCTGAATATCACGAATTAGTTTTTTTATTTTTAGCCTATATTTCTCCTATTTTGTTCATTTCTTTAAAATTTTCTGCATCTGTGCCCAGATCACTGCATAGAGAGCATTTATGCACTTACAGGACAATATTAATCAATCCCTTAACCTTCTCTTTTCTGGGTCTAATTTCCTTCTTTACTTTAGAAAACACATATTTTCTATATGGGAAAAATAGGTGAAAGTCACCTATATGGAAGCCACCACTGTGGTATAATGAAATTCTCATTTTCATTTTTGAGACCTGAAGGCAGTGGGTTCTCTTTAGTCATGGTTCAAGATGACATGGGACCCCCATCCCTGGAAATACTGATTTTGTAGGTTTAGAGCAAGACATAAGCTTGCTCTTACATTCTTTAACACTATCATCTGAAGAAAAAAAAATATAGATATATTAAAAGTAAAAGATTACCAAAGATACCAAGAAACCACTAGTCAAAAGAAAAGACAAGGGACTATTCTAATATTAGACAAAGTAGAGTTCAGTTCAAGAAATGTTACCAGGGATAAAGAAAGTACTAGTATATAAAGATAATGGGGCCAACTTATAAGAGGCATTAGTTATCTTAAAAGTGTTTATGCTTAATTCAAAGTACATGACACCAAAAATTGGTAAACTAAAGACAGAATTAGACAAATCTATAATTAGAGATTTCAATATCCCCCTTTAAATGACTGATAAAAAATTAAAATATCAGCATATATCTAAGACTTGAATAACACTATCAACCAATTTGATCAAGTATATTATTTATAGAATACTCTTAAAATGCATATTCTTTTCAAGTACACATTAATCATTTAGGTAGATTATTTTGTGCCTTAACAGAAGACTCAATATATATATATCAAACTCTATACTCTATGAAAGAAACCTCTTGACACATAAAGATATATATATGTGTGTGTGTCAAGAGGTTTCTTTCATAGAGTATAGAGTTTGATATATTTTTATATAATTTAACAATGTAAGCCTTTTGTTTGGAATATTTGTAAATTTATTTCTAAGTACTTCATACATTTGAGCTGATTTTAAACTGCATTCTTTTTCTATCTTATTTAGTTATCTATTTTATATATTTTTTTCTATCTTTGGTTATCTATTTTACAATAAACTTTATATATTTAAATTATACAATTTAATCATTGTTTGGCTTGTATATGTACCAACAAAACAATCACCACAGTCAAGTAATGATCATTTCCATCATGGAACCATTATATTATACTAGTGTCCCAGTGCACAGATTCGTGCACATTGAAAGGAAATTAATTGGAAGAAATATTTTAATATTGCTATTTGGGTATTGCTAATGAAAAGAAAATAGGATTCTACTAAGTCTCCTATCTACCTACTCTAGGACTTCTGTGAGGATCAAATGAGATGAGGTATGGGAAAATGCTTCACAACCATTTGGTTAAACTGTAAAATGTTTGCACCTTGCTATAAAGCAAGTCAGGTTCCTGGGCTGAAGAAACTATAAAGAGGCTAGTCACTAGGGAGGGGAACCCGGGTGTTGCTATGTGATGTCATTACCTGGCACCCACAGCCACTGTTTCTGGGCTGGGCTGGGCAGTAGGCCGCATTTTGTGCCATGGGGTCTCGGCAGCATTAGCTGTGATTTGATGGGGTGTTGCTCTGGAGTGGTGGTGGAGCCTGTATCCCACTTGGGGGAAGCCCAGGGTTGTTTTGTGGGCGCCAGGTCTATAGTGCCATTTATTTTTAAACAGCTAGTGTGTGTCATGGCAGCTCCTGTGTTGAGCGTCTGCCCCCTGGTGGTCAGTGTGTGTCATAGCTATGAGTCGGAAGGACAAACACAACCTTTTTACTTAAAATGAGTGTTGATATAATCAGCTTTAAACTTGCCATCTTGCTATTCAGGTTTTATTTGTTTTACGTGTTCTTTGTTCTCTCCTCCTTCCCCTCCCCCAATTTCCTTTTCCTGTCAGATTAGTTCCTTTTAAATAAAATTTTATTTTATCTTCATTATTAGTATGTTAACTATATTTAGTTCATTTTCTATATGGGTGGTGTAGAGTTTATATACTTTTATCTTCAGATAATATAATACTTTCCATATGGTGTAAGAAACATAAGCATGTATTTCCATTTTTCCCTCCCCACTTTTGTGCTATTTTTGTAAAAAATTATACTTCCAAATCTACAAGCCACACAATATATGATTATTATTTTTCTTTATAAATATAAACAATAAAATGCCTCTTATGTTTTGTCATATACTTACCTTTCTTAACACTTTTATTTATTTATTTATTTTAATTGTTTTTTATTGTTTAAAGTATTACAAATAGTAGTACATATGTTTCCTTTTTTTTCCCTCCCATTGACCTCTCCCCAGCCTCCCCTTCCCCCCAGCCATGCCCTCACCTGCCCCCTCCCAGTGTCTTGTATCCATTGGTTATGCTTATATATATGCATACAAGTTCTTCAGTTGATCTCTTACAGCCCCTGCCCCTCAACCTCCCCTGCCTTCCCACTGTAGTTTGACAGTCTGTTCAATGCTCTACCTTCATTTTTTTTTCTCTTTAAAAAAATAGATTATTTATTCTGGTGAAATACACATAAAATAGCATTAACCATCTTAACCATTTTAAGTGTACACTTCAGTGTTACTAAATACATTTATAATGTGCAACAATCACCACCATACATTTCCATTATTTTTCATCTTGTAAAACTAAAATTATATTCTCATTAAACAATGATTTCCAATTCTCCCCATCCCCAGGACCCAGCAAGCACAATTCTACTTTGTTCCTATTAATTTGATTACTATAAATGCCTCAGATGAGTGGAATCATACTTGTCTTTTTAAAAAAATTTTTTAAAAAATTTTCTTTATTGATTAAGGTATTACATATGTGTCCTTATGCCTAAGTTTATTTTCCTTCTCCCTGAGGAACTTCCTTTAGTCTTTTTTATAGTTCTGTTCTGCAGGGGATGAATTGTCTCATTTTAAAATAAGCCTAACTAAATTTTTATGTCACCCTCATTTTTAAAGTGTATTTTTGCTGGGTATAGAATTTTAGGTTTTTCTTATTGCATATTAAATATTTTCTTATTCCACTATTTTCTGCCTTGCATGGTTTCTTATGAGAAGTCTACTACATTCTTTTTTTCATTTGTGCATATGTTTCCCCCGCCTTTGCTTGCTTAGATTGTGATGTCACTATAGTGACCTTAGAAATACCACTGGCTTAGGAATCAAAAGTTGCTTGCTTATTAATCTTAAGATTCTCCAACCCCCATTCCCAGGTCACGTTAATTCTATTATGATATCCCTTTGTATAGTTTTCTTCCTGTTTATTTTGCCTGATTCCCCCCCCCCCCAATTTATTTTAGAGGGAGAGAGGAAGGGGAGAGAGAGGGGAGAGAGAGAGAGAGAGAGAGAGAGAGAGAGAGAGAGAGAGAGAGAGAGAGAGAGCGAGCCTGGTTTTTGTTATTCTACTTATTTATGCATTCACTGTACATGCGCTGATTGGGGATCAAACCTGCAACATTGGTGTATGTGACAATGCTCTAACCAACTGTGCTGCCCAGCAAGGACTCTCTTGCTTGAGCTTTAGTGAGTTTCTTGGATTTGTGGATTTATAGTTTTTATCACATTTGGAATTTTTTCAGTGATTATTATTTTAATTTTTTGTCACCATTTTCTTTCTGGAACTTCAATTATCTTTATGTTAGGTTTGTTATTATCTCAAAATCTATTGATGTTCTCTTTATTTTTATTTCATTCTATTTTTCTTTGTGTTTTATTTTGTACTGACCTTTTTTATCTGTAAATTTTCTTCTTTGCATGTTTCATAACTTTAGTGTATGAGAGTAATATGAATTTTAGGGAGTTTTCTATAATTTTTGGCAGTAATACTTTGAATATGTGGGAGCTTGGGTTTGGGATAAAGTTCTTTGGATCCAATTTTATGCTTTAGGGTTTCATTTTAAGAACTGTTTCAAGAATTAGCCTAAACTAAAATATCCAGACATCTTTTAGTTTAGGCTAGTTTGCTGTCATTATAGAGGTAATGCACTTACTAAGGACTCTACTCCATGTCCCATGTTGTGGTAGTCATTCTACTCTGGCTGTTGAGAATAGAAGCTGTTTTTCGATCAATTTATTTATCAAGGATTGATCTGCCTGTTCCTTTCTCATCGTTCCTTTCCTGACCTCATACTTCTGTGCATATTAATATTTATCCAAGGACTCAAGTGGAATCTTTCTTCAGCTTTCCCGTTTTTCTCAGCTTTCTCTTAGTGACGATTCAACTTTCCTCTTGGACACTGTGGTCTTAAAACTGAGGTCACTTGGGCTTTCTGAAACTCTGAAATCTGTCTCTTAAACTCAGCATATTGCAATCTCTTTTTTTGTGCTATGGACTGGAAAATCCCTTCAAGCAGTGAGCTTGGGCACTTGTTTCTATTCTCTCAGGGATCATTATTTAGTCAGTGCTTCCTATGTCCAGTGTCCATTCCACTTCTTTTATCTAGTTTTCTAGTTGTTTAAGGATATAAGGAAAGTCCAGTAGCTTCATCATAGCATAATATGTTTAAAATGAAAAACAGGGAATTTATTGTAAAGCTAAAAGGGCATATCATAAAACCCAAGGAGGGCAAGAATACCAAGAATATTTAAGAATAAGGAATTTACAACCTTTAGCAACCCAGGCAGCACTTTATTTCCATCTCTCATCTGTACATCTCTCTGTCAGTCTCTGTGGACTGGACTGGCTTTCTCTCTGTTTCTCTAGGCTGTATGACTAAATGTGGCTACTCCACAGCTACTAGATTTACATAGAGTTCCAAATGCTTGCAGAAACTTCTTTCTGGAGTATTTTGCTTTACATAATAAATTGATTTACAAAAAAGTTTGAGATTACTAGAAAATATATTATTAAAAAATTTCATATTATTTACCTACTTTCAATAATATGCTTAATGTTATTAAATCTTGATAATTAGAGGTAGTGCTTGTTAGGTAACAATAGTAATTTGAATTCAATATTTAATATTATAATATCAAAATATCCCCCACTTTGTTTTACTCTTGTATAATCACAAGTCTTAATTTTAAAAAATACTTGTGGTTTTGTTGATATACTCATAATGATGTCTCTATTTGCTCTTGACTTAATGGAACTGATTTAGAACCCACATATGTAGACAAATAATTTAAAATTTCCTGCCAATATATATTACTTTATGTTCATCTGTACTCAATTTTGTTGCATTCCATTGTCTGATTAGCATTATTAAGGCCTTTCTGGAAGCCATCATATCTTCTCAACTTTGTCTCAACTAAATTGTTTTGTGCTGTTAATAATTTCTACATTTAAACACGTCATTAAATACATAGCATATGAATTTTCAGTCTAGTAAATTATTCTACCATTTGACATTGAACTTTTTTCACTGTAAAATAGATACCACACCTTTATCTTTAATAAATTAAGAACTATTTGGAATAAAACTGAAAGTTTATAACTTTACTAGTACATCTCTTGGAGCCTACAGTGCAATGCAAAAGAAATACCACTGGCTTAGGAATCAGTGTGTTCTTTAATGAAAGTGAGTGACAGGTTATGGCAAGCATGCAGTATTTGTTCAAAATATTACTTGAACAAACACATGAATAAAATGCAACATGAACTAACCTGTTTCATAAGTTAGCCATGAATCTTATTAAACTGGGGGAAAAAGCTATCTGCAAATATTCTCTAACAAAATATTTGATTATAGTGACTGTTATGAAACCTGTTTGTCTTTCCTAATTTCCCCCCAGTTTGTAAAGCTTGTTGCTATTTGATTTAAAAAAATAACTTGTAGATGACCTTTGAAAACACATGCATTACTGATTTTGTACCCTCCTAGACTGTTTGAATTTTATTTTAACATGTGCATATATTTCTTCTTAGAAATAAAATTCATATTAAAAATTCAAAATGAAAAACTCATAATAAAAATTGTTACTCAGACTTGACCCCAAAAGCACAATTTGTAAACGGAAAAATTGGTAAGTTGGACTTTTTCATAATTTAAAACTGTTGCTCTGCCAAAGACTCTGTTGAGAGGATAAAAAGACAATTACAGAGTAGGAGAAAATATTCACAAATCATATATTTTGACAAAGGACTTGTATCTAGAATTTATAAAGAACTTTGAAAACCCAAATACAACAAAGCAAACAATCCCATTAGAAAATGGGCAAAAGGCAGGAGCAAACATTTCACTGAGGAGGATAAACAGATGGGCTAATAAGCATGTGAAAAGATGCTCAACATGATTAGCTGCTAAAGGGAAGGGCAAATTAAAACCACAGCTAGATATCAAGCACCCCTATCAGAATGGTTAAAATTAAAAAAAGAACAACACCAAATTCTGGTGATAGAGTAGAGAAATTAGTTCATGCATACGTTGTTGGTGCAATTTAAAATGGTACAGTTACTCTGGTAAAGTGTGTGGCTTTGGGCTTTTTTTCCTCCTCAAATCTAAACATGTGCTTACCATATGACCCAGCAAATGCATTCCTGGGCATTTATCCCAGACATAGGAAAATGTACATTCACACAAGCTATACATGAATATTCAAAAACAGCTTTATCATAGTAACCCCAAACTGGAAATAATTCAAATGTCCTTCAATGGATGAATGGTTAAACAAACTATGGTACATACTTCCTATGGAACACTACTCAGCAATAAAAAGGGGAGAACTTGATATATCTCTTGGATGGATTTCAAGAGAATTATACTGAATGAAAAAAGCTACTTTCAAAAGCTTATATGCTGTATGATTTCATTTATATAAGTCTTGAAATGACAGAATTATAGAAATGGAGAACAGATTAGTGGTTTCCAGGGGTTAGGAGGGAAATGGGAGGAGACTGCTGTGGTTGTGAAGGGTTGCGCCAGAAATCCCTGTGAGGGAACTGTTTGGTATCTTGACCATGTGGTGGTCACATCTATCTACAAATGTAATAAAATTGTATACAATTATAAGCACACACAGACATGAATTCATGTAAAACTAGTCAGATCTGAAGAAGAGCAGGGATTGTATCTGTTAATTTCCTGGCTGTGATATTGTATTATAGTTATGCAAGATGTTACCATTGGGTGAAATTATCTGAAGGGTATTTGGTCTCCCTTTATTATTTTTGAAACTGTATGCCAGTCTACAGTGAATTCAGCTATCAAGTGGTTGATTGTATCAGGTCAGACAGCCTTGGGGGCGGCCCAAAAGGAGCAATTCATTGTGAATCCTGAAGGGGATGCTAAGGAAAGAGGCTGAAGTGTCTGATTCAATAGGAGTATATTAGATAAGTGCTGGCATTTATGTCATAGATCCAGGTTGATAGAAGCGTGACTGTAGACTGGGATTTTTGGAAGTAGGTGATAAGATGGAATGTAGAGTGTTTATTGGGAATTAATATCTATGAAGCAGAGGATGGAGAAGAATGGAGCCCTAGGGGCAGAACTGCCTTTCAGAGTCATCCCGAGTGGCACCCATGGCCTTGCTCAGTCACCAGATGTGGACCACACCCAGTGGGCGTGACCTCAGGTAAAATGGCTCTCTGTAGCTGATGCAGATCCTAAAATGCCGCTAGCCGGAGGCTGTCTGCTGACTGCACACCTCACAGCTGGGCAGCATGTCTTCCCTGGAAAGGGAGCCCAAGCAGTGTGTCTCTGTGACTACTATAGTTGGCATATACAGACCCACATCAGTGACTGGGTTAATACTGAACTCAAATAAATAAACAAATATGCAGGTCTCCTTAAAACACAATGGGATGTAACTATCTAAGAATAGGAGTGATGCTAGGAGGCGCTTTCTTCTCTCTTCAACTGATAAGGATATGAAGATATGCAGTGAACATGGCATACAATTTGCTCTTTTAGGTCTCCCATTCTAGAGAGTGTTTGCAATTGTTGGATTATTAAGAAATACCAGTTGAAATGGTGCAAGGGCTTTATTATGATTGACTTTGCAGAGTAGACGTTTTAACCCACCACTTCCTGATCCAAGGGACAGCCAGTTACTACCTAGCTGTCAGTTGCAAAAACTGCTGACAAAATCTCACTAACTGAACTGATTTCACCCTCCATTTGAGCAATGTGTTGTTTTACAGATATAAGAAGTTGCTGTTACGTTCCACTTAGGACTCTCCCAATGCATTCATAAGGAGATGGTTAGAACTGGCATGTAACACAGAAAAGCTTTTCAAAGGAGCCTGTGAGCATTTCCTTATTCCTGCCGTATGGAACCTGAAAAAAACTCTATTGTTACATTTCTTATGGAGTTCCCCAATGCCTCTTATAAATGAGCCATATTTAGTTTTAAACAAATTTCCTGAGGTAAACATATATTTTCCTGGTGTTCAGCTCTTTTGGTGAGTTTCCAAAAAACTTGGAAGTGAGTTAGTGTGCAATTTGCATCCAAATCTTAGCCAAGGGGATGTGGTTTATTATAATACATGGACCTCCTAATTATTGAGCAGCTCAAGAGAACTTGGCCCAATGTGCATCTGTTCTTGCTTGACCACACTGCCAAACATAATTTGGCAAGCACAAAAATGTACATTGAGCAGACCTACAGTCTCATTTGCATTAGGGTTTGTGGTAATTATATGAAAGCTTTAACTGCATGAGCTTGTCCTCCCTTTTTAGATCACTTCACTTCTAAAAAATAAACAAGAAGTACCCCCTTCCCCCAAGACTTTTTCTTTTTATGTGTTTTTTAGGTTTCTTGATGTGATTTAGTTATTGCCCAAGTGTTAGTTCTGCTTATATGTGAAGAGAAAACCTCTTTCCCACATATTTTATGCAGACTTTCTTCTGTTATCCTTGATGTCTATGGGTTGCTGTGCAGGTTTCAATTTATATTTGATATCATTGCTCTTGAATTAGGCTACTACTTACCAGATGTCTGCATTATTTGGGAATTTGCATCCAAGAATCAATGAGTAGGTTCATCCTCTAATTGTTTTAAGGAGTAATAAGGAATCATAGAGCTTTAAACTAGAAATCATAAAGTTCCCATTGAATTATCTTTGCGGGGGAACCTTAAATAAATCACTAAATTTATCTGAGTTTCCATTTTCTTATTTATGAAATGGAGCTTGTGATGACTGCTTTAGTTACCTTGTGTAATTGATTTGGGCCAACTGGAAGAAAATATATGAAAGTGTTTTGATAAAAATGGTATGGATGACTAAGTTGTTCAAAATGTACATAATTGCTATGTACATACCAGTGCATATACAGTATTTCTAGTGAACAATGTAGAACACTGCACAAATCACTCTCAGAGAAGCTCCAGTCAGCATAAGGGTTCTAGGATTTGGGGTTTGTATGGCTCTAGAGCTGCCCTGTCCAATATGGTAGCCACTAGCCACATGTAGCCATTGAGCACTTGAAATGTAGCTAGACCATCATGAGATACACTGTAAGTGTAAAACACACACAATATTTCAGGCAGTATGAAACAGAGTGTAAGCAATTTCATTAATATTTTATGATGATTGTTTCTAGTATATTGAATTAAACACAGTGTATTATGAAATTGTTTCTGTTACTCTTTTTAAATGTAGCCAACTAGAAAATTTGAAATTACATACATGGCTCTCACATTATATTTCTCTTAGTGCTATTCTAGGGCATAAAGCTATTGGGATATCTGAATTATATCCAAAGCCAACTAAAGAGAACTTGAAGCACAAAGTACAAAGCAACAGAGTAGTGACTGGGGATACCAAGCTAGAAATGGTGGATTTGGAAGGCTATGTAATAAATGGAACTTAGAGAGAATTTTTGGAGCATGTATTAGAATTGTATTTCTAGAAAGCCCTCGGCTTTGTTTTGTGGGTCAAGAAGAAGCTGTTAAAGTTTCAATCAGTTCAGATATACCAGTATTATTCTTCAAAAACAATTATATTGAATAAAACCACAACAGTATAGCACCTTCAGGAATGTATACTTTGTTGTGTGTGTGTTTGAATACTCAGGTTATTTTCATTTTATGCTTAAATATCAAAGCTAAGGCAAAATTTGAAGCATTTTATATGGAAATATTTCTTAAAATAGTATCTTAGGAACTTTTTGCCTTATTATACAGAATATACTGTACATAAGTTTTGTGAAATTCTACTTATGCAGATAATCATAGATGAAAGGTATAGTTTTATGTAATATATTAATGACACAAATAATATCACAAATGCCCTCTTGCTCCAACACTAAATGGCCTCAGTTGGTTTGAGTTATGTATCTATATTTTTTCCCACATTTCCTCTTGCTATCAGACTACCAACCAGCACATTCTTGTACTCTCAATGTGTTTGCAAAATGCAATATTCACCCATTAATTTGTCACCTCTAATCTGCTATAGGACTTGAAATTTAAAATAAAAAGGCTCTTTGAACTATAGAAAAAGCACGTGTACATGTGTTCTGAGGATTCTCCCCCATAACTTTTGATGGTTACATTTGTGACATTAGTTTAATCACCGGTATTTTTGTTGTTTCAAAGTTATCTGTGATCTAAGGTTATTTGTCTAAGAGCTAAAGTTTCAAATAGTTGAGATTTGAATATGATAAATTTCATTGTGTCAAAGAGTCAGAAATAACAGACCTGCTCTGGATTGCCAAGCAGGACACATTGCTTTCTATTAGGAAGGGGCATAATGCTTCCAACTTGTTGAGATCCACTACTAAGCTATCTGTTCTGGAGCACCGAACTCAAGCATCAGCTTAGAACTCAGGTATTTTCTGATTATTTTACATGTGATTTCTTCACATTTTCTGCAAAGTCATTGAGAAGGAGACAGGAGAAGAGATAATAGCAAAATAGGTTTGCCAAATGCTTGGTAATATTACTTATAAACTTATTATTTAGATAATACTCTGTTAAACATAATCATGAGAACTAAATGAAATAACCACATAAATATATATGGATTTCTGGTTAAGTTGGCCATCTTTTTACTTTTTCTTTCAAATATTTTTGTTGATTTCAGAGAGGAAGGGAGAGAGAGAGATAGAAACATCAATGATGACAAAGAATCATTGATTGGCTGCCTCTGTACTCCCAACACTGGGGATTGAGCCTGCAACCCCAGCATGTGCCTGACTAGAAATTAAACTGTGACCTCCTGGTTCATAGGTTGATGCTCAACCACAGAGCCACATCAGCTGGGCAAGTTGGCAGTCTTCAATGGCTATTTTTATCCAATCTTCTTTTTAAATAATTAATTATATGTTTTATGAGCATAAAGATGTTTCACCTAAACTTTATGATAGTCAAAAACATGTTTCGACCATTGTAGGTTAACTGAAAAAGGTACAAGAAAATGTCTCAGTGTTCTGTCTGTGAGATTGAACTTTTTGGAGCTGCACATGCCACAAATGGTAATCACTAATTGCACAGTCTGAAAGAGCAACCACTGTGTTATTGCTAGGAGATGCCCACTGACTGTTTAGTCACTCAGGACTGTGTTCCCTGTGAGATGACAGTACAATGCAATTCCATAATGCAGTGCAATTGGTGTTACGGGCATGAGAGACTGGAGCTAATCTTGTCTCTGTCCTGTAACAGCTGAGTGGTCCTTCCTTTCTGTTCTAAACTCCTCCCTACTCATCTGTGACATAGTGATAGTGCTAGTACCTAGTCCTGGCACCTAATTAGAGTAATTAGCTATTATTGTTGCATTTAGGCCCAGTGACAGTTTATAAACAAAGTTGAGAAAAGAGACATGAATTTTCTTCTATAGTTTTTGCTTCTGAAACAGTCAGAGCAGGATATGTTTATTTGACATTGAATTTTAGAATGATTCAACTAAGGATAAAATGACCAACTTTACAGAAAGACACCGGCTGTGAGGAAAAGCAGTAATAGCATCCATAATGAGAAACCCCGAAGAGAGTTGATCAAATTTCATGCCCAAAAACAGACTATCAACTTGACCAATATGGAGAGCTACATAGTCATGTGTCAACAAAGCCACATGGAGATGAATATCACATAAGTACAAGCAATCCAGAACTTTAAAAAGGACTATTATTGAATTATCAGAAATGATCAGTAAACTTTCTGCCACCATTCTCTTTCACTAACTAATATTATCACCAACACTAAAGAAATAGAGGTTCCAAAACTGAAAAAGAAATATTTCACCACAAATCTAGCAAAACAATTGTTGATGTGTTCTAAATATGTTGTTGAAATTATTCTTTAAGTTGAAACTTACTGTCATCATTTTCATTGTTAGTTTAATGTGCTGGGTGCTTTCTGCAAGTGTTTATTCTTTAATTTTTATAGCACTTCCTTTATTATTCTCATTTTACAAATGAAAAACTTGAGTTACAGAAGGACTAATTAAATTGTCATAAATTAGCTAGTAGGAGGCAATATTTGAACCCAGGTAATTTGCTTTTAATTATCAAGTGAGGGCAGAATGATTGACAATTGTTTAGCTTAAAAAACAAGTAAGAATCAGTTTATATAATAAAGACTCAGAAGTGATAATGTATTAATTATTCTTCTCTATAGAACACATAGACTCAATCAGTTTGACCCAAACTATCTTAAAATGTTTCTCTATGTCACTGAATACCTAATATAAAAATAATTATTTTTTATATCATTATTGATATGCATAGAGATTACATCCCAAAATATAAATAGGCACAAATTCTACCCAAAGAGCCAAGATAGTTTCTGAAGCTTGTTATCTTGTTTATGAGCTCTATTGTAGATTCCACACTAGTTATGTCAGATCTTTCTCTTAGGTTGATGTCTTAGTCTGTTCAGGTGGCTGTAGTAAGCTACCATAGACCCACTGGCTTTCAAAGAGTAGGAATTTATTTCTCACAGTTCTGGAGGCTGGAAATCTGAGATTAGGTGCCAGCATGGTTGGGTTCTGGTGAGGGCCCTCTTCCAAGTTGCCGACTGCTGACAGCTCATTGCATCCTCACGTGGCAGAGAGAAGAGAGAGAGAAAGCAAGCCCTCTGGTGACTCGTATAAGAGCATTAATTCCATTCATGATGATCTACCCTCCTGGCCTCCTCTCATCCTAATTACCCCCCAAACCCACTACATCCTAATGGCATCACATTGGATAGTATGTAGGTTTCAAAATATAAATGTTGGGGAATATTTAGTCCATGACAGTTGAGTAGAACTGTAATTCATTCATCAGATCTAAAATCTAGCCATTGCATCAAGTAACCAAATCCTTTGACATTTTCAGAGTAAACCATCTATGTGAAAGCATTTTGAAAACTACCAATATAAAATTAATTGTAACATTATTTTGAATCTCTATTCTCTTTGGCTACATAATCCATAGACAAAAGAGGCTGAGTTTTAAATTGTTTTCCATTTCTACTCACTTTGGCTCTCTGAAACTCTGGGCCAATCAAATTTCTAGTAGAAAATGTTTATTTCTCTGTTCAATGAAGCATACCGTATGCCATCAGATAGCATAAGTTCTGATGGTGTTGTGAAGGCCTGAGATCTGAACAGAGTAATAGTTACCCTTGATGCAACTCTGTAAATTATGCTAAGCTTCCTGAGAGTCAGGACTAGAGATTTATTTAACTTCTAGAGGCCTGGTGCACAAAATTCGTGCACAGAGTGGGGAGGTGTCCCTCAACCCGGCCTGCTCCCTCTCCAATCTGGGACCGCTCACAAGGACTGCTGGCTCCTAACCTCTCCTGAATGCCTGATTACCCCTAACCACTTCTGCCTGCCAGCCTGATCACCCCCAACTGCCCTCCCTTGCCACAACACACCTCCTCTGCTGGGACCTGCCTTCTTAACATGAGGCAGCAGAGATGCCAGAACCGGCCTCCTCCTCACCCTGTGGAACCACGAAAACCCCAGGCCTCCCTGTGCGGACCGGCTGCCTGGCTCCGTCTCTGCCATGCACGTGGCCATCTTGTGGTGACGTTGCACACAAGGACCACCTGGTCTTTTATTAGTACAGATTCTTCCCCAACATCAAGCTTTAGGAGACACAATAAATGTTTGTAGATTTTAATTTCTTACTGTAATCCATTGGTATGGTGGTGGCAAGGAGGAAGAGAAATTGTATTAGATGCTGTGTCCCAACCTGGTGCTGACCTAGTTTTCTTCCATTTATTTTGTGCAAGGTACAGGTGAGGAAGTCTGTTTTGATCAGAGTAAGTTATTTATGCTCCATAATGGTGCTATCAAAAGCCTATAGTCCACTGTCTGAATGCACATAATTCAGTGGCAGGGAGCTTGGTAAACAATTTCAGTTGTTCATCAATTATAATTCCTTAGGTCCCCCTGACCAGAATCCTTGACCGTTAGCAATACGGGGCAAAGAAGCATCAAGGCCCCTAATGTCCCAAGGAATGTCAAGTAAGGATCTCACAGCTATATGAGATAAACATGAATAATATAATTCCAATTTTCACTATTATGATTTCTATTAATAGTGATACTTTACATTCTCTTTTGAATTTAGAATTAAAAATATATATGTTTTAATTAATAGGAGTTATGGTTATTCATGACATATAAATATGTCCCCTGTGATACTATCTTGATACTTACTCTTTGTCTCATATATAGTCTTTTATGGTGTTATGAAATCTAAGCTGGAGAGACATAGTACAGTCTAGATTACTTAAGGTCAAATTTCATTCTTAGCCCTATAAGTGTTCATAGCAGCACAATTAACAATAGCTAAGATTTGGAAGTAGCCTAAGTGCCCATCAGCAGAGGAGTGGATTAAAAAACTGTGGTACGTCTACACAATGGAATACTGTGCTGCAGTAAAAAAGAAGGAATTCTTACCAGTTGCAACAGCATGGATGGAACTGGAGAGTATTATGCTAAGCGAAATAATCCAGAAAGGTAAATATCACATGATCTCATTCATTTGTGGAATATAATGAACAACATAAACTGATAAACAAAAACAGATCCAGAGACAGAGAAGCATCAATCAGACTGTCAAACCTCAGAGGGAAGGTAGGGGAGGGTGGGTATAAAGGGGAGAGATCAACCAAAGGACTTGTATGCATGCACATAAGCCTAACCAATGGACACAGACAACAGGGGGGTAAGGGTATGAGTGGGGAAGGGTTAGGAGAAAATGGGGGTATAAGGACACATATGTAATACCTTATTCAATAAAGGAAAAATAAAGTATATAAACAGCTAGAAAATTGAGGTGAAAGATGCTGAAGTTTTCGATTTGCTCAGCAATACCCTGCAATGAAATCAGCTTTCCTTTGTGAAATCCAAAAGTAAACACTAACATTTGAATTATATTGAATCTAATATCAAAGTCATGCTTAGACTGGGCTTGAAGCTAGAAGGGATGGAGGAGGAGAAACTCTTCTTTCTACACGGACTGTAACACTCTAGCCTTTTATACATTTCTAGTGAAACTTATTTAATCTACCTTGTCATGTGCTGACGTTTAATAAACACCTCATTCCTCTTCAGCTGTTTTTAACAGTGAGCTACAGAATGATAAATCCCTGGCTGGTTAACAATATTTAAATGACCGAACAGGTTCTCTCTTGAAAAATAAGGTTAATGGAAAGAATTTCTATTTTACTGTGATTTTCTCCATTCTGTCAACTGTATACATGTGCACACCTGCAGTGTCTAGTGCTCACTATCAGAAAATGATACTTTTTTTTTGCAATGGTAATGATGCTTCTATAATATTATGCACATGGTTCCCTTTGAATGACACATAATTCATTACTCTCTTTTGTTGGTTAATACTTTTATGAGGTTCCCCACTCCAGACCAATGCAATATGTGCCTCCCTGTGCACAGCACACATCTTCAAAGAACGCTAACACTTTAAAAATTTGCTGGCTAATGTGTAATCTGCAGAGAATGTCCTCCTTATCTGACAAACACCATCTCAGCTCAGGAAGCCACGTTCAGTCCGTCTATCAGATCTGACATTGGTGGTATCCACACCGCCCTTCCCAGCACACACCCTGCCTTTAAAGACCTTCCCATCCCTGTTATTGGTCTCACAGATGATAGAGTATGACACTCCATAAACAATGAGCTAGGCCTTTTGTAGGCTGCTTTGCTTTTCTTGGCTTCAAACTGCCACTGAATGTCAAATCAATTTGGCTTTCATTAGAACAGCTTTATATGTGCAAATGTATTTGGGTCTGGTTGCCACTATTTTTTTTTCATATTTCCATTCTCCTTTCTATTCCTCTTCTTCTCTTCAAGATGATGCAATTTTTCTCTAATCCATGCCAGCACCTGTTTCTTTAAAAGAAGGAAAGAAAAAAAAAGAACGAAGAGAAAGAAGCGTGAGAGAAAATGCTCAGTGTGCTGCTCTTTATCACAATCAGCCTGAACACCAGGCTGGCACAGTGTGGCTCAAGTTTCCCCAGAACAAAGAGAAAAGGTCTCGTTGCCACAATATTGTACATCACAGGGCCCAGATAAAGTCAGGAGTCTGTGTAAACCTTGTTCCCTGATGTCTGGGGAGACGGCTGTCGAGATAAAGCAAGGTGTGTAAGCCGGTGTATTGATAAGTGACGAAGCCAGCAAGGAATCGGGTGCAGTGCTTAAGGCAGGCTGAGCCAGCCAGACCACCCTGCTTGAAGGAAGACCATCTTCCTCTCAAGTTGGGAGAAATAGAGGGCTAACCTTAGACAAGAGCACAGACCTAAAGAGGCAGCAAGAAGCGGGTGATGAATAGACTGCAGGAGAGAGACCGATGAAAACATGAACTAGAGTCTGGCCAGTCTTTTTATGTTTCCCTGAATGCATACATGTTTCAGTTTGTGTAAGAGTATTTCCACCCCACCCCAAGACATAAACTGTAAGGTCTCAGATTCAAATAAGCCACTTTACCAAAAAGAAAATGTGCAATGTGTCTGATGGCCTTTTAACAAAGTGAGGATAGGTGGATTTTGACTTCACTGCTACACACTCTAGTTGGATTTATTGATGTAAAAGAAATAAGAAGGTGGGTGGAATACACATCTACAAACTAGGTAGTTATAATTCTTAATATTGTCTGATTCCTGAGAAATTTGGGTATTGGAGACTTCACAAATGTATATTTACATTAATTTATTGAGCACTTATTATATGCTCTCAAGTTGGGAGAGCACGGTTTCTAGGTGCTTGGAATACATCCGTCTGTTAGAAAGTGATGTGTTAATGAAATTTTTAAAAATTGAGTAAGGAAAGAGGACTGAAAAGTATCAGGGGAAACACTTTGTCAGGTATATGATTGTCTAATCACTAAGCTTTACACATGAAACTAATCTCTCTATTTAAAAGGCTAATATACAATATTCGACAGTCCAACCAGTGGCTATGATGTGCACTGACTACCAGAGGGCAGACACTAATGCAGGAGCTGCTGTGATGCGCCCTGGCATTCAACAGAGAAATGGCACCAGGACCACAAAGCACACTCAGCTTCCCTCAAGTGGGACACAGGCCCCACCACCACCCTGGAGCGACACCCCACCAAATCTCAGTGGACGCTATCAAGATCCCATGGCACCAAATGCGGCCCACAGCCCAGCCCAGTCTGGAAACAGTTGCTATGGGGACCAGGTAATGATGTCACGTAGCAACACCTGGCTTTATATTTTTAGTGACAATTAGCCTCCTTGTAGTTTCTTCAGCCCAGGAATACAACATGCTTTATAGCCAGGTGGAAACATTTCACACTTTAACCAAATGTCTGTGAAGTATTTTTATGTGCCTCATCTCATTTGATCCTCACAGAAGTTCTGAATTGATAGTTAGGAGACTTGATGGAATCCCATTTTCTTTTCATTAGCTGGAAAATGGAAATTTTGAAAGCTTAGAAAAACTTGACTCATCTGAAAAGAAGTAAAAAATGGTGGACCTTGAAAATGACTTCAGGCTTTCTCATTGCACAGAATGTAGTCAAAGACTGCTGCAGTTAAATATTTTATCCTTTGTTATCCCTGCATGATCTATAATAATAATCTGCTTCATGTTGATATTTACTGATGTATTGCTGACAACTACCTGAAAGAAGTTGGGGTGCTTCACTGAGCTGGAAAAAGTTTAGCTAAATCAGAAATCAGGTCTAATTAAGCAATTTTATTCTCTTTATATAAAAGGCTGGGTTGACTCATGCACTGTGTGGTGCATGTAAAGTTCTCATTGGTGCCAATTGCACACTTGTGTTTCAATGTGTCATTGTGGATTGTGAATTTGGGTTACACTTCTATTGTAAAGAAAAGGTGAATGGCGATATTAAACTATTTCTTTTAATTTCCTTTCAATGTGCACCAATCTGTGCTCCGGGACACTAGTATACTATAATATTAAATGTAAACTGCAATAGAAAAGTAGCCATTAAGAAAATAAAATGAAAAAAAATTATTGCCCATTTGTTTATATTTTTTAATAGGAGAATCAGGGTAGATATTGAGAAAGTGAGTTTTGAACAAAACCTTGAAGAAAATAAGGGAAGGAGCTATCTGTAAATCTGAGAAAGAAGGTGTGGTAACCTCTTTCACGTCCCATGTGGTTCAGGGTTCCGGTTCAGGGTTCAGGTTCTGGAGAGGGCCACACACAAATGAAAAGAGACTAGAAAAGCATTAATTTGGGAAATGGGAGCCAGGCTGAAGTTCAAGATAGGACTACTCCCACTCTAGCTTTGCCATCCCTTTTATTATTAAGATTATAGGATACACCCACATCCCCTAGGCAGGAAACTCCAATAATAGCCAATCAGTGAATTCACTTAAAACTAACAGGTGGAGGCTGCTTCACCTACGAATATCTAATGATAAGTTCTAACCCTTTAGAGCAATTAAGGTTGACCAGTCCTCCAAATTCCCTGTCCACATCTTTTTATTACTAAAACAGCTAGAGGCCTGGGGCATGAAATTCATGCATGGGGAATGGGGAAGAGGGTCCTCCTCAGCCCAACCTGCACTCTCTCCAATTTGGGATCCCTCTCACAATCCAGGACTGCTGGCTCCCAACTGCTCGCCTGCCTGCTTTCCTGATTGCCCCTAACTGCTTCTGCCTGCCAGCCTGATAACTCTCTAACCACTCCCCTGCCAGCCTGATTGATGCCTAACTGCTCCCCTGCAGGCCTGGTTCCCCCCTACCCCAGCTGCCCTCCCCAGCCAGCCTCATCACCCCTAACTGCTTTCACCTTCTGGTCTGCTCTCCCCCCAACTTCCCTCCCCTGCAGGCCTGGGCCCTCCTCAACTATCCTCCCCTGCAGCCCTGGTCCCTCCCAACTGCACTCCCCTGCCAACCCCGTCACCTCTAATTGCCCTTCCCTGCCAGCCTCATTGCCCCTAACTGCTCTCCCCTGCTGGTCTGGTCCCCCCCCAGCTTTCCTCCCCTGCAGGCTTGGGTCCCCCAAACTGCCCTTCCCTGCAGGCCTGGGTACCCCCAACTGTCCTCCCCTGAAGGCCTGGTCACCCCAACTGCCCACAACTGCCCTTTCTTGCAGGCCGTATTGTGGTGGTCATCTTGTGTCCACCTGGGGGCAGCCATCTTTGACCACATGAAGTGGCCATCTTGTATTTTGGAGTGATGGTCAATTTGCATATTACTCTTTTATCAGATAGGATGATCAGCTTCCAGCAGAAGGCACCAGGCAGAGGGAACAGCCCATGCATAGGCTCCTATGTGGGTGCATGGCCAGAATGCATGAAGGGCATGTGGCCAAAGAACATGAGCCAGAGACAGGACAGTAGAGGGACCATCAGAGAGGTAATGTAATCCCTGTAGTCTGCTAGAAAGCCCAAGGTTTTGTATTTTGAGCAAAATGGGGATTTAGTGAAGTGTTTTGAGGAATCATATGATGTGTACACCATACATTTGTTTATATAAAAATATGTTTGTTCTGATTGTAACCAGTTTGAAGTTTGTAGAATGTCTCAGGAAGCCTGATATGTGAAGAAGAATTAGACCAGGACACTAGACTTTGTGTGAATTTCTAGGAAGGATTCTAATAAGGATGAAATCAAACCCATACCAAAGAGCTCACTTAGGATGCCAGAGCCAAAATCTTCCTGGGTAGGTTATTGGAGAAATCATCAAGGAATTATAAGTAATGCCTAGAGATAAGAGCACAGAATGTATGTACACTCAAGAAAATTAAAGTAAATCTGACTTGCCCTGCAGCAGATATTGTAAGTAGACTTACTTAGGTTTCTACCCCAGCTAAGCACAGTCTGTGCTTTCAGACTAGTTAATTAATATCTTTGAACCTTTGTCTCCTCATTGTAAGATGGGAATAATAACCCCTCCCTTGCACATTTGTTTTGAGGGTTCAATTGTACATCCTATTTGTGTTTGGCATAAAGCATATGTTGAACACATTGTAGCTTTCTTCCCCTGTAATCTCCATGGATTTCCTACTCAAGTATTTTCAAATTTTTCCACAGATGTTAGTGACCAATTGGAGCAGTGGGGGAGAAAAGCATGATAACATGGAAGATGTCTGATTCAATCAGGCTCCCACAACTGCCCAGGAAGGTGATGTGAAAGATTCACTAACCTATACATGTCTAGGCATCACAAACCTTAGAAGTCACAGTGCAAAACAAATACAGCAAAGGCACTTAAACAAAGGGGGCTTCATCTGGCCACTTTAAAACCTTCAGCAGCCCTAGCTTATTTAGCTCAATGGATAGAGCGTCGGCTTGTGGACTGAAAGGTCCTGAGTTTGATTCCAGTCAAGGGCACTTACCTAGATTGCAGGCTCAATCCCCAGTGGGGGACATGCAGGAAGCAAATGATCAATAATTCTCTCTAATCATTGATGTTTCTATCTCTGTCCCTGTCCCTTCCTCTCGGAGAATCAATAGTAACAAAACCAAAAACATTCTGTTAAAAACAATAGCACAAAACTGCAGTGGATTCACCTCACAAATATTTGTTAAATCTGGCTGTGTGAGCACTGAGAGAGACGAGGCATTGGCCTTGCCCTTCAGAGGCTTCAGGCCTGTGGGAGGAGTTCAGAGGACTAGCTAATTCTTTCTCCTCAAATGTTTTAACTCATTAATTTATTGTATTCAGAATAAAACCATCATCATCTATACCATGCAGAAATATTCCTCTTGTTTGTCTTGTTGACAAATAGTCACACTATCCTATCTAATAAAAGAGTAACATGCAAATGTGACCGTACCTTGGCTCCTGATTGGCTATGCTACCAGTCAATCAGGAGCGGTGGGTGGGGCTGTGCAGTGCATGTCCAAGTGCCAGTTTAGGCCCGATCCCACCGGGATCTCATATTGGAGAGGATGCAGGCCGGACTGAGAGACAACCCCCACCCAACCCCCCGTGTGCACGAATTTCGTGCACCGGGCCACTAGTTATGTAAGTAAACTGATATGAAGAGATTAAGAGAAATGCTGCTGTATATTAGAGCACGATTGCAGAATTCATCATTCTCCAGAAGGTTATTTTCTCAAGATCAGGGTGAATAGCTATATTTAAGAATAGTGTTTGGATGGTGGAGAGCAAGAGCTAAGAGACTCATTGTGTCTCTTATCGCAAAGAGCAAAATACTTTAACTTCTTTTTTTTCGGACAGATGCAGGCCAAAATCTTCCTAGAATTGATTTAATAACACTGGAGAGAAAAAAAGTGAAGTAAAACTTTCTAGCCCTAAAAATTCTTAAAAATATTCTTTAAAGGATACAACAAATAAAGAACAGAAAAACTCTTTAAGTTCTTGGGCCCCACAAATGAGATTTTAGTAGTGGCAAGTAAAACATATTGATTGGCACCAAAGTATAAGATCTTTGTCACCATCTGTTTCCTGATTGTGTCAGCAAGTATTTTTTCCCCACGAGAGTGTGAGAATACACCATAGCCTAAAAGTATCAAAGTGTCAATTATGCACCACATTTAAAAGTTGGAAGCCCAGTTCATGAAAGTCAGTGACAAAAGTCCTGATTCCTGTTTCTTCTCAAAGTGAAATCCTTACACTTCATTCATTTTGCAACCCACAAAGACCTGATGGCTCCAGGGCGCAGCGGGGTGGGAGCTGAGGCAAGAGGAGAGAGGGAAAGTCATCTTAAATGAATATTTATTGAAAGCTTCCTCCATGCAAGTCACTTTGCTAGGATATGAAGTTATTATGAATGCTATATGCAAATAATTTCTAACAAGTATGGGGTGACAGGGAGGAATAAAAATTGAAAAGAGAAGAATGAATAAACAGGCAAACATTTGGTAGTCTGGGCTAGAAAAATGGAAATGAGACACGGATGGTACTAGTTGAAAAGTAGGCTATGAACAATGGAAGTTTGAAAGGATGGGATCTTGTAGAAAGACTCCAAGTCCAGCCTTATTAGGCTGTCATCAAGATGATCCCCACCTCTCTTTTCTCTTATCTAGTAATTTTCCTGTTGTTGCTTAAATTTGACCTGTGATATCCTTTTCTTACTTCCCTCTCTATGATAATCATTGCTATTGTTAATCCCAGCTACTGGTTATGCTGATTTCTTTGAGTTCCTTCATATGACACTCTATAATCTAGGTAGAGAGAAAAATCCCCTTCCTCTATCTGCTCTGTTTATTATTTTTTTTTAAATAGATTTTTATTGATTCTAGAGAGTAAGGGAGAGGGAGAGAGAGATAGAAACATCAATGATGAGAGAGAATCATTGATTAGCTGCCTCTTGCATGCCTCCTACTGGGGATCAAGCCCACAACCCGGGCATGTACCCTTGACCAGAATCAAACCTGGGGCTCTTCAATCCACAGGCTGATGTTCTATCCACTGAGCCCAATCAGCTAGGGCAACTCTGATTTTTCTTTTATGTGTCTGAAGCCAAAATTTGGAGGGGCTCTCAGGTTCTGCACATTCTCTTACCTATATGTTTTGTATTAATATGCTGAGGCTGTTCCTGCATGGTTGGAGGAGGGACCTATGATCAGGTCAGGTTTTGACAGATACTGTCTGTCTACTCAAGACTTTCTGTGTGGTAAATTCTGTGAAGTTGTTTCTCTGAGTTGGCCCAAAAACTTTGTTATGGAAACAGGAAGCTTGGGTTTCCCTAGTATGCTCAGTGCTATTGAACTGAAGCCTGTAAAAAATTTAAGAGTTAGTTTAAGCAAAAATCAATTTAAATAAGCCAATGCCAAACCAGAGTGAATAGGAGCATACCTCTGACAGGAGGTAGGGAATACTTACATAGAGAAGGTGTGGAAGCAAAGAAAGGAAATTATTCACTTGGCTACAAAGCCTACTTGGTTTTTTGTGATTGGTTGTTCTTAGGTTTTGATTTCATAATTTTGAGACATTTCAGGCATACATTTTAGTTTGCTTACATAGTCCACCATGGCCGTAGAGTAAGCTGAGTCTAATGGTATTATTTTATTAATTTAATGGTGTCTTACATCAAAATTAAGCATCAAAACACAAAGATTTGCCGAACCGGTTTGGCTCAGTGGATAGAGCGTCGGCCTGTGGACTGAAAGGTCCCAGGTTCGATTCCGGTCAAGGGCATGTACCTTGGCTGTGGGCACATCCCCAGTTGGAGGTGTGCAAGAGGCGGCTGATCGATGTTTCTCTCCCATCGATGTTTCTGACTTTCTATCCCTCTCCCTTCCTCTTTGTGAAAAATCAATAAAATATATTTTTTAAAAAAAGAAAAGTTTAAAAACAAAACAAAACAAAACAAAAAAAACACAAAGATTTGTGTTCTACCCCAGAGGTATGGGGAAATGTTGCAGCGAGACAGAGGCCTAGCTGCACAACCAAAAGCTTGTGTCAAACAGAACAAAAGCATGCCACTCCGCTTTCTTGTCTTCACCTGGGTTAATGTGGCAGAAACACCTTCCCTTGTGAAACCACCAGCTCTGCATTGTAACCAGCCAGGCTCTAAACTAAAGTATCAGCTTCAAAGGTACTGGGACAGTAGGCAAGCCAGAATCTCTGTTCAGGTTTGCTCAAATAGAGTATCAGAGCCTGCCAGATGGGTCTCCTGGCACACTCTCAAATCATACACAACCACAATTTAAATCAAATTTGCTGTTTGAGTCTGGAAACCATGGGATACCATAGGTACTGTGAGTTTGATCTTTTGAAATGCACTGATTGTATGAGAAGAAGAAAAAGGGAAGAGCCCTTTGTCAAGGAAATATTAGGCAGAGCATCACAACCATTAGAAAACATGATCACTCATTTATTTATTTATTCAATTTATTTATTCAAATTGATACCTACTATTTGCAGGATGCCATAAAAAGCACTGGTTATATAGTATTAAATAGGTCAACTGGGAAATTACATTTCACTGAGGGAGAAAAAAATAAATACAAAAGTTAATAAAAACAACATCCTCTATAATAATAAAAGCATAATATGCAAAGAGACTGAACGACTGAACAGCAGAATGACTGTCTGGATGACCTTCTGGATGACCATGCTATGACACTCACTGGTGCCAGGCCAGCCAAAGTGGGTGCAATGTGATTGGTCGGGGGCCTGGCCATTGCCCCATGATTGCCCTGCAGGGGAGACCTAGGCCACCAGTCAGTGGGGCAATTGATCAATTGGGGGTTGTGGGCAGGCTCCATGATTGTCCTAAAGAGGATGGACCAAGCCATCAGCTGGTGGGGCAATTGATCAATCAGGCAGCTCCATGATCAACCCAGCCATGGTAGGTGCAATGTGATTGATTGGTCAGGGGCCCGGCCATCGCCCCATGATTGCCCTGCATGGGAGGCCCAGGCCACCGACCAGAGGGCTGCGGCAGGTGGGAAGGGCCTCCCTCTGTGGTGGAAATCCATCACAGAACCCCAGCTGGGTGGACAGGGTCTACCTCTTTGAGGCAATTAATTGTAGGGCTCCCGAAGTGTGAGAGGGCACAGACTGGGTTGAGGGACCCCTCCCCCAGAGTGCACAAATTTTGTGCACCAGGCCTCTAGTATATAATAAAAGGCTAATATGCAAATTGACAAAACAGCAGAATGACTGGTGGCTATGACACACACTGACCACTAGGGAGCAGTTGCTCAATGGAGGAGCTGCCCCCCTAGTGATCAGTGCACTTTCACAGAGGGAGTGCTGTTCAGCCAGAAACTGGACTTACGGCTGGCAAACCTCTCCTGTCTTCACTACAGGTGGTGAGTAAGGAGCGAGGGGTCCAGAACTGTAAGAGCTCCGGACTGTGAGAGGGTGCAGGCTGGGCTGAGGCACCCCATTCCAGTGCATGAATGTCATGCATCAGGCCTCTCTTATTAAAATAATGTTGAAAGAAAGAAGTAAAGAGTCCAGATGAATTGAGGGATAGGGACAGAGATATAAGGGGATAAAGGTAAGTTTACCTGAAATGGAAACAAACTGAGATATGGAAGATTAGATGTAGGTATTTAAAAAAATATTTTCAGTGGCATGTCATTGCTTTCTTCATAAACTACTTAGGCCGAATACCAATGATCTGATAATATCCTCCCTATCCATCTTTATTTTTTACTATTTGTCTCTATTATGTATTGTTCTTGGAACAAATGGAACTGCTCATTGTTTCTCATATATACACTGTGCTTTCCCAACTCAGTGTCTGCATTCATCATCTCTTCCATCGGCCATGCATTTTTTTTAGGACTTTTGGACCCAAATCCGGTGTACCTCACAGTCCTCTCCAATGTCACTTCCTTCAATCCTTCTCTCGTAGATCTCCAAGCTCCTCCTTTTTGTCTCTTATATTTGTAACTTTTTTAATTACTCCTGTTTTATGTATTCTAATACATTTTTAAAAATGTGCATCTCTTATTTCTCTTTCTAGCCTAAGAATTCCACAAGCATAGTGTCCCCATGATAATATAACATTGCCTGTTGTCCTGTAGGCATTCAATAAATATTCTTTGAATAAAAATAAATCAAATCCAGCTGGCAGAAAGCCTGGAAAATTGAAATCACAGAAATTTGGAGTCTGAGTCACAGAGACTGTCTTAAATTTGCATTCCCCAAAAGCAAATCCTGTGATGATTATTGAGTATAAGGAGTTTTGTGGTATGTGTGAGTGTGTGTGTGTGTGTGTGTGTGTGTGTGTACGTGTGTGTGTGTTTAAGGTCATCTTAGGAAACTTTGTCATGAGAGAGAGATGGAAGAAAGGGAAATCAATAAAGGATATATTCATGAGTAGGTTTCCACTTGCTGGGGACTCTGAGACTGTGTGAAATATGATTTGAAATTTTCCCTCTGAAGGTTAAGGGGGTGAGGAACCATCTCTCATTGGCTAGAGATTACTCCTGGGATATTCAGCACTAAGTTTACTCTAATTTTGTCTATTTGACATCCTTGTCTTCTACGACTTTGTGCACATTCTCCCAATAGTTGGGACAAGGAGGAGCTACTTGACAACTTATGGGTCTGTTTTACTATGAATGGTGGGACACTAAGCAGAAGTCCAAAGTTGTACAAGATCCTGTGCTCTCTGGCTTAGCTTTTTTGCTTTATGTTTCCAAAAACAAAATTTTAAAAGGATTATGTAGCCTGCCAGTAGTAGCAAAGGCTGGCAAATTCCTAAAGCCATGGTTGGCAAACTGTGGCTCTCGAGCCACATGCGGCTCTTTGGCCCCTTGAGTGTGTCTTTTCTACAAAATAGCACAGCCTGGGTGAGTCTATTTTGAAGAAGTGGCATTAGAAGAAGTTTAAGTTTAAAAAATTTGGCTCTCAAAAGAAATTTTAATCATTGTACTGTTGCTATTTGGCTCTGTTGACTAATGAGTTTGCCGACTACTGCCCTAAAGGATACAAATGAAGACAGTTAAGGAAACCTTCTTCCATTGACACAGAGTTCTTTGGGAAGGTGGTTTCGCAATAGTGCCCAGATGAATGTGACAATAGTGCTTGATGTAGAGGGGAGA
This sequence comes from Antrozous pallidus, assembly GCA_027563665.1. Taxonomy (NCBI): domain Eukaryota; kingdom Metazoa; phylum Chordata; class Mammalia; order Chiroptera; family Vespertilionidae; genus Antrozous; species Antrozous pallidus. The sequence continues at coordinate 39,825,792 of CM050515.1, forward strand.
TGTTGTATTGATATGCTTGGCTGCCTCTGGCTCCTCAAAATCTTGGAAGTCCACCTCAAAGTCCCGGGACAAGACATTCTGAAACTTTTAGAGCTCTACCTATTGAATTCAGTGGCTATAAGAGAGATTATGTACATGTGTAGTTTTTATTCCCAGAAAGGAAGAATTTGAACCTTGAATAGCATGCTTGGATGAAATGCTTCAGGAAGGGCAAGTATTCTCATAATAACAGAAATGTCCCATGGAGAGCCTGGGGTCATCACAGTAGGTGTTATACAAACTCTTATGCTTGATCTAATCTTCCTAAAGGAGGAATGCTTCAAGGCTTCTGAAGAAATCATCAGGAGCATTGAAAAAAAAATAAGGCTATTATGGTACTGGTTACATTTCAATAAAAAAGTCTCCAGCTATGAATGGCAATAAAAGAAATTAGCAAAGGGGACTGCCTCTAGCTTTAAGATATATTGATTATGCCTTGAATCCAAAGACTTCTGGTTAACAAAAAGTTATGGAAGTTCTAGCGGCCTGCAAAGAATCCCTCTAATGGTAACTTTTGATTGATGAAGATTATAAGAGACTAGGAAAAGCCTTCCAAAGAATGAGAGTTTCTAGTGAGGGGCACCCAGAGCCAGGCATTTGGCCATGAATATTGATTGCATCAGAAGAGAGTTTTAGATGGCATCTTTTTTTTTGTACTCTCCACCAGATCCCAAACTGCAGAAGGAGAAAAATTTATAACTCAAAAACACGATAATGTTGTCAAAGGTACATGAAGTGAGCTGCATACATTGTGAAACAATCCATTGTTGTATTTGCTCTTTGACCTTGTAAAAATATGTGTTTTGCTTCCATCAAGATAGGAAAATAGATACAGGGAATGGAGCTTAGAGGAAATCAAACTCTTTATTAGCTACAAATGACCTAGAGTTCAGAAAAAGAATTGTGACTTAAATGAATCCTAACTTCTGTCATTTCAGAGTTGATCCTTTGTGCCTGTGTCTTAGCTCTTTGTTTTTTTACTGTCACATTCACTCATAGCTACAATTCGTGAGAAGATATTTTTGGAGGCCTAGCTTTCCTATTGGCTACTTACTGTAAAACCCTAATTTACCTCATAATTTCTCTTCATATTTATGTCCAATAAACATGTTCCCATAACTTTATCATGGGGACATGAATAACACAGAAGATAAATCTGACTTTTGAAAGCTTTATACAGAAACTATTCTTGTTCTTTTCATAGCCTTTATTCTAAAGTTCTTGAAATGAAAAGAGATGAAGCATTACTCATGTCCCTAAGTCTTTTAAAAAATTTTATCTGTCAAATGACCATACAGTAAAATTGACTATTATGATATAAAGTTCTATGAAATTTAACATGTGAATTGATTTATGTAACAACCACTATGATAAGGATACAGAAGGGTTCCATCACCCACAGTAGCTCCCTGTGCTATCACTTTACAGTCACATCTCCTTTCTCCTTTGGCAGCTGCCAATCTGTTCTCTATAAATATAACTCTGTCTTTTTGAAAATTTCATATGAATATAATTATATAATAGGTTATCTTTTGAAACTGATTATCTAAATAGACTAGATAATAAAAGTGAATGGTAACTTCTAGATTGTGTGATGTAGAAAAACTTAAGTCAGTATTATTAATGGACTAGGATGGTTTGGGACATGTTTCATAGAAGAGTTCAAGTGTGGAGGTTGAGAAGTATAGAATTTGTATTAATGGAAAAAATGGATAGAGTATCAAAGAGCAGAGAATGATAATAATGTTTGGTTAAGGAAAGGAGGAGACCAGTGCATTTAGAAAGCGAGAATCCAGACATTTTGTTGGGTCTTAAAATAGAAAGCAACATGAATAAAACAATGGTATCTGAAGATTAACTAGGCAGAGATGTACAAGATGGTTTTTTTTTTTTTTTGGAAGATAAAGATTGTGGCTGAAGTATCAAGAGCTCTGTGAAGGAGAGAAAACAAGCAGTTGAGCATAAGGTCAAAAGTTAAAATAAATTTGAGAGACAGCTGGGGGCTGGAGTGAAGGAGACCTCTAGAAGATTTCAACAAGAAATGGTGAAGGAGCAATTTATAGAGGTTAGATGACACCTAGTTATTTTAAGGGAGGCAGGTGATCAAATCTTTACATGCCATACAGAATTTGAAGAGTATGGTATAGGGCAGTGGTCGGCAAATTGTGGCTCTCGAGCCACTTGGGACTCATGAACTGTGGTTTGCCACTCTATTGACTAATGAGTTTGCCGACCACTGGGATAAGGGCTTAATCACAAGGAACAATAACAGCCTGTAATTATTGGAATTGAGAGTCTAGGTCAGTGGTCAGCAAACTCATTAGTCAACAGAGTGGCAAACCATAGCACGTGAGCCACATGTGGCTCATGTGCCGTGGTTTGCCAATCACTGGTATAGAGGAAAACATTAGTGAGGTTGGAAAATTTTGATTTCAGTGGAATTATTGGGATAAAGGCAAGATTGTAGTGGGGGTAAGTAGTTACATGGAAGATGAAAATCAAGAAATGAAGACAGTTTTGGTTACAAATTGTCCCCATATTTAAAAGGAATGGTAAGTTAAGTGGAGATTTTACAAAGTGAGTGATAAGCACAAACATTGAAGACAGAGAGGAGATGTAATGAGTGAAAACAACAGAGCCAATAAATTTCCTTCAAGATCCAGAGCTTATGAGTCACTACTTTACCTGTGTGTGCATTTTATCTGATGAGATTCATGGGTCAAATGAAATTCTGATAACCTTTATTTGCATCTCTCATCATCACCAAAAGCAATCCTATTATACTTGTTATAAGTTACTTAGATTTTTTAGTTGTCATAGAATTTACTCACATCTACCCAAACTCTGATTGACTTGAAAAGAGAACTCTACTGATTTTGAGAAAATGAATTAATATTGAATTAAACTGATAGAAACTATTTATAAGTGCTTTAATCAATATAGCCGTTCATAAAGCTTTTCATTTCACCTACAAGTAATATGTAGAGTGATAAAAACTACTTCTATAGCATAGCAGCATGTGAAGATTTTCCCAACCTCATTATAAAGACACGATTCTCTCCTGGAACTCAACCATGCCAATCACACAGCAGTACCCCAAAGCATTTGCCTCCAATTTTCTTGAATTGAAGAATCTTTCATACTTGTTGGTATCTAGGAAGCTGAAATTTTAAAAAAGGCTTTGCTTGCAACCAAAATTGATTTCTGTAATTCTCTCTAGCACAGCTTTTCTGACAAGGCTATTTCTAGATTACCCAGGGTTTGGGCTTAGCTCATGTTGCTTATACAACTTTAATTCTTGCCTCTAAGCTGCAACCTGGTCCCTCTGCCAATCACAGCTGGAAGTATCCTCCCATGTTATGAACCTTTTCATCAACTGGGCTCTACCAATCACTACTATCGACCCTCTCCACTCCTCATAAAATAAAAAGAGATTTCGAGGGCTTCTTGACATTTTGTTCAGGTTCCCTGAAGACCCATCCAGGACACCTCCATGGATCTGCTTTACTCTGTAAAGATGATCTATTTCACAAAGGCCTTACCATAACTCAAAGTAATCTTTAAAATAAACCTTGCAGGACAGGCTAGGGCATATTGATTACCTCTCCTCTACACTCTGGTCCTGGAGAGAAGCCAACCAGACTCCTGTGAATTCTGGAAACTTGTAACATTCTATTAAAAAGGGATGGCAGCATGATACAGGTAGCACGTGGGTCCAAGCAGAATTTAAAATCATTAATCCCCAAGACCCTTCAGATACCATTCTCTCTTAGGCTAAAGGGCATGCAAATTCAGCTCTTAATGTTTGCAAGGGGCCAGGATTTCATAAAAACTCTATAAATCTTTATTTCATTCTACCTGGAATTCACATCCTTTGAACTTAAGTATATCTTCCTAAGTTTATTGAACAATCAAAATGTGGTAAAGTTAATAATGAGGGTCTGTGCTATTCAGTTCTCTGTAGTTGATTATTATCCACATTGCCAAACACCCAAGGTATTTAGTAAGTGTCACTGGGCTCTGTTTTTATTTTTGTAGAGAGGCAATGCACAATGAGAAATGAGCTGTGTTTGTCTGACAGGAGATGTGAACTCCCTAGAAGATGAATGCCTCTGCGTAGACAAAGTGAAACAAGTACTTTTCCAAATTGCCCACTAGGTCAGACCTATGTGGAGATGCAAAAATCTGTCACCTATATGGCACAATTTGCCAGTAGCCTCTGCTTCCAATTTCTCTCCTGAAACACATGTCAGGGAGCCTGAACTTCAAAATGAAAGTAATATATTTGAATTAAATATTACATTCTTCCAGCAAGTTCTCTTGTGAGACGTGACACAATAAGTCATTAACACACTAGTACAAATTAGCCTATCGGATTTATCTTGTGCCATGTCAGGAGTGATCTTAGGTGCATGAAAGTATTGTGTTTGAGAATAAGGCATAGAGGAAAAGGGGACATAGGATTAATTCAGAAAAAGGAGGACAGTCAAAGTCAAAGTCAACAGTTTGCAACATCTGCTTTGGGTTGCTTTTGCTAAGCTGGTGGTAAATCTGTACTGAGATGTCATTGAGCCCACCCTTTGTAGACAGGGCCATTGCAGTGCTATGTGGCATGCCTTAGAAATGTGAAAGTTGGTGATACTTCACTGTGTGAGGGAAGGAAAGGCAGAACAGACCTTCAAAATCATCAGAATTGTTTGTCTTATGTAAGGAAGAAAATAACAATTTCAAAATTTATCAAATTAAGGTAAATTATGCTAAAATTTATTATAGTGAGAGAATACATGTTTATTACACAGCAACTCCCCTGCTCATTACTTAGTTTATCTATAGTTACTTCACTTTTTACTATCTAATATTTCAGGAAGCGGTGAAAAACTATCCTCACAAGTGGCCTACTTAACTAGGTCACCATTTTTTTTGGAAGCAAAGAGGTCAGTAGAGAATAATGTCATGAGGAAAACTGTATGGTATAAACTGAAATCTGAAGAAACTGTTATTTGGGGAATAGCTACAGGGCTTTAATGCTCAAATTGAATCAAAGAGTAAAGAATCATGCATGGATGCCAAGGAGAGAAAGGTCAAATGAGGCAGGAGGAAACAGGATTTACCAAAAAGCTAAGAGCATTTCTGAAAACTAAGAGGGAGCAGACATTTAAAAAATGAATGAGACCAGACATCAGTGGATAATAAAACAATAGTGATATGGAAAAATATTTGTTCTAGTAACATGGGTAGAATAACAAAAGGAAGGTGAAATGTGAGGAAAGCTGGATTCAAGGCTGCTTACCAAGAACCCAAAAGAGATGGTTATCAACAAGCAAAACCATCTGCTAGTATGAAATTGCAAATACGTAACAGAGGAAATAATTTCCTTTTTCTCCATAGGAGATCTCAAATGAACCCATCTTTCCAATTGTCATAGCCAAAAATGAAAGAAAGATTACATGACTCAGGATCAATACAGAGATTGGCACAAATCAATTAGCATGGGATCAAGGCAGAGGGGGTGGAGTCAGGTGAGAAAATGGGTGACCACAAAGAGCTTGAGTTCAGTTTTACTTAGAACAGGAACAAAAAGAATGATATTGATCTTCTGCTACTGGTAGGAGTAAACAGATTAAGGATAACAGATAAAACAGAATCACTTGATCCCAGTTTTGTATTTTCTCTGTCAAGAAGGAATAGATCTACTAGTAGCATGATTGAGAGAACTTTGCCTATGAAAATTGTTAGAAAATACTCAGTTGCTTTCAGGATTAACTTATAGTACTTAAGTTTATGTGGGTGTGATTCTATGCTATAATAACAACAAATACTAATAACCCTTTTCTTATATAATAAAAGCCTAATATGCAGTGTCCAGTCATCCATTTGGCTATTCAATCAATCAAAGCGTCATATGCTAAAGATATGCTAAAGCTGATCAACTACTTGCTCTGACGTGTACTGACCACCAGGGGGCAGACAGTCTACTGCTCGACCAGTTGCTATGATGTGCACTGACCAACAGGGGGCAGATGCTCTGACTGGTAGATAAGCTTGCTGCTGGAGTCTGGCTGATAGGGACTGAGCAAGATGGGCCAGACATGCCCTGGAGCCCTCCTTCAGTCCCTCCCCAACTGGCCAACCTCCCACATTCCTCCCTGGCCATGATTGTGCACCAGTAGGATCCCTCAACCTTGCCTGCACCCTTTTATAATCCAGGACTCCTTGGGGGATGTCAGAGAGCTGGTTTCTGCTTGTTCCTACAGACCAGGCTGAGGGACCCCACTGGTGCATGAATTTGTGCACTGGGTTTTGACATAATTATTTACAATTATGCATTTTTAAGCAGTACCTATAGGTCAATGATTTTTAATGCTCAAATTGAACTGGTCATTACTGTAGACCCTGATCTACAGTAAGAAATAATTTTGTATTATATCTCCACATACACACATCTATACATAAATAAAACATTTTCTTAAGTATTTGTCTTACTACCTGTGTTTTGTTCAATAGTGTTATAGTCTATGCTGTTTTAGGCTATTCCTTCTTATAAGACAATGTCATGGCTCACCCATTGTGTGGTACCCCAAAGTTTAAAAAACAATGCTCTAGATCAATGGTTCTCGATCTTTCTAATGCCATGACCCTTTAATACAGTTTCTCATGTTGTGGTGACCCCAACCATAAAATTATTTTCTTTGCTACTTCATAACTGTAATTTTGCTATTATTAATGAATCATAATGTAAATAGCTGTGTTTTCTGATGGTCTTAGGTGACCCTACTTCAGTTCTCAACCTGTGGGAATCAAACCACAGGTTGAGAACTGCTGCTGTAGAGCCTATATATTGCTCAATATAATTATACTAGTTGCCTGGTGCATGAAATTCGTGCATGGTTGGGGGAGTGGAGCGAGGGGGTCCCTTAGCCTGGCCTGCATCCTCTCTAATCTGGGACCCCTGTGGGATCAGGCCTAAATTGGCAGTCGGACAACCCCCTCACAATCTGGGTCTACTAGCTCCTAACTGCTCACCTGCCTGCCTGCTTGATCTCCCCTAACCACTCTGCCTGCTGGCCTGCTTGCCCCCAACTGCACCCCCCCTGCCAGCCTGATCAACCCCAACTGTCCTGCCCTCCTGGCCTGATCACCCATAACCACCTCTGCCTCGGCCCCGCCACCATGGCTTTCTACAGAAGGAAATCTGAACATCATATGGTCTAATTAGCATATTACCTTTTTATTAATATAGACTAGAGGCCCAGTGCATGAAATTCGTACACGTGGGACAGGGGATGTCCCTTAGCCCAGCCTTCACCCTCTCCAAACTGGGACCCCTAGAGATATGTCCGGCTGCCCATCTAGGCCCGATCCTCGTAGGAACAGGCCTAAATGGGCAATAGGACATCCTTCTCACAATCCAGGACTGTTGGCTCCAAACTGCTTACCTGCCTGCCTCCCTGATTGCCCCTAATGGCTTCTGCCTGCCAGCCTGATCACCCCCTAACCACTACCCTGCCAGCCTAATTTATGTTTAACTGCTCCCCTGCCAGCCTATTTGCCTCCAAATTCCCTCCTCTGCCAGCCTGGTCACCCCTAACTGCCCTCCCCTGCAGGCTTGATCACTCCCAACTGCCCTCTCTTGCAGGCCTGGTCCCTCCCAACTGCTCTCCCCTGCTGGCCTGATCACCCACAACTGCCCTCCTTTGCAGGGCCTGGAACCTCCAATGGTCCTCCCCTGCTGGCCATCTTGTGTCCACATGGGGTCAGGATCTTTGACCACATGGAGGCAGGCCTCTTGTGTGTTGGAGTGATGGTCAATTTGCAAATTACTCTTTTATTAGATAGGATAGAGGCCTGGTGCATGGGAGGGGGCCAGATGGTTTGCCTGAAGAGTGTCCCAGATCAGGGTGGGGGTTTGCTTAGGGTGAGGGGCAGCCTGGGCAAGGGGCCTGTGGAGGTTTGCAGGCCAGCCATGCCCCCCAGGGACCCAAGTAGAGGCTCTTTGATCTGGGATTAATCTATGTCTACAATTGAAACTTTGTAGCCTGGAGTAGAGCCAAGCCTTCTCTCTCCAAGGCGGCAGCCATTTCTGTTTGAAACTTTGTAGCCTAGAGTGGAGGCCTAGGCCAGCAATGGCAGGCTAAAAGTTTGGCTTCCTCTGTTGCCAGAGAAACCCAAGCCTCTGTTCTCTCCAGCTCAGTGGCTGCCACCATTTCTGTATCTTTTATAACTAAAACTTTGTAACATTGAATGGAGGCCTAGGCAGGTGGAAAGCTTGCCTTCCCTCTGTTGCCAGGGAAACCCAAGCCTTCCTCCTGCTTTCAGCGTGGCAGCCATCTTGGTTAGGGTTTATTTGCATAATCTCCTCCTGATTGGCTGGTGGGTGTGGCTGTGGGCATGGCTTGTGGGTGAGGTGAAGGTATGGTCAAATTAGCATATTACTCTTTTATTAGATAGGATAGGTTTACATTAGGACTCCACCACATGAGGAACTGTATTAAAGGGTTGCAGTATTAGAAAGGTTGAGAACCACTGCTCTAAAAGAACAGGATATTGACTATGTGGATTTAGTCCTGTCATTTTTTTTTCCTTGTTACTCAAATACATTTTGTAGTATTCTACTAAAACTACTTGTTAGTTGTTCCTACTTCCTTGGATAAAATAAATAGCTTCATGAGACTCAATATCATAGAGCTTGAGTACAAATATCTGAGCTAACCCCTCCATCTGCAACAAAGTGCTAACCTGCCTTGGTGTTAGAGATTTTTTTTAAAAAACAGGCTTTATAAAGAGACTAACTTCATTTCATGTCTCTGTGTTATTTGTCCAGGGCTCTCAAGACTGGCCAATGTTTGTCATGCTAATTTCATGGTGTATACCTCTTAGTCCATATAGTTTGACATTGCCATAATCTTGGGCAGTTATTTTACATGGGCATAGTGCAGGACTTCTACTTTCTTTGTACTTCCTTCCTGTTTTATTGTGAGGTGGGATTTAGGCCTACGAAGTGTATTGAGAATGGAATTGAAGCAACAGAAGCCAACTTTTTCTATTGTGACCTCTAGGTTGATAGTCTTCTGTTCAAAACTTTTAACTTGTATGTAGGGGATAATCATGTAAGCTTCCATTTCTGAACTTTCTTCTCCAAACTTTTCTCATAGTAACTTTCCGACATAAATTTTCTTATCCTACCAAGTTGTTAGACTTACTGGTTCTCAAAGACATTTTGCACTTGCTTACTTGTATATCTTTGATACAAATGTCACTGTAAGATACAACCTTTTTTTCTCCTGACCATATCTTTGTCATTTCTTCAAGCAAATCCCACTACTTTAAAACAACATAAAAGCAATTTTGCTCAAACCAGTTCAAGATGGTTGCTCCCATCTTTTAAGTACTTGCTAGTTAAAGGAAGTATGAAGTAGTATAATATTTGCATTTCTTGTATTTTTATTGAATTTATTGGGGTTATATTGCTCAATATAATTATATAGGTTTCAAGTATACAATTTTATAATACATCATCTACACATTGCATTGTGTGTTACCAACCAAAGTCTAGTCTCCTTTTATCACCATTTATTCTCTTGTAAAAGTAATTTTTCACTTATACATCTTTGATGTTTCTGTAAATTATAAGTGCACTGACATCATTTATTCTTCACTATATTCCTCACAAATTTAGTTGGTACTGTTATATATCAGACATTGTGCTAGGGACTAGCTTACATATGGACATTAACATTCTACATATATTTTTTAAAATGAAGTCACATGACAATCTGGCACTTGTTTGTATTTCTCTTAATAACTGTCTAGTGAATGTTGTTATTCACTAAAAATTCAGGTACTCCTCAATATTCCCCACCTCCCATGCATTTGGGTGCATAGTGTGACTAATTATCTAATAGGATATGAGCAGAAGTAATATGCCACTCTGGATTGGAAATAAGAGAGAGTAAGAGGTACGTTAAATCTCTGTGGCTAAAAATGAAAGACTTGAACAGCTCAGAGTTTTAACTTGGAAGCAGCCTGTTCTTTGAGTCTCCACTTGGAGAGACCAGCACAGAATAGCCATGCAACGTGCATCAGATTCTGACATGATGAGAAATACACATTCATTGTATTAAGCCATTGTTATTTGGGGTCTTGTTTGTTACTGAAGCATAACTATTACTTCCTGATTACCAGAGTAATTTTATTTGTGTATGTTGATAATCCAATCATTAAAGATGCTGAATGATGTTAACCCCAACTCCTTATAGAATCCTTAAAAGTAGAGATTTTTATGTTCATGTACATTATTTTCAGTGTCCAGACCAGTGCTAAGCACATAGAACTCTTAGTAAAAATTTGTTGAATTGACAAGTAAAAAAACTCAGGGTAATTAATAAGATGAAATCATTAATGAAGAACCTGAGGAAATAACAAGTGATAAAATACAGAAGTTTCTAATATCTATCTACCTATCTATATCTAAATATCTATATTAACATATCTATAGATCTCTATATATCTATAGATAGATCTGGAGATAGCTATCTCCTATCACTTTATCTCAGGTCTCTTAATTTGTTTTGAAATTATCAGACAGAATACATTAAGCATAGCACACTGAAATGATGGAACAGGCATATATATATATATATATATATATATATATATATATGGTATATAGATCACCTGAATGCAGTAATAATCAAAGAATGATAATACTTGAGTAAATCCTTACTACAGGAAAAAAGTATTATTGAATGACATGCCTCTTATACAAGTATGAATAACCAAAACATAAAAATGTAACAGAGTTAAAAAAGTAAATCCATCCTCAAAATAATTTTATCCTTAACTTTTTCCATAAGACTATTATAAAATTACTTATTATAAAATGTTATCTCTTTAAATATTTTCAGCAATGCAAGAGAGGTGGAAAAGTAGGTTTTATCATCTGAAGATGAGGAAACTTCAACCCCCCAAAATGATACTGCTTGCACAGGGTTACTCAGCTCCTCCAGGGTTAATGCCCCAGCTCCGTTCTGCTGACTCCTCATCTGGGGCTATTTCTATTTCATCTTGGAGACAGTGAAGATCTTTTCTCCAAGGCCAGTTATATAAATGACAGCTTTGTGCCAGGAGGGGAACAAATCAGCAGCCTTTTCCACTGCAATTCACTGATGCCCAAGATGCTTTAATATCTCATTAAGGGTCACACACACTTGAGACACACAGAAGCACATTTCAGCTTCATCCTTTGATATGTTTGGGCAAGGCCTTTCCAGACACACAGGTGCAGCACCTCCCCTTGCGTGGTTGATGGCCTTTCCTGAGGGCTATCAAACATATCTGCTGAGACTGCACTAAATAAAATGGCTGTCACCAAGCCATCTGGTGCATGTGAGCCTTTTCCCCTCTAAGATGCAAGTTTTCAGTTTGCATAGCACTTCAAATTCTTAATACACTTGACTAAGTCATTAATATTTCACTTTCATTACCATGTATTAATAACACAGGAATTTCGAATGATCTTGTTCATCTAACTCCTAGAAAACAAATAACTACATCCGTGCATATCGATTGCTGGATAACTAAAGATGTTTAGCCTGGAGCTATGATAAATTTACCAGCAGGCTCAGTTTTGAACTTTAGTCATGTTCAAAGTATATCAAGCTAATTTTTCTGAAACACGGGAGACAACAGGAGAGAAATTCTTGGAGTTAGAAGAAGGAGTCCTAAAATGGAGCCCATAGAGGTCTCCACAATCTTTTAGAAGATGGTTTACTCAGCAAGGGATTGGAAGTCCTAAATGATACTTAAAGGAAATGCTAATAACTTTGTTCTGGAAGTTTGATCTTGTTTTATTTTCTGGCGTGTGGGGGTAAAGGCTCATTTTTTTCTTCTTTTCTCCTCCTTGTATTGATTAATAGTGATGGGTTCTAATGTCAGAACAAGACTTTAGGCATTGCTCAAAGATTCAAAATTCACTCAAATAAAGAATTAATGTGTGTCTCCCAAGAGATGGACACTGGGCTAGGTTACTGGCAATGTTACATGAATAAAACAGTGTTGTTTGCTGCTTGTTAGTGGGAGAGACAGACAATATAAAAAAAAGTGAGCTAACTTTCTAAAAATTTTCTTATAATATTTTCCCAATTTTATTGAGATATAATTGACATATATTGTTGCATAAGTTGAAAGTGTACAATGTGATGATTTGATACACATTTATATTGTGAAATGACTGATTCCTTCTTTAAGGTTTGTTAGCATATTCATTATCTCACATTCATTACTTTTGTGTGTATGTGGTAAGAACATTTAAGATCTATTCTTTTAGAAATTTTCAAGTTTATAGTGCAGTATTTTTAAATTTTTTTTCTTTATTGATTAAGGTATCACATATGTGTCCTTATTGCCCCATTGCCCCCCTCCCATTCTCCCACTCATGCCCTCACCCCCCTGGTGTCTTTGTCCATTGGTTAGGCTTATATTATATGCATGTAAGTCCTTTGGTTGATTTCTCCCCCTTACCCCACCCTTCCCTACCTTCCGTTGAGGTTTGACAGTCTGATCGATGCTTCTCTGTCTCTGGGTCTGTATTTGTTCATCAGTTTATGTTGTTCATTATATTCCATAAATGAGTGAGACCATGTGATCTTTATCTTTCTCTGACTGGCTTATTTTGCTTAGCATAATGCTTTCCAGTTCCAAAAATGCTGTTACAAATGGTAAGAATTCCTTCTTTTTTTACCTTAACATAGTATTCCATTGTGCAGATGTACCACACATTTTTAATCCACTTCTCTGCTGATGGGCACATAGGCCGCTTCCAAATCTTAGCTATGGTGAATTATGCTGCTATGAACATAGGGATGCATATATCCTTTCTGATTGTTGTTTCTAGTTTCTTGGGATATATTTCTAGAAGTGGGATCACTGTGTCAAATGGGAATTCCATTTTTAGTTTTTTTGAGGAAACTCCATACTGTTCTCCACAGTGGCTGAACCAGTCTGCATTCCTACCAGCAGTGCACGAGGGTTCCTTTTTCTTTGCATCCTTGCCAGCACTCGTCAGTTGTTGACTTGTTGATGATAGCCATTCTGACAGGTGTGCGATGGTATTACATTGTCATTTTGATTTGCATCTCTCAGATGATTAGTGACTTTTAGCATGTTTTCATATGTCCCTCAACCTTCCTTATGTCTTCTTTCGAAAATTATCTATTTAGGTTTGTTACCTATTTTTTGATTGGGTTGTTTATCTTCCTTTTTTAAAGTTGTATGCGTTCCCTGTAAATGTTGGAGAATAAACCTTTATAGGTGATAACATTGGCAAATATCTTCTCCCATACAATGGGCTTTCTTGTTCTTTTGTTAATGGTTTCTTTTGCAACAGAAAAGCTTCTTGTATTGTTAACTATTGTCATCATGCTATAAGTTAGGTCCCCATAACTTATTTATTGTATAACTGGAAGTCTATATTCTTTAATCAGTACCTCCCATTTCTCACTCCCCGAGTCCCTAGCAATCACCAATTTACTCTCTTTAGATTCTGCATATAAGTGATATCATAAAGTTTTTTTCTTTCACTATCTGACTTATTTAAGTAAGCATTATGCCACTGTGGTCCATTTGTGTTGTCATAAATGATAGGATTTGTTTCTTTTTATGGCTAAATAATATTTCATTACATGTCTATACACTTCTATCTATATATTTACACACACACACACACATATTCCACATCTTCCTTATTCATTCATCTGCAGATGGATACTTAGGCTGTTTTCATGTCTTGGCTCTCATAAATAATGCTGCAATGAACATGAGGTTGCACATATTTTTTGTGATCGTGATTTCATTTTCTTTGGTTATATTCCCAGAGTGGGTTACTGGACCATATGGGAATACTATCTATAATTTTTTGTGGAACCTACATATTGTTTTCCACAAAGGTTTTACCAGTTTACATGCCCATCAACAATGCACAAGGATTCTCTTTTATTCATTTCCTCATGAGCCCTTGTTATTGTTTGTCTTTTTGATAATAGCCATTCTAACCGATGTAAGGTGATATCTCCTTGTGGTTTTGATTTGCATTGCACTGATAATCAGTGAAGTTGAACTCCTTTTCATAGATCTGTTGGTCATTTGTATGCGATCTTTATTTTTTTAACTTATTTTTTATTGTTTATGGTATTACAGATACTAGTACATATGTTTCCTTTTTCCCCTCTTGACCTCCCCCCAGGTTTACAAACCCCCCAGCACATGCCCTCTCCTGTCCCTCCCCCATGTCTTGTGTCCTATGGTTATGCTTTTATATGCATACAAGTCTTTCGGTTGACCTCTTGTAGCACCTTCCCGCTTTCCCCGCAAACTCCTCTGACTTCCCCCTGTAGTCCAACCATCTGTCCATCTGTTCCATGCTTCTTTGCCTCTGTATCTATTTTTATTTCCCCCATTTTCTTTCTTTAAAAAACCTTGCCTTTGCAGACTGGAAATAAACATATGAGCACAAGAAATGTTTGAGACCCAATTTCAATGACCAACAATTCTGAGACCCAGTTTCAATGTCAAACTGTGCCTTATGTGTACATGTCAGCAATGGTATCTGGATGGTGGCCAAATGTTGGCAATGCAGGTCTGACCCTCTGTTGTTTGGTCCTGGGTAATCTGCAGCGACACCATCTTTAGAAAAATGTTTATTCAGGTACTTTGCTCATTTTTAATCAAATTATTTGTTTAATTTTTTTTTGCTATTGAGTTGTATACATTCCTTACATGCTACCTTTTATCAGATATAATATTTCTCACAATTTATAGATTACCTCTTCTTTTTGTTGATTGTTTCATTTGCTGTGCAGAAACATTTTAGTAAATTTTGATTTTGTTGCTTGTCCTTTTGATGTCATGTCCAAGACCAATGTCAAGGAGCATTCCCCTATGCATTTTTCTATGAGTTTTATGGCTTCAGATCTTACACTTAAGCATTTAATTTTTGGTAAAAGGTAGGGGGACTAATTTCATTCATTTACATGTGGCTACTCAGTTTTCCCAGCACCATTTATTGAAATGACTATCATTTCCCCATTGAGTATTATACTTTCCCTTGTCAAATACTAGTTAACATATGTATTTTCCTCCTTTCTTCTTCCCTCTCTTCCTTCTTTCTTTGTTTCCCTAATTTCTTTATTTATTTCTGGGATCTTGAGTCTTTCTAATTGGTCTATATGTCTGTTTTTATGCAAGTGAGCTAACTTGATAAATAAGATAATTCAAGATTATGGTAAGTGCTGTGAAGAAAATAAAACAGACCAGTATGTGTGTGTGTGTGTGTGTGTGTGTGTGTGTGTGTGTGTGTGTGTGATATGTTTTGTGTGTGTATGTGTAAGGAAAGAGAGTTCTTTAGATAGGCAGCAAGGAAGACCTGTTCTAGAAGTAGACGCTTGGGTTAAGGATAAGGAGCCAGGCATCCTTCTGAAAGTACAGCCAGTGGCTGAATATTGACCTACGATCCAGGAGGTCATGGTCCTGTTCCCAGTCAGAGCACGTGTCTGTGTTGTGGGCTCAATCCCCAGCAAGGGATGTGCAGGAGGAAGCTGATCAATCCTTCTCTCTCATCATTGATGTTTCTATTTCTCTCTTTCTCTCTCTTCCTGTCTTAAATAAACAAAAAAAAAATGGTGGGTTGTTTTTAAGGAGTAAATAATAGGGACAGGGAATAGCTAAAGAGATGCTATAAGACAGAAAAGTTCTTAGCTTTTCTAGAAACCAAAAGAAGGGCAAAGGGATAAGGAGAATAAGATGAGTTTCAAGAGATAGGTAAGAGGGCAGATCATGCAAGTCCTGGTAGACCACGATAAAAGAGTGAGAATTTTCTTTTAAGTGCAGTGGAAGGCTGTTCTAGCAAGGGAGTAGCATCAAGTGAAAATACTGTAGGGATCAAATTTCTAGCTTAGGTCACCTGATGGATGGTGATACTTACCATGTAGTCAGATAAGGCTAGGGAAAAGGAGAGGGCAGCATAGAGACTAGTGAAGAGAGATCATTTAGATGACTCAGCCTTTTAAATTCAGGTGTTCTTTTTTCCCCCCTTTTCATTTATTCAATTATTTTTAAATTTATCTTTATTGTTGAAATTATTATATATGTTTCCTTCTTTCCCCCCTCCCCCATTTACCCCTTCTAGCCTGCATTCACCCCCTGCCCCAGGCCTTTACCACATTATTATCTGTGTCCATGGGTTATGTATATATGCATAGCAGTTATTTGGTTAATCTCTTTACACCCCCCACCCCCCCCTTCCCTCTGAGACTCAACAGTCTGTTCCATGCTCCTATGTCTCTGGATGTATCTTATATATATATATTTTTTTTAATTTATTTTTTTACAGAGAGGAAGAGAGCGGGATAGAAAGTCAGAAACATCGATGAGAGAGAAACATCGATCAGCTGCCTCTTGCACATCCCCTACTGGAGATGTGCCCGCAGCCAAGGTACATGCCCTTGACCGGAATCGAACCCGGGACCTTTCAGTCCAAAGGCCGACGCTCTACCACTGAGCCAAACCGGTTTCGGCTCTGGATGTATCTTATTCATCAGTTTATTTCCTAAAAAAGGAAATGCAGCTATCTTTTAAATAGCATGAACATTTGTCCTTCTATGCCCAGAACAGTCTGATTTATGGCTATTGTCCCACAATTATTAATTATGTCACTTTTTACTCAAAAGCATATCAGTTTGGGCAATAAAGCATCTGGACATATTAACTATCAACACTTCTCTAGTTCCTCCCCTTGATTCGTCTTGTCCTCAGGGAGAGAGGAGAGCCAGGCATGCCAGCAGCTTTCCTTTCCTGCCATGTTCTGGTCACTCCCCCCACCTCTCCACCCCAAAAGTGTGGGCAGTTGGTAGTTCAATCTGGCAGAAATGTGTCTTTCTTGCCTTCC
Source organism: Antrozous pallidus (assembly GCA_027563665.1). Classification (NCBI taxonomy): domain Eukaryota; kingdom Metazoa; phylum Chordata; class Mammalia; order Chiroptera; family Vespertilionidae; genus Antrozous; species Antrozous pallidus. Next base: position 39,842,770 of record CM050515.1, read on the forward strand.
CATGTTTTCACCACTGCCTGTTGCCCATTTCTAACTCCCAATGAAGTCATGGAGTTTCTTTCAAATACCAGTGGGCACTGCTTCCCTGGAGGAATGTTCACCACACATACCAGCCTGTGAAATGTCCCTCTCTCAGGCAGCACACCATGAGGCTGTGGACAGCAGCTGTGGTTTAGGTGGAAAAGCTTCTAGGAGGCTGATGACAGCTGAAATTTTTCAGGACTCCTGTGCTCTTGGACACACAGCCCCAAAGAAGGAGGTTGAGCCAACACTATTCTCCTCTTTTCATCTCCAAATCAAGGCAAACACAGAAACTACTCTTGCCCTTTCTTATTCTTTGAATCAAGATCAACACCCTTCAAATCAGAGGTGTCAATATTCAGTTTCAGGACTTGCAAGCCCAATCGGCCTTAAATAACTGAACTTTTTCAGGCTCAATATTTTTTCTTTCTTGAGTTCTCTTTTATTTGTTGCTTGCTTCTCTTTTATATATACTTTAAGCCTTATTCATTTTTTGACACAACATTTTGATTATTGTTTCTTTTTTTCTCTTTTTATTGAATTTATTGGAGTGACATTCATAAATGAAATGATATATTCTCTAGCTTTAGGAATGCAAAGCTATTTGTCCTACTGTGGGTCCTCTGCTTTGGCACTGCCTCTGCACTCCGAATTTTTTCTGCCTGTAACTGTCACCTGCCTGACCGTGTCCTACTTGATTTTCAAGGCTATTGAAGGTATATTGTTTTCAGGAAACCTGCATCTCATTACCATAATATTTGTATTCCTGAGATTGGGCACAGATGCAAAGACAAAGAATAAGACACCAGAACCAATACACTGGCTTAGGTGATAGTGATACAAGGGAGACAGGATCCTCAAGCTTATCTATTAGCTATGGGGCAGGAAACCACCACTTTTAGGCCCTCATGTGTGTGGCATCTCTCTGCCTCTCAATTCACACATGCACCTCCCACTCTTTCTGCAAAGGTCACCGAAGTTCCAAAATGCTCTTGTTTGGAAGGGGAGACTCCAGCCTTTCCTCCTCCCCCCAAATCTGTGGAGTTGGCAGAGGGGACTCACCATGCAAAAAAGCTGGCTTAGAAGGGAGGAGAACACTTTTTATAAAATAAGCAGATGGTCTCTATAGATGAGGGAGTGTTAACATTAAAAACATATGCTCAGTACCAGGGAGGGAGAGACACAAAAGAGGATGGTGAGGCACATGCACTCTGTAAACAAGTAGTCTTTGTGAAAGTTCCCATGTGAGGAAAACAGCTTTACAGGGTGCTATGGAGAAACTTGTCTGAATAATTCTGACTTCATCTGCAAGAGCGTTTACCTGACATGAATTATAATAACACATTACCAAGAAACGACATCTGCAGACATGATAGCTAGATGAGCTTGTGTTTATTTGTTTGGTTTTGTTTTCCAACCATTTGAAAAAATGAAAGTGTTAGGAAGTAGTCAGGGTGAACTTGCACTCCATCTCTGTGTTCATAGCAGGGAAACATAACTGACTTTGTGTTAGCTTCGCTGTGTTGCTACCGAATATAGATAACAGAAAGCGGAACTAGGTATACTAGTAAAGACAGTCCATACTTGTTATTACTCTAGTGATGTAATTTCTAATTAATGTGCTACTTTGGATATATATATATATATATATATATATATATATATATATCTCCTATCTAACCAAAGAGTAATATGCAAATTGACCAATCAAGATGGCTGCTGCCACTGAGAGCAGGAGGGAGGCTTGGGTTTCTCTGGCAACAAAGGAAGCCAAGCTTTCTACCTGCTGTTGCTGGCCTAGGCCTCCACTCAATGCTACAAAGTTTCAATTATAGAAGATACATATCCCAACAGAAATGCTGGCAGCCATGAAGCCAGAGAGAGCAGAGGCTAGGGTTGCCCAGGCGATGGAGGAAGTCAAGCTTCTGCAGCCCTAGCCTAGGCCTCCACTCTAGGCTACAAAGTTTCAAACAGAAATGGCTGTCACCACAGAGCGAGCAGAAGGCTTGGCTCTGCTCCAGGCTACAAAGTTTCAATTGTAGAACATAAATTAATTCCAGATCCCAGGGCCTCCACTTGGGTTGCAGGGGCCGTGGCCAGCCAGCAAACCACCATAGGCCACTTGCCCAGGCCACCTCACACCTCAAGAGAACCCCCACTCCGATCCAGGATACCCTTCAGGGCAAACCAGCCAGTCCCCACCCATGCACCAGGCCTCTATCCTATCTAATAAAAGAGTAATACGCAGATTGACCATCACTCCAATACACAAGAGGGCTGCCCCCATGTGGTCAAAGATCCTGCCCCCATGTGGACACAAGATGGCACCACAAGATGGCCAGCAGGGGAGGGCCATTGGGAGGTTCCAGGCCTGCAAGGGAGGGCAGTTGGGAGGGACCAGGCCTGCAAGAGAAGGCAGTGGGGAGCAATCAAGCCTAATAGGGGAGGGCAGTTAGGGGTGACCAGGCTGGCAGAGAAGAGAAGTTGGGACAAACAGGCTGGCAGGGGAGCAGTTAGACATCAATGAGGTTGGCAGGGTAGTGGTTAGGGGTGATCAGGCCACAGGCAGAAGCAGTTGGGGGCTATCAGGGAGGCAGGCAGGTGGGCAGTTTGGAGCAAGCAGTCCTGGATTGTGAGAAGGATGTCCAACTGCCCATTGAGGCCCAATCCCAGTAGGATTGGGCCTAAACTGGCAGTCAGACATCCCTCGAGTGGTCCCATATTGGAGAGGGTACAGGCTGGGCTGAGGGACACCCCGCATCCCCTTGTCCATGAATTTCATGCACTGGACCTCATATATATATATATATATATATATATATATATATATATATATATATATATATAAAATGACTGGCCAGATTATCATGATCTCTGAATGCATAATAATCTAGCCACTCAGTGTATATCCTATATAATAAAAAGCTAATATGCAAATTGTCCCCTTGACCAGGAGTTTGACTAGCAAGCAGGCCGGTCAACTGCCCATGTCCCTTCCCCCTGGCCAGGCTGGCTGGACCCCACCCATGCACAAATTCATGCACTGGGCCTCTAATATGTATATATATATATATATATATATATATATATATATTGAATGGCTAGATTATTATGCATTCAGAGATCATAATAATCTGGCCACTCAGTGTGTGTGTGTGTGTGTGTGTATTTTTTTTCAGAGAGGAAGAGAGAGGGAGAGATAGAAACATCAATGATGAAAGAGAATCATTGATTGACTGCCTCCTATATGCCCCCTACTGGGGATCTAGGAATAACCTCCTGGTTCATAGGTCAATGCTCAGCCACTGAGCCACACTTTTCTTAGAGAAGGAATCTGTATCAAATTTGTAAAGAAGTATGACAGTAAAACACGCCTATGTCAGAATATATTTAATTTCTTATGAGTTAAATTGAGCCTGGTTCATCTTATTCTTACTTTTTTCAGAAGGTAGAAATTGATGTAGAGGCATAGCTGGTATTATAAGTAGTTAATGAATTTTTTTCTCTTTACAGCAAAAGAAAACATGTAAGTGTAATAAGAAAAATGATGAACTATACTGTAATAAAATGAGCACAATATCAGGAGTCAAAAAGATCTTGGCTCTGCCTTTAACTAGCTGGTGACCAGCTGCTCATGTATTACTATTTACATTATTTCCTTAAGGATAAAACAAAAAGGTTAATTTAAGTCTAAGTAAAGAATCACCAACTCAAATTTATCTATGGTCTTTCTAGGCTGATATCATACATGAATAAATCTGCCCAAGTGTAAGACTATGATGGTGGGGCTTGTGATGAACTTGAGACCATGTTTCCTTTAAGTGGGCAGGTGCTACTAAGCTCCATCCAATTATTATTGTTCAGAAATGGAAGGAACATGTGTTTCTAGAGCTTCTAATGTTTCAGTATTTCAAACAAGAAATACAGATTTTGTGTAAAATAGCTTAGTTTGTCAAGGTGCGTAATTTACCTAAATTTAAAAAAAATGTGTGGGTCACATAATCATGTCAACAGACTACAACCTGCTCTGTGAGCTAAAAGAGAAAAATGGAGGCTACGTTATCTCCCGTGTGTCTTCTGGTTTTAAAATTCAGAATTCTCCAATATAAATTAAAGGAAGAAGAAATTCACTTTTACTCAAAATGGGCCATGTTATTTTTTAATGATATGAAAATAAAAAGGGCTACTAGAGATGTGGTGTGTTGATTAAATAAGAGGTGCTACAGGAGAGACTCGATGGCCATTGCTGGGGATGTGCTAGTGGAGATTTTCATATTTGGTGTGTGTGTGTGTGTGTGTGTGTGTGTGTGTGTGTGTTGGTGAAAAAGTGGGAACTAAATTAAATTATTCTATCAGTTTTTTCCCCAATTTGTTGAGTCTGTGATTCTAGCTTCAGGTTCATTCTCACTTTGGTTTATTTTCTTACCCTTATTCTAAATTATTTCACTATTATTTTTAAGTAAAAGGGTCTGGGTATTTTTAAAATCTGGGTAGGAATAGTAGAGGGGCAATGAATTTGAAGGAAGATGTAAAGAAGGAGGGGAGGGAAGTAAAGGGAGTTGAATTACCTGCAGATATTGTAGTTGGGTAAGTCTGTTATTTCAAGCTTGACTTATCTTTACTGTGGACATAAAATATGATCAGGGAGTACGATGTCAGTGCATCCACTCTCAATAATTGATATGATGAATAATCTCAACCTTCCAACACCTTCTGTATCTCCCCACATCTCAAGAAACTTCATTCATCAGCCACGTTTGAAATGTTTAAGTAATCTCAGTGATGTATGGAACCCTGACACTCCCTTGTTAGAAATTCATGCTACTAACATTCTATCAAATTAAAAAGCCACTGAGCTCTTGTGCATAAAATTATCATAAATTACCTTCTGAAGGTTCATTGCTGTTTGGAATGTTTAATTGCTCACTCAGCTGAACTTTAACAGCTCAGTATTATTAATCAACTTGTCAAAAGGTTTTTCATTATGTCTTTAGATAGAATTAGGCAAGTAACAAACTTGTGATTGCATCAGGCTGAATATAGCAAATCCCAAACAGATCTTGATAGAGTCTGCCATCTTTCATTCATTAATTATGATTTTTACTAAAGGTTTTTAAGGAAACTGAGTTCCCCTATAGTTTTCAATAGAGAAAATGAGTTCCTTTTCAAAGTAGAGAATTGTACTGATCACTTATGGAGCAAAGAAGGCAGGTGAATAAACCCTACTTATGAGTGATCTTGAACATTTCTATGGAATTATGATAAGCATGATGGGTAAACTTCAAAATATTATTTATGATTCTATGATGGCTTCTCATATGATTTTATAATAATGTATTACTTGAAAAGAGTGTTTGGAGTAACAGGATGTTTAAATAATTGAATTGTGTTCAGAACACCTTTATAATGAGGCCAGGGCAGTCTTATTTTCCAAAGGAGTGAAATTTTCCCTTTGTCTAAGTTAGCAAAGCCACATCACAGGCTACAAATTCTTCTGAGCTTTAGTTCCTTCAAACATCAACCTCTAAAATAATTACTTAAAGCTCAGTGGACATGGCCAATAGTTTCATAAGCTTAGGAAATAGGAAAATACTCCAATAAAACTAAAATAACCCAGCATTTTACACTGTGCATAGTTATCCCCTGTTCTCCATTTCTCCTTCTCAATCTTTTTCTCTGTGTGTGCATAATTTTAAAAAGTTCTATAAATATCTAAAAAAATTTAGCATGGAAAATCATGTTTTTTAATTACTTATGCATTTTCACATTTATAAAGTAAGTTTGTTTTTAGAAACTTAGGAAATAAATAACATCTAACAAATGAAGATACCTATATAATAATCAGCTATGGTTGTGGTTATGGTAGTGGTGGAGTTAAGTAAGGAAGTATTCTGATTCTACCGATAGATTTGGCACATATAAGAGGTATTTTTTTAATTTAAAATTTTTGTTGTTGAAAGTATTGCATATGTATCCTCCCACCCATTGACCTCTCCCCTCTGCTCCCACCTCCTAGCACATGCCCTCACTCCTCTAATGACTGTGTCCATTGGTTATGCTTAGATGCATGCATACAAGTCCTTAGATTGATCTCTTACCCACCCCTTCTCCCCCACAACCTTCCCCTGCCTTCCCTCTGAGATTTGATTATCTGTTTGATGATTCTGTATCTCTGGATCTATTTTTGTTCATCAGTTTACATTGTTCATTATATTCCACAAATGAGTGAAATCATGTGATACTTATCCTTCTCTGACTGGCTTATTTCACTTAGAATAATGCTCTCCAGGTCCATCCATGCCATTGCGGATGATAAGAGTTTTTTCTTTTTTACAACAATGTAGTATTCCATTGTGTATGTGTACCATAACTTTTTAATCCATTCATCTGCTGATGGGCACTTAGGCTGTTTCCAAATCTTAGCTATTGTAATTGTGCTGGTAGGCCAATATCCCTGATGAACACAGATGCCAAAATCCTCATCAAAATATTAGCAAATCACACCCAGCAATACACCAAAAAAAAATCATACACCATGACCAAGTGGGATTTATTCCAGGGATTCAAGGCTGGTACAATATCTGCAAATCAATAAACATGTTACATCACATAAACAAATTAAAAGATGAAAACTACATGATCATATCAATTGATGCAGAAGCATTTGACAAAATCCCATACCCTTTTTTGATAAAAACTCTCAGCAAAGTGGGAATAAAAGGATCATTCCTCAATATAATAAAAGTCTTACCATATATGACAAAACTATAGCCCACTTAATACTCAATGGGCAAATGCTAGAACAATTTCCCCTAAAAACAAGAACAAGACAGAGATGCCCACTTTCACCGCTCCTGTATTGGAAGTGCTAGCCATAGTGATTAGACAAGAAGAAGAAATAAAGGTATCCAAATTGGAAAAGAAGACATAAAACTGTCATTATTTGCAAATGACATAAAAAACCCTAAAGACTCCATAAGAAACTACCAAATTTAATAAATGAATTCAGTTATGTAGCAGGATACAAAATTAACACCCAGAAATCTATGGATTTTTTTATACACCAATAATGAACTCACAGAAAGAGAAACTAAAAAACAATCCCATTTACCATTGCAACAAAAAATTTAAGATACCTAGGAATAAATTTAACTAAGGAGGTAAAAGATCTGTACTCAGAAAACTATAGGACATTGAAAAAAGAGATAGAGGAAGACATAAACAAATGGAAGAATATACAGTGTTAATGGATTAGCAGAATCAACATCATTAAAATGTCCATAGTACCCAAAACAATCTATAGATTCAATGCAATCCCCATTGAAATACCAACTTATATTTCACAGACCTAGAACAAACTCTCCAAAAATTTATATGGAATTAAAAAAACGCAAATAGCCTCAGCAATTCTGAGAAAGAAGAACAAAGTTGGAGAGATCACAATACCAGATATCAAGCTGTATTACAAAGCCACTGTTCTCATAATTGCCTGCTACTGGCACAAGAATAGACATATAGACCAAGCCATTATCACTCAATATTTGACAGAGGGGGTAAGAGCATACAATAGAGTCAAGACAGTCTCTTCAAAAAATGGTGCTGGGAAAATTGGACAGATACACGCAAAAACATGAGGATAGACCACCAACTTTCATCATCCACAAAAACAAACTCAAAATGGATAAAGAACTTAAACATGAGACAGGAAACCATAAAAATCTTAGAAGAATTCATAGGCAAAAAAATATCAGCCAAAATATATGAGTTTTGCAAAACTTGCCTTCTATGGCAACAAATGTAAAAAGTGAAATTCTATTCTGATGCTGTTATTGGAATTGAAGCTGTAAAATCACCTAATGATGATTAGCTTTACTGAACAGAACTTAGGTACTGAAAACTAATCCTTCTTAGTTGAGAAATAAACTACCTTTGCCAGAAATTCTTCTTTAAAGAAATAATTTTTAGTGAGATTTCAGTATATTTGCTTCCTGGATTTTCAGGTGGCACAAAATGGAAATGACAAACAGAAAAAACAATTCAGATGCAACTGGATCCTGAGATGACTAAGGATTCTTCTCCCTGCCCACATGTCCCTCCACCCACCCTTCCACCCATCGCCTGCAAAAACATAATTTCATTCAAAACTCCAATGTGTAGCCTGTGGTAATATTAAAATCAAAGCCTGTAATTTACCTTATGCCTTCTCTCTTTGCATCACTGTTCTCATCATTTTATGTGTGCCCCTAGACTGAGAAGAAGGTGCCTTTAGGGAAGGGAAACAACTACAGATTTTGAGAAATATTTTGCATTAATGAAAATGATAGGGACAGAGTGTAGTGGCCCACTGACTGAACATTGCACTAAGAAGGGAAGACTGGTGCTGGATATACATCATTTGAAGAAGTGACAAAATAAATACAATCGTGATCATGGTATCAATAGGATTGTTCTGGACTACAAGTAATAGAACATCTGATGAATACTGACTGCAACAAGGCTTTATTATTCTCTCATGACAAGAATCAGGAGACAGGCTGTTGCTGCTTTTGATTCAGTTTCTCAAAGATGCCATTGAGAAGCCAGGCTCTTTTTCTATAATTTTGGTCTGCTGCCTTTACAGGGTTGGGAATGGGCATTTTAGTGAGTCAGTCAACTGTATCAGCCACAAATGAATCAACTTTATTTTTAGTATTCATAAGATGGATTATCACTGGTAAGACTAATCATTTAGTCAAAGTTTCAATCTGCCCTCTCTATATTTAACAGGAAGACTTAGAAAGTAGATGAAAGTTTGGAAAACAAGCTTATTAAAGAAAAGTTGAAACAGTTTTTTCTATTCTTCAAGTATAGGAAGGATGATTGGGGAAATATTGCACAAATAACTGCATCACTTATACAATATAAGAAAATAAAAACTTATATATCATGCTGATGAATTTACTAGCAATGAGGATTTTGGAGTCCTGGAATGGATAAATTATCTGAAAAATGGAAAGAACACATTTCAAAATAGTATATATGAAATAAATCAGGCAAACCTTGCTTTGAATCAGGCTATGAAATGATCTCTTGAGATTCCATTTAATTTGGTGTTTCTCTGATTCTGTGATGCTAAATTTTGATATGATTGACTAAAATGCCATAGGACTAAATTTCATTCAGTGATTCTAGTACCACATAAGAAAAAAACCTAGAAATTACCTTTTTATGCACCAGTTGCAGCAGCTGGCTCCCCCCCCCTAAGCTTTGTAGTGATGCATATTGTAGAGTGGAACTCATAATGTAAATTTTCTTTAGTGCATGGATTTATTGATTTAATACATCATGAAAATCTATTTTGTCAGACCTGCTACCACATGGATTCAGAGTCAGCAGGCAGATGAACCTTATAAAATATTTTCTGTTTAAAAAGTCATTGCATGATATGAAATTAAAGCTCAATAGTGTTACAATCAGTTTTCTGATAAGTAAGGTAATCGTAAGACAAGAGTCATAATCATTAGAGAAAAAACACACAGTAATTTTCCTTTATTGCTTTTGTCATTTGAATGACAAATTTTAACCCAGAGGAAGAAAAAAAATAGAAATTTGGGGTCATTTAAGAATGTATTAAATTAAGAATGAAATTATATTTAGTTCAGTTTTGGTTGTCAAAGATAGATATACCAGGAAACAGACTGATTTGGCTATTTGGTTGTAGGCAGTTGATTGAATAGTGAAGGGAAGCTAAACTGGGCAGACAAAGGAATCAAATTGTGATGCAGTTCCAACCATTGCTCCAGCCAACACAGGGAGCTCAGATGCTGGGATATTCCTTCAGTGATGTCCCAGATAGAGATAAGAGAATTAAGCCTTTGTGTCAATCCATGGATATAGTCTATCCCTTGGGAAGGGGTATAAACTTGATCACACAACTCCCTCTGGCCATGACAATTCTTGATTATGGTCATAGTTGAGAAAAAAAGGCTTGGTCCTCAGGAAGTTCTGTGGACACACCACAGTCTCTGGTAAATTCACTCCACCACTCAAATCTGCTTTCTTCATATAATAAACTCACACTATTTGGAAGATCTACTCAATTCTGATTGGTTTATTTTCTTGGGGAATCTTTCAACACTAAGTTTGGAGGAACTCTAGCCCCAATCAGGACAGCTGGTCTCAAAGCCACACCTGACACTCATCATCTCCATTCTTAACTGTGTATTCTATACTCCCATTCTCTGCTGATTAACAAGTCAGCTGTTCCAAATGGCTTGCTTGGAATGGTGACCAGACTCTCATCTATCATCCTACCATCACCATACTTTCCTCAGGCCATGGCTGAGGTACTTGTTCATTCACCATAAAAATTGGCCAATGGATTGTGAGATGTCCTAGAATTACCTGGCTACCAAACATATTTTCCTTGTCCATTTTCTGTGTAAAACTAGACCTACTTCTTCCTTACTATATCAGGGTCAGTTATCTCTGTTAGGATAGTGACTGTTTTCTTCATCGACTGACCTCTTAATTGGAGGAGCTCAAAGTGACCAAGAGACATCTGAAGCTTAAAATTCAATGGGATTCTTATGTATCCAGAAATGAAAATTCCATTTTAGATTCTGCCCAATAGGATTTTGATACCAGTTTAAATTATTGGGGAAAGAGACTTGATATTGGAGATTGGGATGCAGAAGGTATGTTAAGGAGTACTTAGGAAGGATATGAGTGTGGAAACAAGAGCAGCATGACACAGCAGCTGAAGAAGCTGAGCTCCAATGTGGTTGCCATAACAGCCTCAGATAATCCCATCGGGAGTGCTGAAGCTGGAATGATCCTTCAGAGATTTCCTAAATTGACACAAAGAGCCCAGTGAATTGACCAACCATTGGATATATGCTGTCCCTAAGAGGGAACATAAACGTGGGCAAAACAATTTTCTTTAGCCAAGGGCAATTTCTATAGAAAGACATAGCTATGATCTCTAAGTTGGGGGTAAAGAATGCCTCACTCCCCAAGGGGATTTTGGCTGTTGCACTATAACTTTCTTCACCTTAATTCTGAATTTACTGTGTATATGTTTAAGGTAAAACTCTAGACTTACAATCAGATGACTTTTATTCTTTCCTTCATTACAAATTCTAAGTAAATAATTTTAAAATAAGTGAATGATTGAAATGATTGCATGTTTATGATGTGTCAGCATTCTGCTACTTATATTCTTCTCTCGGCTTCTTACTGAAAATATGTACTTGGGCAAGTAACTGAAAATATTGTACCTTTATATTTTCATCTGTAAACTGGGAAAAACAATGTTGCCTTATTCACCTCAAGATTATGATAAAGCAGTTTGTAGAAGTTCTCAGAAGATGTGAAAAGTATTTCATGACTATGTATATAGAACCATTGTTATAAAAGTTGTTAATATTTTAACATATACTGGCAAATAAGTGCTTCACTTGGTGTTTGCAGGAATTACCCTGATGTAGAGCTTGAATATTACTTGAATATTTGGAGAAGGATGCTGTTAGAAGTACCCATTTGGGAATGAAAGTTGCAGCTTAATGCCCTGGATTTTATTTCAATGTTACTATATCACAATAGGCACTTGGACGGTCTAAACATGGATAATATATATAATTAACTAAATTCAACTATATTACTTTTTGTTATTTTAACAGTTGAATATATTTAGATACTATTATTATGATATTATTTCCTTCATTTCCCCCATTATTCTTTCTAGATAATAACTTATTTTTCACTTTTATGAAAGACAAATATATTTTTATATCCTTATGATAAATGTTAGCTGAGAATTTCATCTGAATATTGAAATTTCAATACTTAACAATACACAGAGAGAACTGTTAGTTAGAGGGGTTTGGAAGAGCCATTTCAGACCATATCATTCTTCATACCACAATTTTGACCAAATTAAAGTCAATAACAATTACTGGACACTTAACAGATGTAAATCCCTGGCCCAGTGATGTGGTGTTAAAAAGAAGATGTGATCCAGGGTCTTCAGGGTATCATACTATAGTGAAATATGTTCACATTGGTCATGCATACATAAGAAAAATGTATTTATCCATGTCAATCTAGTAGAAGGAGCATGGAAGAAAATAGCTTATAATTCTGGCTAGAATAACTATTTCAAGAAAAAATTAAAAATTTAGATATTCACTAGATTTATTGTGATAATTCACAATATATACAAAAATTGAATCATTGTTTGGTAAATCTGAAATGAATATAATTATTTGTCAATTAAATCAAAATTTAAAAAAACATTAAAAAATTCACACTTTTTCACTTCTGAATTTCAATCTCAGGAAGAACTAGATTATTAGGGTTTTGTTTCCTTTTTTTAATCTTTATTGTTCAGTTTATTAATTACATTGTTTCCCCTTTTTTATCCCCCCTATATCTCCCCTCCAACCTGTACCTATCCCACCCTCCACCCTCCCCTCCCCCTCCCCACTGTCCTCTCCCATTGTTGCAAGATTTTTGTCCAGTCTCTTGCTGTACTTCCCACAACCCTTTTCTCCCCAAGAATTGTCAGTCCATTCCCTCTCTATGTCCATGTTTCTGTTATAGTCACCAGTTTATCCTGTTCATCAGCCTATCAATTCACTTGATTTTTATGTTCATTTGTTGATAGATGTGTATTTGTTGTTCATAATTGATATTTTTACCTTTTTCTTCTTCCTCTTCTTAAAGAATATCTTTCAGAATTTCATATAATATTGGTTTGGTGGTGATGAACTCCTTTAGCTTTTTCTTATCTGTGAGGCACTTTATCTGATCTTCAATTCTGAATGATAGCTTTGCTGGATAGAGTAATCTTGGTTGTAGATTCTTGCTATTCATTATTTTGAATATTTCTTGCCACTCCTGTCTGGCCTGCATCATTTCTGCTGAGAAATCTGCTGACAATTGAATGGGTGCTCCCCTGTAGGTAACCAACTGTTTTTCTCTTGCTGCTTTTAATATTCTCTCTTTATCTTTTGCTCTTGGCATTTTAATTATGATATGTCTTGGTGTGGTCGTCTTTACATTCCTATATTTTGGGGTTCTGTGTACTTCTTGGGCTTTTAAGTCAGTTTCTTTCACCAGGTGGGGGAAGTTTTCAGTCACTATTTCTTCAAGTAGGTTTTCATTAACTTGCTCTCTCTCTTTTTCTGGCACCCCAATAATTCAGATGTTGGCATGCTTGAGGTTGTCCCAGAGGCCCCTTACACTATCTTCAATTATCTGAATTCTTTTTGTTTCTTGCTTTTTCAGCCAAGTGGATTTTGCTTCTTTGTATTTCAAATCTTTGACTTGGTTCTTGTGGCCCTCTGGACTGCTTTTAGGACTTTGTGTAATATTTTTTATTTCAGTCTGTATATGCTTGATTTCTAGTTGGTCCTTTTTCATATCCGTGAGGGTCTCATTCATATCCTCAGAGGTCTTGTTCATTTCCTTGAGGGTCTCATTCATTTTCTTGTAAGTCTCATTCATTTCCTAGTTGGTCTTGTTTATTACCTCATAGTTCTCATATGGCCTTTTCTAGGAGCCTCTTGAAAAGCCTTATAACCATGGTTTTGAACTCTATGTCTTGTCGTCTTTTCTCCTCCATTTCTTTCACACCTGATTTCTTTCCATATCTCTGCATGGTGGCTGCTTTATGTGGTAGATGTCCTCTAAGGGTCAGTGGCACAGTCTCCCCAGTTACTTGAGGTGGGTACTCTTATTGCAAACCTTTATGGGTTGTACAGTATTTTTGAATTTAAACCCAGCTTGTTGTTGTTAGCCCTAGGAGGGTTTGACCTCCAGGCCAATCGGCCGTGAAGGGAGACTGTGTTCAGGTTGGATGGGCAGAGTCTCTGAGCTGCACAGGCAGCCTCAGCCTCACCTATGTCCTATGTGGGACTCGCGTGCGAGGGTCTCTGTTGGATGGGGATGGCTGCAGGCACCTCCAAGAGAAAGCCGCTAGTCTCTTCCCCTTGCCAGATAACTCTGCCTCTCCCCAAATGAGTCTGCACACCCAAAGTCTCGCCCAGGGTTGTAAAATAGGTGGTTTCCGGGACCAGGAGATAAGTTTCCAGGGAGCAAGTTGCGCGTTTGTGCAACACTTGAGCGCAAACTTCTTTTCCCAGCTACCCGGTTTCTCCTCAGACTAGGAGACTTCTGCTGCGCCCTGCTTCCAGGGTGCATCCCCTGGACCTGGTACCTCGCCTGGCACTGGGGAATCCATGTAGTGGGACGTCTCCGCCCTCCCCATTGGCGAAATCCAGCCGGGGTTGCTGCTCCAGCCACCGCCCACTCGGGCCACCAGGATGGCTCCTAACCTGTTTCTGTCTTCAAGGCTACGCTCCCGCCACTCTTCTGAGTCTCATTGTCCCACCTTTACTTTTATTTGTGGAGTTTTCACTCATCCAGCTTTCTGGTGATTCTGGGTGATGTTTGTTTTGTTGTTATGTTGTAGTTTTTGAATCATTGCACTGGGCAGAACAATCGGTGTTTACCTATGCCACCATCTTGGTTCTCTCTCTTGTCTACTTTTTCAGGGTTTTGTTTCCTTTTCTTTCTTTCTTTCTTTCTTTCTTTCTTTCTTTCTTTCTTTCTTTCTTTCTTTCTTCCTTCCTTTCTTTCTTTCTTTCTTCTTTCTTTCCTCTTTCTTCCTTTCTATCATCTATCTACCTACCTATCATCTATCTATACATCATCTATATATATCTACCTATCATTATTTATAATCTATCTTCAAGTATATTAATTGACATTAATTATAAGTTAAGACAGAAGAATAAGGTTACAGTCCATCCTTCATTCTCTATAGGAGAAAATGGCCTTCAAATGTATAACCTAATTGTTATGAAGGTGAAACTGTTTGGGTGAAACGGACCATAATTTTTCATCTGGTGCACAAAGCCATCGTGGTCTGGAGGATTACAAATATCCTTTTTAAATACTTAAGATACTTTGCCTTTTCTTCTTTTTACTTTTTTTTACCAGCTATATATGACAATTTCTCTACAGCTTAGAAGAGTGGTTCGGTTTATAAATCACCTTGCCTGCTGCAGATCTGTCTGTGATCTGTTGTTAAGGCTGTTACACATATCCCACGGCCAAACATGGCAGCAGCATATAGAACTGCCAAGCTGCCCCTACCCTGTACAGTAACATGGAGGCTCACAGGTTCTTTTCAATTTCCTAGACCTTACAGGGTTTGGAAAAAAGGAACTGTCTCCGAGGAGATGAGGAATGAATTAGTGCATGCGCAAAGGAAATGCCTGTTATGAATGTATGGCCCTCAGAGGACTAAGAAATATCCAATTCTTGTCCTTAAGTAAGTCTTGTAAAAATCAAAAGGCAATATAGTAAAACTCTAGAAACAAAGTCTTGGCCACCTATGCCATTCACATTTCCCAGTGTTTCTACGAAGTAGTTTAGTGACATCTATTAAGCTGACAAGGAGCAGGTTTTATTTTACCAGGCAGAAAAATTTTCTAAGGATATCAACAATGAAACATGCATTGCAGAATTAAATAGCTTCAAATGAGCAGTTGGAGGGCAATGTAGAACACCTGGTAGACAGGTAAATCAATGTGCAAAGATGTATAAGGAATCTTAAGCATCTCTTTTACCAAGCGAATCCAAAACCTGGACTGGAACAAGAGCATAAGGACAAAACTCAGATATTTCCTGGACTGTGATGATAAGCATATTCAATTTTCTAAGCATGTGCAATATACTATATAGAGGACTAAGTACTTGTTACATTTATTGACACTATACATTATTTAGCATCTGTAGGTGAGAATCTGTTAATTCTGAATTGTCCACATTAATAAAAGGGAAGCCTAGGCATTGATGATTTCACACAACTGACTTAGAAAATTGTACTTAATTTTAACCAGTATTTATTGAATGCTTATTTTGTTGAAGGCACAGTACTTGGCACATTAGGGTTTTTCTTCATGGAGTAGGGTAAGACATATTAATCAACTAGTAGTACATTTACCTGTTCTAATGTAATGAATCATACAAAATAGATGCAATGGAGAAAGAGAGGGAAAATTATAAGAGACTTCAAGGAAGAGGCACTAGTAGCATTTTGACAAATATGGGGATGGAGGGGTGTATAAATGTTCCTGTATGAAAGAATAATAATAGAAGCAAGATTTGTAAGGTAGAAAGAAAAAATGTATTTGGGAAATCAGGAATGGGTCATTTTTTTTTCTTTTCCTATAGGGCACTTGCATGGCAATAGGAATTTAGTCTGGAAAGGAAGTTGGGCAATCTTTTGAGGAGTCTTATGTTTCAGGGAAAGAAATCCACTTAATGCTGTATAACAGTGTTTCTCAACCTTGACACTATGGGGATTTTGAAGCAGATAATTCTTTGTTGTGAGGGGCTGTCCTGTGCATCAGTTCTGTACTCAGGCTTAGTGGCATTCTCCTTTCCTCGCCTCTGGCAAACAAAAGTGTCTGACTTTCCCACATTCCCTTAAGAGTGAAATCACCCCGGTTGAAAACTGTTACTGTAGACAATAGGAATTAGCTAAACCATCATATAATCAAATACATGCTTTTCCTTACCTTCCACATGCAATCCATCACCAAGTAATTGAAACTCTTCTCTTTAAATATCTTTTGAATCCATTCCTTGTATCACTATTGCTATTGACTCAGAAAAGACCTTCATCATTAGCACAGAGACCCCCGCAATAGCTTCTCACCATATTCCTGCCCCAGGCCTGTCACTTGCAACACATTTTTCATGTTCTTTCATACCATTTTTCAAAATGCAAAATGATTATGTCATCACTCTGCATGAGGTGCTTCAAAGACTCCGCATTGCTTTCATAGTTGTGGCCCTTCCTACCTGTACAACCTCTCACTTCTTCCTTAGAACCACATTCTAGTCAGATTGGACTACTGACATGTCTTGGAAGTGTCACATTTTTTTATATTGCCATGTGTTTGCACATGTATTCTTTCTGTCTGGAACTGCTGTCTCCCTGCTTAATAGCTAATGCTGATCCAATTAAAAATGCAGTTCACGTGTTTTCTCACCCAAGCATCAGAAAACCACTGTATTTTGTGCTATTCGCTGTCATAGTGATTATATTCTTCTGCAATTCTTTGCATTTATTTTTGCCTCCTCTATTGGAAGATATTTTTTTTAAATCCTCACTCAAGAGCAGAGAGAGAGAGAGAGAGAGAGAGAGAGAGAGAGAGAGAGAGAGAGAGAGAGAGAGAGAGAGAGATGAAAAAGAAAAATTGATCCATACTCACCCCAACCAGGGATGGAACCCGAAACCTGGGCATGTGCCCTGACCAGGACTCAAACCGGCATCCCTTGGTGCACACGATGACACTCAACCGACTGAGCCACTCCAGCCAGGCTGGAATGTAGTTTTCTTGAGGACAAAAATTAGTGTTATTGTTTTTGTATATCCACTGTAGAAATGTAATAAATAATTAAATTGGAAGGAAATATTATATGACTGTAATGTAGATGCACTACGGTGGCAAATGATTGGAAGTGGGGAGATACATTTGAAGCTAATATAACAATATAAGAAAGAGATGATGTGACTCTGAACCAGGGTACAGGGAAAGCAAAATGAAAGGAGATAGATGTTGGGAAATTATTTCACAGATAAATATTTAACTAAGATTAGGAATATAAGGTAAGGAAAAAGTGGAAATAAGAGGACAAATAATGTTTTGCTTCTTGGTTGTAGTAGGTTGAGCTATTAGTCCATTTATTTATCTTTATTTTTTTAACATTTTAAAAATCTTTATTGTTCAGTTTATTAATAACATTGTTTCCACGTTTTTATCCCCCTATACCTCCCCTCCAACCTGTACCTATCCCACCCTCCATCCTCACCTCCCCCTCCCCACTGTCCTCTCCTATTGTTGCAAGATTTTTGTCCAGTCTCTTGCTGTACTTCCCACAACCCTTTTCTCCCCAAGAATTGTCAGTCCATTCCCTCTCTATGTCCATGTTTCTGTTATATTCACCAGTTTATCCTGTTCATCAGCCTATCAATTCACTTGATTTTTATGTTCATTTGTTGATAGATGTGTATTTGTTGTTTATAATTTTCATCTTTACCTTTTTCTTCTTCCTCTTCTTAAAGAATATCTTTCAGCATTTCATATAATATTGGTTTGGTGGTGATGAACTCCTTTAGCTTTTTCTTATCTGTGAGGCACTTTATCTGATCTTCAATTCTGAATGATAGCTTTGCTGGCTAGAGTAATCTTGGTTGTAGATTCTTGCTATTCATTATTTTGAATATTTCTTGCCACTCCTGTCTGGCCTGCATCGTTTCTGCTGAGAAATCCGCTGAAAATCGAATGGGTGCTCCCCTGTAGGTAACCAACTGGTTTTCTCTTGCTGCTTTTAGTATTCTCTCTTTATCTTTTGCTCTTGGCATTTTAATTATGATATGTCTTGGTGTGGTTGTCTTTAGATTCCTATATTTTGGGGTTCTGTGTACTTCTTGGGCTTTTCAGTCAGTTTCTTTCACCATGTGGGGGAAGTTTTCAGTCACTATTTCTTCAAGTAGGTTTTCATTGTCTTGGCCTCTCTCTTTTTCTGGCACCCCAATAATTCAGATGTTGGCATGCTTGAGGTTGTCCCAGAGGCCCCTTACACTATCTTCAATTATCTGAATTCTTTTTGTTTCTTGCTTTTCCAGCCAAGTGGATTTTGCTTCTTTGTATTTCAAATCTTTGACTTGGTTCTTGTGGCCCTCTGGACTGCTTTTAGGACTTTGTGTAATATTTTTTATTTCAGTCAGTGTATGCTTGATTTCTAGTTGGTCCTTTTTCATATCCGTGAGGGTCTCGTTCATATCCTCAGAGGTCTTGTTCATTTCCTTGAGGGTCTCATTCATTTTCTTGTAAGTCTCATTCATTTCCTGGTTGGTCTTGTTCATTTCCTCAGAGTTCTCATTAAATTCATCGGCCTTTTCTAGGAGCCTCTTGAAAAGCCTTATAACCATGGTTTTGAACTCTATGTCTTGTCGTCTTTTCTCCTCCATTTCTTTCACACCTGATTTCTTTCCATATCTCTGCATGGTGGCTGCTTTATGTGGTAGATGTCCTCTAAGGGTCAGTGGCACAGTCTCCCCAGTTACTTGAGGTGGGTACTCTTACTGCAAACCTTTATGGGCTGTACTTTTTTTTTTAATTTAAACACAGCTTGTTGTTGTTAGCCCTAGGAGGGATTGACCTCCAGGCCAATTGGCTGTGAAGGGAGACTGTGTTCAGGTCGGATGGACGGAGTCTCTGAGCTGCGCAGGCAGCCTCACCATCAGCTATGTCCTATGCGGGACTCTCGTGCGAGGGTCTCTATTGGATGGGGATGGCTGCAGGCACCTCCAAGAGAAAGCCGCTAGTCTCTTCCCCTTGCCAGACAACTCACCCTCTCCCCAAATGAGTCTGCACACCCAAAGTCTCGCCCAGGGTTGTAAAATAGGTGGTTTCCGGGACCAGGAGACAAGTTTCCAGGGAGCAAGTCGCGCGTTTGTGCTACACTTGCCCGCAAACTTCTTTTCCCAGCTACCTGGTTTCTCCTCAGACTAGGAGACATCTGCCGCGCCCGGGTTCCAGGGTGCGTCCCCTGGACCTAGTACCTCGCCTGGCACTGGGGAATCCGTGTAGTGGGACGTCTCCGCCCTCCCCATTGGTGAAATACAGCCGGGGTTGCTGCTCCAGCCCTACAGCCTACTTGCGCTACCGGGACGGCTCCTAACCTGTTTTTGTCTTCAAGACTGCGTTCCTGCCACTCTTCTGAGTCTCATTGTCCCACCTTTACTTTTATTTGTGGAGTTTTCACTCATCCAGCTTTCTGGTGATTCTGGGTGATGTTTGTTTTGTTGTTATGTTGTAGTTTTTGAATCGTTGCATGGGGCAGAACAATAGGTATTTACCTATGCCGCCATCTTGGTTCTCTGCTTAGTTCATTTTAAAAAAATTTATTTTATTGATTTTTTACATAGCTGAAGGGAGAGGAATAGAAAGTCAGAAACATCGATGACAGAGAAACATCAATCAACTGCCTCTTGCACGCCCCCTACTGGGGATATGCCCGTAGCCAAGGTACATGCCCTTGACCGGAATCGAACCCAGGACCCTTCAGTCTGCAGTCCGATGCTCTATCCACTGAGCCACACCGGTTTCGGCTATTAGTCCATTTTAATAAGTCCATTCTGACAAAAGGCCCAGCTGACAAATGGAAAAAGCAGCCTGAAGTTAGAATAAACAGCAATGTGGATTGAGGAGTCACTGGGTAGGATAAATGAAAATGCAAAAAAAGTTTGAAAGGATAAAGAAAAGATAGGGTCAAGATCTGAAGATTGTCAAATACCAAATTTATGGGCAAGAGTGGAAAAAACAAACAAATGAATTAACAAACCAGTCATATTATTAGGTGAGAAAACAGAATGGTAAATGTCAGTTTCATCACTCTGACTCGCCTTGACTGAAATGGAGTTGTGAAATCTAGTGGTAATTCTCATCAATTAATAGTTAGAAAATATTAGAAACCAGATCCCACTGTTAGATATAACCTGTGATGTGTATATGAATTATTGGATCTTTATAGGTTTGCCAGCCAAAATATAGGGCACCCAGTCAAATTTTATTTCAGATAAACCATGAATAATTTTTAATGTAAGTATGCCCCATGCAATATTTGGAACATATTTATTCTAAAAATAATTTATAATTTATCTAAAATTCAAATTTAACTGGGTGTCCTATATTTTATTTGCTAAATTTGGCAAACCTGGTCTTTGCCACTTTTAGACACTGTCTATTTCCTAAAAGAAAAGAAATGTAGTTTTTTTTTTAATCTTTATTGTTCAGTATATTAATTACATTGTTCTCTTTTTTTCCCCCCATATAGTTCCCCTCCACCTGGTACCCATCCCACCCTCCGCCCTCACCCCCCTCCACTGTCCTCTCCCCTAGTTGCATGATTTTTGTCCAGTCTCTTGCTGCACTTCCCACACCCACTTTCTCCCCAAGAGTTGTCAGTCCATTCCCTCTCTATGTCTGTGATTCTGTTACATTCACCAGTTTATCCTGTTCATCTGCTTATTAATTCACTTGATTTTGAGATTCATTTGTTGATAGATGTGTATTTGTTGTTCCTAATTTACACTTTTATCTTTTTCTTCTTCTTCTTCTTAAAGAATATCTTTCAGCATTTCATATAATATTGGTTTGGTGGTGATGAACTCCTTTAGCTTTTTCTTGTCTGCGAAGCACTTTATCTGACCTTCAATTCTGCATGATAGCTTTGCTGGATAGAGTAATCTTGGTTGTAGATTCTTGCTGTTCATCACTTTGAATATTTCTTGCCACTCTCGTCTGGCCTGCACTGTTTCTGTTGAGAAATCTGCTGATAATCGTATGGGTGCTCCCTTATAAGTAACCAACTGTTTCTCTCTTGCTGCTTTTAATATTCTCTCTTTGTCTTTTGCTCTTGGCATTTTAATTATGATGTGCCTTGGTGTAGTCCTCTTAGGGTTCCTATATATTGGGGTTTGGTGCACTTCTTGGACTCCTAAGTCAATTTCTTTCACCAGGTGTGGGAAGTTTTTGGTCACTATTTCTTCAAATAGGTTTTCATTGTCTTGGCCTCTCGCTTTTTCTGGCACCCCCATAATTCGGATGTTGGCATGCTTAAGGTTGTCCCAGAGGCCCCTTACACTCTCTTCAATTTTTTGGATTTTTTTGGTTTCTTGCTTTTTCAGCTGAGTGGATTTTCCCTCTTTGTGTTTCAAATCTTTAACTTGGTTCTTGGGGTGCTCCAGAGCACTTTTAGGTCTTTGTATAATATTTTTTATTTCAGTCAGTGTATGCTTAATTTCTGGTTGGTCCTTTTTCATATCCTTGAGAGACTCCTTTATATCCTTGAGATTCTCCTTCATTTCCACGTTTGTCTTGATCATCTCCTTGCAGGTCTGGTTCATTTCCTTGTAGGACTCATTGATTTCCTTGTCGGTCTCGCTTATTTCCTTATAGGCCTCGACCTTTTGTTGGAGCCTCTTGAAAAACCCTATAACCGTGGTTTTGAATTCCATGTCCAGTTGGTTTTTTTTTTCCTCCATTTCTTTCACATCTGATTTCTTTCCATGTCTCTGCATGGTGGCTGCTTCCCTGAGTTGGTCAATTAGCTTTGTGTGGTGGACTTCCTACTAGGGACAGTGGCTCAGCCTCCCCAGTTACCTGAGGTGGATATGGGTTGCACAGTCTTGCTGAAGTTAAGCTCAGTTAATCGTTGTTAGCACTTGGAGGGGTTGACCTCCAGGCCAATTGTCTGTGAAGCTCAGCTGTGCTCAGGTTGGATGGGCGGAGTCTCTGGGCCAAGCAGACAGCGTTAGCTCCGCCCTGTGTGGCCCCAGGGACCCTGCGCTGGGGGCAATGGCTGCCAGCACCTCTGAGAGAGAGCCGCTGCTGAGTTCCACCGGCTGCCGGGGAATTCAGACTCTCCCTAAATGACTCTGCATGCCCAATGTCTCACCCAGGGTCGTAAAACAAAGCAGTCTGACGGTTTTCTGAATGAGAAAGCAAGTCGCAGATAGCTCTCTGCGCCATCACGCAGCCGAGCTGTTCATGCAAGCTGCCTTCTCCACAAGCCGGGAGAGCCCGCAGCACCCTAGCTTCGGGGTGCCCTCCCACTGTCCAGTTTTTACCCCGTATGATAGTGGGTTCCCTGGACTTCCCCCAAAGCTGGAGAATCAGTCCAGTGGGACGTCTTTGTCTCCCCGTTCGAGAAAACTGGCCGGTTTTCAGCCACCTGCCCTCTCCGCTGGCGCGTGCTCCAAACCTCTCTCCTCTCGAATCTTTCAACGCTGTCCGCCGCCGCTCCTTTGAGTCACAGTGTCTTGTCTTCACTTTTATTTGTGGAATTTTCACTTGGTGAGCTTTCTGGTGATTCTTGAAGGTGTTTGTTCTTTCGTTAAGTTGTAGTATTAAAATTGCTGAGTATGACGGCAAGATAGGTGTTTTACCTATGCCGCCATCTTGGTTCTCCCAAGAAATGTAGTTTTGACTAAGATTACTGGAAACCAATAAATGCTCTAAGGAATTGGCCTTCCATAGGAGACTTCCACATAAGGTCTTGCTGGCCTTTGGGATATATAAGCTCTGCTTTTACTACTTTTCAGAATGAATAGACTCTACCAACCCCTGACAGCTGCTTAAATTATAGGGACTTATTATTATTTACATTTTCTAAAGGGATTCTATTTCTATCTACAAGTAAAAATTTAATCTGCCAGCTATATGATTATATCTGACTTCATTTAGAACAGTCGTCTTTAACCTAAGACCTTTGGAACGCTGTAGGGTTACATAGGCTTGTAATCTTGTGCAATTGTTTTCTGAGAAAGAATGCATACTTTTTAAAAGGACTCAGAATTCTAAAAAGGTTAAGACTCATTTTCTTATAGAGAACACCCGTTATAGAGAAATCTTTGCTTCTATACTTGTCAATTATCAGAAAATTCTTTGACCACAAATATAAAGGAAATGTCTGACTGCGGTTGGGAAAAAAATCAAACATGATTAAAGTACTGGCTATAAAATAAGCCCTAGGTTTTTTATCCTAAAAAGAAAGAAAGAAAGAAAAGAACAGGGGAAATAAAGATAAGTGAAACGCTGAATTTTCTGGAAACAATTTCAGCATCTGTAAAAGGTCTATAGTGTTTTTGAATGCTGGCTACGTCCACGTCTGACATGTGCTACCTTAATCAACACGTTGGTGTGGGTATAATGGAAAACATGTTTTCTCTTCCATAACTAGCATAAGTTTCTGACATCAGCCAAATGGGACAGACAGTCTGAGTCCTATGATAGACAGGCCTTCTGAGAGCTAAATAGAGGACACCCTGCCCATGAAAGATAGCCTGTAGAGATACATCAGCCTCCAAGTGGAAAACCCTCTCTTGGAATAGAGAAATTTGGCACAACTTATCCCAGAAACGATGCCAGAGATCCTTAATACTAGAGGAAGTCCTCGTAATCACAAACTCTACTGGTTGGTCTTCTGACACAAGTGCTTGGTGCTTGTCCATCTAATCAGACTTGATCATGGAAGCAGCCCAAGGTTTTCTCAGTGTTTATATTATTTCAATGGTGCTTCCTTTGATTTACCTAAGGGATGTTTTGTTTTAATTAAAGTTTATGACCAAAGATGGGCTGAAAAAGTATTGAAGTGGATGTACATTGTTTATGGGTTTTGAATACAATTATATCAACCATAAAAATAGACCAAACAATTTTGCTTGTCTGCCAGAAATCAA
Source organism: Antrozous pallidus (assembly GCA_027563665.1). NCBI lineage: Eukaryota > Metazoa > Chordata > Mammalia > Chiroptera > Vespertilionidae > Antrozous > Antrozous pallidus. The sequence goes on from CM050515.1 coordinate 39,867,098, forward strand.
TTCTTGATCATGAGATTTCAGGTCTTCATTTTGTTTTCATTTAAAGTAATAAAAGGTGTTTGCTGATCATTAACTGGGAAAAACTGTAAAGTCTGTAAATCTGGAAACTAACATTTATTAAGTTTCAATGGGGAATGTAGTTAGGAGATCTGATGTTGGTTAAATTATGGATTCTTTCCAGTTTGTTGGCTCTCCCTCCAAAGCAAATGTACTAAAAATAAAATGACTTCCTTTTTGATGTCAATTATAAAGTGTGTCTTTTTTCTTCTCTTTTTGTCTTTTAGGTTTTGATAAGATTTGGCAAGATTGTTGCTTATGAACCTATCTGACACCTGCCTCAGAAATCATGCCAACTGTCAGAAGGTCACGATCCATTTCCTTCACACTCTCTATGCTTTTATGTACCAGATTCTTAAATTAGAAGCAAGAGAAATAATGTGCTGGGTCATCCATCCTCCCTGAGGATGTTAATTAAAACCAAACAATCTCTCTTAAGGCAGAATATTAGATTAAAATGGCTTCTAAATTATAACCATTGACTTATTGGCAGGCCACCCTAATCCCTTGATTCAGAACTTTGACTCTAAGAACAAAATTTCTAACTTCTGGGGCCTTCCCTTTGTTTGCAAAGTTGTCAAGAAATATAATGGTTAGGAGCCCTGCTTCAAGATCAGTGAATAACGTGGACTCAGATCTAGAGCTACTGTATGTGCTCCTCACATTCCACAAAGAGAGCAGCATGAATCAGAACATGGTCTAAAATTCCTTCTTGGACACCAACATGCTTCAAAGAAGACATCAGCATAGTGACAATATTGCTCTGTTATTTAATACTAGAGGCCCGATGCATGAAATTCGTGTAGTGTAGACTTTCCTTCCCCCAACTGCTGGCACCAGTTTCCCTCTGGCACCCGGGACCCATGATTCATCCAGAAGGTCTTCTAGAAGGATGTCTGATCTAATTAGCATATTATGCTTTTACTATTATAAATATGACTTGATTTAGCCATTTCTACTCCTCAAAATGAGTTTTGAAGATGGGACTGAAGAACCAGAGGTATTATTTATGAATTTATAAATCATATTATGAAGATTTAATAAAACATTGAAGTTCTCATTTTAAATGAGAACAGGAAATTTGACGTACAAGAGCTGAATTTCTTTTCTGGTTTCATTTTTCATTATTGTATGTCCTTTGTCAAGCCACTGACAACTATGAAGCAAGGATACTAATACTTTTTGCAGGAGAAAGAAGCTGAGGGTTGCTTCCTTGGAAAAATACTAGGTTCATTTTGTGGAGACAGTGCTAAGGGCTGTACCAGGGTAAAGACTGGCTCACACAGGAATGTGGCCCTTTTAGATCTCCTAACCCTGTCCCATGAGGTTAGATAAATTCCCTTTTGGGGAACAGGCCATCTTTCATATTACCTACCACCTGGCTGCTAAAGTGAGAGTGATATGGAGAGGTTCCCAGCAGCTCCTGGGATCAGAGCAGCCACTTTCTTGCTTTTGTGATTTCTACTACTTCCTATGGCACATGCATTCTAAATTGGCCTTTCCTCCATGATAAGATCTGATCTTCAGGCTTACCAGGCCTGACCTTTAGAATTGCTTTGGCTTTGCGCTTCTCTGCTAGAGCAAAACAAGTCTTCCTCATGGACTACACCAGAAGGCTAGGGTCCATGCCAGTGTTGGCCTCAAAACCCCAGAGAGGAATAAATTGCTCTTTGTCCCATTGGACCCCTTCCATCCTTCCTTCCTTCCTTCCTTCCTTCCTTCCTTCCTTCCTTCCTTCCTTCCTTCCTCCTCCTCCCTCCCTCCCTCCCTCCCTTCCTTTCTTTTTCTTTCTTCCTCTCTTTCTTCCTCTTTCTTTCTTTCTTTCTTTCTTTCTTTCTTTCTTCTTTCTTCTTCTTCTTCTTCCTTATTTCTCTCTCTCTCTCTCTCTCTCTCTCTCTCTCTCTCTCTCTCTCTCTCTTTCTTTCTCTTTTAGTTTGGTCTAGGACAGGATTTAGGTATTTAAAGTCTTATTTTCTGGCCATTTATCTCTCAATAGCTAAGTACTGGCATTCTATTTTGACTTGATTTTCACTTATCTCACCAGGTGGATTACAAGATTAGTTTAAATAATATTTTGTCAAAATACATGCTTCAGGCCCTATAAATAATTCTACAATTTGTGATTATTTATTGCAGGCACATTGTACAGGTGTATTTATGCCTCTTATTATTTATTACAGTATATACTATGAGGGAACTGACATTTTTTATTAGTTATAGGTCAGTTCTCCAGCTTCTTCCTTCTCTCTACTGTGTTTATGTTTTCTATCTTACTTTGTTCTGCTTCTGTGCAGTTTGTGTATATATTTCATGGGCTTTCAGATTCTCTTTGCACATTGTGACTAGTTATTATGTTTCAGGGGCTTTGTGGACCCCACTACAAAAAAGGTCTGAGGACTACATTTTTTGCTCTTGTTCTCTGAAGTATGATAATGTCTTTTCATGCTCTCTTTTCAACCTCTTTGTTCTTTTCACATTGCTGCCTAGGGTGCAGCTGTCTGACCCAGTCTTATTTTTGCCATTTAAACTCAACCTGCCCTTTCTATACCACATATGTCCGGGGAGATAAGAGCCAACTGGGGACAATGTCAGGGACTTAGCACAGCCCTCCTCCTTCTCTCCTGTTGACTGTCTCTCTGCTGTCATCTCTGTGCCACAACTTTTCATTAGCTACCTGGTTCCCTCAGTTTGAAGTCTCATTCCTACTTTATAGGGGTGGGAGTTGCAGAGCCTTCACCTGCTGGGCCAACCTCTAATCTTCCATTCCCTCCCCATTTAACAGTAAAGAACACCATATTTGAAAATTATACCCATCCTTCAAGGACCGGTTAAAAACTCCCCTACATGTCAATATCAATGTCTTTCTCTGTCCTCCCTTGGCATCTTGCTTGCATCTCTTTATGCCACCTACCACTGTTTTCCTTGTGTTCATTTCTGGCTTGGTCTTTCTCACTGGATTGTGGGTTTCTGAAGGGGTGGCTTCACCTTACCCATCTCCCTAATAAAGGGAGTGAGGATGCAAATTAACCCAACAAAGATGGTGGGTCAATTTGAATACACAGGAGTGGCTGGGGATGTGATGGGATACTTGCATTGTCCACCCCACCCCAGCTGCTCAGGGCCTCTAGGCAGCATAGGAAGGCAGAAAGGCAGCTCCTGCCAGAGCAAAGGCAGTGCCAGTAGCCAGGGGAACAAAGGCCCATTCTTGCACAAGTCTTCATTTGTGCATTGGGCCACTAGTCCTATCTAATAAAAAAGTAATTTGCAGATTGACCATTACTCCAACACACAAGAGGGCTGCCTCCATGTGGTAAAAAGTCTTCCCCATGTAGATACAAGATGGCCACCACAAGATGGCCAGCAGGGGAGGACAGTTGGGAGGGACCAGGCCTGCAAGGGAGGGCAGTTGGGAGTGATCAAGCCTGCAGGGGAGGGCAGTTAGGGGTGACCAGGCCAGCAGAGGAGGAAAATTTGGGGCAAACAGGCTGGCAGGGGGGCAGTTAGACATCAATCAGGCTGGCAGGGGAGGGGTTAGGTGGTGATAAGGTTGGCAGGCAGAAGCAGTTAGGGGCAATCAGGAAGGCAGGCAGGCGAGCAGTTGGGAGCCAGCAGCCCTGGATTGTGAGAAGGATGTCTGACTGCCCATTTAGGCCCGATCCCAGTGGGCAGTTGGCTATCCCTCAAGGGGTCCCAGATTGGAGAAGGTTACAGGCTGGACTGAGGGACAACTCCCCCAACCCCATGCACAAATTTTGTGCACTGGGCCTCTAGTCTTTATATAATTTGGAACAACTCTATCATCCTTTGTGTATGAATAGCCAGGTGGATAAGGTCTATGGAGTTGGTTTGTATTGAAATGCTCTTTCTTGTCTTTATGTACACACTGCTGCCTCTCTCTGGAAGGCCTCTCATTTTCCCTCTGTCTGCTTACTCATCTCCCTCTTTCCACCAAAAGGCTGCTTCCCCTGGACCAGGTCCTTAAGAAAGCTCTGTTAGCCCATGTATTTACCTCTAGGTAAGCTTTAGCACACTCAGATTATTTGCTCCATCTCTATTTTCTCTTCTGGATAGTTAGCTCCATGTTGACAGGCAGGGCATGCCTATCTTGCTTATCCCTTTATACCTCAAATTGGTTGATTGATTGAGATAAACTCACCCTCTACTCCCTTAGGAGCTATCAAAGTGTGAAGCTAAAATTCAATGAGGAAGATTTGTATCCCAGCTCTTGTCACTAATAAGTTGGACCCCCTTAATCTCTCTGTTCCTCAAATTCCTCAGGCTTAACGTGGGGATTATAACAGGGTCTACATTGAGGGATGTGGTCAGGATTAAAAGAAATAATCTGGATTGGTTTGCACATGGAAGCATTCACTATTGTCACTATCCAGGTATCCTTATGGAAGGAAGAACAGAGGCAGATAATATGTAAAATTACTAAAATCTCTGTATCTCTGGCATTTCATCTTCCAAAACAAGCTGAGGAACCACTCAGAAGTAAAATAGGCCAATCAGCACCTCCTGAGTTCTCCAGAGCTGATGTGGCAGCATCTTTGAGCATATGATTATCTCCTGTAGTACTTTCTAACAACTTTTGTTTATACTGGGTTGTTTTCATAGCTGCAGCCAACACCAGTACTCTTCTTTTTCTTCATTTTCTTGACATTTTACCCAATAAATTATGAAGTAAATTGCTCTTTGCTCTCAAAATGGCAAGGATTCTTTCTTTTGAACAAACTTATGAAAATGTCAGAAGTTGTTAAAGGAAGTGAAGAAATAAAAAAGCCACAGAGGAGAATTATGGCTTTTATGTGTAATTGACTGACTTTTAGCCCTAGTGATTTGAAATTGTGTGCTGTAAGGACAAGGGGGATTCTAAGTTAATTATTCACCCACCTTTTCTCACTTAGTCCATATACTGGCCTGCGAGGGAGAAGGGCAATTACTTTTAGACCCATGTTGGAGATGAGGAACTTGTGACTCAATGACTCACTCAAGGTTGTAAGCTTTAAATTTTCAGGGTCCCTGATTCCTAGCCTTATCCCACCATTTACCAGTTCTAGGCTGTGGGGAAGATGTTTTTGTCTTAGTTTCTTCATCTGTAAAAGTCAGGATAACCCTTCCATTTTAGGGTTCCTGTTAGGGTTAATTTGGTTCTTTGAAACTATGCCTAACACATGGCATGTGGTCAGTAAGTATCAACTACTAATATTTTATTATAAAATAATATCTGCCTTTTAGGTTTATAGTGAGGTTTCAATGATATAATCTATGCTAAATCGTTAGAACATTTCCTAGCAAAAAAAGCAGCATTGAAGTGCTTGGAATACTTTTCATATTATTTTTGTGTTTATTCTGTTTGGTCATGATGATTAAATGTATAATCAAATGAGTCATTGGTTGGGACTGGAAGACTGAGTTCCTCCCTCACTAGAATGCTGATGACAGCACTGGAAGTGCTTGTTAACATCCTTACTATCCTATATGTTCAAATAACCTGCTGTGTGCAGATTAAAAACATTAAAAACTCATCAGGTAGATAAACTGATCAAAGGTATTTGGCCATGAATGCTCTTTACAGTTTAACAACTGCTATAAAGAAGTAACAGTGTTTATTCTCTTATATCATTGTTAGGTATTGCTTTATATGTGGAAGTTTTGGACAGTACAGGGGACATATGAGGTGAGAGGCAGCTGGTGACAGCAGACTGTGCTTGGCAACACTACTTTCAACTTATAGCCTTCTCCACCTCGCTGTTATACAACCCTGAGCTTTAGCTGCATAGGCATATCCTGACACTGGGCTTGCACAGGAAATACAATGTTTTAAACCAAATGAAATTATTGACAGCAGTATTAAATGAGCCTTTCAACTTTGTTCATTATAAACATTCAAATTTTAAGAAACTGATCTTATAGAAGGCTGCAAAGGCTGCCTAGTAACAATTTTTCCCCCCTGGATTTAAGTTAGGTGGCAGAGTTTGAGCTCTTTGCCTTTTAAAAATTTTATCTATTTATTTTTTTCTACTTTATTTTTTTGGGTATATATATATACATATATTATTGTTTAAAGTATTACAAATAGTAGTAGATATATTTCCTTTTTTTCCCCCATTGACCTCCCCTCAGCCTCCCCTACCCCCAGCACATGCCCTCACCTGCCCTTCCTCCCCCCAGTGTCTTGTATGCATTGGTTATGCTTATATGCATGCATACAAGTTCTTTGGTTGATCTCTTACCGTCCCACTCCCCAGGCTTCCCTGCCTTCCCCCTGTAGTTTGACAGTCTGTTCAATGCTTCTTTGCTTCTGTATCTATTTTTCCCCCATTTCTTTTCTTAACTTTTGGTCGAGAATATGTTTGTATATTTTCAGAAAACAACTCCAAGACCATATGGATTCATGCAACAGAGAGGAACAGACAGGTCTGTTCCAACCATGAAGACAGTCCAGAGATGGAAGACGCTCACAACATCTTGCCATGCTAGCAGTGAGCAGCTGTGCGTAGCTGCAGGTTGTCCAGGACCAAACCAGAGAGTGTGGGACCTGTATTGCCACCGTTTGTCCATCATCCAGATATCATTGCTAACATGTACACGTAAGGAACTATTTGACATTAAAACTGGGACTGGGAACTGTTGGATATTGAAACTGAGATTCAAACATTTTTTTTGTTCATATATGTTTATTTCTAGTATGCAGATGAGCTCTTTGCCTTTTGAATATCAAGTAGATATTCTGATAGGTCAATAAACACACAGGAAACGTTTTTGACAGGCTTTGCTTTTAGTGTTTCAGAAAGAAATTTGAAAAGCCTTATTGTCCTTGCTTGAGATGTGAGGTATGAATAACCAGCAAAATAACTTACTTCACCAGGTCTTGCTGCCCAGCTCAAACATGAATAGTAATTTTGAATATGTCCAGAAAACTTAAGCTGTGTGGGTGAGCAAATGGATTTAGCTGAAAATTTGGATGTGCAGTTATAATGTCCTCTGCCTCTCTGGGTCTAAGCCTGTCTGTCTTCTATTCCCAGGTTTGAAGAACACAAAATATTATCAGGTCCAGGTCTGCAGGAAAGCTGGAGAACTTTCTGGCCTATGACATTGTAAGTAGTCTAGATTTGGGTCTGAAATCTCTAGTGTGGTTGTTGATTCAAGCCAAAGCCTTCAGGCAATTGTCCAAGCACAAGCTCTCTTTGTGGTATGCAGACACTATACCCAATACTGTGTCACCATATTTACAGGCCATCTTCAGTGCCTTCAACAATGTTCAGTGTCAGCCTATTTGTCTGAGAATCCAGCTATTGAGTGGAAGTTTACATTGGTCTTCTCCCCAAGGGCTTTCAGAGTAGTCAGTATAAAGTCCAGAAAAAAAATGAAGGGTAGATTGTTCTTAGCATGCAGGAAGGAAGTTGTCAGGCGGAAAGAGGATATGGGTCTGTTTGCATGCGAGGGTCAGTATTTGCTGGCTAGATGTTTCCGCTGTGTCCACACGACAAGAAAATCCTCAGTTTCCTGTGCTGGACAAATAGCAGGAAAGGGTGTGAGGGTTATTGAATGACATTATCATGTTATAGCCTCATGGGTGAGGAAAGCCTGCTTATCAAAACTGATAGCAGTCCCGGGCTGTTTGGGGAGGGGACCCAAGGTGCTGGAGTCACTTGGGGCGTTCTTCCTCTTGGGAGCTTGGGATCATTTGGCTTTTGCAGACCTGACATTCTTTCTCTCAGACAGAAGGGATTGTTCTCATTCACTGGAAAGCTACTATCAGTTTCATTACTTGCCATCTTTTATCCCACAAACCATTCAGGTGCAAAGAAAAGAAGAAATGCTCTGCCTGGTTGCTAAAGTAGAAAAGAGCAAGACCTGAAACTTGCACCCCACCCCGCAGACCTTCTCCTTACATCTAGTCACAGATGCTCAAGTGTATTCACCTTCACTCAAGTGTTGATTTTATTTAGTGCAAAGTCCATTTTCAGTACCCGACGTGCAGCCACTTAAATGAGCCTCAGGGTTAAAAGTATAAGTCACTCTCCTGCTTTAAAGGTTCCAGGTGTAAAAGTTGTTTATTTTTAATTGCTAACGCTTCCATTGGAAAAATACACAGGTAATGTCTATACTTCTGACCTGTGAGTCTATTTAGGAATATAATTGGGCACCTATTAATTTGTCCTACAATTAATTAGTGTTTACCACTTTTAAAAATTATTACAACCTCCAAATCAAGAACTTTGATAATGAATACTTTTAGGTGCTTTCTTATCAGCAACTTACTTTTTATAACAGTTTTAAAATGATTATTTAAAAATTATTGTTGAAAATCTTCAAAATTTTAAAATACTCTTTAAGAAAAACAAATTGGTTAGAGTGAGAATATTTGAGTTTAATGAGTTATTGTTTTTTTCCATTCAAATCCAACCACAAGCTCTCTGATATCCAAGCAGAAATACTGAAGTCCAATAAAAAAGGGAAGAATCAGCAGAAACATTGAAGTCCAATAAAAAAAGGAAATAAACTATTTTCAAGGAGAAATCTCGTACTAAAAATAAATAATGCCCCTGGCTAGGGTGGTTCATTTGGCTGATCATCATCCATGTACCCAGAGGTTGCTGGTTCTATTCCCAGTCAGGGCATATGCCTGGGTTGCAGGCTTGATCCCCAGTATGGGGCATGCAGAAGGTAGACTATCAATGTTTAATGTTTCTTACTCTTCAAAGTTTCTATCTCTCTCTTTTTCTTCCTTCTTCTCACTCTAAAATTAATAAAAATATTAAAAAATGAATAAGGGTAACACATCAAAGATACTTGAATTAAATCTTTAAAGGAAATAATGAAATGAGTAACAGAAAACATCACAGAATATTAAATACTAATAAAAGAGATTTTAAAAAATCTATTTTTTAAAGAGATTATTTGAAAAATATGCTGTCTTTAATGACATCCTGGGTAAGAGGGTTGATATTTATCTTAAAGACAGGAAATCATTTATTCTCTTCTGTTAACTTAGAAGCACCCTTTCCTCACACAGATTTATGAAGTAAAACGTTTTACCTGAACCACAAGTATTTTCAATACATTCATAGCCAGGTTATATAGGTTTTAAAATTTACAGCATGAAAAACAAATCATGATTGAAAATAGATGTTAAGATGAAATTACCTTCATTAAGTACCAAATTTCTCCATTTCACCACTGAAAAGTTATGTTTTCAATAGGTATTACTGATAAAAAATAATCACAATGTTATGTATGGTTATTTGAATGCACTCTAACCTTAATCAGTTAAAGCAACCATACGTCTAATAAGTATCTTGAGATTGCTCATTCTAATTTTGTTGACTTTCTTATTTGAGGGAACAGCCCAGTTCATGCCTTTAGAAAGTCCGTGAGATATTTCTGGAGCTTATGTCTTTTTACGGACATATTAGGTTACAGATAACTCGACTCACTGAAGTAGGGTGTGCTGTGGGATACCCTGCTCTGCATGTGTAGGTCTGCGGGAATTCTGGGAAGGTGATGAAGAGGTGGCATAAGGTGCTGCAGGAGGAAAGGGCCTGCACTGTCTGAAGTGTGTGTGAGCCCTCATTATCTGGATCCAGAGGTGGCATAGGGTTTCTTACTCAGAGTTACTGTCATGCAGTTTTTGTTTGTTTGGCTTGATTTCCAGACTGCCAGGGTCTTTTCCACTTCAAACATTTTCAACACTTATTGCGCTGAGAGCTCTAACCATGTCAACTCTGCTTTTCACAGTCCCCCAGAGGCTGCTTCTCACTGGTTAGCTGGACCGCTGACTGCTGCCTTCAAAGCTCCCTAACACAGTTCCCGCATGGCCTACCTGTCCTTCTCTCCCAAAGCCACAGCAATCTGTGGTGTGAAATGGCTAAAAGGCCTCGGGGGAAGAAGGCTCCAGCTGTGCACTTCTTATTACCTGGCCACTCTGCCCTGCCTGTGTTCAGCTATTCCCCGGGGAGCCACAAGCTGAACAAGGAGTTGTGAGTCGGAGCTTGCTTGGGCTATGGGCCTTTCTGTGATCTGTACCTCTGTACACAAGTACTAGGAATATATACGTTCGATAGACATTTTCAAAAGCAATTTTTCTCTTTTTTAACTTTAATGTCTTCCCATATTGCATTCATCTGCATAACAGTAAACACATGCCCCGACAGAAAGTTGCAGGCAGGGATATTTATTTATAACAGATGGCACGAAGCAGGAGCATGATGAATGGGCGTGTGGCTCCTGAACTAGCAGGCCCATAAATAAAGTATCCTCAAAGCTACTTTGGGGATCTTGCTTGCTCAGAAGGAAGAAAGGAAAGATGATGCTCACAATTTTGTTGCCTTATATAATATAATCCCAAACATGTGCAATTTAACCGCATGAAAGCGTAATTTTATAATAACTTTTTGTCCAAAAATTCTGTTCATAGGTAGCTTTTCAGACCCATGACATAATTATAGCAATAACAGTTTCCTTCCTTAATTCCTTTTATGTTTATTGGTCCAATGTCTCAATGCGTTTTAAAAAGCATATAATTGCAAATTGATAATGGTTTGAAAAATACACAGACCAATAACATTTACATAACCCTTTGCTTAAAAACTTATGTATGAGATTATTCCAAAGAATACAGTTGTCAAAGACACAAATATTGTTCCTTGAATTTTGAGTAATTATGCTGATTTATCAATATACAAGGTACACTACAAGAATAAATATAAAGGACAAATTCAGCAGACCTATGAATGCTAATTATTAATTTTAAGGATTCAGAATTTAAAATTTGAATTTTTGACCAACTTTGGGGTTTCATTGACCTTGTAATTATTTTTAATGTATTGAGATTGAAATGTAACAGTTTTATTAATTCTGACATACATGTTGTAAGCCAAATATATTCTTAGAATTATATGTATACTAGTGGCCCAGTGCACGGAATTCATGCATCGGGGAGAGGTGTTCCTCAGCCTGGCCTGCACCCTCTCCAATCTGGGACCCATTGAAGGATGTCCTATTGCCGGTTTATAGGGATAGGTCCTAAACCAGCACTTGGACATCCCTTTCACAATCTGGGACTGCTGGATCCTAACCACTCACCTGCCCGCCTGCCTGCCTGATTGCCCCTAACCACTCTGCCTCCCATCCTGCTTGCCCCCAACTGCCCCCCACCACCAGCCTGCTTGCCCTCAAATATTACCCCCTGCCAGCCTAATCACCCCCAACTGCCCGGCCCCTGCTGGCCTGCTCACCCCTACCTCCCCCCCCCTACTGGCCCGCTCGCCCCCAACTACCACCCTGCTGGTCTGCTTACTCCAAATGTCACCCCGCCCCCCTGGTGTCCTGATCACCTCCAACTGACCCTCACTGATGACCTGCTCACCCCCAATCAGCCTCCTTGGTGGTTTGCTTATCCCCAACAGCCCTGCCCCACCAGCCTGATCCCCCACAACTGCCCTCCCCTCTTGGCATCTAACCGCCTCTACCTTAGCCCTGCCACCATGGCTTTGTCCAGAATAATATCCAGAAATCTCCTGGAAGGTCTCCCAGTCTAATTAGCATATCACCCTTTTATTAGTATCGATTATTAGTATAGATAGAGGCC